>CAJVRN010000111.1:0-1207500 GCA_911728415.1 Lagocephalus sceleratus | reverse complement strand
TAGTAGTAGTAGTAGTAGTAGTAGTAGCAGTATGAGTAGTAGTAGTAGTGGTGGTAGTTGTAGTGGTGGTAGTACAGTTTAATAACTCTCAAACTACATCTACATAGCCTGAGGAACTAGCTAAATGTGCTGCAGTGAATAGCAGTCAGTGACATCAGGCATCTGGTGTGGTTTGTGGAGTGAACGCGGGCTTCACTTCCAAAAGTTTTATGTTCTGAAAGAGAATAATGGCTAATTAATCTCAATTTGTGAAACAAAGAACACATTACCTGCCAAAAGCTTCCCAAGCATCCCAAGAGACTAAAAGCAAATGTACCTTATGGGGAGATCGACCAAGTATGTAGGATGTGCAGTAAAGGAGAAAATAGTCTCAAGTTCAATCCAAGAGGGCTTTGGCAAATATTTCAGGATGAGGATGTAAAAATGGAGAAGAGGCGCTTACACGTTAGCGCTTCATATGAAGAAATTCTTCAACATATCGTGGTTGACAACTGTTAATGAGACTCAAATAGTCATTTGTGACCAATTTGTTTGGCAACACACGAACTATAAACCTTTAATGCTCTTTAAGTGCTTTTTCTTTGCCACAGTCACCGTTCTCTCAATTCAGTTTCCTGGAGCTGAAATCAATTTTGACAGATAAAGCTGATAAAATAGCTGCAGATAGATGGATCAACAGGCCATCTAGAGGTACGTGCCCAGGACAAAAGCCAACAGTGGATGTTGACTTAAAATGATAACGGCTATTAGCACAACTACCTGTGCTACAAACACATTGTCACAGCACGCAAGTGTGTGAGAATATAAAGAGACGAAACAGGACGGTAACACCCGACGAGGGATGGGGATTTCTTTTTTTTTTTTTTTTGGTCTCATGTACAACCACGGTGAATCTTTGAAACAAGTTGAACAATATCTGTCCTCTGGTCTAGAAGCTGCAAAAAGGCCCCCCCGCCCCAGCTACAGCCCAGACACCACTTCCAGTGCAAGATGGCGGCACTGATATTTGGCTTCAGTTTTTGTAGTAATGGAGGTCCCTGGCAGCGCGCGGCCCATCCTTCTTCAGCCCTCTTATCGATGGCTCCAGCTAAAAAGCTGGACGAAAAATCTGGATCAGCTGAGAAAACGAGCCAAAGAGCCACTTCCGCTCATATCGAAACGCTTCCAGCGGCGGCGGCGGCGGCAGAGATGTGATCCGCGCGGCTCCCGTCTCACGTTTCTGTTTGGTTGCCAACCGCACATCAAGTGCTCGTCTGATGCTGTGATCTGTTAATGATGCACTGCGCCAAACCCTGCCGCTATGTATAAAACAGTATACATCATTAATACCCCCGCATAAATTACAGTCACAACGAGAGCGTCGCGCATCGCGAAGAAACTGCAACAAAGGACAGAAATGGACCATTTGTAGTGAATGAAAGGAGGGGACACATAGCCGATCAGGAGAAACTGCTGAGAGGGTGGAGAGAACAAGAGCTTCCTTTCTCTAATTCCACAGACCATTAAATTGTAATTTCAATGCCTGATATATTTATGCATTAAAACATTACGGCCGCCTACCCAGCCAATTGCTATGCAGACTGAAAGCTTGCTGTCCACACACCCTGTTTCATAGGCAGCGTGTGGAAAAGATCATTATGCATTAAATATACAGGCTTCTCTCCACAACACCACACCAGGCTGGCAAAGAAAACTTTGCAGGAGGGAAGATGCGCGAAACTTTGTGACGCTCATATGCTGAAATATTAATACCTCCTCATGAGTAGGTGGGTGTTTATGAGAGTATTCCATTAGCATATTCCATCTCCATTTAGCTATTTGTTTGCAGAGACGCACTGTGGCAGAAATCACCGGGGAAGGGTTTGACAGGAGTCAAGATACTAGCACATGTCTTTGCTTGAACAAAAGGGCCTGGGATGTAAATCGGATGCAGTCAAGTGGACTGGACAGACAGAGGATGATCTCAATACATTGCGTTAAGTGTGATGTTGCTATAGATTACAACGGTGTAGTCCCAATGGGTCCATCTGTCCATGCAAATGTGCTACAGCTGCGAGAACACACAAAATCAGTTCAACCGCAAAAGACATATCTATAAAACTGCATGACAGGGGAAGGTTTAACATTTTTGGAAATAAAGAAACGAGTAAACACACTCTAGCTTGATGCTAAAACAATGGTTGACAGTGGATCACAGACTGAATGGCTGCAATAGGAAAATGACTCTCTCTATCTCTCTCTTGCTCTCCCTATCTCTGATATTTATTATTTATAAATTATATCTATATCTATCTATCTATCTATCTATCTATCTATCTATCTATCTATCTATCTATCTATCTATCTATATCTACACATAAACACACGTGTGTACACTCACTTCTATGTACTGGGGTTAACAGTTTAATTAAATTTAATTCTGTACAGATATTTTTTAAAAGAAAACTCAAATTCTTGGACATAGATTAAAAAATGATCACATTTAACATAAGCTTGGAGCTTTAACCTGAACTAGATATTATAAACCTTTATTTTATTTAAGGTGTGGTGGTACGAGATTTGTGAAAATACATCCAGTGCAATAACATATGTCCAATAATGTGCACAATGTGTTTTATAATGCAATACATATTTAAAAAAAAAGTAAAATATTGCCAGTGGAGGTACTTTTGATTCCTCCTTTGTAAGATCCAATAAAATTAAGGCTGGCATGAATGTTGAAACTGTGTGTGGGTGTGTGTGTGTGGTGTGTAGGTGTGTGTGTGTGTGATGTGTAAGTCCGCATGTGTGTGTGTGTTTGTGCGTGTGTGTGGTGTGTAAGTGTGTGTTTGTGCGTGTGTGTGTGGTGTGTAGGTGTGTGTGCGTGATGTGTAAGTGCGTATATGTGTGTTTGTGCGTGTGTGGTGTGTAGGTGTGTGTGTGTGTCTTTTTGCACCCATGGAGAGAGAGAGAAAGAGAGAGGGAGAGAGAGAGAGAGAGAGTGCTCCCAGCTCATGTCACACGATCCATCAATGGCAGCTCTCGGTGCGGGTGGATCACTGCAGGTTATGGTTGCGCTCCCTAAGCATTGTGGGAGCTTGATGTATGTGCTGTCGACTGGCAGTTAATGAAACAGCAGCTGCAGTGGCCGGCCCTTTCCTCCAGAACTCTCTCTCTCTACCCCCTTTCTTCCTGCTATCTCCGCCTCTCTGTCTAGTTTGTCTCCTCTGATTCCCTCTCTGTTTATCTACAAGAGTCTTCCATGTGTGGAGAAAGTGAAAATGTCTCAGGTGATTCTCATCTTTCTGCTGACTATTTAAAGATCCTTTAGCAAAGGGGGAAAAAAAAAAACAAAAAAAACAAAAACAAATCCATTTTACCACGTTTATCTTTGTACTGGTTGAGGCAAAATAAACGGCTATCTTTTACTTCCTGCGATACATCAAATGTAATGGTGTAAGCGGTGTGATACGCGACTGATCCTAAATGCTGCAGGAGCATTTAGGACAAAGAACGTCTTCCAGCGGTTCCACTTGTCCGTGGCATGGTGCAGGTCTACGTGCACAGATGTGGAGAATCTGGTGCCGCACAGGCGGTGCGACAGTTACTGTGGATGAAGTTGTTATGTTGTTATTTGCCCTGACTATCAAATCCATGACATTTTGTTGGGAATTTCGCTTCATCCATTATTTGGGAGCTCCATACAAAACACAAATACCACTAAACTACAACTAAACTACAACTACCTCTTATTGAGTGTACTGAAATCTATCTGTCTAACACTAATGGCAGCTAAATCCATTAAACACATTTATTGGACTCACATTTCTAAAATATTGGTTACACATGCTGGATGCTCTCTATTTGAAATTGTTGCAGCACCTAATACCACCTTTTTTTTTTACATTAGCCCATCTCCTGTATTCTGTCCAAACATAACTTAAAAATAATGACATAACACACAGACAAACATGGCATTTAAAATTTTCAGATCAAATTCAAGCCAATATAAAAACTATTAAGGCTTTTCTCTGGGGTTAAACGAACAGGTTTTAGCTCATTTCAGCCATCCTACCCACTTCTCCAGGTGCTCTTATGTAGAAACATTAATTTCCTGCTCTGCACTAAAGGTGAAGGTGGGTAATGATTAACAGGGTTAAACCTTATTTGAGTCTCCAGCCAATCTACAAATGATTTATTAATTTCTTACAGGATTACCTCAGCACTTTGGATCTGATTTTAATTTCATCTCCTCAAGCTCATCATCAGGGTCAGGTGCATAATTGCCTTGCACAGATTAAGAAACAGTTCCTCCAAAAATAATATGCACACACATCCATGTTGATGTTGCCACATGGGGTTTCCGACGACCCGTAATTGCACATCACAGTGTTCTCCTTTTAGCCCTCTCCTTTATACGAAACACTCCCTATAAATTAGAATTTCTGCCTAAAATGAGAATCCCTGTCTTGCTCACTCAGTCAACACTGAAAACGTCTGACAATTAGGACCTTTATTGCATTTTACTTTTAAAAGAGAGAATGACTTCAAATAAAAGGTGATCCAGTGACGGTTACAAAATGAAAATTACATTAAAATTAGCATGTGAGGCAGAGAATGAGGGGCTCCACATGTAAATAGACTAGAAAATTGTAGTGCGTGTAAGAGATCAGTTCAGATCATGTTCCTTAAACCTGTGAAGCACCGTTATCTGTTTAGCCTTATCAGATCAGAAAGACCGATAGCTACTGGCACAAAACCCTTTCCCAGGATCTCCAGCGGGGTTCAAGAACATTCCTATTTTTTGCCATTAGCAGGCCTGAGTGGGAATAGGTAGACCTGCTCCACTACCTCCAGACTGACAACGACATCTTCTCACTGACATTAAACTCCCCACTGCATCAGCACATCACCCGACATACTACAAAAAAAAATGCTGCTTTCTTGTTAAAAGCCTCCACATTGTCATGGCATCAGGTTAGTTGTTATGACCCTTTTCCAGGTACTTTTATTTACCCACTATATCCTCCAACACTAAAGACGGTAATAGAAGTTGGGGGAATACTCTCTCTCTCTCTCTCTCTCTCTCTCTCTCTCTCTCTCTCTCTCTCTCTCTCTCTCTGCTTTTTATTCTGGTGGTGGTGTGTTCAGGGAGTGTGTGAGTTATTATTGTGCTCAGTACATTCATCAAGCTACTCAGGGGGAAAGCAAAAGAGTGACAAACAAATATATTACAGTGTCATAGACATCACAGACAGCGTGCATAACATGGCAGGACATCTATTTAAGACAAAGCGGTGTCGTCGCTCAAGAGAATCATGGCGTTTCACGGGCGGGGGGGAGGGTGGCGTCCGCAGGTTTTTAACACAGGACAACTGCGAGTTAACTATAAGCTGTGATGCCGGCACTACAACAGTTTTCAAAGTGTTCTGTTTTACTTAGGGTTATAGGGTTTATATGCCTCTTAAATTAATGCAACTTGATGTTCGAAAAACAAAGAATTTCAGTAATCGATCATATTATTATATACATACATTCATATAATTAGAATTAAATTTAATTAAAATTAATTTATTTTTATAGTTTTTATTTGTTTTCAGTTGGTTTAAACTGAATCCTTAGTTCACACTTTTCACTGTGTATGAAAATATAGTCTCTGTTTTTTTTTTTTTTGTGGGGTTTTTTGACTGTTTTTCCACTAAATGATAACTATTCTATTTACCTCGGCTCTTAGTTGACTCTCTTTATGCTTCATTACCTTTTTTTTTCTGCAGCATAAAGTAATGGACCTGGTCATTGTTGCGCTAATGTAGAAATAGTACATTTGATAGACCCACACTGACTGTACATGAATATTAATGGGGGGGTTGAGATTTTTATATATATATATATATATATATATATATATATATATATATATATATTTGGTATATCGCTGTTTGTCACAGTGAGGAGTTTTTATGGAGAAAAGTCTTAAGAAAACAAGACAAAAGGAACAAAAGGAAATGTTCCTGGTGTCAGTTGGTGAAACCTAAGGACAAAGAGGAAACATATTGTCCAACAGTAGAAACAATTTTATGAATATGCACTCCAGTAGTATAAAATTTATAATGAATTGTAGTTAAACGTATTAAAAGAGAGAGAGAAAGGGGGTGATTACAGGTAGTCAGGTGTAAAATAAAAATATTCTGAATGGCTTGAGGAGCACTTCTAATGTTTTTTTTGTCTGCCATGATCAAGTTGATAACTCGCAATGGAAACTAAAACCACTTCACATGGGACAAAAACCATATGTGAAGGAAGCTGGTGTCTGGTTTTGGACAGAATTACTGCAGCATGGTGTCATTCTGCAGACTTTTGAACAGCGCTAACATGTTACAGTAGAGGATTCAATACACACTTGCACGTCCCCAAAAGAGAACCATTGGAAGAGTATTGGATTCTGTCCCTGCTCATTCAGATCACGCCGCTGTTGTACATATAAACGTGACGCTGAATGCCTCCTCCAACAACAACACTGCGTCTGCTTCCATGTCTATGCTCTCCCAACATGTCTACTCTTTCATCTTCCTCCTCATGTTCCTAAGCTCTTAATCAGGAGTGTGTGGGTGCGTTTGTGTGTGTGTGTGTGTCTGTGCATTTGCCCGAGTGTGTGCATTTGCATGTGTTTATGTCGATAGATGTGTATGTATTGGTTAAAAACAGCAACTTCATTAATTTAGGCCTTTTAATTAGCGCCAGCCTTGGTCTGAACGTTGCTTCCTGATCTTTTTCTTCTCACCAGTTTCTCGTTTCAGCTTTTTTCGTAATGAACTACTCTGGTCTTACTTGTGCATCTGTTTTCTCGAGTATAATTTTATCGTTTTGAAGCATGCATTTCCCAGTCTGAATGAAGTGGCTTAAAAAAAAAATAAGGTCCAGATGTAATGCAAGAGAATGAGTCAAAATATCTAAAGGCATTAATTAAATAATTTGTGTAAAAAAGACAAAACAAACTCCAGTTTGGAAACAAAAGTTTCATTAAGCATTATTAGTTAATTTATTAAATGTTCACTATTAATTCATTAATTAATAATTGAATTCACTGTATTGTCCAGAAATATTTATTTTGAAAAAGAGTGAATGTCTGAAACATTCATCACTTCATTTAATCACCCTGTGTGTCTTAAAAAAAAAGAAAAATGTTCAAGAAATCCTCAGGCTTTAGGATGAGACAAGATCAATAAAATGGATAGATTACTGTCATCAAATATTACTCATGTGGCCAATCAATATTTTTGTTGTTAAATTGTTTTGAACATTTGATGGAATTAGTGGTTCAAGGATTAAAATATCAGACAGTTGTTCTGCCAGACAGGATTTTCTGCAGGAATGTCAATCCCAGCGTCATGTTGGCAGCACGTACCTGAAAATGCTTTTTTTTTTTTTTTTTTATTTGACTATTGATCAGTCCACAGATTCATTGAAAAATGTGTTCGCGCTCGGTCACACAGAGATTAGATTAGGATAAATGTAGGGGAGAACAGCTTCTTTTGATGGGAAGCGTTCATCGGCGGTTCTAATCCCAGGATCCAGGAGATGTATACAGCTCTAGTGTGTGTGTGTGTGTGTCTGTGTGTGTCTGTGTGTGGGAGGGGGGTATTCACTCCCAACATACTTTTACTTTACATTCTACTAGCAAAGAGAGGATTGTTAGGGAAGTTAGGACATTTTGGCTGGCCCTCACAACTCTTAAGGACTGTTAAGGCTTAGTTTTAATTGAGATTAGAATTGGCTCAGGGTCAGGGTCAGTGTTAGTCTGGATGGGTACAGGCCAGGAAAATACATTGTCTACAAATGTCCTCTCAAAGATAGAAGTACAAATTAGTGTGCATATACACACTCATTTCATTGCACGATCGAATGGGCTTTGATATTAAAGAAGCACACGATATCGTTGTCAAATTCCTGCTGGTATCTGGCCCCAGCCAGAACCGCTGGATATCAATAATAATCAACTGTGACCACTAACTGATGATTTTTCCTTGAATTCTATCCATCAACTACATTTTGAAGGCATCTGTTGCTTCAAGATTTCACAACCAGAGCCCTCAACAGGGTCAGAGGAAGGTCATCAGGCTTACTCTGAACAAAGAGTTCGCTCAACAAGGCGGAGAACGCAGGAAACCCGGAAGGGGTGCTGCTGACATGAGGGATCCTGAAACTTTAAAAACCGAGGAAACATTGATGACTCTGCAGACCATCCTCAACAAGCTGACACCAGAGAAACTTGAACATCTGGTCAACCAGGTTACCGAGCTCAGCTTCCGAAGAGAAGCTGAAGGGTGCTGTAGACTTGATTTTCAAGAAAGCAGCGCTACAGTGAGTGCTACGCAGAGATGCGCCATCATCTGATGAACGTAAGTTACTCACATTATTACCAGTACTTGAGTACTCTACAGAGCACTTGCAGATATATATGTACACATGGTTTAGCTGACACATTCATTATATGGCCCAGCTCTGTTTGTGCCACATAATTCCTAGTTTGATGGGATATTCAATATTTTTGTTTGTTTCTTTTCCTCCCTCAGTTGAACAGAAAATCAGAAAAGAGAAACAATGATCTGAACCTGCTCGCATTTCTCCATTCACTGTCAGAGTGAGTTTATAAACAAACAGCCGGACGCACAGGTTGTGAAGAAGCAAAAGGAGCTCAACTCCAGCAAAACTGTCTGAAGACTGTCACAGAATAACGTTTATTACTTAGTAAATTACAGTTTAGTGTTTGTCTGTTAGATTCAAGAGACAAATGCTGCCCACATGTGTATTAAAGTTACTTTGATCTCCCCTCAGAAGAAACTGATCGTGACCTTCAGAAGTTGGAACTGGAAGAGCTCAAAAGGAATGTTCATCGCCGTTTCCTCGGCAACCTGCAATTCATCGGTGAGCTGTTCAAAGTCAACATGCTGACGGAGAACATCATGCACAGTTGTGTGATGAAGCTGCTCGGTGATGACCAGGAAGAGTCCCTGGATGGGAAGCTGCTCCACACGATCGGATTGAAAATGGACAACAAGGTGATCACAGCAGACACACACACACACAAACACACACACACAAACACACATCCTTGCATGTCTGTTAAGGAGTTTTAACGGTTTGAATTGTTTTTCTTTTCTTTAGTCTCAAATGGATGAATATTTCTCACTGACCTGAAGAATAATTAAAAAGGGCAAAACTTCCAAGAGAATTAGTTTTATGCTCCAAGATGTCGGGATCTGAGAAAGGTAAATATTATCTAAGATTAATATTTCATTTGGTTGTGAGTGTATATATATATATATATATATATATATATATATATATATATATATATATATATATATATATGAACATTTTTGTATTGTCTGTATTAATCATGTCAAATTTTCAGAACAACTGGGCCCGTCATTAGAAAAGAGAGGGCTCCAAGAAGATCAGGCAGATCCATGAAGAAACTACTGTGGAGCCAAAAATACAGATGGTCCCAAACACAGTGAGAGGAGGAGCACGAGGCAGGATGGGAGCTCCTGAAAAGACTGTGACGCCTCAAGGTCCGATTGTCAGGAGCCTAGCGGAAAAACGCAGTGACAGCTCTGTGAAAAAGGCGAAGAAGAGCGACCACCAAGTCTCCATCAGGCCTCCTCCTCCTCCGGAACTCGGAGCTGGACAGCTGAAATCATAGCTGGACAAACTCCTGCTGGAAAACCACACAAACCAGCAGGTTATTGAGTGGATGCAGGTCAGTTCCTCCTCCTGCTCAACGTCTTTACACACATGTACACCAATTTTGTAGCAATAACACTTTGATTGTTTCGTTCTTCAGAAGAACATCAATGAAAAACAAACAGCATTCAAGCAGTTTATCCATGCTCTGGTGGCATCACTCTGCCAAACAACAAATTGTTTTTTTTCTGTGAGTATGAATGACACCGTGAATAATCTTAATGTGTCCAGTCAATCAGTGACCCTTTTAGAAAGAGTCTCTAAATTTGTGCTTCAGTGAAGGTCCGTGGTTCCACTGCGGTGGTGTGATGAAGAGTGTTTGTGGTTTCAGGTCGGCTTCATAAGGTGGATTACAAACAGCTCTGTTCAAGAAATACCTGAAGAAATATGTGAAGGACCACCACAGTCAGCTGGAGCTCCCTGATGCTGTAAAGGACCTCATGGTCTCCATGAAACATCCACCAAGTGAGTGTTAATGACTCTCATGTAACTGTAACTACACAAAAGCTAAAGAATGAAACGTCAGCACTGACATCTCCGTTGTGCCTCTGCAGATCTTCTGTGGATGTTTTTCATGGCCCTCCTTGAGGCCGACATTGTTGCAGACGAAGTCTTTCTTCAGTGGAACTGCAGCAAAACCTGCCAGCAGATGACGTTGAGAAAATCATGTAGGTCTTTGCTGAACTCCAGGATGACTGCACTATATAATTGTTGTTGTGATTAATTTTACTTTTCCTCAATCAAAAAAAGAACTGTACGCTCTTTCCTTGATTTCTTGCCGTCTGCCCAGATAATTGTAATAAAAGTAGAAGCAAATGTCACAATGGTTTTGACGCCGTGTCAAATATAAAACAAGATGAATTACAATAAAATGGCAATAAAAATGACCGAATGAAAATTTTGGTCTAAATAGATCTTCTCTTCTTCTGCTTTTTTCTACACCAAGACATCAGTAGGGTAATTTAATGAGAACAAAGCTTGAATTTTAGACTTTTTTTTTTCAAGCAATCATATATTAAAACATGTTTGTATCCTGAAATGAATATGTATTCAATTTTATGGTAAGTTTGTGAACAATGTACAGAGGTGGTAAAATGTAATCTGTGTTTTTATTACCTCCACCAAGGAGGTTATGTTTTTGAGAGTGTTCGTCTGTCTGTTTGTCTGTTAGCAACATAACTCAAAAAGTTATGGACCAATTTTGAGGAAATTTTAAGGATTTGTTGGAAATGTGAAAAGGAAGAACTGGTTTCATTTTGGGGGTGATCCGGAAGAAATCCTGGATTCTGGATCACTTTGAAATTTTTGTTAACATTGTGGTAAACGGGGCCAAAAGGAATTGTTGCGCTTGGCGGAGTTCTGCGCTCTTCGAGTGCTTTCTAGTTTTACATTTATTTTTTTTCTTTTCAGAGTATACATGCGTCTCCATGAGTTGAAGCTTTAGGTACAATGTGTGTGTGTGTGTGTGTGTGTGTGTGTGTGTTCTTATGTGTGTGTGTGTTCTTATGAGTGTGTGTGTTCTAATACTTGCTACATATTGAATACATGGATACACACATTCTTGTACTTTTATCTTTGTTAGGACTTTACAGACTGTGCATTTTATGCATATTTTGGTGGGTGTGCATGTGTGCTTGTGTGTTTTTGTTCTTGTTCTTGTACATGTACATACTGAGTACAAAAATCTGCATTTTACGAGCAAAGTGAGGACATTTTTGTGAAGTGAGGACATTTTAGTTTTAGCTGGTCCTCACAACTTCAAAGTTTGGTCAGGACCTGGGAGACATTGGGAGAACTGGTTCAGTTAGGGTCAGGGTCAGGAGGGGGATAGCACATTCTATCAATGAAAGTCCTCACAAAGTACAAGGATGCGTGTATATGTACACGTGTACTTGTGTTTTGTCATCAAAGGTATTTAAACTGATGGCATGTCACTCTTTTTTTGCGGGGTATTATCACTGAGATTGTGACATAATTAGAGATGGGGTTACATACACACACAGACAGACAGACAGACAGACACACGCACACAAACACACACACAGGCCCACAGGCCTAATGCAGTGGGTTTGGACCTTCATCCCTTCATCCCAGCACTGGTAGTTTCATCCTGTCCTCTCCAACTGCTGTAACAGTCAGCATTCACCTTTGATCAGGACCTAAAATGGCAGCGCTGGCTCGGCTGACATGTCAGACAGCTGCCAATTAGATGAGCTCAGCCTCAGGCGACTGGATTCCAGCCTAGCAGCTACCCAGCTTGTTTTCAGCACAGACGACGGCGGCGCGAGAAGATTTCCACCGCTCTCTAATAACGGCTTCTGCTGTTGGAAGAGCAGATTTGTCCAAAGCTGCTTGAAAATTAATATTTATCATCGCCAAGTGGTTTTGTATATAAACTGATGAGCGTGTACACTTCAGATGTGTCACTTTTCAGCTCCCCAATGCTCATAAATTATTCTGCCGGGCCAGATATCCCCATGTTGGATGAAGTCCATGTGTTACAAAATCCCCACCACTCTGTCACCTCCAAATGTGGCTGCTGTCAGCAGCAATACAATACAAGACTAAAACAGTGCGATGCACCCAACTCTAAACCATCTCTTTGTCTGGTTTAAACTAAATCTTTGCAGCAAAACAAGCATGTTTAAACCAGTACCCTGCATAGGGTAACATTGAATAATAGAGCAGGAAAATAATCATATTTGCTTACACAAAAGAAGGGGAGCAGCAGAGGTCAGAGGTTTCGACTTGTAGACGCGTATTTCCCTGTAACTTCATTCGTCCGACTCGTTGGAAAGGCTGTCTGCAGCGTGGACACGATCTGAGGGCTGATCCATGGCTTGAGTTCAGAGGCATTCGTTCATTCCTACCTTGTAATTCAGGAGCCAGACATTGTATTTCAAGCTTGTTAACTTGACCTTTCGTATTTGCTAGTGGCCAAATTAGCCATCAGCTGCAGCGATGGATAGAGAAGTGGTATTTAATGTGTTACTTATGCCACTTCACTGGGACTTTAACTCCTGGAGAGGCTCTGCTATGATTTCTCAGAAGTGAGGGGTGAGAAAAAAGAAAAAAAAAAAAAAACCCATGTGCTGTAAAGAAAACCCAGCAGTAGTGTTTTTTTGCCCAGAGGACTTACAGATAGAGCTTGATTCTGAGAGGAACATTATCTGCGCCCAAATAACATGTTAGCCTGACCTTTCAGAGCCATTTGTGGCTAAAGAGCCTAAAGCTACAACAGTGAAGTCAGCCATAGACAGGAATATTATAAAGCCTTTCAATATCCATCTCATAGATTTAAGGTCTTACCCTCAAGCGCCCCCCCTCATATCTGTGTTTGGCCAAATTTCAAAATGATGCTTGTGTGGGGATGTAGACACTAGACAACAGGACCCAAATATAATTAAGAACCACCACAAGGAGGAACTAAACTAAACACATAAAAAGTAAAGTTTGAACACTAGAAATACAAGGAGATAAACACTGGGAAAAAGAGAGGAACACAAACAGAATGAAAGACTAATATTTTGCGAGGAAGGACACAAGTACCGAAGGCGAGAGCTGGAAAGGGGTAACTGATGATGGGCCGCAGAAGGGAAGTGAGAGCACAGTGTGAATACACGAGGGTGAAGAAGCCACAACAAGACACAAATGTCCACAATTACAGCAAACAAGGACGGAACGGAAGACACGGGGGAGACAAAAACTGAAGAAGTGCAACGGAAAATACAAGAGGAAACAAAACCGTAATCGTACAGAAACACGGATAATAAGGCAAAGGGATGACCTGCACTCTACCTAACACGCCTAACACCCGTTCATACCCAATTACACCTGATCAATGAGCAAAAAGTTCTCCCTTTTCAGCTTTCAAAACAACTGATGATTTTTAAAGCCTTGGCGGTCGCCATTAAATAAATAAACAGGTTGGAAAAGATAGTGGAAGCAGCCAGTGCTGTCATCATATATGCATACTGTAACATGGTTGGGGTCCAACAACATACTTCCAGTAGCCAAGAATTGACATTTAAATATGGAT
Organism: Lagocephalus sceleratus; assembly: GCA_911728415.1. Lineage (NCBI taxonomy): Eukaryota > Metazoa > Chordata > Actinopteri > Tetraodontiformes > Tetraodontidae > Lagocephalus > Lagocephalus sceleratus. Next base: position 1,193,735 of record CAJVRN010000111.1, on the reverse strand, counting down.
CATAAAGGTATAAATCAAAAGCCTGAGTTTCACAACAACAACCCTCAGGCAATTCATTCGTCCACTTTGACCAAAACAAAGAAAACTTTTTTTGTTTTGTTTTTAATCCAGACTTGTGTTTATTAAGTATTTCTTTATTGATTCTGCTTAAAAAGGGCATAGAGAAACTTAATTTGTTTGCAGCTACAGATTAGCCTAAGAATTTAAATGAGTCCTCATTTTTGCTCTGTTTACTTTGCTTCCTTTACTACTCCCCTGTGTGTACACAGGATCTTTTGGTTCCACACAGAACGCGATTGTTTGTCTGTTTACTGCACACATGTTCTGAGCGTGTCAACATGCCATATATGTAAATGTAGTATATGTGTTGATGTCTGAACCCTTCGTGGAAAAGCGGGACCCCCGACTGAGTCTCTGCTGCCTAATGATAACGTCCGCTCCGTGGAATATGTGTTGTTCATGTAAAGATGGAGCGAGTGAGTGGTCAGGCCTTGGAGGTTCACCCACTTGATATGCGAACGTTGCGGCTGCCGATGTGCTCCTTCCCACTCAGAGATCAATACCTGACTGGGAGCAGAAGGCAAACTTTACCCCAGGCAAGTACATAATCAATAGCCATGTGGGTTCTCGCTAATTAAACTGCCACATTAATATATCTCTCACTGAAAGGTACCTCTGGACAGGAAGGGCGGAGGAGAGGTTGGCAAGGGGGAGATGATGGGATTGGATGGAGGAGAGAAAACATGGATGACAGCCCGAGAGAGAGAGACGCAAAACAACATTTTCCTTCTGCAACTACACGTCGTGTTTGATGGTTGCAGATCTTAAGGAAGAATTGGGATGCTCAGGAAACCGCAAAAAATCCAATACTGTATATATTGTATATTTACTTTATATTCCACGTGTTTTCTCACATTTATTGATCTATGTGAGGCGGGGGCAGTAGTCAGGACTCTGGGAAGTTCTCAGGCTCAGGAGCTTTCAATCCCGGGGTTTGCGGTCCAAAAATATGCACATTAGAGACTCGGCGTGAGTGGATGGTGTGAGTGGCTTGCAGTGAGCTGGGGATTTATCAGGGTGTAATCTCCTGCCTCTCTCCAGATGAATGCTGGGATAGACTCCAGCACCCCCTGTGATTGCCTTTCAAAATAAAAAGTGTAGGTGATTTCAATAAGGTGATTAGTAACGTGTTGTTGTTTCTCAGCTTTGGAATGTCATTTATTGTCATGTGAATTTTCAAGTATAGGGAATTACACTTAGTTAAATGTTGTAATTGAGCATCTATTTCCACTCTTTTCACAGCATATTTGGACATTCTTTTCATAATGAAGTAAATATACAAATGGTAACAAAATGAATGCATTTGATGGAATCAAGGTTGGAAACGGAAATACAACTTGGGCTAAAAGAAATGTAAGAATATTATTCAGACTGACTGCTCATAAAAGCATGCCCACTTGTTTATGAGATTTTTGTTTCATGGGATAGAGTTTACTCAAGGTAGAATTAATCATTATTGTCATAGTTTAAGGCAGAATGATGAAATACTTATGACCAGTTGACATATAATTAAAATCTGCATTCAGATAGATTATCCTTTTATATTGATAATTATGATAGTGTATTTCCTTTAAAGAAAAACAGTTTTTCAAAATAAAAATATCTATCCACTGAAATAAAATGTGATCAGCGAACCACTTTCTTTAATAAAAGTTTGGAAACGTTAGACCAACTTGATGAAACTAATTTGCTTGAAAACACTTGTGAGGAAAAAAAAAGAATAAAGATAACTATCGAAACAATTTTTCATTTTTATCATTTCCTTTTAATCACTGCACCAATCGCAAAAACACAGATATAAAAGTCCTGTACGGCTACTACCCATGTTAAATAATGATGAAAAATGTCCTCGATAAAAAAAAAAAAAAAAAACATTCTTCTGAATCTGACTGTACTGTTGTGAATGAAGCAATGCACTGATGAGAGTAAAAGAATGGAGAGTGGTCATTAATGTTAGAAGTAAAAGGGTAGCCACAGCTTTGAGAACAAGGGGGAGGAGGAAATATGAGAGAAGGAGAGCAGTCATGAAAGGAGAGGTGCTGCTGGCTCAGTGTAGAGCAGGTGAGGTGGTGGAGGAGGCATTAATATGTAATTTATTGATGAGGGATAGAATATGCGGATGGAGCAGAGTGTAGGCGAGGCGAAGCCTGCGTGTCGTGGAAGTCCCTTACGCTAGCAGTATGCGCTTTTCCATTTACGCACTTCATACATACTAATACAAGAACACACTCACACACACATTTGCGTGCACGCACACACACACACACACACACACACACACACACACACATACAAACACTCCTTGCAGCCATTCCTCACTTCCACTTCCTCCACAACACTGCTGGGAGCTAATCTGGATGTTGGCCTAAAAACTGCATTTGTGTTTTGGGGCACCGCACAACACTTCAGGGACTGCTCGACATTTCTTACTCAGAGTGAGATGTCAGTCTCACACATGTACTTTAACTATGGAGACGATTAGCCTAGTTTAGTATAAAACCAGGAGCCAAGGGAGGTGGGCACTAACCTTGATTTACTTAAAATAAAAACAAATCCAACAGAGATGTCTTCACAGTTACAGAGTGGTGCATTTTTCCCCCCAAAATGTCAAATTACACTTTTAATAGTCGCCTTCTAATTTAAGATGACAACTTGCGTCACCCTAGAACTCTCACCATCATTGCAAGTGTCTTGTTGACCCATTTATATCTTTATGCCGCTACTAAAAATGAAACTTTTAAACGTACCGTTCAGATCGTTTTCCTTGTTGTTATGACGCCTGACATGAACATTAAACACATCCAGCTTTGAGTGCCCGAGATATCAAGAACCAGTTCTTTTTTCGGGTTGGCATAATGCTTAATTAGTCTTCAAACTGAAATGTCAGTGCACGGTATTTAAATAAAAAATCCAATCCCACGTGTGTACTTTGGATGCACTTTAAAAAAAAAAAAAAGCAGCGCCTTAAACATCGTTATTTTATCACTTTAGCCTTTAGCTACCAGGAACCCCTGATGTGGAAGCAGGTCTGGCTGGTGGGCACCCTCTTTACTTAAAAAAAAAAAAGCTGAAAATCTCTCTCTTTCGCTCTCTCTCCCTCTCTCTCTCTGTCTATCTATCTATCTATCTATCTATCTATCTATCTATCTATCTATCTATCTATCTATCTATCTATCTATCTGTCTGTCTATCTATCTATCTATCTATCTATCTGTCTATCTATCTATCTATCTAACCATCTCTCTATCTCTCTATCGATCTATCTATATTGGGTTAGGGTGTCCCCATCGACCCCATCAGTTTTCAATCTATACTTTCATGAATCAAAAAAACAAGACGCATGCATGACATATGTATCTGTTCCTCTCCTCTTTCCGTCCTTCCCTCCTCATCCTATCTATTCCCCCATGAGGGTCCCTACATAAGAGTGTATGTCCGCACAATGTTTCTTCCCGTTAAAAGGTTTCTTTGGGTTTCTTTTTTTTTTTCGCCACTGTTGCTTGTTTGGAGGTTAGTCTCTTGGTTCCTTAAGACAACTGTGATTCTGACAGAAGCTGTATAAATAAAGCGAAACTGAATTGAACTGGATTAGCTGGCATCAAATGTTGGGCTTCCGTTAGTAAAATAAATGCCCTTCATGAGTTCCTTAAATGCAGTCACTCGCTACTTTGTGTCTTTGTATCACTTCTATACCACTCGCTTACATTGAGGCGCAAATTAATCCAACAACAAAAACAAAAGTTGAAAAGAATGAGAATAAGAGGATAAGAGGTAGAAGGCAGTTGTATCAGTGCAATTGTGGATGACTGAAGGTAGAATTGTCGTGTAAAGTGAAAGAGAATCTTTTTTAAGGTAGAAGTTTTCTCATGCAGGACAAATGCTAAAACATATAGTCTCGATGTTAAATTGTATACAATATTTACACTCAAACTCAAATAAAATACATTTTTCACCTTGAATGAACTTCAGGAATGAAGCTGACTTGTAACAGGGGGGAAAAAAAGCCCGTGATGATCTACAGTTTGGATTAATTTACAGATGATGGAGGCTTATCTTACACTGCCAGACTGCATTGTCATGCAAAGTGTCAGGACAGCGCAGAAACTGTAATCACGATCATGTCTGATTAAACATCACAAATGGGAGACAAAAAGAGGCATAGAAGGGAAGAAAGGGAGGGAAGAAGGCAGCAAGCGGGAGAGGGGAGGCTGCTAATTGATTAGCTACAGAGAGAAAGTCAGAAGCTTCATTTGCCAAAGTGCTGCTGGGCATGAAGCCCCAGCACTCCCACCACCACCCTCCTCCTCCACAGAGGAACCGAGGCAAGACGCAGGCAATTGATACACTCTGTAAGGCCTTATCAGGTCCGCTGTGATCAGCCGAACCTCCAGGCCTGTTCTGTGCAGTTTAATACACACAGAGTGTGTGAAGGTGTGTGTGTGTGTTCTTGTACTTGCTACATATTGAGTACCAAAATCTGCATTCTACCAGCAAAGTGAGGACATTTTTGGGAATTGAGGACATTCTGGCTGGTCCTCACATCTTCAAAGGCCTGTTTGGGGGTGAGGACCTGGTTTTAAGGTTGGGGTTAGAACTAGATCAGGATCAGGGTTAGAGGGTTAGTTGGGATGGTTAGGGTGAGGAGTTGAGGAATGTATTATATGTGTGAGTGTGTGCGTAGGCATATTTGTGTGTTTATTCTTGTATTAGTATTTAGTCTTTTTAGTATTATTTTAAATACTTGTCATGATTCAATTGACTATAAAAAAATCAGAGACGCATCTGCATAAGCATTATTTCCCTTATTCATATGTAGCTATTTAGAGATCAAACCTCTTCTTGGATATTACACAAGGGGTTATAAGGGTTAGGGGTTATAATAATAAATATAAAGCAATAATAAAGTAAATACTACTACTACTACTACTACTACTACTACTACTACTACTAATAATAATAATAATAATAATAATAATAATAATAATAATAATAATAGAATAAAATCAAATACTTGCATGTATTTGTTTTTTTTCTTATCTAAATTAAGTATGGGAGTTATGTTAATTATTAATTACCATATGTAATTAATCTGCATTTGATTGGGGCTGATGAATTATACATTATACATGATACTGTACAGCTGAAATGAGTTGAGATAATATGAAAATTGCCGTGTCTAGACTGTATTAGATCTATGGCAACTTGGACCTCATTCACATTCTTGCAGATGTTTCAGCTCTCATCCAGTTCTAAAGTCCAGAACTAAAGAAGCCTTTCGGGTAACAGGTGAGACATCTTCATGAATCTAAAAGAAGTCCAGTTGATTTCCACATAAAACACTCCAAACTAGCTGAGCTGGATGATTAAGAATCAGTGCCGACGCCACGACTTCAAGAGAAGAGGCTCCTGCTTCCTCCTGCTGAGATCACAGTCACATGGGCATCTTCACTGTTTCTGTACTCAAACTTGCTTACACCAGCCTGTGAGTTGTTTCAGGTCACTTTTGAAGTCCATTAGGGTTTTCATCAAATTACAACTCCTCCTGCTTTTGATCATTAATGTACTCAGACTAATATACAGAGGATCCACTATTGGGGGGGCAGGATTAACAGACAGAGAGAAACAATCATCCACGCTCACATTCACGCCTAAGGTCAAGTAAGACAAGCTCATCCACCTCCCCTGCAATATATAATACCATATATTCATAAATTAGGGCATTTAATCGGAATCCAGAGCAGCAGTATTTTTCCACAGTGTCCTCGATCTTATGTGGAGTTCAATCACTCAAATAACATTCTGCTGATGAGATTACAGTAGACAAAGACATAAATTACCGCTGCATGTCATCCCTCTGTGGTTGGTAGTCATTTTATGAGCAGAGAATTTATTTTACATTAAAAAAAAACTGTAAGTTAAAATGTCTCTGTTACATCAGATAATTGTTCCTATGAATTCCTCTTCAAACTCACTTGCACTGATGAGCACAAAAGTTCCACTTTGAGGTTGATGAGCCACAATGAAAGTAACGATGAAATATCAAAGTATTTAACAGTGTTAATTCAAAATTTATTTTCTCATTTTAATTCCACAGTATGTCATTTTTAAAGTTGACGATGTAACCTAGCATTCAGTCTCGGCTTTATATTTACGCTGAATCCTCCTTTCCCTTTCCCAAGCTTCCACTTGTGACACTTCTGATCAAACTTCATTTAACATTTTATGATGGGTGACAGATCTCACATCCCATCCCTGGTTTGTATCATGAAATACTAGTGGCGGATAGCATATCAATATATTTTAGTTATACATTCTTCGGTGTCCACATGGACAGTGGACTGGACAACACACACTGATGCTGTCCACAAGAAGAGCCAGAGCCGTTTGGTCTTCCTGAGGAAACTCAGATCTTTTAATGTCTGCAGGAACCTGCTGCAGATGTTTTTATCACTCAGTTGTATCAGTGTCGTCTTCTATGCTGTAGCGCGCCAGGGTGGCAGGCTGAAGACAGCCGACACTAACAGAGTCAACAAGCTCATCGTGAGAGCTGGATCTGTCCCGGGAGTTGAAATTGAAACGGTGAAGGTGGACGCTGTGGAAGCCCCTTGATGTCATGGACAATGTCTCTCACTCCTTGCATGCCACATTGATGTGATGTCAGACCTCTTGCAGTTGTACACTGAGACCACCAAGGAGCTCCCCTCAACGCCCCACGAGGTCTTTCCAACCTGAAGCTTAATAATTCCTCCCTTTATAATTATTAATGCTGATACAGTTTTTGCCCTGACATAGTACAGCACATTCATACAAATTTTACTATCATGTGCAATATTCTTCATGTAGATCTTTTTCATGTGGAAATATTTTTTCACCAATGCAAATGATTTTTTTTTTTTATCTATGCAAATGTCTCAGACTTGGCTCATTCTCATTATGCAACAACTCCTTTGCTCTCCTTTTTCTTCAGTTGTTACTTTGGACCATTTATACTGTAGACTATTTTTGTATTTAGTAGAATTTATATTTTTTTATTTTAATTATTTAGAAAACTCATATAATTATTTATTGTTACTGCATTGTATTATACTCTGGCAAATCTATTTTCCTCAGATTATTCTGATTCTGAATCAGACCAGAGTTGAAAGTGTCCTGAATTAATTGAATTAAACAAGTGTTGAGTTAAGCAAATTAATGTTATACTAAGTCTTTATACAGCACCTTTCTTGTCATCTTTGACCACTCTAAGCTTTTTTTGTATTGAAAGCAAAAGACCATTTCACACACTGGCAGAACCAGTCTGGATTGAGGACTAACCATTCGTGCTCATTCATACACTGAAGATACGTCTTTGGCGGCTGCTTTAGTGGTTCAGTATTGTTTTGTTGGTCCATGTCCAGATGTAGTATGCATGTCTGGTATCTAAACTAACCATCTCTGTATCGCTACTCTACCTGACATAGGCTGACCCACGCTTACCCTGTGACCTTTACCAGAAGTCATGACCAATTCTGTCTTAACCAGATACAGTAGACATCAGACCGGCTGATAATGTACAAATCAACAAACTCCTTTGTTGGACTGAATCACTGCGTGTGTTGTACAGTCTTCTGTAGTGAAATGTGAAATGTGCCTTGCCAGCTCCTGGTGTATAGAGAGGGAAAGAGAGGGAGATGTTTGTATATCAGCATATGGCTTCCTTTACACCACTGTGACAGCAGCTGCATTATCATTTCCGCCCACACACGTTCCTCACAATAGCAATGTTAATATTACCACCTTATGTAATGTTGGCTTTGAGCTTCATTTCCCTTCCAGAGAAATGAAAGCTTGCACGCTGCAGTTTTATTTTTATGCGCCCTAAATGGCACACTTTAGTACAGGAAGATGCTGCTGAGCTATGAGGCTGTCACTTTTATGACCCCACCACCAAAAAAAAAAAAAAAAAAAAAAAAAAAAAAAAGTAGGCAACCTTTGGATAAACACTGTAGCTCCCACTCATGTGAGTATGAATAAAAGTAGAGTTCAAACTGCATGGTAAATACAGTCTAAATATATGCATTCATCACATCCATGCTCGGCCAAAGTGTGTAATTGTTGTATACACCAGATGCCGTTTCCACTGATGGGCACTGAGGCTTCCTCGGGTTCTTCAAAGATCTAATGTACGTGGCGACCATGAAAGCCCGAAGGCGAAGTACTGAGACAGGACACCGAACAAACACACGGCACGCCTTCTCGTGAGTACATAACCGCCCTCAAGAAGCCAAACATTTCCACTTTGGTGAAAATCTTCACGCGATTACTTTTGTAACAATAGAGCCTTGGACGACTCTCAACTGCCTTGGCTAAGGCGGTGGGGGGGGCAGGAGTAGGCGGGGTTGAAGCAGTCCTGGGGGAGTTTCTCTTGGCGTTCTCTCCGTTAGTTACGTTCTTTCGTTGCTCTTCTCATTTGTCAAGTCAGCTGTTGGAGTGAGATTATTTTATGGAAGTAGCCAGACACGTTCTTCTTTGTTCTCTATTGACACTTTTCGATTGAATACATCTTTCGGTCTTTTCAGTGCTGTTTTGAACCCTTACATTACAGTTGAATTAATCTGGTGTAACCGGTTATGTACTGCTGCCTTTCAAGGTCGCTGTAATTAAGACATTAGTCAAAAAAAAAAAAAAAAGAACCCTTCTTTAGACCCAGGTGTCTTTGCTAATTAGAGACCAACGTCTAACCTTCCTTTTATCTCTAAAATCCTTGAAAAAGCTGTTGCTAATCAGTTGTGTGAGTATTTAAACATGAATAGTTGGAGGATGATAGGCCAGTATCCCAGTCTTGAAACAGCTTTGGTTGCGTTATTAACAATCTCCTCGCCTACCTCAGGCTGACTGACATGGAGATGTCAGATGTCTGTGCTGCGTGTGACACTATGGAACTCTGTATTTTATGTCATTGGAATCAAAGGAACAGCATTACACTGACTGGAATGTTATTTATGATACAGATTCCAAATTCTGTGTTAAAAGCAGGGTAGGTAGAATAAATGTTAAAAACAGTTATTCTACCTACATCAAAGTCAGCCATGGAGTTCAGTTTCAACTTTAGATGCGCTCCCTTCAGACCTTCTTCATCACGTTTGATGAGACTCAACCAGCCTTGAGGGCCTGTCTTGAAGAAATAAAGGCCTGGAGGACTGACAACTTCCTAATTCTGAATTCAGACCTACCTGGAGTCATTGTATTTTGCCCTAAAGCACTTTAGAGGTCTACTGTACAGTCCAGTCATATGCATGCTCCATATGGTTTCACTGTGGCCTCCAGCACTGCTGTGAGAAACTCTGAGTTAATATCTGATATGTACTCTTCGTATATGCACTTCCATTCGCACATGAAATAGGTAAAATGAGCCAAAGAGAGACATTTAATCTGTTTTAACTTCCTTTTAAACTGTAAAAAGAGGGCAACTAGAATGTAAAACCCCTCCTTACATCCATGTCCTTCAATGGTCGAGCTCGATCTTAGACCTCAGAATACCGTCTTTGCTCTTACCTCATTTTGGTCTAAAAATGCAGCCGTGTTTGTGGCTCCGAGAGCTCCAGAGAGCAGAATAGAAGACGGACCCATCAGCCGTAGAGTCTGGCTGGAAGGGCTTGAATGGCAAAGATCTTCTCTATTTTCAGGTTTAGGCTTAAAACTTCTCTTTTTGTTAAAGCTTGTAGAGTTTGGGCGGCCTTGAATCATCCGTTCGTTATGCTGCTATTGGTTTAGGCTGCCAGGCCACTTCCCAGGAGACCCTAAGCACTACTCTTCTGTCCTCCATCTCTTCTTCTGTGCATTCATGTGCTACCACTGTGCAGCTTGTCATTAACCCTGTGTTTGTGTCTCCCTCCCGACCCGTTCCCTCCCCCTCTCCTCCTCTGCCCCTCTCCCCATTTCCTCTGTTTTGAGTGCCTCTGGTCCCGGAGGATCCACGTCTTTGCCCTGAGGACCTGATTGTTTCTCGCTTGTGGTCCTGCCCTCGCCAACCTGCCCAGTGCTCATTATTTACGGTCACCATTCTCTTCCTGGTAATGATAGCTCAAATAATTACACATTATGTCGGCGAACTGAGATGTAGCATAACTCCCACTGTCACGGACTCTGTTTTCTGCCTCTGTGCATAACAGTAACCCTGTGAAGGCTGGACACCCATTAAGCTCCTATAGTCATTAATTTGTCAGCTGCTTTAATCCATTCTTTAATCCATTGTCACTCTCTCATGTGCCATTAGTACTTATTATTGTGCATCCTGATATTATGTTTATGTCCTGCATGTATTCATTTATTTGCTTCTGCTACCCTCCTGCCCTCTCCTCTCCTCCTCCCCTCTCCTCTCCGCCTCCTCCTCTCTCCTCTCCTCCCCTTTCCTCTCCTCCTCCCCTCTCCTCTCCATTCCTCTCCTCTCCTCTCTCCTCCTCTCTTCCCCTTTCCTCTCCTCCTCCTCTCTCTTCCTCCCCTCTCCTCCCCTTTCCTCTCCTCATCCCCTCTCCTCTCCATTCCTCCCCTCTCTTCTCTCCTCCTCTCCTCCTCTAACTCCTCCTCTCTCCTCCTCTCCCCCCCTCTTCTCCTCTTCTGTCATCCTCTCTTCTCCTCTCCTCTCCTCCCTCCCCTGTCCTCTCTCCTCCTTTCCTCTCCTCTCCTCTCTACTTCTCTCCTCCCATTGCCTCTTCTCCTCCTCTCCTCTCCTCTCCTTCCTTCCCCTCTCTTCTCCTCTCCCCTCATCACCTTTCCTTTTCTCCTCCTCTCCCCTCCTCTCCCCTCCTTCGCTCCCATCTCCTCTCCTCACCTCTCTTCCCCTCACCTCCTCTCCTCACTGTTTCTCTTCTCTCATCTCCTCCTTTTCTCATCTCATCTCCCCTCTCCTCCTCTCCCATCTTCCCCTATCCTCCCCTCTCCTCCTCCTTTGAACATCTTAAGCCAAAGTGTGTCTACCACTCTGATTTCACCACCCTTTACTTGCAGAAAGACACCTCTCAAAGGGTGAAGGGCAGGACTGCTTCGCAAAATGTAAAACAAAAAAGGAGAACCAAAGTCAGTCTCCTCGGCTGTGTGATAGCATCTTGCCTCTCTGAAGATTTATTCTGCGTCAGATCAGAGAACTAGTTTCTGATCTGCGTCACACTGAAGATGGAAAGCGAACCACACCACATTGATAAGGCCCCAGACTGAAAGTGAACAAGATTTAAATCACTTTATGACATAAGGAAGAAGAAGAAAATTCCAACATGGTCATTCCGATTCCAGCTAAATCAGCTTTATGTAAATTTTGAGCTTGTTGGTTCAACTTTTTGCTTTGTTTGTTTTACTGTAAGGCAGAACAGACATGACATCATAGAGACTCATAGAGACATGCTAATTCAATCCAAATTTAATTAGTGCAACACAATCTCATAAAAGCATGCTTTATGTAAAAGGAAATGGAAATCTGTCAGAGTGCTAAGAAAGGAGGAATACACACACAGTGAGATTATGCTTAAAACTAGGTAGAATCAGTTGTTAAAAGTATTGTAAATATGCATCTTCTGCTCTGATCACATCAAAAATCATCTCCACTGGGTGCAAAGATATATATTTTTTAATTATTAGTATAAATGGGGAAAACAATGACGACATTGTTTCTTGGCTCTCTGATCTCACTGATGCCTCAGAGGAACTCATGGAGGGCCATGTGCTCTTTTAAATGTGTCTGTAAATCCAGTCTGACCCACTTCGATATCAGTTCCCTCTAAAACTCATTTTCATGGATCTTTACGTGTAAAACAAGGGTTCTGCTTTTGCAAAAAGAAAAAAAAAACTACTCCTTGCAGTGGACGACTTTAAAAGAAGCAGATGAATGAGAATATAAGTATTAAAAAAAAGTAATGATGCATATGAGTGTGCCAGCCCTTTTGTGTTCCAGAGAGAAAGACAGAGAAAGATTGACGGTTGAGACTTGGTTCTGAGTTGGTTGTTTTTGGTAGTGAAGCCAAGTCTTGTAAGCATTTGTGTGTAATTTCTTCAACTGTTTCTAGTATCTGTGATGGTTCCAGGTAAAATTTTACACATGTATTATTTACAGATTTATTCCTTCTGGTTCTGCTGGAAATGCATTAGCGGATAAGCAGCTCAATCACAGCGGCTGGAATTCGAATTAGGCATAATGTAGTTACATTTCAGGGGATGCGCAGGTCAGATATCTGCATATAATCCTCGATCCTGATTTAGGGGCACATTAAAATAGGCATACTGCATTTTTAATGGAACAAACCTGTGAATTTCTTAGCAAATGTCTATAGTCTGTTTTGATGATTCTAAATTAGATTTGATTCTCTGCATGATTCTCCATAATCTGGTAACTGATTTCTCTTTTCCGGACAAAGACACAAACCGGTCACGTTGTTTAGTTTGTTCAGCGCATCTGGAAGCTACTTTTAAAGGTACATCTTGACATTCAGCATTCAGTAGCTATACTCTTTCACTGGAGTCAGTCCTGAGGGGATAAAATATAAAGATGCTTACAACCGTACTTCAATGACAATGGGAAATCCGATTTCCGTGGCGGAAGAGCATCGAGAGTGACCCGAAAAAACCTGACAGTTTTTCACACGCAGGAAAAAAAAGAAAATCATCCCTGCCAGGTCAAGTTTTGGATGAAATTCTCTCTGATTCAGGAGTGAGCAGATCAGAAACACAAAATAACAGCTGCACATTACAAGGTTTTTCTGCACATAAACGCCCCATCTCCTCCAAACATTCCCTCTCTGCTTGCTGCTAAAACACCCCTCCCTAAAAAAAAAGCTTTGACTGGTCAATCCTCTGGCTCGTCTCCCAGAAAACTGACTCGACAAACTGGATGTTGGAACCAAAAAAAAAAAAATCTAAAAGGAGCTTCCTGTAGTTTTGCAGCAGTAAGTGATACTCAGCTAAAGCACTTTCTTTTTCCATGCTTTAGAACTGAAAGTGACAAGTGCGTGTGTAATTGAATTTCCTTTTGGAACACACACAAAAAATAGACATACAGAGTTTTGCTGTCAAGTGCTGTGTTAATTAATGTTCTAGAATTAGACTGGTACACACTACAAAAGAACAAAGGAATTTGTTCATTTCTGGAGGTGGCCAAAACAACTTTTTGTGAGAATCAATGCAGATGTCTTGGTAAAGTCTTCATCAGGCCCCCCACAAGAACACCTTGTTTGACCTTTGCGAGTTTGTCGTGAATATGTCTTCAACTTTTTCGGCACCATATGGACGCACATATACCGTCGTTCTGTGTAACACTGGGGCTACTTTCCACAAAACGATTCCCATTTGTGCATCATTAAATGCCTCAGAAGATGTGACGCACAAATCTTGATATTTTCCCACCGTCATGTCTGTATAAAAGTGGGAAGGCTGCTTTACAGCATTAGTCGTGCCCACTTCACATTTCTGACCAATCATGCAGCAGTTGTCTGAGACCACACCTGTTGAGGACAAGCTGCGAGAACTCCGAGAGACCAAGTTTGCCTGCTTGTGATGACCTTAACACACTCCCAATAGAAAAAAGGAGATTCATTACATGTCCATTAATTCAGATAAGGTGGAGCTCAATACTCTGTATCCAAAGACTGGACAGTGTACTCTACGTCTGGTGTCTCTCCCAAGCGCCACTGTCTATTCCGAAACAGAAAACTCTGCTGATTTTTCAAAAAGCTAAGTCAGCTAAAGGCTAAATCAGCTAAAGTGAGCCACCAACTCTTTGTGACACAGCCAGCAATCAATACTTGAGTTCAGCATTTTATAAATGACAAAATCAATACCTAACAAAAAAAAAAATATATATATATATATATATATATATATATATATATATATATATATATATATGCCTGTATGTATATTTTGTGCATCTAATGTATTCTGACACCACAGAGGGCAAGAGAGCAGGAGCGCTGTGTGACATGACGACAACACAGAGGGCATGTTCACGTGTTACGCAGACATCACCTTTTCATTTCCAGGAGAGCTGCGATCCATCACACACTCATACAAATCAACAGCAGATACGCCAAACGCTTTCAACTCAAGAAAGGAGCGCGTGTTGGGCTGTCATGCAGATAAACCATGTGGAGCAGACTATTATTTGTTACGTCTGCTATGACAGAACCCTAATACCACAGGAGCCAAGTTAATGCAGGAGATCAGGACAAGACAGTCCGCACGTGTCCCGACTCCTGTTTATTCCTTCTCTTGTTTTATTAGTGAGAAAATGGCCAAGTAAAGTAAGTTTGTTTTTTTTTTGCTCAAATTCAGTTCATCTTTATTTATATAACATTTGTTACAATCAAAATTGTCCCTAGGAGCTTCAGAGAAACTTAGGGCCAGACCTCCAATAAGCAACAGGGACAAGGAATAACTCCTCTTTAACAGGGAGAAACCTTGAGCAGGACCATATGAGGGTACCTTCCTACTGACAGCTGGGTAAAGGAGGAGCAGGAGGGACAAACAGAGAGAGGAGAGAATAGACACATTCATCAAATACATACATCAACATGCAAATGCATTATTTACAATGAGCAATAAAAGCTAGAAAATAAATAACATAAATTATTCTTATCCGATGTCAAGTTTACTCCTTTTCTGTTCCGTAAGGGAAAGCCACGGAAGCACCGTCTTGAAGACTGGAGTGAGCATGACAGCATAAATACTGCAGCCATCAAAAAGGTACTGTAGATCAAAACTTGGGCAGAAGCATCACATCATGCAAATGCATCATGCACACACACACACACACACACACACACACACAACACTCACGCAGCTTTAAGAGCAGAGATCAAATGTCTCTTTCCATCTTGACATGCTGCAACCTGAGCATTATTTTATTTTCGGTTTACAGTCCTTGTATGAATATCAAATTCAGGGATATCCAGGTGTTGCGCTATCCAGTGACTCATGCACGAGTTTGCAGTTTCACTTCAGATTCCAATTCTTTACACATGGAGTGATTCATATTGTGATTAAAGACACTGCTGCACCCGCCTTTAATGCTGGCTTGTTCAGCAGCATGTCCTGTAGTCTGGTTGTGACCAACAGACGTGTTGAGGAAACTAAAAGGCTCTGATTATGTCTGTTGGCAAAGTTTTCTCTGCAGCCATGGAGGAAATGAGAGTTTCTTTAATCATGGATCCTCCTAATAATCTTCTGGTCTCAGGCCGACAACTTGAGCATCCATAACCAGCATACTTCAAGGGGAATAGGCTTATGGAGCGAGTGACGGATAAAGAGACTGAGAGAAAAGAGGGAGTGGAAGAGCAAAAAAAGGAGCCAAATAGTGATGGAGAGGGTGGGGGCAGAGAGACCGAGGCTGTTATTTAAGAGAAAAGATGGGAAAAAAAAAGATTTCCCTGTAGTATAATTTGCTGATACGGAAGATACGGTGATGAAGAGAGAGAGAGAGACAGAGAGAGAGAGACAGAGAGAGAGAGAGAGACAGAGAGAGAGAGAGAATTCCCCAACGGACTGGCTATGAGTAAAAAATACAGCAGAAAAACTAATTAACTGATGAAGTCCCGTTGCGGGCTGCACATGCCCATTAACGCAAATGTGAAACTGCAAACTGGAAGCCTTCTGCCCCCTGCAGGTCTCTTTATGTATAGATTTTCTTCAATTCATGAGAAAATAATTAGCAATAATTCAGCGAGGTCGGGCGAAGAAACGAAAACAATGTTTCCAAAGTTCTCCCAACTCAAACTGTGACGCTGCAGCCATGTGTGTGGTGAAACACGCACATAACAAATCACAAATACCTGCAGCTAAAGGCTGATACACCCGGAAAACCAACAGTGGGGTTAAATAATTATTGCGTTGAAAACAAACTTTTACTTCGAAATTAATAACTGCTGATTGGGAAGATGAGTCAAACAGTCAATGATGAAATAACTGCTGTGTTTAGTTCATTAAGACTATCTAGCAAATGATCGTTTATATAGATTGTCTCTATTGCGTTTGTTTTGGGTTTAGGGTGGTTGATTTTCAGGAAATAAATGAAATAGGAAGATAACAAAGTTTATATCGCTGAAACAAACCTTGTATAGTTCTTTACTTTAATGCACAGCTTCATTAGACCATAAATGCAGCAAGTAAAAAACATGGATACTTTTGTCATGCTCAGTTAGTTTTCCAGTAACTGCAGAGACTGCACTTTTTAATGGAATGCAGTCGTTACTTTGAATGTTGTGTTTACTTCACAACAACTTCCGCTCCAAAGAGGTAAGAGATGAGGTGGTAGTCACAGAGGGGGTCTGTCAGCTTTAATCCATTCCACGCAGGTTCTATGACAGCTTCCTCCTCCCCCTCCAGCTTTAAACAGTCACTCACGTGTTTCAGTGTTTAAACGTTTCCAGGGAGCCTGGTTGCTTTTAAATGGACAGCAGGCCAAAGGATCTGAATATCCCTTATAAACCCAGTTTGACTGATTTTTTTTTGTTTGTTTGTTTGTTTGTTTGTTTGTTTGTTTGTTTGTTTGTTTGTTTGTTTGTTTGTTTCTTTGGCTCCATTTTTGAACCAAATGGCGACCACAGAGCGACCGTTGGAGACGTGCTGGAGTCAGTCTTCAATAAAGTCGTGAGCTGAATGTCTGGAGGTCACTCCTTTCTCCTCCGCATCCCTGTAAGCAATTTATCAACCTTCACTCTGTCATCATTTCATTTATCACAGTTCAACTGCTCGCTGAACTCCTTTTAAGCAACAACAAAAAAAAAAAAAACAACCGCAAAAACCACTGCAGTGCCCGCGCTTTCTGTTGTGTTCCTGATGTGCGTGCACGTTTGTTGTCTTGGCTTTCCGGTGGTCAAGTGTTCCTCTTCTCGGGCGGCTCCCTGCTGATACTTCAGGAAGTTGAGTGGCGGTTAAACGCCCTGTCCTCTGCATTAAGAGCCTCTTCAGGTGCTGAGCGGAGTCGCGCTGGAGGACACAGCGCTGACTGAAGTGAGTTTGTTTGGGCTATCAAAGCAAAAAGGTTCCGGTCTGCTGCAAATAATGTGAAGTTCAGCAATATCCCCCAGCGGCATTCATAATCAAGCAGCAGGAATGAGAAAGACCTTTTCTGCTGCAGGCCCCCTGAGGCCTGCCTGTATAATGGTTCATTTGAACAAAAGGTTTTCCCATTTGAAGTTTCTTGGACTCTTAATACTGTGCCAGATTAACTCGCTGACAGTCTTTTCTGCTACACACGTTCCTTTTTTTTTTTTTTTTTTTTTTTTCTATTTAAAGCTGTGGCTCATCGCTATTTTCTGCCCACCAGCATCTCTTCATGCCCCTCTCTGCAACCAGGCCTCGCTCTGTAGGAGTGCTCCTGTTACACAAGTTGAACAGCGAGAAGTATCAAAACCACACACAGCGGTGCACACACAGCCCTGTAATTGTGTTACATGACTGGTGTAACGAGTACCTAGAAGCACAGGCTTTGATAAAGGGTAAAAAAAAAAACAGAAAAACACTGCGTTAAATTCTATTTAGTAAAAGCAGAGCCGTTGTTATGAAACTGTAAATGTCTTCAAGTGCCATTTTTAATGTCACTGAATAGGTTTTTGCTCATTTGCTCATTAATATTTCACTTCTGGTGCTTCCAGTCTTGTTTCTGCCACTGTGTGTTTACACTGGTTTGTCCTATTTAAGGTTAGCAATAGAAATAGTACAGTAGTTCTGATAGTTATAACAGTAGCAGAAGTAACAGATTTGTTTGTTGTTGTTTGTTTTTTTTACTTGATTTTCTTAGAAAAGAAGGCGAAGAGTGAGTCATCGAAATGCATTAAAGCCAGTGTTTGACGAGCTAAAATTCCTAATATTTTCCAGCCTCTGCCGTTGATTATGTGTTAAAGACTGTACAGAGTGAAGCATCGCCAAGTTCACTCGACCGTGAACGCGCACCAGGGCCTTCTGTCTGCCTGCCGCTGATTTGGTATTTATGGCATTTTGTTGCCATCTCCTGGTGAGAGTCCGTTAATGCAGCTGTTCAGGACCTTGGAGAGCGCTGCATTACTCTTTTTCTGTCTCACTACCCCCCTCCCTTCCCCACCTCTTCTCTTTCTCTCTACCCCCCCCCCCCCCCATGCCAACCTGATGTTGACAGCACCCTTTAACCTGAATCTGAACCACGGAACAGACGTCAAATTAAAATGTCTGACAGAACGGCGGTGAATAACTGGTTTATCGCCGCGCTGCAGCACAGCATGAAAATCTGTTAACAATGTTAACAAGCGACTGCACGGCGAACACTAACTGTTACTGCCTGGCTCATGGGCCGCAACAAGTGACTGGATGAATGGGAGTGGTTCATTAAAACAGAAAAACAAGACGTGACAAGCGGTAAAGCAGCAGGCATTCGACTTCTTGACGGAGAAAATAGAGAAATAGAGAAAAGGATGTAATAAATCCAGGCATAGCTAACCAGTAATTGACCTGCACAAAGAACAGCAGAACTGGGAACCCCAAGTGTCCTGGAGCCGAGGAAGCCTGAGATTTGACTTTAACTTTGAAACTATTCGTCTCCGACACATCAAGAAGAAATGCAATGACTCAACTGAAATGACTCGAAGACACAAATCGTGACAATTACACAAGCTAGTCATTTATTATAACATTTATTACTGGTTTCTTGTTCCTTTCATCTGAGAAAAGAGCAACAAATCTGACTTGTTGTCATTTTGCTCAAGTAATACTTTCTGTTGAATTATCGTTGTCTACTCATTAGCACATTTATCCATTGATCTGTGATCTGCTGCTCCCGTACAATGACAAGGTGTCATCAACTGCACTCTCCACTGTCAAGGTATTTATTTCACACAGACTGAACAGACGGCTTATGCTGAGTTCCGTGCACTCCTTCCAGGATGGTTGCCTGTAACCTAGCAACAATGGTTACAAGCAGCCATGCTGAAAGAAAAGGAACTACAAAAGCATTTAGTGCAGCAAAGAGTAAACACGTCGACTTTAAAAACGGTCAATCGTACGGCAGCGAAGACTTATCATTCATATGTGTACAATGAGTGCATCACTGTTAAAGTGTGTCACTACGCAAAACTTGGACAGACGAGTCCATCGAAACTGATGTAAACAGATTATTTGGTGACTCAGCCCTCGTCGGGGCGTCCTTTAATTCAATCACCTTTTCCTCCAAGTAAAAGAGGAAGTAAGTGTTTTTGACGTTTGGCACTTTAGAAATGTATTCTATAACAGAATTAAAGTATGAGGGGGAAAACCTCTGGCAGGAGCTGTGTCCATTAAAGGTCAAACAGCCCAAACCTCTTAGATTATTGGGATTGAACAGAATTAACAAATTTAAAACAGATTTTAGGTTGTCCCTTAAAACACAACTTTATTAGCTGACTATCGTTCCAGCAGGAGCCAGCTGAGATGAAGGTTCCATTCCTCATCCATCCATCCACCCATCAATCCATCACCCATCCATCCATCATCCATCCATCCATCATCCATCCACCCATCATCCATCCACCCATCACCCATCCACCCATCATCCATCCATCTGCCGATCCATTTACATAGCAATCAATCAATCATCCATCCATTATTGCACCCACCCAATATTGACCAGCCAGTGGTCCAGAACACTAGCAACAGCTAATTAATGGATTTAAAATCTTCTTTATAGAAATAAAAAATGCAATTATCAATCATTAGCCTAAGCGGTTGGATAAACAGATTTTGTTTTAAAGAGAATGAAGGATTAGCCGACTAATAGTGGCAGCTGTGGCAGCCAGACTCTGAGTGGACCAAGTGAATTAAAAAGTAAAGAGCTGAACGGACTCAATGAAACCTGAAAGTTGCTGGACTCACCGAGTTGCTGTCGCTATTTCTCCAGTTGCTATTCTCTTCCAACAACTGTGGGGAAAGCACAACATGGAAACAGACGTTTAGTTAGAATCCATCAGCACCGCATTCGCGTATCGGCTGGAAATGCATCAGCAATTCAGTGTGACAAAAGTCATATCTTCATTCCACCCAACAATTGACACAGAAATTGAAATTTCACAATGGAAGGTGGGGACTAAATGGATGCCATCTAACTGGATTTTTTTCCTTTTTTTTTTTAAGGAAGACCGTCCATTAAAAGTGTTGTAGCCATTTTGCCACTTGTGATAGCACTGAACTCACCTTGTTAACTGTGTGTTTCAAGAACACTGGAGGCCAAATATAACAGAATATAGCAATTTTAATGCTTATTTACTGAGAGGATATGCTCAAGCTGGCAATGAGAAGCTGTGGCGCACCACCTAATGCAGAGTTCCCGCTAAACCCGATTTAAACAGTCCACTTTCATCCGGCTCGTGTAGCCACCTCAGGGCTTGTGACCGGCGGTAACTGTGACGGGGATGTGAGAAGAACGGACGAGGGCTGCAACGTTGCTCCTCATAGAACCGACTGAAGAAAAAGGTAAAGCAAAGGAGGATGATCCTGGCTCAACCATGCAACAGTGCACACACCTTCTCCCCCAGTCAGAACTCGCAAAATCCCATTAACAGAGAGCGCAGATTATTTGCGCTGAGCGGATTTTCCGTCAGTTCTTGCAGAAATTGGGCTTTACCTGACCTCGGTATCGCAATTTCCCGGTGTCCCAATGAAAGTGGACCCCCAAAAAAAAACAAAAAAAAACAGACAAGTGTTGTTTTATCAATATGGTAACGAAACAAACACAGAAGAAGTGAATTTACACCGACATGAGACCAGCTGCATCATTGTGAGGAGACGCCCGTATGTGGCAAGGCCACTTCGTTGTGTATTCACCTGCGAAAAAAAAAAAAAAAACCCTACATCCAAAGTCAGTCCTTGGTACTTTTGAGTCCCCCCCGAACACAACCACCCATCCACCCATCGAACAACGTGAGTCACAAATGACGTGACACAAATTTAAATAGATGCGCGGAAAGATTGTTTTTTTTGTGTTTTTTTTTTTTTTTCATCCTTCACATCACCCCTAATTAATTACATGTGCGCACATATGGAAGCGGTTTGTTTTGTGTCAGCCCCCCCCTTCTTACATACATTGCATATATATTGCAGGGCGCCCTCACATACGTTGCACCCTGGGCAAAAAGCCACAGCAAAACACCGCCTCTACTCCAACATGCACTCTTTCAGCACATTTTACCGCCCATTTAGACAAAAATAAGCCGCTCGGAGCAGCGCCTCAGTGATAGTGATACTTTTATTTGTCTTGCATCTGAAGTTGCATGGCTTCATTTGTTTGTAGCTAGCTCCCATTATCATAACGTGAATTGCATCCGTCCCTCACTGCCTCCAAACTCCCCTTCGCGTCAGATCCAATGCAGCCACCTCTTATTTAACCTAACCCATCTAACTGCTGCATTGTGCGCTGGGGACAGCTTCAGTACTGGGAGACTATTAGGCTGACAGACAGGTAAACAACAACAAAAAAAAAAAAAAAAAAAGAAAAAAAAAAAAAGCAGTCCACCTGCAGCCAGACAGCAAGAGCGCACGTCCGCGCTTGCCAGCCTGATGCCGCTATCTTAATGAGAGAGGGGTGTTTACTGTTTGCACGAGTCGTATTTCATCATTGACTGTTTGACTCATCTTCCTAATCAACCAGTTATCTCCCACACACAGGTAAGCAGATCATCACCATCTGCTGCCAGGCGCGCGGACGTCCACGCAAACAGACACACGGAGAGGAGTGCCGTGTGTGTGTGAGCAGGCCGCGTGCACGTGTGCCCGAGCCCCGGGTCTTGCCGGTCTGCCAACGGGACCCTTCCCCTATTATCCCCGACTCACTTTAACAAGCACACGTGTTCAAACAGTTGGAGCGGGTCCAGGAGCCGATAAAGTGACCTTCTGGGTCGCCTTCTCCTCCGTCGTTCAGCTGAGTCCAACCTCTGGAGAGCCTCGGCAGCAAAAGGGGCCTGGAATCACATTGACCCGGTCGACAGCGAAGATCTACATGTTAGACGCGTCACGCACAATAAAATAATCTGGGATAATAAACCTCCAATGGAACCTTTGGCCCAGCAACCCCCACCGGTTTTAGTGTGATCATAAAAGCAATCGTATTTTTCTATATACTTGAATTAAAAATTCCTACATATCATCTTAGAAGATCTCCGCCTTCCCAGACACTCCAAAACCTGGAAATGGCACTTCAAAAGGGTGGAAATGTGTTCGAAAATGTCTTTGAGGGTGCTGAGTTGCAGGGCCCTGTAAAAAGTGAAGGATCCTGATATCACTGCTGGTCCTTATAAAGTCTATTATTCCTCCAACACTGCATTCCTGAAATCACTTGCTCATTCTTATGGTGTGAGCACACCTGGAAGTTGGGACTCCTGGTAAAATCTACGCTGATTCTCTAAGTGAGTCTTTATTTGTCGACATTTGCTCTTGAATAAGGTACAAATTGGTTTATTTTATTTTATTTTATTTTATTTCTGTGCTTTTATTTGGAGTTGATAAATAATGAATAAATATAAAAGCTTCAGTAGCTTCAGTGTCTGCATTTCTGTATTTTTTATTAAATATCTTTCTCCTACCAAATGAATTCTACTGTGCGTGTTTAATTTTGCTAATATGTGCAAATAAATGCACCCCACTAACTGCAGCTGGTGATAAATATGGTATCTTATTCCAGGTGTATCCTGGTTAAAAGAACATTCCTCTTGGCTCGTAAGTATTTTAGGTTGAAGTAGAAAGAACTCATTCCTTAAGGAGCTGAATGGAAAGTAAATTGACCCCCAACCTCTTTTAGATGAGTCCATTTGCAGACATGGAGCAGTGCCAGCATCACTCTCTGAGCTATGAAATGAATTTCATCAATCTCTCATCTCTCCCACTCTCTCATTTTTATCTCATTCTCCCCCATTCAATTCCAATCTAACTCATATCTGCTTTTATTGGTCTGGACATAAACTTGCAGGACTGTATGTTGTGACTGAACCAGTTCAGACGCATTAGAAATGCTGGGAGTCGGACTGGTGGGTTTCAAAGAACATCCGATACCACCTGAACAATAATGTGGCCTTCGTTGGCAACCTGTAACGTATCTTTAAGCACTTAGGGGTGATTTAATTCAAGCCAGATTAATTGTCTCTGGGGCCGTGCCCATTCATAGAAACGGGATGAACTCCATTTGAGATCAACAGATATGGTTGTTGTAAGGTCAAGACTGAGGTCGAAGGGACGGCGGTTCATGTGGGGTGTAGGGATGGTGATCGATTTAGCTCTGGATCCATCGTCCTAAACATCAGCTGTAATGGATAAATAACCTGTGTACCCATGAGCTGTTGTTTTTCCACTGTTGTCTGGCAGGATTACCTATCAATTGCTTGATGTATTTCATCTCTCCTCATGCTGAAAGAATGTGGGCGAATTTATGGTGTGGAATTTATTCCAATTGATCTGGTCTGAAATGTGCACTCTCTAAACAAGCGCTTCTCGTCAACATAAATCAAGCTGGATGACGTATGCAGAGCATCAGGATGCTTTGTTAGAGCAGGTCCATCTATACGGCCACCTGTCTAATTAACATAACTCAAATGTCAGTCGGGACAGTTTTATAGCCTTAAAGAGTAAGTAAATCTCAAACCCACTTTCTTTCTGTTGAACACAAACATATTTGGGTGTGAATTAGGGTCATTCATTGATTCTGGTACAACTTTTGATATTGTAGCCAAAGTGATTCAATTTGGCGTATTTTGTTGTGAATATGTAAGAGCGACTGCCCCCTATGGGTCAATTGCTACTGCAATTGATTTTTATTGTTGGCTGGGATCGAGGTTGATGACACTTTGGAGGCAACTTTCATTATGAACCACCACCCTTGGCCCGCCCCTCATATAAAAAGTAGGAGTGATTTGTCAGAGCAAGCACACACCAGCATTAACCACAAAGCGAGCACAATCGATGTGTTATGGAAGTCAGAGTTGCTCGAGTTCAGCTTGTTAGCTACCATAAAGGGTCAATGTGTGTTTAGTTTTTTCCCCTTTTGGTGTGTGAGTGTAGTGGTGGTGCTGAGGGAGTGGCTGGATCCTGAACAGCTCCAAGAGCATAATCAAAGCATTTTTTTTTTTATTCCCAGCCTAGATGCACATTAGGCAAAACCTAGGGGTTTAGTTACAAACTGCCCTGAATTTGTTAACTTAGCCACAGGAGTACCAAAACATAGTGTGGTTTCAAAAAAGTGACTTTCTTTTGTTGTTAACATCCAAACGTTGTCTTGGTTAAAATTTTCCTTTATGCGTATTTGCAAAGTAACTGCATTTCTCAATCAATGCAAGACAGAAAACCATTGATAAACACAGGAAAATAAATATGCAGCCATCAGTAATTAAAAGCTTCCTAGAAGAGATTCTTGATAGCTCCACTAGCATTTCACTAGTTATTCACTGACAATGATGTAATGAAAACATGATAGCTTGCTATTGTGTCACATAACATACTGTGAGCTCTAACAAAGGCCATATATTACCGCCACCAGCACCGCCCCCACCAGACAAACATAAAGTTGGCCTTGATGGGACTGATCTGCACAATCAACAACATTTATCAAACTTTAGGCCGCTTAATTCAGTCATTTATCACACTGGTCATGCGGCATGATTATAATTAAAAAGCCTCATCAGTCAGACTGCCTCTGAATTAGTATTATAATTGAACAAGTAGCAGCACTACATAGACGGATGGCTACTTCTTCCCGACATGTCGGTATTAGCATTTTGAGTGGAAAAAAGTCGAGCTCATTGAAAGTTAATAGGCATCAGATGTAAAGGTTATTTAGATGCATATTCCACTTTCTGCCACCTGCCTTTGACAAAAAACCAGTCACAGTCGCATTCAGGCAACACAATAAACAGCCGCTGTGGTGAATCTATAAAAATTAAAAGCGCGACCAGATTGAAGGGCCGCTCTGCTCGGAGCCTCAGGACAGAGCGCCTGTCGCGTTTTTTGATCTGCTTACCTTCTGTTTACTTTATCGCGTTTCACGATTGATATGAGAGCTTCATTGAGATTCACTCTGCTGGGAGCCAATCTCGCAGAACAGATGTGCTGACAGAAACATGAGTCTGTTTCCAGCACTGCAGCATGTGTTGGATACGGAGATGCTGATGTGAAGGGTGTTGGAAATGTAATAAGGCCAATAATGGCAGCAAGTGCCTTGGTCTTTAGTTTCAGGAGCACGCTTGTCCGCTACAGGATTAGAACGCGGGCAAGCGTGCACACGCCACTTCACGCAATGCATTTAATTACAGCATGGTGTATAAAACACCTGTATTCTTCATGGAAATGGACGAGACAGGTGACTCATGTTTATTCGAACCACTGCCTGAATAACAAGGATTGTCTCGTTACGCTGCAGCGGTCTGCTGGGAAATGTTCGGTCCTGACGTTCATGGCCGATACTCAAATCGCAGATTTTATATAAAGACAGAGAATGCGGAAAGGAAGACATCTTGGAATGATGACTGCAGATGATGCAAAAGGAACTACACACCATGGGAGGGCAGGTGTGACACTTGCTGGAAATATTTTGCACTCTGACTGTCTATGTTTGCCACATAAGCTTTGGTTCTCTGAATAATTACTTGACCCAATATCCATTTAAATAAGGTTGATTTAAATCTCGTTCCTTCTGAAACCATTTTATTGCTTCCATTTCCAACATTAGGTTTAGATTATGGCATTTAAAATACAACTTTGACCTTTTTCTGTTTATTAATTTTTGAAATTGCTTTTCTAAATGTGCCTCCTCTGAAATATGATAGAGCTTTGAACCACACCTGTTGACCAATGACAGGTCAGAAATCAAACAGGAAGTGGATAAAGTGATGTTAACATGAAAAGAAAATGATTATGGTGGATTTCAGACAACAGTGGGGAGGAAAAACGTAATAAAATAACATTTCAGGTGTTCAACACACATGAGAAATTTTTATTTGTAAGGAAAAAGTCCCTAACAGGAAGAAACCCTGAGCGGGACCAGACTCATATTGAGCACGAGAAGACCAGTCATGCCAAATGGTAAATGGTGGAAGCATGTTAAGAGAAAAGCAGTTGTGGGTTGTGAAATGGGCTGAACTGGTGAAATTACAAAAACAAAGTTGAACCTTAACCTCAAGAAAAGCAGCAGTCTAAGCTGTGTTTCTGGTCGTAATAGCTCGAAAAAACAGCCAATATAGTATGTCAAGGCAAATGGAATATGTGTGCAATTTGGAGCTTAAGAAATCGTTTAATGGGAGAGTTTAACCACAAAAGAGCTCAGCGGATGACACAGACTACTATCGCTTGTAGATTTGAAAATTGTTTCAGGTACTTCCATCGATCTGACTTTCACGTCCATATATGTCATTTTTTCTTCATTCACTTTCACTAAAGTGGGACTTTGCATTAAAGAATAAGTTGTCAGGTGATTTTCTGACAGACACATTAAGATTGCAATGCTGGGACCAAAAGATGGTTGAGGTGCATTGGTGGAATTTTCTTTTTTCCCCAAGCACTCAGTCCACATTACACAGTTTTAATAATTGAAGCTTCATCAGACATGACCTTTCCGAGACATGAGAGTGCGTGACTTTCCACCTGCAAAAATCGAATGAGTTCACCCTCCAATAAAAGTGCATATTGGCACCAAATAAATAAATAAGGTCATGTGTTCACAATAAAGAAATGGCTATCACAGTGTGGAAATCTTAATCTTTCACCTTGAAAATGAGAATGATCCTTGAGCCAGTTTGATCACGCGTGGAAAGAATGAAATAAAATGCTCTCGAGATGCTGCATTTACAATAGCTGATACGGCGCTACAATGACCTTGGCCTTTGACCTTTGTGCGAAAACAGTATTTCACCGTTTGTAGGAAAAAAAAAACGCGAGAAATATCACTAAAACAGAAGGAAACAGAAAAAAATGCGGTAACTGTAACCTCCTGAGAGTGACAGAGACAGACAAGTTTTGAGCAGTGAGAGATGATTAAAAATCCCTTTTACATGAATACAAAGCAAGCGGCAACTCTGGGGAGAGGTGGGGGAGGATGCTGTAACAGCGGAACCTCTGAGCTTTATTTCATCTTTGGTCACTTTGGAAGTAAGTACACCAGTGCACCAGCGCTGAATGATGCATTCAGTCTGTCATTATCCTCCTACTCCTTCCGTGCGTACCATCCATCCTCTTTCAAATTACATTCACACACTTTAACAGAAATAAAATAAAAGATTAGCGTCTCTGTCCTTACACCTTGCTCCTTTTCCACGTTGTGATTGTATGTTTTGCTGTTTCTGACTGTAGGGGAGAGATAACGTCTCCACTCCCAGCCAAAGAAATATGGGAAGTCAGAGGAAAACACAAACACTGTTGAGAACAGCAGCAGATGAATGTCCTGGAAATAGATAAGGACAGCAAAAATGAGAGCAAAGGAAGAGATAGCAGGTGGGAGAAACCAGAAAGTGTAAAATTAGATGAGGGCAGAAAACGGAAATGGAAAAAATACAAAATAAAACAGGAATGTATATATACATGAGTGTATGCGCATATGTGTGTGTGTGTACGATACGATATACGCATATGTGTTTGTGGTGTATAAATATATATGTGTGTGTGTGTATATATATATATATATATATATATATATATATATATATACACACACACATATATATATATATATATCTGTGTGTGTGTGTACTGTATATGTATATGTACATATATATATGCTCACACACACACAATAATGTAATGTTTCTGTGATAATGTAATATATGTTTAGTAATGTAATGCTTTTGTGTTGGTCGAAGTGTTCTAAGGTCAGAAACAATTATCCTGGAAGGTTCCACTGGAGTTGTTTGTGGTGTGAAAGCAAGTTGATCTACTACACGTGGGGGGGTGAAGGATTATAATGGACAACCTGACACAATTATTCATAAAGTTTTAGGTGATTTACAATATAATAGGGCCCTTAAAGCATGTCAACATTAATGTGTCCACACATTCATCTCGCCTTTGTGTGTAATTTATTTTCAACCCAACCAAGACCAAATTTCACCTTAGCTGAACAAAAACAACACAACAGGTGAACAAAAACAACATAAATCAAGAGAAATCATTTAGTGGCAATTACCCAAGCATTAGCATTTCCACCAGTACTGGGAAGATTATTGAAAAAGAAAACATTAACCTAGATGTGGTTTTTTTATGTTGTGAAATAACCTTTGTGAGCAGGTTTTTGGGTTTCCTTTGTATAACATGGCACATGGCAAAGCATGGACCTGAGCAATGTGTGCAAGTCCAACTGGCACTAGTCACACAATCAACAGACAAAACAAGAATAAATATTAGTATTGTCATTCATAGAACTCTTTGACAGTGGCCAAAGGATTTTAGCATAACACTGAAACAGTCTGTCTTCTGTTCATAATTTAATAACATGCAATATTTACACACAGAACCTATAAGCAACATAAAGAAGAAAACATACTTTCTTAGAAACATAGAATTTTATTTGCAATTATATCTCAACATGATTTGCATAAAACCACTGTCGGCTTTTAATGATTGGATTCATGTGTTGCCCTCATAGACCTTTAGTTAAAGAAATGTAGCATATAAAAAAGTGAAGCCACATAGAAGTGATTTTACATGTAATACCACCGAGCTCTGGCTCCACATCACTCCCATTCATGACATACTGATTCATAATTTATTTTTTTTTGCAAGTTATAATGGTGTCACCAGCTAAAGATGATCATCCTAAACAATGATCTGGTAGTCCATCTGGAAATATGTCTTATATATAGATATTATTCCTAGAAAAACCAGGGTCTGTGTGAGGTTCCGGCCCACTCCCTGCGTTCCCACTGCCTCCCCCAGGGGGCGCCCGCTCTCCCACCGCCAGCTGTGGCTGCGCAGCTGCCTCCCATCACTCATCAGTGCCTTATTTGAAGGCGCAGTCAGCGGGTTTCGGCGTGGGATCGTTACGTCCCGAGAGTGGCTTCTTCCGAGTTCCCCGAGAATTGTCCCCTGCTCCGGCTTCGCCGCCGATCGCCCGTCCACCCGGTTCCCCGCAGGTTGTTGTTTGATCGAATCCTCCGTTGGAGCGTCCTTAGTTTGCCGCCTTGATTCTGTTTGTTTGTTCCTATTGTGTCGGCATTAAATTCCGTTTGTTCCCCCCACCCCCGTTTGAGCTTGTGTGTGTGTGTGTTCCGCAAATTGGGTCCTGTCGGTTCCTGACCTGACAGTCTATTTGATTGTCATACCTGACCTACAGTGCAGTCTGTGGGTGGCTATGTAGAAAGAGGTCAAAAGGTACATCTGCCCTTTACTCCTGCTCCAGTATCCCTTTTTATCCACATATGGGCTCCAAATTATATCACGTGAGCCAACTCAGTGGTCTCAAAAACGGCTCTTCACAAACCAATGGGTGATGTCACAGAGGGTTTCCACTTGGTAGCAGCAAACAAAGAAAGCAGAGGCTAAGGCTGGAGATTATCTGTCCACCTCCTTAATGCTCCCCCATCCCTGCTGCATCATGTTCTTTTCTTATTCAATTACAATTGTTCTAGACCGTTCAAATGTGGGTGTGCATGCGTTGCCTGTTGCTCTGTGCTTTTGTAAGTCTTTAAGTGGAAATAATTTTTAGAAACAGAAACATATTTCTTGATGTTTTTTTTATGTTAAATGTAATACAATGACTTCCTGAGTATAATAATACTGCACCAGCGGCCAAGGTAGACAGATAACAGTCTGCAAAGCTTTCACAACACAATCATCTGTGTGCGTGTGTGTGTGTGTGTGTGTGTGTGTGTGTGTGTGTGTGTGTGTCTCTGTGTGTGTCTGTGTGCCTGTTTCATAAAGCAGGAAGTATATATGATATATAGTGTTTCCCGCACAGGGCAGCCTCTCATCTCCAGATCTCCTCACATTAAATCAAGTTGAAGAGCACGGGATCGCCTCAGAGCATGTCAGGGTTAACATATTCTCCTCAAAACACACACATCCTTGTACTTCTCACTTTGTGAGGACTTTCATAGACATAATGATTACCCAGTGATTACCCAGTAATAATAATTACCCAGCCATTTATCCTAACCCTGGCCCCAAACCTAACCTAAACCCAGTTCCTTACTTCAACTTTAATACCAGGTCTCAAACAGTTCTGTGAAGTTATGAGGACCAACCAAAATGTCCCCACTTAACAAAACTGTCCTCACTTTGCTCATAGAATGTGGATTTTGGTACTAACTATGTACCAAAGAACACACACACACACAAAACTGTCCTCACTTTGCTCGTAGAATGTGGATTTTGGTACTAACTATGTACCAAAGAAAACACACACACACAGACACACACACACACACACACACACACACACACACACACACACACACACACACAGAGCTACAGCGACATGAACTTTAATTAGACAGTTTTTAAGTCTCTTTTCTTAGCAGAAACAAGAGAACACCATGAGAGAAGCTTGTGTGGTCCAACAGTGTACAGGCCTATAAATCACACTTTTTCATAGTTTGTCTGGTCCAATGACAAACAGTCTCATGCAACATATAAATCAAAATATATACATTTTAACAGAGTTGTTCAGGGCAACACCAGGGATGACGAATTCAATGGAATAAGATTGGGAGATTGGTGAACTTTCTTATCGGTAACTTGCTTGTAGGACTAGCTGGCTTGTTATGGTAATTTGGCCTATTCAGCCTCCCAGGTATGTTCTTTGTGCTACTATGTTGCTGAAGAACTGTAAATGTGTTATGAAAACATACCAGACACCGATTCAGCCTTGAATAGGTTGTTCTGTGTGCTATTATGTAGTTGCCTTTCCAGAATAAATGTCTGTTCATATTCTTGGATTTTGTGAAATAATTTTCATGACTTAAAAATATGACTTATAGTCCATTGTGACTTATAGTTTTTTTTTTCTGCTGCATTTTTGACTGATACGACTTTTTTTGGTACTTGTAAACCTATGATACACCTGTTCAAAAAGGTTACCGGTAATTTGTTTTTTGTTCATGTAATTGGAGAAGCCGTAGTAGATGGATCCAACATTTTCCATTGTTGAATTAAATCAAAGAGTGCTGAATATGGGAGAACACTTCATTCAAACCATCTAAGTACAGTCTTTTTTTTAATATATAGGATTCACTAGTTCACAAGTTCACTAATGCTCATGGACCTACCAATGAAAGCAATCTAGTCAGAAATGGTGAAGGAAGAAGTAGTCAACAGACCTCTGTTCAAGTCCCAGGCTGAAAAACAAACTTCTGTAGCATCACTGCAGCCAAGAGGCAACCTGCTCTGCCTCTATACCAACAGGGCTCTTAAAGTGTGATTAGTTGTTCTTCCTTAGTCTGTTCCTTAGTTTCCATGTTTTTTTTCCTTTAAAATATGCACATAATGTCAAACCAGGGCACCTTCAGAGTACTAAGGTACCCCTGAGCAAGGTACCGAATCGCCAAAATGTTCCGATTTTGTGCGGCCCTGAGCCAGCACCCTCCCCGTGACCCCACAAGGGGAAAGCATTTAAGGAAAATAAAAAAAATGTAAATAATGTCCTTTTCCAAAGGCTTAAAAAAAACCCGGAGAGAAGAGAGAATGTATTTGAAAACTCTGGTGGGCATAAACTAAATAAAGGCAATCCTTCTTCTCCTGAAGGAAGAGAGGTGTTTGATTCAAGCCCTGTGGTTGAAGCCCAGTGTGTCACAGTGGAGTGAAAGATGTGTTTGTGGACATGAGTGACTACAGACAGCTTATGATTGCAGCCTGCAGCTATTTTGTAAAACACAATGGTGCAGGAGCAGTAATTATTTTTGGTCTTGAATTGCTAATAAACTTTTAATTGCTTGCCCGTTTCCTGGGGTTGGAGCTGTATCTCTCTTAACATAATGCCAGAAAAGCATTAATCAGGTTGGCCAAGGGCATTTTACAGTAAAAAGAAATAAATAAATAAAATCTTCCACTGCAATTAGAAAACTAAAAAAGAGCATAATATCTTGACTAAATGAATCCCATCGTGGCATCATGACAATGCCAGCATGGCAGAAACACGGGCAGGTGATGTTTCTGCATTTGAAGGATTCACTTTTGATTTGAGGAAACACAACACAACAGGTAATCGTTCCCTTGTTTGCTGTGTGTTTCCTCCTCTGCATTAGATTGCTATATAGGAGTGAGAAGGTAACACTCAGCCCCAAATCAACAATGACGTTTTGAGTGTGACACAGAGCACGGCGGAGGTGCAATGTGGAAATAAAGTGAATTATATGCAAGTATCTGGTTTAACCTCACATTTTGTAATAAAGAGCAGAGCAGAAAGAAAGAAATGATGGACACAATTTGTGTTCGCTTCGTGTGTTGCGGGGAAAGAAATCAAGGTCCCTCCTCATGCACAAACATTATTTCAATGCAAAAGCAGTGTGAGCATTCATAACGGATGCTTGTCAAAAGCCAGGCAAGCTTGTTGTTTCAAGGAATGGCAAGGAACCAAATATTATTGGTTTGTTTTTTTTCTGTAATGAGATTCAGGAAAGCCTCTGCTCTTTCTGCAGTCCGCACATGCTGTTTTCAGACAACGTGACCTGGTCATCTAGGTAAACTCGTTCTGTTGCGCACAATGCCTGAAAAAGCACCCCCTGCAGTTGTAAAACTCTTCCAGCTGTGTTCCAATTAGTGCCTTTCTCTATCCACACTTCCAATTAAAGTGGTCAATTTCAAGGCTGAGTGGGGACTTCCCTCATTTACATTAATCATGTTAAACACGCTGACCATCACGATAATATGAAAACAGAAAGTGACGGGCTTAGGTCTATAATTGTTCTTGGTCATATTTTTGATTGGAATTAACATTTTTCACAAGAAAAGATGAACAATGTATAAAACACATGATATAATAGCTGAGCATTTGGTTTATTTGTTTAAAAAAATTGGATTCAAATAATCTAACAGTGAAAAATGATGAGCAAATGAATTTTAATTAATTTAGACCGAGTAATCACATATGTTTAATTAAAATAACATTCAGCGGATGGTTGCGTACATATTTACAATATAGGACAACAGGTCAGCCTTTCGGTGTTCCAGGGTGTTGGACTGTGGAAAGAAGCTGTTGCCTCCAGTGTTTGATGTTTTGGAGAATAGAGCGTTGAGACAGCTTGTGGTGACAGATTGTATTCATGGCATAATGGATCTGCAATGTTGTTTTCTGCCCATTTCCTGACTCCTATTACGTCCTGACTGCTGCAGTCTGTTCCCATGTTTGGTCGCCGATCCAAACCAGACAGTGATGGATGAACACACTGGATCTGGTGATTTGAGGCGGAGTTAAGCTCCAGTTTGTTCTGACAACCGTAGGACCAGCAATGATGACTGCGACATATGGCTGGAAGGCTGGAAGTGGATATCCTGGCATTCATTCAAGCATCGAACACAGGGCGACCATTTCAGATCGTCGCGAAGCAACTCTGGACTTGGCAAAGTGGTAGTAGTGGACGTTGTTTGTTTGTGTGGAAAAACCCATCCTATCTTCCTAATACTCCTGCCTTATTTCATGTTTTAATGCCCCAGTTCTGCTTGGAATGAGCTTTTTTTTTTTTTTTTGCTGCAAAGACCTGAATCAAAAACTTGTTCAAAGTTATTACCATTAAAGAACTTTTTTTTTCCCTCGGCAGTGACGTTTTCTTTTTTTTTTTTTTGTTCAAAGCGGTCGTGTGCAGTTAAAAACCCCTCTAAAACTTTCAACGCTGGTGTTGATACGCGACGGCTCGACAAAACAGCCGCTGGTTATCTGCTGAGATACATGAGTCCTGAAAAGGTGCCAATTACAACCACAGTTGAGGAAGAAACCTAATGAGGGATTTGTCATGAAATATATATATAAATGACAGCACGGCGAGCTCAGTGCTTTACCTTCTCTGAGCAGGTCAGTGAAGGCAATGCACGCACTAAAGCGCTTTTTTTGGCCAAACCAAGCCAATATCGCTAGATCACATCATTAACAGATGAACACAGAAGTCCCGTCTCGGCACCGTCCGCTGCTCATACGAGGGTCAACAGGAGGAAAAGTGAGATAATAGAGGGCAGGGAGACAGCTGGCTACAGGAACTGAATTTCAGGGATGGAGCATAGCTGTAGATCTACTGAGATAGGAAGTGGAGCTCCAGCACGCTCCAAAACCACCACGAGCACAGATAGCTCAGAGGTTTACGCACACTTTAACCAGCACCGCTAAAGAGAGCCCACGGATCAGCTCAGGCTTTTGTACGTGGGTCACATATTCCACCCGGTGAGTAATGCGGCACCCCAATCACATTTCCTTTCCTCTCCGTGATTATTCTCTCCTCTGCTCCTCTGTTCCCCTGTCCCATTTTGCCTCTCTGACATCTTACTGTGGCAGCGCGTGTGCGCCTCTGATTAAGCTCGAGTTAGATAAGCCAGACAATAGTCAGCTTACGTCTGAAGATCGAGGGAAGTGCGGTGGGAAAATAATGATGAGAGGGCGCAAGAGAGAAACGGGAATGGAGGATAAAGCGCACGGAAGTGGGAGCCATCCATTTTTAATGTGCATTTCTTGAATATGAACCCTGGGCAGAGAGGCGCCTCCTCATCTGCCCCGTCTGTTCTTCCAGATTCCCACCAAATAGGTAGACGGACGTAGGTAGGAGAGAAGTAAACTATATTGCAAAATTTGATGCAGTTGCTCGTAATACCATACAAGCTCACCATCAGGACCAATAATCCATCCCATCAAGAGCTTTGAGGGGTACATATTTACTTTCCTGTGATTAATTCCATATCCTCAGCTGCTGCAGGTAATTGATGGAGGTGTCAAATACTGTGGCTTGGTACTGCTAGTTAGATCCCTGACAGAAGAGACGCCTTTGAGTGAACTTTTTGTGGATTATAATGATGATTTAAGTAGATGTTTTTTTGGTTTGTTTTTTTTTGCGGGGTGGGGGGGTCTTTTTTAAAAACATCCAGAGTGGGTGAAAAAAGAAACAGAGAACAAACACAAAGTCTTTCTGAGCATCTGTTTATGCTAAATACGTGTGTTTTGTTTTGTTATTTTATGCATCTGATGAACTATCAGCAGATAACGGGAATATTTCTGCATACCATTTTGTCTAGACAAAAAACAACCAATATGAATCTAACAAGCCTGCATATTCCAATGCTGCAGGTGGCACAATTGTGGTTTTGGTTAAAATACTAACTACACAGCAGACATATATTAATATAATGTGTCAATTACATCTGTGAAATAACCATATACACACACTAGCAGAGGTCACGTGACCATATATTGTAGTTTTTGTTTCATCCAAAACATAGACAATCTTATTGGTATCAGCCAGTAGCAGCAGGTAATTAGTAGATATCAGTTAAAAAAACATCATTGCACCCCAGTGCAATCAATGCAAAGTCTCACCTGATTTGAAATACTAACAACAACTAACAACCACTACTAATAAAAAAGGGTTGTGTATAATTTTACAGTGTAATGATAATTACCCAACAGTCCTATTGTGACAAGAAGTGAAGTCACATGCTGTCCATTCAAACCACTCACTCTGATAGATTATTTTCTACTTTTCTATATTTACAGTGGCACTCCTTTGATGGCCTTGGATCCACTTACCTCAAACTCCCCGCCGACGCCTCTCGCTGTGCGAGTTTGGCACTACCTCTTACTTGTGTTCCAATTCAATTTGAATATCAAATGCTTTGTCTTATCTCTCCACTCTATTATTGTCTCAGGAAGACTGCAAGTGACTGATGTCGCCAACAAACAAGTTCAGCGCTTTGGAGTATAAATACCCATTGTGGCATCAGAACAATTCTCTGGCGGAGCTGCCTGTAATTATTGTCTCTGGGGACAGGGAGGCACTTAGGATATAATACTGGACGTTGATGATGAAAAATGTGGAGGATGACAAGTTGGATGCAAAATATTTAGTTATCTCCACTGTAGAGCGACGTTTAAAAAAAATGACTTCCGTTGCCTGTAAAAATGTTTTTTTTTATCTTAATTAAATTAACAGTGTCAGATTTTATTGCAGGCAGCTGCGTTGGTATACTTTCAAAAGCCTGACAGTGGTACGCCCACACATCTGTGCTCAAGTGTTCAGGAGGGTGTCTGTCACCCTTGTTTTAGTGAAGGTAGGTACATTTTATTGTTTTGAAACATGAGTGGAGCTATTTCAGAACATCATCATTTAGGTATTGCAGTTTGGTCGCACCCATCAACCCTGTTCAACCAGGGAGCAGATAACTGGGCAGGAAAGGAGAGGGAATGATGGTCATTGGCTAAAATAATGATGTTTGTTAGGTGAAATCTGGTATCAGCGTCACCTTTAGCCACCTTCTGGCATCTGGAGGAAACAAAATAATAATCCAACGATCAACAATATGGCTGAGCACAGGAGCAACCCGAAAACCACGTTTCTACTGTGTCACTGCAGGTTGAACTCTGCAACCGTTGGATCCTTCCTGCAAAATGATGGAGGGACTTTCTGGGCCGAGTTAATGTAGATAGCATCTCTATCTTAGTCCTGGTAATTCTGCTGTCACGCTGCCAGCGTCTGGGCGCTCTGCATTTCTTTCATGTGGGGGGACAAAAAAAAAAAAAAACAATGAATGAACATTTATTCCACCGTGCACCAGGAGCGTGTTGCACAGAGGCACAGATATAAGGAGACAGATGGAGACGGAGTTGCTATATTGTTAAAAAAAAAAAAAAAAATCACCTAAAAAGGCATCTGTGCGATCTGTGCCATAGTAGTTCCATGGCGCTCCTTATGGAGGATCATTTTCAGCTGATGTAGTTGTGATAGAGGCACTAGCTGCTCCTGGATAACATGTGGACATGGCGATAATTAAGGATCATTAACAGGAAGGATCAATATTATGTTAATCATGTTAATGGACACAGTGCGCACATGTGTACTCACATCACCAGGTTGGTTTTTCATTCACTGATTCTGCCGTTGTTACGATTTTGACATTGTGTTATCTTAAACTTTTATATCTATTGTACAGTACTATTGTGTTCCATATGTATAAAAGGTATGTATAATGTATTATATATACATTTGATTTTGAAATCAATGTGTCAGTGGACCAGTGTGCACTGACACATGGCTGAGAGGTGGGACACAGCGGTGACTGCAGTAAACTCTCTCTCTCATTCTCTCTCTCTCTCTCTCTCGCTCTGCCTCCACCTCTGTGGTGAAAAGTATGATTATTTTCTGATATAATCCAGCGTTAATTAAAACTCCAGACCCATCCAAGGACAGGCTTGATGGGTTGTTGATGACCACAGACAAGCTGACATCCAATAGCGACAGGGCACAACAAAAGAAAACGGCTACATTTCCCCCCTGTTTTCAAGATGTCAGTGGATCCGGTTACCTCACTGTCAATGTGTCCGTCTTGGGTTTCAAGAATGAATGTACAAACTAGAGACTTCACTTAGCTCTTTTGAAAGAACCATCAATATCAATGTTATTATTACAGGAATTAATATTTGAACATTCTCACAAATCAAACACGCTCCATCTCATTTAAAAGGTATGAAAGTCTCCTGTGCTGAGATGCCTTTACATACACGGTGACATAATGACGTATAACTGCCATTTTTGTGCAGGCGCCAGTCAGCAGACAGATGATCCTGACTGGAGGAAGAGGTCAGAGTCATTTGTGATGATTAAAGGGTGATGCCATTGCTTCAGCTACATACAATCTCATTCAGACAAATGTTTTGTTGTTGTTGTTGTTGTTGTTGTTGTTGTTGTTGTTGTTGTTGGGGGTTTTTTTGTTGTTTTTTTGAGGGGCGGGGGGGAAAACATGTCACGGCACAGCAGAGCGGTGGTGTTTACAGATGTGCCGGTTGTACCAACACGTGCTATCACACTGATCAGAGGGTTGTCATCTAATCAGCTCAGGCAAATGCTGCGCGGAATTCGACCATGAGCATGAAAATGAACCGGGGCAAAAAAAAAAAAAAAAAAAAAAAAAAAAACATTAAGACACCTCCCTCCACCTGGTACCTATTCTGTAATGGCTTCCTGTGCGGGCGGTGGCTCGGGTGCTGGAGGAGATTTTTGGAGAGAGGGAAAGGGAGAGGGAGAGAGAGAGAGAGAGAGAGAGAGAGCAGGCACCTGGTCATTTCTTCAGATGGGAAACAGCATCCTGCCACTACACCCATCTATCAGGCTCAAATGAGATGTCAAGGGTCAACTGCGATACAGCGCGTAGCGTCGCCCTTTCTCCACAGGCTCCCTATTTGTCACCGCAAATGAGGAAAACAGCATTCTCCAGGGGTCCTTGACACACAAAGAAACAGACTCACACATTCACATTAATTAGGAAGCCCACGCAGACGCTGAGCATCTGTCACCGCGGCTGAAAACACACACACACACACACACACACACGCGCGCCTGCGCACAAGCGGGCACGCACGCGCAAACCGATGCTCGTCAGATGTAAATGCGCGGAAGATTAAACGTTTAATTATTTATTTGCTTCTCTTTTTTTTTTTTTTTTTTTTTTTTTTTTTTTTTTGCCCCCCCTCTGTTATTTCCATCTCTTCCCGGTGTATGTTATTGCACCAAATTGACGTTACGGAGGGCTGTGTTTGTGTTTGCTGACCATTGTTTCAGCCGGGAATGTGCACACGGCCATTAGCAGACCGCGTCGATAAATGACAACGCTTCCTAATGAGGGCAAACAGAGCAGGCCAGCCTCACACCGGCATGATGAGGTCTAACATTTGCAATATTATTTATCTCAGTCACTTGATTCCTCATTGCGGCTCCGCGCTTTCACGACCTGGAAAGCATTTGGAGGCAGAGGCTTTAGACTCCCCCCCCACGTATCAGTAACCGTTTAAAATAAGACAGCAGGGTAACCTGACAACAGCATTCCGGATTCGGCGCCATTTGGTGGAGATAATTAGATAGCTTCCCATAATTCTTTATGGAATCGCGGCAGCAAAGACAGAGAGGAAGCATGGGAGAGGTGGGAAGGAACGACCGGCAGATGTCCAGTGCTGGATCTGAACCCGGGTCAGCTGCAGCGATGGCTGCAGTCTCTGTTGAGAGAGACTCCTCTAGCTGCCTGATAGTCAGAACAGAACAGAACAGAACATTTAAGGGGAACCGACACTGCTGACTCCAGAGTTGTGCGCTGACCTGCTGGCCTCTGACCCTCTCAGCTCCAGCTTTTATTGCTCATTATAATGACCATAGTTGCATGTACATATTCAATGCATGTCTCCATTCTCTCCTCTTTCTCTTCTCCCCCCTTCTCTTCCTTCTTTCCCCAGCCATGAGCAGGAGGGTTCTCCCCCATGTATGAGTTTGGTCCTGCTCAAGGTTTCTTCCTGTTAAAGGGGAGTCATTTTTCCTTGCTGCTGTTTCTTGTTGGGGCCCTGGGATTCTACAATTTTGTTTTTTTCTACAATTTTAACAGAGGCTATATTAATAAAGATGAATTGGTTGAACTGGATTGGATGGACCTCAGCTGGTTGCAAAGCCCCACGCCTGTCACGTAGTTGAACTGTTACCTGCCGAACCAATATCCTTCCATCTTCCATTCACAGACATCTCCTGCAAAGAAAGCACACGGGAAGATCTGGGCCGGAAGGGGAAAAAGCTCCGCCTGCAGGATATGTCCCTTTTCTGTAGTTACTTCACACGATTTTAGAGATGCAGTCTTGGGACGCACGCATGTGGCTCTGATAATGGCGCTGGGACACTGGACATTTGATCTAAGAATAGTTTGCCTCCCGTGCACGGAGGCGGAGGCAGCGGCGCGGTCGGCGCGACTGATCCATTTTCATAAGGAGATGAGCGCGTGATAGCCTCTTGACCGATCCCAGAGCAACGTGAACTGTAAGGATCTGACTACAGAGCGAGCGAGAGGCAAGCCGTCGGGGAAAAGGTCAGCGCCGAGGCAGCAATCCGCGCAGGGCTAGCGCACAAGGTCGAGCCGCCTGTAAAAACGCTTGAAAAAGCATTCGAAACACACTTGAAAGGAGACAATGCTGGAGTGCGCTGAAGAAAAACGCCGCTTATGCCCAAAAGAGGAAGGAGGAGGCAATGAGAGAACGGAGGAGAACGTTTGAGCGAGGGGGGGGGGCAGGACCGGGGAGAAGGAGTCCGCAAAGACAGAAGACAGCGGCGCGCGGGACAAACACCAAGTTAGGATCATCAAACCGGCGCAACCTGAAAGCCGCTGGTTTCCAATTGTGCACGTCCTTTGTTTTCAAAGGGTCAAAAACGGCTCAAAAGAGAACCGTCCCGGGGGAATCGCACGCGTGCGTCCGAAAAAATGTCGCTTTTGCCTCCAAAGCGAGGGCAGCCGTAACCGCCAGGTCGCACCCTTGAGAGGCCCCGACGCCGGGTGGCAGGAGACAGCTCAGCGCGTGCGGGGGGAGCCGCTGGAGGCTTTGGGCCAAATGAAAACACATGCCAATGGGCCACGCAGCCCGTTCAACTCAACGCTGACCCCGAGCCTGCAGCCCAATCAATCCGCCGATATGCAATTCGGATCCCTCGTTAGATGGAAGTCAGGCGTCTGTCGACCCGTAACAGTGGGTCGGTTCCTTCGTATGATGGATTCATAGTCCACACATCCATTGCGGATGTGTGGACAGAGATCCCTGACATTTAAAGAGGATAAAGTACTGTTGTTTTGTTCTTTCGGGCACTTCTGAGCGAATCATTTACCAAAGAAGGAGAGTGAGGTAGGGAGGGACTGAAATGGAAAGTCACAGCTTTTATTCCTGCGTGATATTTGCCGTCAGGGAAAATATCCTTGGAAAAGGAACAAATAGAAGGATATGAGTGAGGAGACACAGGAGTGGTGGTGGTGGTGGTGGTGGTGGTTGTGTGGGGGGGGGCTCAAGCTGACAGATGTGAAAGCTACTTTTCCTTACCAGTCTGTCCACAGTGAAGTTTGGGCTGTGTGAAGTAATAAGCTTCTGGCTCATATGTGGCGAAGATAAACAGAAGCAGTCAAGGGCACTAAGCAGTCATGGTAATCACTGAGCACACGCATGCATGCACACACACACACGCGCACGCACACACACGCAGACACACTGCCAAAATGACTTATGGTTTAGTCATCCAGTTTAACACCAATCGCTAATTGGCTGCCACAAGGTTGTTTAGCCTTAAACATACAACAGCCAGGACGTCAATACAGCGGGCATGAAAATACCCTTTTTCTTTCGCACACTGCAAACACCCAGAGCCTGCTGACGGGGGAGGGCAGCTAGAGCCCGGGTGGGTGAGTGGCGATAAGGTTTCAGATTCAATCCCACTCTCCTGTATATTCGAGTGGAATTATGCTTGACCCCTAAATGGCTCCCATGGGTGACTCCTCAAAAAGTTTATTCACCACTGTCCGACTGGGAGTGTGAAAAGGAGAATTCACACTTTCCATGCAACCTGCTGTTCATAGATGACTAATACATGTGAAAATACAACCTGAAGATGGAACATTTGGCATTGTTAGGGTCCATCTTGGCAGGTCCCATACTGGCTTCTTATTAGTGGACAGGGGTCATTTACGATATTTTTTCTGATTCAAACTGCAGAAGGCAGTGTGTGCTCGCGTGTGTGTGTGTGTGTGTATGTGTGTGCGCTTGTGCGCGCATGTCCTTGCTAATTATACAACTCTTAACTTTATCCATGCCTCTTTCACATCTTGTTCTCGGGTCTGAGAATTTATTCGTTGTCATTGGTAACTGTCCAGAGAGAACTCGGCATAATAAGAACTTGTGTGTGTCCATGCGTGTTTGCGTGTGGTGTGAAGTCAAATCACACTGTGCATCAAACGCTGGCAAAGCAGCAAAATGAAAGATTAAGTTTTACAGTTGGTGTCCAAGAAGCTGTATACTGAATATCTAAAAGTCAAGCAATATTTCTTCCCCACAAGTAAACCGAGCTGTCTCTGGAGCGTCTCAGCACAAAGAAGTCAAAGCAATTTTATCACCCAGTCTATTAAAAAGTGAATTTTTAATGCACCTAAACAAATATTTGCCTTTTGGTTAATGTCGTAAGGCTGACTCCAGTTGGGGCAGATGATTGTTTACAATGTCAGTGGCTCCTTATGGTCTTTGGTAGAGCAGGGCTTTTTTTTTTTTCTTTTTTTAATTTAAAAAGTGAAAATGAATAATAATCCCTTCTTATAAGTGAATTGAGAGTTTAAATTCATCATTCATAAACAGGTCGTATCTTCAACAGAAATACATCATTTTAAAGTAGGTCCGTGTAGCCGCTGGGGCAATGGGAAAAAAAAAAGAAATCAGGAATTTATCCAGTCAGTGTCACTGGTTCTGATCCCTGAAGGGCGATGAGGATAATCGCACCAAGAGCCACACATCTATCTGGTACTGTGTTTTTTAACCTGATAATATTAAAGTACACAAGAGAATCACGTTGTCCGAAGGTGGGTGCATGGCCGAGGCATTTCTTAAGGGCGACATCATATTTAGGATGTGCAGCGGCATCGCCACAAAGGGGCACTGCTGTAACTTTGTATGTAAAAATGTGTAAAAGTAACTAGTTATTAGATTCCACTTTGGTTTTAAACTTGCGTTTTTGACATATTCTATGCTTACACATTCTTTATGTTTTGCATCAGACACCTTACATGTATGTT
Organism: Lagocephalus sceleratus; assembly: GCA_911728415.1. Lineage (NCBI taxonomy): Eukaryota > Metazoa > Chordata > Actinopteri > Tetraodontiformes > Tetraodontidae > Lagocephalus > Lagocephalus sceleratus. The sequence goes on along the minus strand of CAJVRN010000111.1, from coordinate 1,150,988 downwards.
TATATTTGACTTTTTCTTTGTTGTTTTTTACTTTTGTTTACTTTTACTTTCTGCACAATAGCATTGTTGCTCCTGGTAAACTCAAGTCTATTTGATATGCACATCAATCCCTACTCTCACACGTGCAATGTCACGTATTTTCTCCAACATAAATTCCTAAATAGGTAAATAGAGAAATGCAACAAGGAGCGAAGAGCATTAATGTGCGAGTGGAGCATAGTGCCCATCCTTGCGTGGCAGCGTGGCTGCTGAGGACAGCTGTGGCAGTTCCACTTATTGAGTTGATGGGTAATTGGTCTCATGGGAAAGGCGATGACGAAGTGACTGCTTGCAGTCAACCTTGTGTTCACGTGTATGTCAAAGTAATGCGCATCTCACCATATGATGCATGCAGACATCTGCCTCGACTGCAGCTCGTGGCCAGGGTAAGGAACATATGCGAGCAGAGGCGTTTTACTCTCCGCTTCCTTCAATCTAATCCCTTCTGGAAAGTAGTGCGAAGGCTAAAGTATGGTAATTAGGTATCATTCTGAGGACATGAACTTCTCGGTTCAGGCTCCTCCGTTATTCACAGTCAAATATTTGACTTCATACATTGTTTTTATGGCCAATCTTTAGTGACATGTTATGTTGCAGACTTGGTTTAATAATTCAAGCTATAATCAAGGAACATTATTTATTCAGGAGCATTGTACAGCACATCAGGACCATTTGTTAGCAGTAATCATTCTGTATGCGGGCTATTTTTACTAAGTTTTAGTGCCTAGTTCGAGTTTTTGCACTCGTACTCTGCAGTGTGTCTGCCTTTTTATTAACTTTCAAATTAAAAAAAAACATATGAAAACAGCAACGCAGAGTTTGTACTTTTGACAGAATTCACCTACATGAAGTTAGCTTCAGTAAAGATTCAGTAAATCAGTTCAGTAATTTTACCAGGGGGATTTCAAGGTGTCAGCCTTCAGGCTAGCTGAGTAAGAGTCTTATGGATCAGGCACTCATGCACACACTCACACACACGCACAGACGCACACGCACACACTGGTATTAGCAGTGCTCTCTGTTGGCACAGACATTCAGCTTGTGTTTGTATCACAGCAGAGCCCTTTGATGTGCGGTAGCATTTTGCATGCTGCTGTTCCTTTCCTCTTTCTCCCCTCGCTCCAAACACAGACACAGAGCCAGTTTCGGGAGACGTCCAACTTATCTAATGTGTTCAGTGCATGTTGTGCTGCCAGACTCCATCTGGACGGAGCCGCTTCCTACCCGAGGACCAACTAGGATGCGTCATCAAACCCTGTTCCTGGATGACCAGCCTAAAGTGTGTGTGTCTGTGTGTCTGTGTGTGTCCATTTGCACATGCTGAATACCAAAATCCTCATTCTACTCGCAAAGTGGGACCATGTTTGCAAAGAGGGGTCATTTTGGCTGGTCCCCCCAATGTCAAAGGACTGTTTGAGGGGTAAGGCCTGATTTTAATGTTGAGGTGAGAATTGGGTTTAGTGTCAGATCAGGGTCAGAGGGTTAGATGTGATGTTAGAGTAAGGCCCTTGCTAATGTATTATGACGCTAAAAGTCCCCACAAAGACAGAAATGTGAGGGTGTGCGTGAGAGAGCTAGGAAGAGAAAATGCATGCAGGGATTTAAAAGCCATACTTGGTTCAGAAAATTTAAATATCTATCAAAAGTACATTACACCAACTTCAGTTGAACTGCTGGAGGTTTACCAAGGTTCAAAATCATATGTAGACAAACTGTTGTGCCACAGTGATGTGGTGGTTTGCATCGACAACTTAAAAACACCCCATTTGGGTTTCTCCCACTAGCCCAGTTTTCTCTCATTGTCTAACCACATTAGACTAATTGGATGTTCAAAAATTCCCAGAATCACAAGGATTTCAGGAGTGTCCGGGCAAATGCAACAGGCAACCTGCCTCACATGTAAGACAGCACTTTTGATGTATTGTTTGCTGAAATTTGAGCCATAATTTGACCATTAACAACAGTGCCATGTTGATAATGCATGTCCTGACATACGCAATAAATCACTTGACAAGAAACTTTCACAAACAAAGCGGGTGTCCCTCATGTCACTGGAAAACAGTGGTTTTTGTTGTTTTGTTTTTTTTTTTAAATGCACTCTACATTTGTTATATTTTCATGTGACAACATTCCAAAAATGCACCTCATCTCTCCACAAAATAGTGAGCGATCATTAAGCAGTGTTAATAACGGAGACAATATCAATAAAAATGAACTACCCTCACCCCTGGCTATTGCACTCCTTGAGGAATTGCAATCATTTAGCAGAATGGCCGCAATCAGCTCCAAGCAGCCGCATCCATTATTCCTCGCAGTGTTCGTTCTGTGTTCCTGGGCGCGTGGTTTCCATTTTCTTGTCTTTAAAGTTCTTCTCTAAGAATCTTTGAGGAGCAGGCTCTTCTCATTTTTGCCCCCCCCACCACCCTCCGACGGCTGCAGCCGCCCCAGAATGACAAACAGGCTGAAAGCCGCCCCTGAAACATCTGAAAGTCCTGCATTTGCACAGCACCGCATTTACAAAAGGAGAATGGCAAATGTTTAATAACGCACTTTTTTTTTCCTCCTCCTCCTCCTCCCCCCCCCCTCCTCAGCCCCCTTTTGCTCAGCAAGACTAATGTTTCCTTTCAAATGCATTAGCATTTTGATAAGAGCAGCGGGAGCCTGGCCTCCCTCTCCTGCCTAAGCGATAAGGTGAGGAGTAATTGGGAAAAGCCCTCATTTTGAAAACAGAAGGGAGAGAAGGAGGACAAGGGCCTTAAGGTGGATAAGGTTTGCTGATTCAGGAAGTGAGGAGAGCGTGAATAGGAACAGCGTGACTCTGGTCAACACTGTGGGTCAAAGAGTGGGATAACAGGAGGCACGTATTAAAAGAAAAAAAAAAAAAAAAGCAATTCAGTCACTCTGGCTGTGGCTGTTGGAGGGACTTTATTGGAGGTGGCATTCAAGCCCTCGGGCTCGGCGGCTGCACACGGAATATGTAGAAATGCGTGAAAGGCAAGTGTCAGCAGTGGTTTTACTTCTGCTCTTTGTGCACATGTCACACAGCAAAACCTTTGGTATTTTAGTCAGGTCATCACTGTAGCTTGCTCCTATTTAAGAAGCAGTAGACGCTGCATGCTGGATGATGATCCAGATCAAGCCTGCGATCATCACGGGCTGGTATTTGGGTCAGTTTCATGTAAATCTGCCCAGTCGATTTTATAGATTTGCCAAGAAGCTGAAAACAATCAACATATAGTTAATTCCCCTCAGTTGGGGTGTAAATATGAGAACCTGTATGGACATATGAATGTGTGTGAGTGATAATGTAAACAGAATCCCATTTATGTGCAAATGCTGAATGAATCAATGAATGAACATTGAGGTGTTTGAGGAATCTTTCGGAATGCATTGGAAGTACAGTGCACAACAGAGGTTAATATATTTTTGTTGAGTAGTTGTGCTTTTGTTCATGTAAATTGCCCGTCCTTTTAATTTTGGGACTAAATTTTAAAGGAAATTGCATTCACTCTTAATAGATGTCTTGTTTTTGTGCTGATTTATCAACTGAGCAGTTTATACAGTATGATTAGGTGGCTCTTTGTATTCATTTGATATTTACCACTTTTGCTGTTTTCACAATCCATAGTTAGCATGAGGCAATTTATTACAAAAATTCACTACAGGATGTGTGTAAAAAAAAAACGGTCCTAGTGCTATTTGCGATATGCAACTGCCATGAAAGGCAGAGTCACTTCTTATTCTTCACAGAGTGTGACTCTAACTATTGCTAATATGGGCCCAGCGCCACAAGCTTTGGATGCAGCCCTCACAACCACAACAGTGATGCTCCTCTGCCTGTATGCAGAGCAGCAGGTCCCCGATTACATGTGCAAATACCAGTAAGATATATAAATTGCAGATGCTGCAATAACAGTTACGGAAGAGAGGGTTCAGGTCTCTGTATGCAGAGAAGCAGCCAGCAAACCCTTTATTCTGTTTGCATAATCCAGTGAAGGTGGGACAGGAGTACGCCCTTTAATGACCGATACGTGTGTTCAAAATTCATGACTCCTTCTCACTTAAAGCAGCAGTTTGCAATTTTAAAACTGTTAGCATTATTTGAACATAGCCTCACTTCACTGATCCCTCCCTCCCCATGAGTCTCTGACCAAGGCCACGCCCCCTCACTTCAAGTGAGATTCTCAAACACAGCTACCTGGTTTCCAGATACACCCTGGTCGTCTGTCGTAGCAGCAACAACTTTGTCATGTCTCCTTCACCGCAAAATAAAAACCAGATATTATCATAATGAATATAACTAACTCACAGCATTATAGTTAGAAAGTTAACGGCGTTATCGGTGATATTTGATTTTTGTTTGGTACCCACTAATTTAGCAATAACTAGCTTCAGTAAACATTATAAATATTAATACTCTACATTTAAAGAGAGGCAGTGTCTACTGAATTTATATTCTTTGTTGTTTTCAGATTCAAGGCATAAGATGGGGCCAGAGAGGATACCCATGACTACTGTCAGTCCATAGTGACATTTTTAAGTATGAAAAAGTGATGTTTTGGTTTTTTTTTAAGACAAACTCTACTTTTAATTCTTTGCAAAAGCAATTCTTTCAATGAGAACTGATACATTCCATTTCATGTTTTTGGCCTTCAGTCTTCACATTGGCTCATTTTAATTGAATTCAGTTTTAATACAAACCATTTAATCAAAACCATAACAATATTATTCCTATTTTTTTTTAAATAAGTTGACACTTTGAGTTGAGGGAGGCGTATTAATGCAGAACTCACTTCTTCAGTGCTTTAGTCCATATACTGTGTCTGTGTATCCATAGTGCCTTTAAACAATGACCCAATTTGAATGTTTTTGATGCGCGTTACAGTAAATGAAAGCATTAAGAGGAGTGAAAGTGTTCTTTCTAGGTGATCTCATTGGGTAAAGGTTGCGAGTCACTGGTTGGTGCAGTCATTCCTTCTTTCTATGTGAGCCCTGAAGTCATGGCTCTTGACAAGTTCTTGGACACTAAACGTGTCTGAATGCTGCGCCTCCTCCTCCCCCCCAACTGCAGCAGCACATCCCAGCATTGAAAACTATTTCTCCAGGTAGCTACTTTAACTGGAGGAAAACCGGAATAAAATACACCTCATGAATATTTACGCGCACCTCGAAAATGACCCCAAAGTGACAAAAATCATTGTCAGCCGCGGAGATAGACTACAATGATTGCCGCACGCTACATTCATCATGAGGTGACGGCAGTGATAGATGCTGCTTTTCCAGCATGAAGATTAGTCTAATGCCTGTTTATCAGCATTGAATTCAAAAGCCCAGATCTGAGAATGAATCCATCATCCATCAAAGGCAGCCCCCGCCTCTGCTGGAGATGCCCACATCGGCAGAAGTCGTTGTCTCTTCCACACAAACACACATTCTTGTTAGCATTCACTTCTGTATCCCACCTACTGACACCGCTATTGATTACAGTCGGGGACTCTGCGCAACCAGCAGCCACCATAAATACATGATTTCTTCTGTCCCAAAGTGATTTCTATCTGTCTCCTGCAGGCGAGCATGAAAGGCTCATCAGGCTGAAGAACGCCATTTTCAAGGTGTGGGGCTCTAAATAAAAACATTTTTCGCATTGCTGATTTTGCACATGAACTTTTTTTTCTAAACTAAAATCATTTCAAAGACCCCCCCTGCAGCGCAAATAAATGTAATGTAGAAGGCCATGGTGGGGAGAGGCTTTCCTTGGATTCCTCTGTGGTCTTTTAAATTCAGAGAAATTGCTGTTTTAGCCAAACTTTTACATTTGACCCCAATTTATTGCATTAATGTGCTTTAAATTAGTTCAAATCAATATTCATTAAAGAATATTTCAGAAGAAAATTAGATATTTTAGGTGCCCAAGTTGCGTTACAAATACACACAGCCACTCTCATTGTTGGAACCATCCATTATCATCACTCCCACCCCCCACACTCCCTCTGCTGAGATCCACAGCTTAGGTTTTCAGCCACATGATGCAAATCTTCAGAGAGAAGCGCTCAACTAATATCACTGCAGTCCACACTCGAATAAACCGCGCATGTCATTTGGACCTGCCCCAACAGCATCGCGCAGAGCAGGAGATGCGACACATGCAGCGCCCCCCGCAGGAGGGCAAAAGCATTACAACGTGAGTAAACATGGGGACAAAAATCGAATAAAAATGGGAGTCAGAGGCCTTCCTCCAGTCGGTTGGGCTTGACAATAGTGGGGGGTGGCATGGGTGTGTGTGTGTGTGTGTGTGTATTGGGGGGGGGGCTCATTAAAAAACAAATTTAAAAAAAGGTGAGTCCAGATGCGGTGTTCATCACAGAATGGTTACCTGCCGTTGTTGCCTTTTTCTCTTTTTTTTTTCATGTTCAGTTCATCAGCATGTAACAAAGGGCTTCAACTTCTGGGCTCAGCTGCTGCCGTTTCTACCAGCGTGCTCCTCCGTGGCAGCAGCAGGCAAATTTTAATCACTTGCTGGCAGACAAAAAGGCAGGCTGGGGGGAAAAAAAAATAAACGATGAGAAATATCTGCTGCTTCCTGAGAGATGGAGGATGGGGGAAGAATCCCCTTTGGGCTGAGTGGAGGGAGAGCGAGAGAGAGCAAGCGAGCGTGTGCACAACAAATATTCCTAATGAGAGATGAGAGATATCATTCACCTTGTAGAGTCGGTACCAGGGCCCGTTGGACTTTTATTGCCTCTGCCAAACATAATGGCGTGTGTGAGTGTCTTCCTGGAGAGCCAACACCTTTGACTCTGCATTGAGGAGATCGCAAGGGCAGAACAATGGGGAAGCGTGCATACAAGTGGCCCCGTCCATGTTGAACATGATCATCAGTGGGGGGGGGGGGCTTCCCACAAAAACCCGTGACATTCTGCTCACTTCAACGCTTGTAACCTCTTCGGCGTTACCGACTCAAATAACAGTTAGCTGATAAAAGTAGTTAAGCCTGCTTAATCAAGATGAGATCAGTGTTCGCGATGATGTGATAAAGTGCTCTCCAAGGAGCCCCTCCACCAAATAAAATGCCTCTTAGTATGCCGCTCGTGTGGACAAATGCAATAAAGTGCCCTCCGAGGTACCCTTCCAGTGCAAAACAAGGGAAGAGGTGCCCTGCCTGGTGCATTTCCACCAGATAAATCACACTGAGATCCTCTGTAAGGTGTCCTATCAATGTAGATAAAAATGCATTAAGATGAATCACCCACATCCCAAAACAGAATAGGATTAATAAAGATTATCCTTCTCTGATCAAAGGATGCTTTTTTTGTTTTATGACATAGTCCTCAATTTGGAGCTGTATGCTGGGTATGAAAGCTAATAGATTATACTCAAAACAAACATATTCGTTGTGTCTGAAGCCACCTCCTATATCAGGGGTGACCAACCTAGTCCTGCAACAGGTCAGCAGGGTAGACAACTGCTGTCACCAAAGGAACCAGCATTCCAGGTGAAAGCTCTAGGTTGGAACACCCTGCTGGATTATGGCTCTTATAGGACTGGGTTGGTCTCCCCTGCCCAATACTATGTAGGGCACTCAAAAGGGGGTTGGTATTTCATAAGGGTGTCTGAATGTGTTGTTGGCCTATGTGTCCTATATAGTGCAGTTTACATGTTCCCTAATACATTGTAGTACAACGATGCTCCCTTACCAAATAATACAGTATACCCGTCATCCCGAGGTCACACGTGAGGATCAAGGCATGATATTAATCAATAATGACTTTATATATTAAAGACATAATAGTATGTGCTATGCACTGCTAAGTATAGTACTATGTATGTCAATATAATAATAATAATAATAATAATAATAATAATAATAATAATATAGTGATAGTATCATAGTAATAGTATCAACAAGCAACGGTGTTGAGTTTTTCATATTCATTAATCAGTAAAAAAAATTAAGTTACTCAACTGAAGCTGACATAGATCAGGCACATATTTATCATGCAGCAATATTACGCAGTTTAAAGCTTAGCATCCAAAAGCTTATCAGTGAGCGTGCTAAGTAGTTCATTCCAGCAATGAGGAATGAGTGTGTGATTTCAGACACAGCCCTAGATCACCCTGCCCCCTTTTTAAAGACAACTGCCACTGTTGATCAGGGCAGGATACGATCAATAGTTCAGTCTAATAATATAGATTACTCCTCCTTTATAAGAGTCAGATGGTTAGAGCTTCAATATTTATTTATCGCCATCAAACATTTTTAACTTAAAACTGGTTCATCATGCACAGCTATTGCTTCACTTATCTTCTTTCATTCTAGACTTCACCATAAATGATTTAACCTCTTAAGACCCAAGCTCTCTCTTGATATGCATTCTTAATTTGTCTTTGATATTTAGGATTATTGGGACCTGAGGAAGTGTAAGGACTGAGAATCATGTTTTAACAATATTTTGAAACAAGTGGTTTTTGGGGACAATGATGTCCACATGCAGGGACAATCAATCTAAATTTGTAATAATATAATGTTTATGGGTCCATGTATGTGGACATTTGGCCCCATACTAAGAAGAATTAGCTTTTATATGATAGGTGACCCAAAATCTAATGTCCACATATGTGGATGCCAGGTCTTAAGAGGTTAAATTAGAAAAGTTTTTTACATGTCTTTTTATTACATATAACAACGATTGCATAGTCAAAGGTTCCACATTAAAGGGACTCTTCAGAATTTATTTTGGTCAATAGTAATAATAAAAATACCTGAATGCCCAATGCAGTTTTACTAATGGCTCTTGGGTGGCAATCAGGTAGAATCACTCAAAATGAATGTGGAATAATGTCAGTTGCTTTTTTTTTTTTTTTACAGCAAACTGTATATTGGCACTGCTATTGGCACTACACACCAAATAAATGCCTCACATGCAAACTCTTCACATTTTTGCATCATTAAATTATAAATTGAAAAGTAACAGCACCGTCACTTAGTTTATAATTGTAATCAGCGTCTTCTAATAGGATTATATAGCTGCTTCATGAGCCATTATTGTTGTTATTGATAATTTGGCTCGACTTCCTGTTTTTCTTCTTGCTACTGTTGCATCAGTGCATACTTCAATTATTGAAGAGCTTTTGTATTTGAGCGGTATCATTAGCCGAACAACAGTAGGTCACATCTTTTGTGTTTTAATGGGAAAGGAAATTGTACCCATTATTCCTCTAAGCTTTCTGTCTAAAAGCTGATATTGCAAATTTACACATTGTTAAAATGCATGGTGGAGATGGCTTTGCCCCACATTCACCTTTGACACTGGTCATTCCTCCACCAATAATCACCATTCCAAGTGCACGCTGACTGAAATTTGCCTTCGCACGCTGGCATAGACCTGTGATTCAAAAACGTGGAAATGGAAAGAAATTGCAAGAAATGGGCCAAAGTGAAATTCCAGGCAGTTACAAGTGTTTACACTCAGAGGAACCAGGAGAGAGTCTGCCGTATTTGACCCTTCCCCAGCACATTGCTGGATTCTGGGCGCAATCGGCCAAGAGCTTTCCCATATAATTCGTAGTCAGCGTCATATACTTTAACTGCATATCGATTCAGCCACCATGACTCCCAAAATTGCTGTTGGGCCATTTCACAGATCTTACCGGTTGTGCAAATGAAAGCAGGAAATTGAGCTCCAGGTGTGGCTAAAACTGTATACTCATCAATCCATCCATCCATCCATCCATCCACCCATCCATTTTCTACTGCTTTTTCCCTTTATGGCAGGGAGGCTGCAGCCTATCCCAGCTGCCTTTGGGTGAGAGATGGGGTACACCTGCACAATTCCCCAACATAGCAGTCACACCTACCACCAAATTAGAGTCACTGATTCACCTCTCCCTTACAAACGCATGTCTTTGGACTGTGGGCGGAATCTGGAGAGAACCCACGCAGAACACGCAGAGAAAAGCCGTCACCCCTGCCAGGGGACTTCCTGTTAATACTCAAAAGTAGCATCTGTTACGCGTGCCCCATTCATACTGGATGTCGATGTTAAAATGCTCACGATCAATCTTCCAGTGTGACGCTGGGCTGCGTTGTTTATGGCACGCCTCGAGGAAGGAAAGTAACGACTTCATGTCGCCCCCCCACCATTGTTGATCTTCGCGGAAGGAATACCGATTTTTCCCTCCAAATTTTACCTCCGAGCATAATTTGGAGCGCAGCAGCACACACTCCTATTACCGTTCATATATTTCACGCTAGACAAGTCTGTCCGCAGACATTAGTCTTTTGACCCAAATCAATTTTCAAGAAGAGGAAGTACAACGTAATAACACCTTTTTATCCTTCGAGACAAATTACAAATCTTAAACGGTCTGCCCAACATGATAAGACTTTTGATTGCGCCTCCGGGCCAGCTGATCACCTCATTGATTAATGGAAATAGATTGAGCGTGTCAGCGCCGGCGGGTGGCCACGTTGCGCCCAGGCTGCTCCGCCCGCCAACCCTGCGAACAGTTTGGGAAGCTTGAAACTCCTTTCTCCCCATGACTCACTGTGCGCTGCTCAATTATAGCTCGCACCGTCTGTCAGCATTTGATAGTTCTTTAGGCGGCCGTAGAGTTTCACGAGGCAATCAATACGCGGTCCCCGCATACATGACAGCCAGCTTGTCGCAAGCCAAAACAGCAGATGCTTTTCTCCCTCGTTTGCATATTCGCCACATGAAAGATCGCGGCGAAGCATGAGAGCTTTCTCTCGCCGAGGTTCAAACAGGTAGGAATTAGTCGGAGGGAGAAGAAAAAAAGAAAACACTCCAATTTATGTGAACTCATATTTCTCCTCAGTTGAAATGCTAACTAATTAAAGGCTAGATATAAACATGAATATCTCACTGATGGTCCTCACAAATACAGCTCATGCAGTTATTATTAAAAACATGCCGCATTAATTTTCCCCGAAGAGGATTTTTTTTATGATTGTTTTGGTAATCATTACTCCGCAACCAAACCAAAGCGCGATATCACAAATTAAGACAAGGTAGCTCAGCTAATATCATGTTGGTCGTTCCCAGTTTACGGAGCATAAGGTACGAAAAAGATTTGAACATGATTGCGATTTGACGACTGTGGCGTCCACGCGCTAGCAGCATGTGTCATCCAACCCTTTCAAAGTGAAGTTTGTGATAATAAAACTGCCAGCAAGCGCTTCACAGATCCCTCCTCCACCTCAGGTCTCTGGGCAAAGCCGCGCCCCCTCGCTTCCGTGCACAAGCAAGACCCAAACACAGCTACCTGGCTTCCAGATCAATCGTGGTCAAAGCAGCAACAACTTGTCATATTTCATTCACCACGGACTAAAAACCAAATGTCATCATAATGAATATAACTAATAAACTAACTCAAGACATCATAGTTAGAAAGTTATCACCATGTACGTTCCATGATCGATTAGTAGCCCTTATTTAGAAACAACTAGCTTCAGTACAAGCTATAAATATCAATACTCTACATTTTAGAAGAAGCGATGTCTGGTGAATTTATATCTTTTAATTTGCTATTTAGACCTCCCAAGAGGAGGAGGGCGTGGTTACTGGCGCCCGTTATGAGTGTCTCGTTAGGGAAATGATTGACAGCTCCTCAGTCAGGCCTTCTGTCACTGATTGGTTGTTTTTCTTCAGGCATGGTGGTTTCTTAAAAATCAAATTAGAGGCCTAAGAGAGGGCTGATTTTCTCACAGATCATTTTACTTGCATACAACTGTCAGCTCACAGTGACAGGTTTAACAAAGGTGATAAAAGGTGATGTTTTTCTTTTTAATTGCAAACTCTACCTTTAACTTTCAAAACGCCGCAGCCAATCCATGTTGCTTTTAATAGCAGGAGCTTGGTAATGTGACAGCTTCAGTAAGGGAGGAGGAGATATTGACATGTGAGCTATGTGACTTAACATAATTGAGTGGAAACAGTGGCCTGCGTCTGAGTGACAAACACATAAACACACGAACGCCCGCTCAAAGAAGTTCTATTTTCAGAAGACCGACTTTGAGCACGTCGCAGCTCAGTGTGATAGCCAACCTTGCTTCTAATGACGGCGCGTCACAAATAGAAAACGGGCGAGATAGCGGGAGCCGAACCTGCAGACGTCTTAAACAGCCACAGTCGAGAGCGGGAAATACATTTGCCTGAAACGCCCACCGACTGGATCTGGGATTGATCTGTCTGAAAGGTTGCTATCCATCACCCGAACAAGGTGAGGCGTTGGCCCCCGGGGGAAGGGTCTCAGTTCGGCTGCGACGAAGGGCGGCATTTTCTACTTAAGAGTAGAAAATGCGCGTTTCTATATTAGAGTTAAGTTGGATTTCAGATCCGGATATCGCGGAGCCGCCCCACCTGGCGGTTTACCTGCAGCTGACTCTAGTTTAGACAGGCTTTCCGAGCGGAGCCGAGCAAAGTCCACCAGTCACCGATCATCGGCCCGCCAAGGGACCGGGCTTCACCTTCCAAAAGCAGAGGCAGGCGTGATGGAGTCTCTGCCCCAGGTCTTACATGACAACTGATCCTTCTAAGAGCTTTCACCTCACCTTCAAGGTGAACGGCAAGCTCGCGGCGGTGATTTTTCACCCCCCCCCCCCCTCCCTTCCTAATCCGTGTTTCCACAGGGCGTTACAGCCGCACCCACGCGTCCTTGCCTATTAATTCGTTCATTATAAACAAGGTCTGTGCTTGCACGCGGGGGAGAGAGGGGGGGGTCTGTGACGAACCGCTCCCGGGACCGAACCGGACCGCCGCTTGGTCCCGTCAAACCTGCGCGTTGCGGAGCGTTCCCGACAGGCAGGGAACTTCCCACGCAAACTCCAGCCGCCCGCATCTCGAACCAACCGAGCCTCAACAGACGCGACCTGCGGGAGGCGGGAAGGCTCGACGGGGAGCCCGCAAGGGGGGGTCATGAGAGACGTCTTCCGGGCGGGAACGCTTGACGTGGGGAAAAAAGGGAAAGGAACGCCTCCCCTTCCTCTGGCTGTTTCAGACTAATAAACAGCCTCAGGTGCATCAGTGCTGGTGTCAGTCGGATCATTAAATCCTGCGTGGCGTCTATTAAAGCTGTGTAACATTGTGAGTGGTTAGCAAGAGGCTATTTAACACCGTGGGTGAGTGTGAAGGAAGGGTGTTTTTGTTTTGTTTTTTTGTTTGTGTTTTTTTTAAGGTCTGAGAATGTTGCTGTTGAGGTTTTATGTGCTCTCACGTTGAGATTTTACGCTTTGCTTCCTCCTGTGTGTCCGCTCTGTGGTTCCCTGACAGATTCCATCCAAGGCTTTAGTGTTGTGGGGATCTGTGGGTGTGTGTGTGTGTGTGGGGGGGGCAGGTAATCTTAATAACAGTAAATGATTATCTGAAATGTTTTTGACATCATAGCCACAACCCCATGCGAATGGCCTCCGCGTTTTTAAAAACCCCGTAATGATTGTTGACATTACCGAAATCGAATCACGGGAAATGTCAGAAAATGGTGATGCATTTTTGCTGAGGACCGGGGGTGACATCGCCAAATGTCGAGCCCGCGACCCCAGCATGGTCGCCGTCCAGTGAAGTAAAGGCAGAACGCAGCAAAATGCTTCAATGCGGACGTTAATATCTGGAATTGGAATCTCACAATGATTAATAACAAAGAATGAAAAACTGATGTGTGGAAACTAATAAGACAAACCCAAGTGAAATTTGACTCATATAAATAACTAAATGAGGAGGGCAGGAGAGTCATTTCTGGTGGATCTCCCAAATCATTGGAAACAAAATCCGGTCACATTACAGTCAGATCATTTACATTCCTGTGGTTTCTACACAGGAAAGATAACAGATGTTAAATGAGGTCAGACTGCCTGCATCCAGAGACCAAAAAAGCCTTCATCTGTACTTCCAAAACAAGTTACCGTTACTGTTAAAGAAATCTCCAACTACTGGGTCAGAATAAGAACCTGGCTGCACTTTAACATGATGCAACTTCATCACAAAGCCCGAATCCGCACGCATGACTGGCATCGGCCGGCGTCAGCAGCCCTCCTGCAGCACGGCGCCGCAACCTGGTCAACTTCGGACCCAACTCGCTCTTTACGGCCACTCCGAGCAACACGGGGGTGGCGGCGGCGGTGGGTAAGGGGGGGGTGGCGGCGAGCATCACCTCACCTCTCATCTCCCAGGGACGCCTCCGGAGATCGGACGGATCCGGGATCTGGGCGGCAGGAGCGGAGGAGCTGCGAAGGTTCTCCGCGGACGCGACCGTCAAAACGCGGTCACGGATACTCACCTGGCCGCTGCCGCTGGAGCCGCCGCGGTGGAGAGACACCCACTGACACCGCTCTCTCTCTCTCTCTCTCTCTCTCTCGCTATCTCTCTCCCTCTCCCTCTCTCTCTCTCTCTCTCCCTCTCTCTCCTTCACAGTAAAGCTCCAGTGCGCTCCAATGACAGGAAATTAATGTGGTCTTCCAAATAATAACAATAATTATTAAAAAAAAAAAAAAAAAGAAGGAAAAAAGAACATCAGAGGACCCTTCAAGGAGACAAAACGGATTACGTTTTTCTAATATTGCATTCACAAATATTGGCAATCCTAATGTCCTGGTTGTGACACCTTTAATAATCAGTGAGCAGGAACTAAATACGATTATTAAATAAAGGCTGTTTTTTAATACTGGTACTGTATATGGTGGTAAAATGATCTTCTAGTCTATAGGCATCACAGTTCAGGTTCTAAATATAACATTACAACCTGTAGCAGTACAGGCATGGACAGGGTCGAAGACAGGGCTTGTAGTACGCGTTGCTGCCGCTAGAGGCTGCTCGATCTCCCTCTACCTGTTGGACGGCGATGACTAACCTTCCGTATTAGCCCCTCTGTCAGTGTTACAATGTTACAGAAGAAACGGAGACATCGGCAACGAAAAGCCACACAGCAATTTCCTGTCTTGTCATTTTGGTCCGCTTGTGCGCCTCCGTGCTCATTTTTCGATTCCTACCTGAGAGGAGCAGAACCTACAGCGGCCTCCCGCTTCCGAAGGCATCGATGCTCTTGTGCAAACCAGGGTTCTAATGATTATTTGAGTCCTAGTCGCTGTGCTGTCGGCTCAAACTGCTCTGGCCACTTGCCTCTGACTGTTGGCATCAGCGTGGTAGCTGCAGAGCTGCTGCCCGGAGGACATTTTCTCCTTTTTTTGATGAACATGAAGAGAGGGTTGTTTGTGAAAAACCTTTCAGAGCAACATTTACTACAACATTCAGAGAGGCACCGATGGCCCCCACTGCATTCGAAGTCAGTTAAATGTAACTCGAATTTGCTTTCTGAGGAAAAGTTTTGAATTTCAACCGTCTCACCGATGCCAACCTTAAGTCTCTGCCAGTCACATGGCAGCAAATCAAGACCAATGCCTGATGAGGAAACTGGTTGGAAGAAAATGCTGGATTATTGTACTGTCATTTCTAGTTCTTTAAAAATGCTGGGTTAAATGCAGGACTGACTTGGTGGGGTGTTATACTTTTCAAAGTCGTGAATCGATACTTTAAGTTGATAAATAAATAATTTTTTTATTCAGTATTTGAGAAACCTGGACAACTTAAGTCATCGGTTGTTGGGTTGAGACTAATAAACTAGTTTTTATGTACTAAGTAAGTGCACTGTTGCTTCACAGCAAAAAGGTTATGGGTTCTAATCCCCTTGGGGACAGGAACTACATGGTTTCCCTTTCCCCACATGGGTTCTCTGAGTGCTTCAGCTTCCTTTCTCCTACGTTCCAAAGACAGAAAACGTGAGGATAGATGAAATGATAACTTTGAAATAACGAGTTATTACTTTGACTTCTAGGTTTATGTTGCGTGAAGCTTTTTATGGCTCCTCCATCTTTGTGTTGTGCCCCCCTCCATTGAATTTAACCCCTTTGCTCACTTTCACAAACCTCAACATGGTACCACATAACAGAACAAATGCAATGTGAAACCCTGGTCAAGATCACACAGGCCAATTTCAAATATGTACCCATGGCATCCTAAAAAGATGGGTGTTTTTAACGCAAGCAATTTTTTAAGCCTGTTGCTGTGGTTCTGGTACACCTGCAGCCCTGTGTGCAGAAACACAAGTCATATTTGTGACAAACCTAGCTATTGTCACAACCCATTTGGAGTTTAGGACCATATTTGTAAGCAGTGAGGAATAATTGCTGCTTTAATTGCTCACAGTCGTGCTGACACATCAGGAATATGTGTGACAGCAGCTTTAATTCGTGACACTATGACCTGATGTTATTTCATCACCTACTGTTGTGTTTCCTCATTATTTCATTTACGTGAACGGAATGCACGGGCCATAGCCAGTCTGCTGCGAACAGCACAGCAGCGTCACCAAGAGGCTATACTGCAGCATCACAGGTAACTATGTGCAAGCATAGTGTGGGTTTTTTAATATGCCTTTTTGATCCAACTCACGTAAAATATTTCATTTTCCCTTCCTGTTTTCGTCAGCAAAGAAAGTCTACATTCATCCTCTTTGTTTCACAGAACATCGTGTCTTTCAAACAGACAAAATAAATTTGTTTTAGATATAAGCAAAGAAAAACTAATGATTGTATGTGTCATGAAAAACAAAATAAAAAATACTATATATTAAATATGCTTCCAAAAGCTTAAGTGTGACGTTAGTACATCAGGTAGTTTTTCCAGTTGGAAAATGATCTAATATACCCATGTCAAATAGCAAAGAGCAATGTTGACTTTTATAGTTCTGGAATAATAATGTTTAACAATAATTAAATATTATTATTCATTGCATGAATTCTATGAATATTCAGTCTTAGCCATTTTGTTTTTTTTCCTTTTCTACCAGTGCAAAAGCTCAGTGTTGGCTTTCCATTCATTGGGGTTGTGAGGCAGATTCCTCATCCCAAAACTGCTCCTGGCTCTCTTTCCTTAGTTTACAGAGGTAAAAGGTCATTTCTCTGTCAGAACAGACAGCTCCCTTCAACCCAATCTCTACAGACTGATGCAAAGTAAAATAGTCTGAATGAAGAAGCCTCAAAAAACAGTTTTCAGAACTTTAAGACGCGTATGCACTGTTAGTGAACTTTGAGTTACACTGATCTAAAAATAATCAACAAAACCTTCAAAAATATTAATAAAAAGAAACCATATAGCCTCATTGGTATCTATCTTCTTGTGTGTGTTCATTCTGACTTATCCATTATATATTTTAAAAGCTGCTAACCACTTTGTAAACCCTTTTCATCCTAAATAGCAACTTCAGAAAATTCTGTCATATCTCAAAAGGTCCAAAATATGACTTTGTAAATTGCTGACTGTCCAGGTGAGAAGTTTGGTTGTTGTGACCACACATTCACAAGAACTGGTTTGGTTACTGGTTTTTTGATTTGCAAAAGAAAGAAAAAAAAGCAAACAAGGGGAATGTTGGGTGTGTTTTTCAGTGTTTGAACCTGTGTCGACTGCCAAGTCAGTAGAAAGCCCGAGGGCCCCGAACATACTGTGACAAGTAGGAACCGTGATATAAGGTAGCAACGGGAGCACAAGCGCCACATCTCGCCCTTTTACTACACAGAGGTCTTGAGTGTACCACTGTACTCTTGTCAGGTATCCAAACACATGCTCTTCATCATAAACTGGCACATCTCCTCATTTCCACTACATCCAAGCCCCACCTCCTCGCCTTTACCCTTTGTCTTTTAGCTCCAGGACAGTGCACATACCAGGAGCGCACACACATGCACACAGGCCCATGAACTCAGACACCCCCCGACCCCACCCCGCACACACACACACACACACACACGCCCCCATCCCATCCCCCACCCTCAGTGAAATCGTAAAAACCAGAGCAGGCACACCCCCTTTAACTAAGCTCCCATTTGAGCTGCAGCACCAGTACCAAAGTTATTGGTTCTTGTACCCTCTGACAAGCTCATCGGTGCTGCTCCAGGACCAAGGCGTCTCATCTGCTCACAGGTAGGGGGCCAGCGGCCAGCCTTGGTCACTCTTCTCCTGCATGCTGTGAGTCTGCACAGGAAGCCACATCTGTTGCTGTAACAGTACGTTCTGTTCCCGACTGCCTGGGCACATGGACCCTCAGGTGTGAAGGAGCTTCAGTTTGCTCTGAAGAGTTTTAAATTGGTTTATTTTATTATAAAGTTCAAAGCCCTCAATTCAGAATTTTTCTAACTTTCTTTCATTTTCTTAATTAAAGCATCTTCAAATTCACCTTGTCTGCACTTTTGAATCTAAAGTAAATGTATTTTATTAAACAAAATGTACCCAAATCTTATTTTTGACTGCTAAAAGTCAATTTTTTAAACACTTCTATCATCCAAGGGTTGTTTTTGTTTTGTTTGTCTTGTTTTTGGCAGCAATACTCAGAACTACATTACCCATAGTTCACAGGCTCTTGCAAAAGAACAGGTGGGTCAATATATGAAGGTCATATCAATAAGCCTTCATCATCTTCAGCATCAGCACTTTTACATCATAAGCAAAAAGTTAATTTGTATATATGTGATGTGCACGAGAACAAGAGAGGAAAGTTTGGCCTTTCAGGTGCAGAAGTCCAATCTCAAGATTGCAAAATGCATCTGACAGTTTTCATATTTGTTTTACATTGAATCCCTTCAATATCTGACTTGAATACTGGGGAGTAGATTGGAAGGCAGTGTGTTACCCTCCAATTTATTCTCGTGACCTTCAGGCGGTGACCTTGTAAATATGTTATACAAGGTCTAAGATCTGGTCATTTTCATTAAAGTTCCAATAAGTGATATTTAGTATCATACGTATCATTAGTAGTTCATTTGCCCCAATCATCATTGTGTAGTGATATCACTCAAACACCTTAATCCCGCATGCACATGTGCTTTAATGATTGAGTGCTTTCTTCCGAAGACGACTTCGTGAAGCATTTCATTAGTCCCCGGTGCAGCCTGTAATCTGCAAAGAAGCTAAATTCATGTATAACACCTCAAAAAGGACATAACCAGAGTTTTAAGTAAAAGTTCTTGGTTACATGTGACTTCGGGCTGTGCTCCACTCTCTAATCTCTAAGTATGGCGGCCATGTGCTCAGCCTGTAGCAGCGATGAGATCATTCCCCGGAGCCGCCGCTAGGAGGCACAAGTCAGTGGATTTGTCGTCACGTTCACGTCCATCAAATTGTTCACGTGTTGATGTGTGTATGAGTTTTGTGTCAATGAGTGCTATTATGTTAATTGTCTGAGTGTTTCTAGGGAGTTGAACATTTTCTGAATTTGTAGTCAAGAGCTCATACATGTGTGTTTAATTGTTTAACTGCTAATAATACTCAAATCTAAAATTATATGCTACTGCACTTAGTAACAAGTTCCTTTACAGATTAATTGTGTCATAGTGTAGTATATTTATAATACATATACATATTGTGTTTAAAACCTTTAAAAGGTATTTTCCAGCCTTTTACCATTCTTTATACTATTCTATACTCTATACTATTAGACTAGTGGACACTTTTTGCATATGTAGTTGATTTTATACTGACACTTTTAATGACAGACAAATCCTTTAAGTCCAAGATGCACACTTGGTGCACTCATCAGTTTGTCGGAAGCTTCAGTTCATCAAACCAATTTTGTCCTCAATCTGCTCGCCTGTAGCTCGTCCAGGTCACTGCCCTATCGCACCCGTGCCCTCTGACCTTGTCAAAGGTCTGCCACCACACATGTGTGCTGCCCTCTCACGTGTTCATCTCCTCCCACCCTCTCCCATGCGCCCTCCCCTTTCACCACTTTCTCTCTCTCTCTCTCTCTCTCTCCCCCCCCTCTCTCTCCCTTTCTCTCTCTCTCTCTGGTTGTCGCTCTCTTTCTGTCTCTCTGGCTTCTGGAATCCACAGGCATTCAGAGGACGGGACGCGCAGCCACGACACCTCCCATCAACACAGACATGTCAGACTCTGAGACCCCTGCCACTCCTGCCGAGGTCCCCGTTCCTGCTGCCTGCACCAGCATCAAGGCCGACCTGGACAAATGGTAGGCAACCGCTGACCAAATGCATGTTGTCGTACATTAGGCGAAGGTCTCTCATCGTGACCTCTGGGAATCCGCAGGGGGTGATCATCCGATCGCCTCAAAATTCCCCACTAATGATCCCCAACAGCTCCTCTTTGACGTTTCGGTCCTCTAAAGACACCCCGCGACTCTACAGAGTCGTGCAAACTGGCGTTCCCCAAAAATTCCTCCGATTTCGCCTTGACGAAGACCTTCGGATGGAATCCCGACGGGCGCCATTTTGAAAAATGGCGACTCTCGAGGTTAAGGATGCTTAGCGTTGTAACCACGTTTGACAATTCAGGGTCATGGGGTTGAGGCCGTGAAAACTTGGAAGGGAAGTTGTGGGGGTTTGACCCCCATAGAGCCCGGGCGATCCGGGCGTTAATAACGTGCCGGGCAGCTCGTTGCAGTTTGGACTACCACTGATACGCATGACTGGAGGCTGGGAATCTGCTTGCATCACTATCCTCCAGCTCCCCTGGAACACGGTGCCCTGGCTGGGCTTGGTTGTTCGAGGCACCCGGGACGACGACCCTTTTGGGGAGTGTTGTTTTTTTTTTTTTGCACCTATATGCAGATGACACCTCTTGGTACACCAACAGGTCACGTACAACGGTGCGCGTTGTACGTCACCTGTTGGTGACGTCTTATCCGGACCAGTCCATTCCACTAGATAGGGGGGTTTATTTTATTTATTAATTTATTTATTTATTTGGGACTCTTGCTAAACCATGGCTAATCCCGACCAGAGTAACAGAAACTATGGTACTGCAATGTTTCATGTTAAACACATACATTACTGGAGGCCAGCTTGCGGGCGTGACTTACTCCTTTTTACTGGTAAACTTTGACAAGCCCATTCCAGCCGGACTGGCTAGTCTTGATAAGGTCTCATTGGACATCTGAATACTTATGATAAGAGAGGAGGTGGAGGGGTATGGATTGGCTAGTTATTTGTGCCAAGTTGCGTGTTGCAAGCCTACCTTTACTCTGAGTATTTATTTCTTCTGAAACATAAAAAAATGAAAGGGTATAGGTTTGCACTTTTGCGTCGGTGCAGCTCACAGTCACCCAGCAATAAACGTGAAGATGCTAGTAGTCATCCTATGCCATTCAGTCCAGTTCAGTTCATTGTGCGGATGTAAGTAGCAGGCTGAGTGTTTCCTGGACTGTTGTGTTTTCACTCTAGGTACATCTGATGTGAACACTTGGAAAAGTGCATATCCACCACAATACTGCACATGCTGTACATTTTTAATGACTGGTGGTCATGCGGGGGGGGTTGGTGAATCTTTCAGGAAACCACACACACACCGAGCATCTGCACCTAACTGGTTCGAGAGGTGCTCTGGAATTAAGCGCAATTTAATTTTCACATTGTAGTTTGAATATTCGCGTGTTTAGTTCTACTACCACTATTACTACCACTATTGCTTTCTTCGGTGATGAGTTGCCGGCCTCTGTGACATTTGATGTTCTTCCAGTCCGAGGTTTGTTTTGCTTCCTGCTTCCACGGTCATGTGACCACGGTGTTTATAAAAAAAAAGGTGTTGCCATGCAAGCAGTAACATCTTGGAAAAATGCACAGAGCGGCCTGCTCTCTCCCCTTAGGTAGACAGCGGCAGAGGGGCGTGTTCCAAACCCCGCCGTGAGCTATAAGGCGATGTTCCACAGTTCGTGTCGGGTGTCAGGTGACTAGTTACTCACAAAACAAGAAACCCTGACAAGAAAAAGTGGTCACACCGGAATTAGAAAACAGGCCCCCTGAGCTGCTGCTGCTGTGGATTTGTGAACTTCCATGCGATGCTTGTAGATTTCTAATGTTACCTATTTTCCTGATAATGTCTCTTTTTTTTTAACTTCACAGCAGCAGGAAATCTTTGGAATTCAGGTCAATGAATGGGGAGAGACTGGCTCGCTTTGTTCCCTAGTTAATCAACTCATCAGTAAATGAGCTTGGGGATTATGGATGTTTGATGACCTATGTTGCTAATGTGAATTTATTTATCGTTAATTAATGGTGTGCAGCTCGGTAACATTACATATTTTAAACGGTGTGTAAATGTCACTGAATCCTTCAGAACAAACCGTTTTAAGAAACAATTATAAAACACACACTGGAACTTATCTGCCATTTTAATATCAAGATATAGCAGATACCTTTCTGCACAACTTAAGAAGTTTGAACCCATGACTGAATGTTTCCAAGTGGAATCTTCAGAAGTATTTATGTTGCCTTGTATTTTTGCCTTGAAGGGTTTTTTTAAGGGCCATGGGCTGACATTAATACTAGTCATAGTTGAACTGTTAAGACCTGCCCTTGTCACCGCCACCCCCCACCGCCCCCCCAGCCGCGTTCAGGAGATTCCTGCGGCTGCATTTAGGATGCTCCAGCTGACCTCCGCTTCGGTCAAAGTCGCTCCTCCTCTCCGGCTGCTGCAAAGATGCTTGGGTTTTAGACCCAGGGGATCACACCCCCCCGGTCTGTAATCTGCGCTTAGGGGAAATAATCTCCAGGTTCCTGACAGCCCCCCCTTCCCTGTGCGTGATCGCTCCTCCGACGGTGCGTTAGAGCAGCCGATGTGGAGGAGGCCTCTGTAATCAATACGGCAGACATGTTCCTGAATGGTCCGATGATATGTGTCCTGTCATGGATCCCTTTAATACTGACACCTGCTGCTTGTAAACCAGACAGCCATCTGAGCTGGCTCCTGGTGACCCACCCCCCCCTCTTCTACATGAGTTGACTCTGAACAGCCTTGATCCCTTTTCAGGAATTTTATTTTTTTTAAAAACTTGACCTTGTAGGAGGATTTTATCGCCGCATTCATTCACTGTTAAACTGCATTAAGGATGAGTTCTTCCTAGATTAGGGCAGAAGCTGAACATGAGACGATACCAGAATAGATAGAGAGATGACCTGGCTGAGCTGTGTCCCATTTAGTGTCCCCCTGACGCACTTTGCTGCCACTCGCATGATGCGGCTTCGCACACGCGTGCACATGCAACCTCACATGCTGTGCTGGATGTTATTACAGTTTTTGATGATTCTGCAGAAGTCTGTAATCAGATCGCTGGGTCATTTGATAACCCTTTCAACAGGGACCCCCCCCCACAAACACACACACACATATATACGCTATTCCATATGGAAATCAACTTGTTATGGGTTCAAATGGTCGACGGCCCAAACACTTCCCAGGCATTTGCACATGTAAGCTTCAAGCACACAACCACAGATTACGCACATTTACAGCAGCATTTAAAGCATGAAAACGTCTTCTGAATGTCACCAACTGAAACTTTTTGGGCAAGCAGATGGGATTATGGACACATCCGGGACCCGAGATGTGCATATTCATCGTCCTTTTCCACCGTCTCCCACTAGATGGCGCTGCTGCAAAACCCGGCCCCGGGGTCACGTGACCGCTTCATCTGCCCCGTCATGTTTCATGGGTGCACCTGCTCCCTGATCTATAATGCATGGGTGCCCCCCCACATCCACCCTGAGGACGGGCAATAGACGCACCAACTCAATAATTCAGCCGCTTCCTGACCAGGACGGCACCAGGCCGGTGATGTCAGCGCGCCAGTCGGGGGTTGCGCCGGCGAACCTCCATGATGGGGGAATTGGTTTACGCGATCGACGGCGTTTATCCATTTACAGGGGTGGAGGGGGGGGGGGTGTCAAAATTGAATAAACGAAACAGAGGCCGTCTGAAATGATCTCACTCTTTGTGCTGTCTCTTAGGAGGGTGATGATGTCATCAGCTCATTACCCCCCACCCCCTTGACTTTTGACCCCACCATCTTCCCTCTGTGTAAAACAACACTTACATTCATTCGTAATCTCCTAATTTCATTCTCAGGGGACAAGCTTCACCAATTATATTTTATTCACGAGTTAGTAGCTCTTAGACGTGTGTATGACAACTATTGTGTTAATACACTAAATGGTAGAAATGGTGTCATTATCAACTTTATTACGTCATGACTCTATTATTTTATGTTGTTTTTGCCGGTGTTTGTCTGTTTGCCTGCCTTTTAGCAACATAACTCCAAAAGTTATGGACCGATTTTGATGAAATTTTTCAGGATTTGTTGGAAATGTGAAAAGGAAGAACTGAGGGGTGTTTGGGGGCGATCCGGAAGAAATCCTGGATTCTGGATCACTTTGACATTTTCGTTAACATTGTGGTAAACGGGGCCGAAAGGAATCGTTGTGCTTGGCGGATGTCTGCGCTCTCCGAGTGCTTTCTAGTTCACTTTACTCCTCTCATGATGATTACACAGCTAACGCCAGGTCCAGTCAGATCGAGGTTCACCAGTTCAACTTTCTCTGTGTGGTTCGGGATTACAGCTGATGTCTGCTGATGAGAGGTTTTTTTCATATTGTTTTAAGCAGAACACAACTGACCGGATTACTGCGGAAAGCTGGCCTTTTTTTTTTTCTTCTCGTTATTTGCAGCGTGATTATCTAACATCACCCTTGGCATCCAGTGGCTTTTACACTGTTTCAGAAACAACGCCTCCAATGTCATCGCTGACTCCTAATTTGGAACACACACACACACACACACAGACACACACACCCTTGTATTTCTGAGGACTTTCATAGAGAGAATGCATTACCCTCACCCTCACCCTCACCCTAACCCTAACCATCCCAACCAACCTCCTGACCTTGACCTTCACCTGGACGCTAAACCTAACCTAAACCCAGCTCTAACATCAAACTTAAAAACCGGATCTTAAACAGTCTTCTGAAGATGTGAGGACCAGACAGAATGTCCTCACTTTGAAAGGTAAAATGTAGATTTTGGTACTCAGCATGTAGCAAGTACAAGAACACACACACACACACACACACCAACCCTAAAGTGCTGCCTGATAGTCTGAGGCTGTGTTCTCTGTTGCTGCAGATCTGCAGGACAGTGCATTCTTATTACTTCTCTCTCTCCTGGGGAGCACTTTGGAGTCATAGTGGTGGTGGTGGGTGGGGGGTCAAGATGTTGCAATCTGTAAAATACAACACGGGATTACGTAACGCGCTGAAAGCGATTGCTGAGTATTCTGTTAACCATCCACAGGGTTCATAGACGTGCGGCTCCATTCATGTCCCGTGGAGCTCCTCCTCTCTGCTCCCCCTCTAAGCCCTGCGTTTTGTCATCGCTGTGCGATCACGCAATCTCCATTGCTTTCTCAAACCCCCCCCCCTCTCCATGCGTTACTGCTGTCCTATCAAACAGATGGGACCATCCACATGGCCTTTCACTCCTCCCCCCTGCCCACTTTCTCTCTCCCGTTCCTCCCACCCTTCCCTTGCCCCCCCCCCCCCTTTCGCTCCATCACCCTAATGCTGCATGGCAGTGTCAGCCGCTGTGTGTTCGCTCCTGCACCAGAGCCTGAAATAATCTGTTAGCCTGCATCTGTTAGCCTCTCCTTCTTGTTTCTTCTTCATTTTGTCAGTAATTAGATGTCAGTTGCGGGGGGGGTGGAGTGTTTGATTCCGTTGAAAGTTGTTTTGGTCCTATTTTTTTTTTTTTTTTTTTGCTTTGAAGAGGAGCTGAATTTGCATTCATCTTCACCTCACCTGCCCTCCGAGGCTCCAGTGCTCTCCAGCTTCCTGATGAGATCTTTTGGAATGTGGCCCAAGCAGCTGTTTTGTCAACAGAATTAGTTGGACTTGTTTAAGTCCAGTCCTGCTTACAAACTCAACTGGCTTAGCTGGCTGTCTCCCCATTTTTCAACACGCAGGCGACAGTTTTTTTGTTTTGTTCCATCTTCACGTAAATGCAGATGCTGTGAAACAAAGTGTGAAACATCCGTACGGAATATGAGTGAATTTTAAGGCCATATCCTTCCTATACAACAGAAAGCACAGTTTGCTCTTTAACTAATTTTGCATAGGACATCATACAGGACTTTATAACCCTTATTGGGCCATGGGGGCTTTAACCCCAGCAATTCCCCAGAAATAGCCACTATTCCACAGTGCTTGGATCTCAATGAAAACGTGTCTTTGTTGTTCTTTCCAGTGTCGCAGAGAAGGGCGGTGAGGGCTGCAAAGATCTGATGGAGGCCTTTGCTGCCTGTGTGAAAAGCGCAGCCGAGGGAACATCATGAATCTCCCGCAATCTCAAATGTAAGGATTCTATACTTTTATCAACAACCCTAAGGTATATTGTGTACTGTGTTTTGTTTTTAAAAGTTACACCTGTCTTCCCTCTCGTCTCTTTCAGGCCCACTGCACTGAGTCCTCCGAGTTCCCAGCATTCCCTCTCTGCACAACAGTACTGGACTGGATGACATCAACTATGATGATGGAGTGACAACCGTTCTGTTGATTCAGGCTGGCAGCAGTAAATGCAGTACCCCCCCCCCCCTTCCATTCTCTCTATGTTAGGCTTGTGTGGTGTTTCTCAGTCTCTCTCCACCATTCCCCTTGTCCCTCCATGTCTGATCGACTTGAAGTCAGACCCAGCGAGTCGCTGGGCTGTGACATAAATTGTAAAAGTCAGATGAATACTTATAAATGGAAAATAAACGTATGAAATAAGTGATACAAAAAAAAAAAGACACTTCTTGTTTCATTTATTTTGTCGAGACCGGGCTTCAAAGCGGCTCTGCTGTCACCTTGTGGTTAGATACCGCAATCGCACTCTAAAATGTACGACAACTATGCAAAAAAATTCCAGTTTACAGTCAGAAAAAAAGTTCCAGTTGAAGCAACCAGCCTGATTTTATTTATAATGCGCTCAGGAACATCGTGGGTGGAATAAAATGCAGAATCTTCATCATGCGGGAGAAGATCACACATTTATGTCTTCAACTTCTGCTGCATGCAGTTCCCATAACAACACTCATGCATGATCTCATGACATAACCTGAACTAGATCAACCTTACCACATTAAGGGATTAAGATTGAAGGGATTGGGACATGAGATTTTGGAGTCGGCGACATCACAATGTCAGCCCTAATCACAGTTAGCAGCGCTGCAGCACAAGTGTGTGAGAAGACTGGTGCAAAAGGCTGTTTTTATGTAAATTGCCCGTTTGCGGTATTTGTGGTATTTCTCTGGAAAGGACGATAAAAAAGAAGACGGTGGTGTAGAGGTCCATCTCCAATCTGCATCAAGGCATTAGTCATTCCGCATAAAACACAGAATGGTCCTTCATTTTATTTAATAAAATACAACAATGATGGATGGGGAGGGAGTAAACAAGCATCACGATCACTACCCGACACTAGTGATTAGACGGTGGCTCTGAAATGGGATTTTTAATCTCAGGATGTGCCAATTTTAACCAAGTGTTATTCTATTAAAAATATAGACTTAGCCCTTTATTTTCTTAGAAATACCTTGTTTGGACTCAGCGAACTTATTTGGATAGCTTTATGTTGTATATGAAAATCAAGGTGACTGGTTTTTTTTTTTTCCTATTTCAGCGAGGAACTTCACTTACAAAAAGCTTTATTGTTCTGTGCGCAGCACACGACAAATGTGGCGAAAATAAGAGTATTTTTAATTACGTCTGATTCAGTCGCTGCCTTCCATACAGTGAATAGAAATCAAAACGTGTTCGCTTTGAGGGTTTCTATTTTTGCCTTTCATTCATTCTTCTTTCAACTGCACCATGTGGCATCTGGTGTCCTGGTGGAGAACTTAGAGGGTGTATTAACACACACACACACACACACACACACACACACACACACACACAAAAAGGTGGGGACGACAGTGAGAGAGAGAGTGAGAGAGAGAGAGGGGGAGAGAGAGAGAGAGAGAGGTGGGGACGGGAGAAAGCGGAACCCGGATGCTGATGCTGGCCTATGGAGGAAGGCAGGGAGGAGGAGGAGGAGGAGGATGAGGAAGAGGGAGACGGAGTGTGTGAGAGTTGAGGGTTAAAAAAAAAAAAAAAAAAAGCCCAGAGAGAAGCCAGGAGGACATCAGTGGGAGACCATCCCGAGAACGGTGGCGGAAAGTTCCGAGGCTCTGAAGCCGATCCTCTGTCGGACTGCTCTGATCCTTGGGCTCCTTTTCTTTTGTTTTTTTGGTTTTTTTTTTTTTTGTTCCAGCGGGAGGCAACAGATTAACCGAGGGAGGGGATGCGCACTGGAGGAAGAAAGGCCAGCTGAGGATGCTGCTGCTGATGATGCTGATGATGACGCTGATGTTGTGCAGAACCGGGAGCGATCGCCCCGCCGAGCGCTGAGCCGCGCACTGGCCGGTGCATCCGCACCATTCCGCCTCCCGTCACTCCCAGAGCTGTTCGCCTTTCATTCATTTATTTATTTATCTGCCATCCGCTTCACCACCACCACCACCCCCTCCCCTCCCCTCCCCTCCACACACACACACACACACACACACACCCTCCTCTCCCTCGATTTCCTGATGCAAGGCCGGGGAGGGGTGAGCCAAAGTGTGCACCGGATATTGGAAAACCCATTCTTCTGGCCGATGCTGTTGTGATAAAAAGATTATTATCCGGACTGTCTGCGAGGGGCAGAGGCGCGCCGAGAGGCAACGGGACCCGGCGTGGAGGCTCGACGGGACCGAGGAAACCTCTTTTTGGGGGGGGGGGGGTGGGGGGGAGAGGGGGAAGGACGGACGGACTGTATGAGCAGGGATGAGAAAGAGGGGGAACGGAGGGGTCCCCTGATATCGATCTGAGCCGGGATTGAATCGGGGCATTCTGCACTTGGGATATTTGAGACTCTTGCAGAAATCAATCTGGCGCAAGCGTCCCTGCCCTGCTCTGAACGAGATCTCTCCCTTTCACCCCACATTGGATCAATCGGCTTCTAAACTCGTGTTATTTATAGCAGCTTTAGTGTGATAAGTTTCCTCCGGCCGCTGGCACCGGCGTCCTCTTTTTTTTTTTTTTTTTGTCCCCCCCCTTCCACCTCCAACCCCCTCTCTCTACACCTCCTCGTAAAACATGCTGTACCGTGCGCCCTGACGCCGGAGAAACAAGCTCCATCTGTTGTCCCTGGGACTGGACACGCCGGGAACGGGACCGCATGACGAGCAAGTGCATGGGAGTCGACTGCAGGGCCCGGCTGTAGATCACGACCGATCTCGTCCCTCTGCCTCCTCCTCGCCGCCGCCTGGGATGTGCGTTACGGCGCTGCGCACCGAGAAGGAGCGGCCGCTGTCTTGATCAGCCTTATTTATATTTCAGAGCAGGATTTCAGCAGAATGAGCAGCAAAGAGCTGACAGTAGGCCAGTCCAGCCAGTACGTGGGGCCTTACCGGCTGGAGAAGACCCTTGGGAAGGGGCAGACAGGTAGGAGCCTGGAGCTGATTCCCGAATCCGGAATCATGATACAGCTTTAATCCTTATCCCTCTTAGTCCTCTTATCGCCGTGGTTTTATTCTAATACATCCTTCTTAAAGGATGTATTCTTTCTGTAGTATTAGAGGAGGGGGGGGGGGCATGCCTCACAGTAGGCCTTTTAATGCAGATTGCATTTTATTTCATTTTAAAGAGCTGAGTTTGGACAGTGTTTGTGACACAGTCAGGAAAGCTTTTTGAATAATTGATGACATTCCCCTCCTTCCTGTTCTTTCTTTCTTTTTTTTTTTTCACACTGCATGAGGAGTTCTGATGTTCTCTCTCTCTTTCTCTCTCTCTCTCTCTCGCTCTCTCTCTCTCCTTCTGCCAGGCCTGGTGAAGTTAGGAGTCCACTGTATAACAGGACAGAAGGTGGCCATAAAGATCGTCAACAGGGAGAAGCTCTCCGAGTCGGTTCTGATGAAGGTAAAGTCTTTCAGGCCCCGCTCGCGTCCGTCACGTGTCTCGCCCTATCATGTCACAGTGTTCTCCGTAATACTGGAACGTTCCTTTTAAGGTGGATCTTAAATAAGCTCAGTATTTGAACTCTCACCAGATATGTTTTAATCCCTGACCATAGCTGTTTTAACTGTCGACAGATGTGATTCTTCCTCGCCAGTGTGAATATCTATGGATTCTTTACTCTTTTCTTTCTTGATTACCTGGCAATCCTTGGGTTGAGCGCATCAGCGTTGGGCCGGGAGGCTTGATAAACAGCTATGTCCAAATTTAATTAAAAACGAGTCAATTCTGAGGATTCCATATGGGCATGAAGTCAGAAATATAGGATAGAAATGCGGAGAAAGTCCCTCCATCATTACTCTAGACTCTAGAGAGCGCTGACCAGCGGCGGCACTGAACATTTCTCCCACATCTGGACACGTCTCTAGAGTTTTTGCGCAGTCAGGTGCGGAAAATCCCGAAGCGCGGGCCATCGGGATCATCATCAACAGCTTCTGAGTGCAACGCTTTTGTCTTTCCTTCCCCTGGTCCATCGAATGGCTTGTGTCACTCCCTTCGGTGTTCGGCAACAACTGGAAATGCTCTTGTGTACAACCCCCCCCACCCCCCCCCAATTCTGGAGTCAAACCAGGAAACAGATGGGGAAAATAAACCAGCTAATGTATCTGCATCTGAGTTTTTTTCCAGCTTGGGCTCACGTCTAAGTATTTGTACTTGTAATATTGGTGCCGGGGTCGGCGGTGCTTTTCTGAATTTTAAACACTTGTTTTGGAGTCGGTGTCCAAAAGTGTGTGACCCTCCTCCACACTGGTGTTGCGTGACCTATGAAACGCAAGGCCCAGCGCCTTGCTTCTGCTGCCATAACCAGTAGAGTGTCATCTGCTGCACCCATTGATGCCGGTACGCAGGGTGACGCATGCCCTTTGAGTCCCGGAGACGTCAGAGGACCCTAAATCGGGGTGATAATCGCATGACCAGACCATCCACATAATCAATCCACACCTCTGTGGCGCATCACGTGTCGGGCTGGCCCCCGAGCCGTAACGTAGACGGCTGCTGCTGCTGCAGAAATGAGATTATATGAATTTCATTCACTATAAAGGATAACTTGATCTAACTGCTTGTCTCTTTTGAGTAAACTCACAGTCCGCCCCCGCCGAAGCCGGGAAATGGAGATGAGGCCAAGTTGCCTCGAAATAAAGTGGATTTTTTTTTTTTTTCCTCCAACTTTATGCAGCCCAGTAAAGAGGATGGATGACAGACTCAGAATAGAGATGCATTTACTGTGGAAGTTCACAAGGGGCCAAAAAGAAATAAATAAATAAATGAAACCCCTACTCCTTTTCCTGACATGGTGGCCTCCATTACTGGCACTTCGCTGAGCTTATATAAAAATATTGATTAGCTGATGTGGCTGATACGGTATGCATTTGCACGCAGGGCTCAGTTTTTAATCTTAAAATACATATCGGGGCGAGGTTTGGATACGCGATGAGACTGCAGCAACTGCAGGCAACGCAAGAAAAGGACGGGGGGGGACAGAATTTGAGGGGGAAACCTCAAAAAATAGAGCATCTATTTAGAGATTTAGACGAGCCGAACAAACCGCGGCGCTTCTTTCTTTCTTGCTGGTAGAAGGTGAGTGGATACGTGTGTTTTTATGATGTCCTTTTTTCCGAGTTTTACCAAACCACTCCAATGGTGAGCGATCGCAATAGTTAATTGTCCTATTCCAGCCTTCCTTTAAATGGCCTGCTTTGCTTACCTCACTCAGCTTGCTCTGCCCCTCTACCTGCCCCCCTCCCTCCCTTTACCGGCCTCTTATGTCTGACATTTCCATCTCCATCCTTTCTCTCCCCCTTTTTTTCCCCCCCCCCCTCGAACCTTTCCTCACATGTGGGCCCTCTGTCCAGGTGGAGAGAGAAATAGCTATTCTTAAACTAATCGAGCACCCTCACGTTCTGAAGCTGTATGACGTCTATGAGAATAACAAATACCTGTGAGTATCTCTTCATCTTCCTCCTTTCAGCCGACTCGCTCTCATCTTTCCTCCCCGCCTCTGCCCGAGCAGACGCGGCCTTGAGTTGAAAAGGAAAGCAGATTTCCGGAGGTTAAAGAAACAAACAAACAAACAGAAAGCTCAAAAAAACAGATTAATTACAGCGCGATCCGGGAGGCGGAGAGGAAAAAAAAAAAGTGAACTTTTGTTAACAAGCACAAAGCACTAACATTGCATGGGGAGAAAAAAAAAACAACAAAAAAAAAACAGATCTTGTGGGCTACCTCCATTACAGGCCTGAGGAGTTCAACCATTGATTGTCTCGTAGGCGCAGCCTCACCCTCCTTGATCGCCTGTGCTGTCGTCTCTCAGGTACCTGGTGCTGGAGCACGTGTCCGGCGGAGAGCTGTTCGACTATTTGGTGAAAAAAAGGCCGTCTGACCCCGAAAGAGGCCAGGAAGTTCTTCAGGCAAATAATCTCTGCCCTCGATTTCTGCCACAGTCACTCCATCTGGTACGTGCGAGGCCCCTGACACCATTTATAGCGCTCCGGTCCGCTCGGGTCGACATGGTTTCCTTCGTTCCTTTAATGGCGATGAAGACTTTGGATGTGCCCCTAATGTTTCCCAAACCCTGAACCCCAATGGACTGTAATGATCATTTATGAATACAGACAGGAAGAAAAGCTCCAGCAATCTCAGTGACCCTGATCAAGAACAAGCAGTAGGAGATAAATACCAACACTAGTGCTACTGATTGTCAATAGTGTTAGTAGTACTTATTGACCACACCCACTTTTAGGATCTTCAAGCTTTGGGTCTCTGAGTTGCTCCGGTGGTGTCACTTATGTAACCGATGAAGTCCAATCTTCCGTTCTTAAGCTCTGTCGCTAAGCTTTAATATTTTCTGATTCGCTGAATGTAAAAACTGGATATATAAAAAAAAAAAAAAAAAAAAAGACATCCAAGTTCAGAGAATCTCTGCTCATGCAGCCACAGATTATGAAACTGATGCCCGCGCCCATTGCAGTCTCGGGACCTTTTTCGCCGGGCGCTGACCATTGCGTGCGAAGCTGTAACTACACGGTGAGCCCGGTGTGCATTCGGAGTTTTAGATAAGCTGCTCATCGTCTCCGACGGTGTCCAGTCACAGAGACCTGAAACCTGAGAACCTTCTCCTGGATGAGAAGAACAACATCAGGATAGCCGATTTCGGCATGGCCTCGCTGCAAGTCGGTGACAGT
Source organism: Lagocephalus sceleratus (assembly GCA_911728415.1). Classification (NCBI taxonomy): domain Eukaryota; kingdom Metazoa; phylum Chordata; class Actinopteri; order Tetraodontiformes; family Tetraodontidae; genus Lagocephalus; species Lagocephalus sceleratus. Next base: position 1,117,853 of record CAJVRN010000111.1, on the reverse strand, counting down.
CTGCTGGAAACCAGCTGTGGGTGAGTCCAAAGCCCTAGTTAGTTCCCCCGGGTCCCGCCTATCCACTGATTAAAATACCACTTACACTGAGCAGTGTCCTTCCTTTTCCAACTTTCTTGTTGTTCACTTCCAGGTCCCCTCATTACGCCTGCCCGGAGGTCATAAGGGTGAGTTCAGGCGGGGCTGTCTGATGCGACGTCAGCGTGTTAAATGCTAAAGCTTGACTTTGCATTTTAGGGGGAAAAGTATGACGGCCGCAGGGCAGACGTCTGGAGCTGCGGGGTCATCCTCTTTGCTCTTCTCGTGGTAAGCCGCCGTGACTCTTTGTGATCTTTAATAGCAACCATTTCTCTTTTTTTTTTTTGTGTGTGATAATACTATTTGTAAATGGGCCTGTTTCCATCATCGGTGATGTGTTGAGTTAATAAGCTCCCCGCAGCATCAACGTAACGAATATTCTCCTCCCGCGTTCTCCTAATCCAGTTCATTCATGCTGTTGTTCTCAGGGAGCTTTGCCCTTCGATCACGACAACCTGCGGCAGCTGCTTGAGAAAGTGAAGAGCGGCGTCTTTCACATGCCTCACTTCATACCTCCCGACTGTCAGAACCTACTGAAAGGAATGATAGAAGTCAAGTCTGACAAGAGGCTCACGGTGAGTCTGGTGTGTGTGTGGGGGGGGGGTTGATCCCTTGAATCCAGCCCACAATGCAGTTTTGGTCGTATGGTCAGTCGGGGCTTGCGCTTATCTTAAAATTTGGAGGGAGCGCTTGAATAATCAGTCTGGACCGTCACACTTTTGACAGCCCTCCACTGGAGGACACTGTCCCCTGTCTTAGAGGGACACGTGAGTGAGCGTGCTACGTTCATGTCTACATCTGCTGAGTGAACAATCTGGCCTGATTACTGAAAGAATAGTACATCAAGACCCTTTATTTTACAAGAGCAATTACATGTCAGCCACACCCAAGCTGTTTCAACACGTTTAGCCTATTCATCTTGAATGGCCGTTTTTTTTTTTGTTTTGTTTTGCTTTTTTAACACATACCAGAATCAATGGATGCAGCAGATTAATAAGACAAGTCACATGCAGCATATATGAACATGCAATGAACTAATGCACACGCAAACACTAAAGGTGAGTACGCTGGACAGGAGCTCTGAGCAGTTTTATTTGTTTTCCAGGAAAAACTAACTAACGAATTACGTGCCATCATCAAGTCCGCTTTTTGAAGCCGAAATATATTTTTTAAAAAAATACAGCTGCTGTATGGGTACATTTCTTTCATTAAATAACTGATGATAAGGACATTTATTACTAAAAAGTTGGTAACACAAAGACCTTGTTGTCAGATTAAAATATGCAGACTACATATTTTATTGTTTATACGAGACCTGTTGATGGCAGGCATCTCATACCCATCATTTATTTTATTGATTATCATGTATATAATCAGTTTATCTATTGGATGAAAGGCAAAAATGGTTGTTGCTGACTGGAATAGATCTAGTGAATATCTTTCAAAATAAAGGCCACGGCGTCTATGGCCACACTATGGCTGGCCAATTCTCGCCACTGAAGCTAATAACAGATTATTCTAGGCTGCAAATAAAGTATGATGAGGTCATTTTATGGAATGAAAAAGTAAGGAAGAGAGAGAGAGAGAGAGAGTCCTCCTCACGCTTTGCTTCGAGATGATATTACCACCGACAAGACCTCAGAGAGCGAGCACGCCGAAGATGGGGGACTAAGCTACGCTTGCAGGCATGGACGGAGGCAGCCCTGAAGGCGATGGGTCGCTCCTCAAATGCGAGGGAACATTTGGAAGACAGTGAACTAAGATACAACACAGGTGAATCGAAACGATCCGTAGGTCAGGCTCGTGCGCTTTCATCAGTGGCTTTAAAGATTAATGGAGGGTGAAACCGAAGAATAGCTTTCCATTTTACCACAAATACCTCCCCCTCTTCTGGAAGCAGCCAGTGGATGGCAGCTTAGGGGACTCAAAAATAGTGCAGCAATAAATGAATATTAGATTATTCTACTATATTATTATATTAGATGGTATTATATAAGTATATTATATTGGTCTCATTGACAACAACTTCTAATGTTACTAAGGTAATGAAGAGAAGCTGGGACACAGAAAGCCAGTAGTACAGATGATTTTTTTTGCATGTGTGCTGCATCCTCTAACATGCTGAAAAACAACAACAAAAAAAGCCTAGTCCTCTAGCTACAGCAGATGTAATCAAAGCTGCGGCTTTGTCTGATGAGCCGTTGATTAATGGAGCCTGAAACCAGGTCAGATCGTCTCTCTGTCTGTTAGCCGCCTCCATGGGAACCACCCGCCACAACAGGAAGTGGTTCGCGGCAGTTCAGAAGCTGCTCGATTGTGGCAAGAATCTAAATCAACAAAACATATTTCTACTTTTGAACGATGTCTTTTCAACATCTGGCCACCCCCCCGTAAGAACATATGGGATGCTTCAGACCGTGGGGGGGGGCCTTGAGCAAACAAGTCGCCCTGAGACCATGAAACAGTCACAAAATTGATCCCATTAGATGATTCCCATTAGAACATTCCTAAAGGTTCCCGGTACGTCAGCACAGACCGACGCGCGATGTGCTGCAACAGATGGGTGCACACCGATCCAAGTCCTTTGGCGAAAGGAAAGGCCTTATCTGAACACAACTAAAAGTCAGCGCTTCCTTTTTAGCACAGAATTACTCGGCTTAGCACGCAGCAGCATTTTAATGGTTCTAATAGTGTTACGTAAAGATGACAGCTTTGTTTTTATTGTTTGCAGCTAGAGGAAATACAGAAGCATCCGTGGTACCAGTAAGTACCTCTTCGCTTCTTTTCTTGAGCCCCACACCCACCAGGATTTTTGTTTTCTCTCTTTACTCCAAACTCTCTCCCACTCTGTGTCCTTTAATGTTCTTTGTTTTATTGTTTTTTTGTTTTTTTTTTGGGGGGGTTTGTAAAGCTGACAATTACACTTCATTTCATACGCTTTCCCCACCAGGAGTGGTCGTAACGAGCCTTGCCCCGAGCAACCCCCACCTCGGCGAGTGTGTCTGAAAAGGATCCTGTCCCTCACAGAACTGGACCCCGATGTCTTGGAAAGCATGCACTCGCTGGGGTGCTTCAGGGATCGGGTGAAGCTCAGGCAGGACCTTACGACAGAGGAGTGAGTGCATTTCCTGTCGACCCTCGCCTGCTTTGATCAGACAGTTGCGCTCGAGGGCGCGAGACCAGAGGGTATCTCAGTAGATCCGGTCTGGACCCAACTCAGATTTGAGGATTAACACAGAGAGAGAGCCATAACGCTTTCCCCAGGAAAAGCGTCGATGATATTTAACGAACTCTGTTGCACCACTCATCATTTCGATCATAAATGTAGCACGAATCTCACGTGGACGTCAGCGCTACGTGATTAACAAGTGACTCCAGTCTGAGAAAAGGGCCCACATTTAAAATGCCGATACTTTTTTTTTTTTTCTGAATTTACTGCCGATGAACGCATGCCTGTAGATCTGGTTGGACTGGTTACAGTGGCGCGGAGTCGAACAGTCGAGCAGTTTAAGCAAGCATTTCACGTACGCGTCGAGCACCGTTATTCTCCAAATGCAATGCTCCACCCTTTTTTGAAAATAGCTCTTTAATTGTGAGTACAGCGGCACAGATTGTGCACTCTGTCTTTTCCTGACGCATTATAGTCCCCCCCCCCCCCCCCGCCATCCCCGGCTGCAAGCTCAAGTGTCAGTCAGAGTTTATTAAATCTGCTTAATTTCCAGCAGTTACATAATACAGACAAATGGCTCCACTGTAAAATAATTGTGTAACTCCGTGCGCCCGTCTTTGATTTCCCTGCCAGAATACTTTCCCCTCCTTTGTGTTTATTGTCTCATTGTGGAATCTTAATTAATCTGCCTGGCATGGCCGGAACAACAGAGACGTTACAAACAATGGCTCCTTTTTCCCCTCCTTCCCAGCCTTGCCTACGGCCCCACACCCCCTCACCCAAACCGGCGTGGGTTTTTCTTTTTTTTAATGCCGCGGCAGAGTCCATTTCAACGAAATGGACCTGTAGTTACTACTAATTGAGCTGTCCAAACCTCCTGACGCAAACAGCGGTTCGATGGATGCAGCGACGATGTAGAATAAAGAGAAAGACATTTCAATTAGTGTTAGGCGGAGCTGCACGTTACGCGCAAGCAGCAGATTTAAATAAGCTGTAAGAAGGAAGGACATACAAGTGTAATATTTAATCATGGTTTTGGCAGCAGAACAGTCTTGAAATGATTTTATGTCATATTCCATCATGTTTGGTAAGAACTGATGTCATTTCCAATATTTGTTCATCTGGTTACTTCCGTTTTAATCCTTTAATATGACGTCACAGAAGTGGGGTAAAACATAGCACCCGTGAGGACGAGGTTGGCTTCGACTTCCTTCCAGTCTTGAGATATTACCACAGTATTATGTTCTTTTATAAGTATTATGTTCTTACAACAGTTAATCGTGATTTCCAGGCAGGATGGAGTCGGATTTGCTCGGATGTTGCAGGGGACCCGTGCGTGTCTCCTCACGCTGTCTTCTATCTGCCTATCTGTGTCCTTCTCCACAGGGAGAACCAGGAGAAAATGATCTACTACCTCCTGTTGGACAGGAAAGAACGATACCCCAGCTGTGAAGACGAGGATCTGCCCCCCAGGAATGACATAGGTTAGCCTGACTGACGTTGTAAGATAAGAAAACACTTTTTTTTTTTTTTTACACCTGATCTTTGGTTTAAACATGGGAACTAAAACTGCCAACACATTCATTTTTATTTTCCATCACGCTTAGTGAAGATATTTACTCTACTACTTTTGAGTTATTTTACAGATCAGAAGCTTAATAACAAACAAGGTAGTGATCTTAAATTGAGAAAACTAGATATTTAACAGGATTTGACCCAAATATTGATCTTTTTTTTCCCATTTTATTCATTATTACTTTTAGGGATATTTTATCACACAAATTTGCACCTCACATCACATCTAAATTATACTTTTCAATTCAAAATGGTTTTTTCTGAATTTTGATTTATGAGATTTTAAATGATTCTGGTTTTCAAAATTTGAAAACACTCCAAGACCTGGAGTCTAATTATGTATTCTGGTTGCGCAGGTTTTTTAACTTAAGGTTAAAAGTGCCTGTGATGGGTTGGATTTTCTCAGGAAAAGAAGACAGATTTGTCTTTGCAACACTAATCTTTCTAATTATCAACTTTTGACCTCCAAGACCCTCCTCGGAAACGCGTGGACTCGCCAATGCTGACACGTCACGGCCGCTGTCGTCCGGAGAGAAAAAGCTTGGAAGTCCTCAGTGTCACAGAACAGGGGTCTCCCACCCCACCGCGCAGGGCCCTGGATGCCAGCGTGCACAGCCAGAGGTACGATTTGACAAAGAATCATCAGGAGAGACATTGATATGAAAAAAAACAAAACAAAAAAAACACAGCAGTCAGCTTGTTAGTGAGATTGGTGTTTACATATTCATTTTGGGGGTAAATCTTTTTTCTTGCCATCTTCAACAGGTCTCGTTCAGTCAGCGGAGCGTCCACAGGTCTGTCCTCTAGTCCCCTCAGCAGTCCCAGGGTAAGAATATCATTTTTATTTACCATTATGAAAGATACAGAATATCATTGATTCGTCCTCAATTGCGCAGGAGGGCATTTTCTGCTCATGTTCTCAGGCAACAGAGAGCGGTTTATGCAGATGTGCTGGTCTAGCTCACATCGTGGCAGAGATGCAGATGTGCTTGTGTTTACCATCGTGCAATAAAATGCTCCCTGTGTACGCAACTGAGACCTGTCTGCCTGAAACACAGGGCCACTTGATAAGAAGCGTCTGTGCTTACACTGGAGAGCATCCAGTAGAGCTGGGGATAGGTGAGTCGCGTTGAGATTGAAAGCCTGGCTGACCCAATGATGACGCAGCGGTCCATTTTTAACAGCGAGCCACACATTGATCGTACATAGCAGACACGCAGTATTCTGTCTGGATGTGCAACGCAGACCAGAGAATTTTGCAATTCTTTCTCGGCTTTGTAAGAAAGATCATTTTTGACAGCTATTTTATTTTGAAGGACGTGTGCTTTGTTTGCAGGGCAGCATACCTCAACAGATGGCCTTTATTCCTTTGCCACAGCAAAAGTGCCGACTGTGTTGGTTGTGACAGTAATATTGTGGGACAATGTCGTTTAAGGGGGAACTTTTGTCCTCATCATGGCATAAAGAGCACGATATCCTCAACTTTAGCTGCATCTTTACATATTTGCTATGGAATGTATAGAGGATAAAGTCTCTGGTCGACTTCACTGGCCATCTGTGTGACAGGTGGACGTTACATAAACTCAGTAGGTGGTCCCGGGCCGCATTTGAAGTCTCATTAACAAAGAAGAACGTCCTAAAAAGTTGTCAAATTATCCAAATGTGGCTGGGTTTTTTTTTTTTTTAATTTGCTCTTAAAATGCATCGATGACTCATTAAATGTAACCTTGGCTGAGCGCTGGTCGCTGGAGTTTGAATCAGATGAGCTGCCCGTTAAAATAGTCAACGTAAAAATAGCCCCACAGATACAGCCGACATAACTTATCTGCAAATGCAACAGCTGTGGTGGTTTGCGGTCCAACAAAGTCCCCAATACCCTGCAATGTAATAACCGACCAAAAATATTGTTCGTGTCGGAGCCATGAGGTGTGTGTGGAATCGTCATCCTTGTCATCTATGCTGCGTGCAGGGTGGCTTCATTTGATATGCGTTTGATGGAAATGTTCTTAATTTAACTTGGAGATGCATTTCTGAGGGGAGGTGTGGTAGTAAATAAATCTCAAGTGTCGGTTTTACCCTTTCAGCTACGGGTAATGATGGAAATGCAGATTATTTCAAGCATTTTTACGTGAGTGCAAGCATGTTGCCTGCCTCATCAGATTGTTTCTTGTTGAACACAAACATATTACGGTAAATAATAAATGTCAGCGGGTGCAATATATAAATATCAGTCTGAGCCATCAAAAGTACAAAACCAAATTTCCTGTGATGCTTTTCTTCTGATAGCTCCGACTGGCTTTATCCCTGTCAGTCATCCATCATACTGTCATGCTCTCATTCTTGCACATTAACATTTGTGCACACTATTACCTCAGATTCAGGAGTACACTAGACAGAGGTGACATAATCCATCTTCTATTCCATGACTCTGGTTCTTTTCATCAACCGTTACTCATTCCCATTGCTTTCTCTCATCTCTCCATCCTTCTTTCCTCCCCCCCCCATTCCCTCTCTGTCTGTCCATCAGAGCCCGGTCTTCACTTTCAACCAATCAGAAGTCACCTCATCCTCCACATCCTCCTCAAAAGACCCCAAATCGGGAACCACCACCACCTCGCGCCCGACCCGCCCAGCTCCTGATCCAAAAACCCAGACCCTTCCCTCAAAAGGCCCGACCGAGCGGCCACAGCTCCACTCCATGAAGTCCCTCCCCCTCCAAGCTCCACGCTCCCCCTCCCCTTCCCCCTCGCCGCTCCTCTCCCCCATTCCACGCTTTTTCAACTTTCCCTCGCCATCTGTGTTCAAGTCTAAGAATGTCCACTCACCCTCTAACTCCTCTGCCACACCTCCCCCTGTGTCACAGGTCACGCCGCAGGGCTCCCCGCTGCCCACCCCGCTGGGCACACCTGTACACCAAATCCAGTATCCTTCCTCCACCACCCCTCCCTCTTCTTCTTCCTCGTCCTCTTCTTCCAGAGTGGATGGAGGCGGCGGGGCTTCATTGTCGCTGACCCCACCCTCTAGCCCGGGCAGCCCGGGCTTGGCCGCCTCCAGCTCGGGCCACTGGAGGACAAGGCTCAACTCATTCAAAAACAACCTCCTCGGCTCGCCGCGTTTCCATCGGCGTAAGCTGCAAGGTAAGCAATTACAGTAATGCGTTGTTCAACGTGATTGCAATATTACTATATTGTGTTATTCAACTATGCATTTACATGGAAAACCACAGTTGTGTAACGTATTCACTGCTGACTTGATACAAACAACATCCAAAAATATGAAGCTCAGTTACCACCATATTTGTTTTTTTGATATGGGATACTGCCATATCCAATCAAAACCAGGATACTGAAATCCATGAAAATGCACTGAGTGATGAACTACTACTTAGTGTTTTGTTTCAATATGTATATGTGGAGAAAAATGAGTTTGGGAGTCTGGTCGTTTATAAAGGAAGCTGTTTTGCTACCTGATGACAACAGATACTGCTGTTTCTTTTGACTGTATTTGGTCAACCAGATTGCTTCTGTGTTAAACCACCACTGGTGCAAGGGGATCTCAGTTGTTCATTCCTGAGATGCATTTGAGGTTCTTAGATCTGTTAGAACTGAGTCTGGCTTCGCAACTGTACAAATAAAGCACTAGATTTGGGAGTTACTCACTTTACAGTAATGGCACCAGAGTCATCTACCACGCAAGGGAAGCAAAAGTGGTGCATATACATGATTACAACTGAATAATAATAAAAAAGAAGGCACAGAGAAGGAGTATAGTTGCTCCAATGCCCCACAGCATGTATTTTCTATTGTGTAGCTAAGGATGAAGGGATGTCTTTGCTTTCTCTACGTCCTTAGTGCTCTGATTCATGATTCCACTAATAGGTTGAGACTCACACAAAAATAGTGTTTCACAGCTTTTGGCTGACATTTATCTCCCTGAGTGTAAACTTGATGTTTAAAGACTGAGACGGTTAAAAATAGAGTCTGTCATAACCAGGAAGCACCCACATATCCCAGCCTGCAGCCTTCAGCTGTGTGAAATAATGATTATGTGATCGTTTGTAATTAAAGCAATTAAAACCTGTCATTAAGATTCATCGCCTTTTGTCTTTGACACTCACTTGCTCACTCTCTTTCTCTCTCCCTCTCTCTCTCAAGTTCCCACATCAGAGGATATGTCCAGTTTAACACCAGAGTCCAGTCCAGAGTAAGCCCTAAACAAAATTTGTGGTCTGTTGTCAAGGGAAATGTCATAATTTGCTTTAGTTTGGATATTGTCCACTGATTTGTGAAAAGTACAACTCTGTAATTGGAAAATCCCAATATTATGGGCCAGTATATAAGGTCCACTAAATTGGATATTGCTATATACTAGTTATATCTAGGCTAATTACTTCCTGGTGAAGATATTAATTGTGTGTTTAGGCAAATATCTGGAACTGTTCTTCTTTTGTGCTTGTGTGGAACATGTCACCTGAGCTAATCTGTTTTTTTTTACTTTGTTTGCAGGCTGGCGAAGAGGTCCTGGTTTGGGAACTTCATCAGTCTGGAGAGAGAGGAGCAGATCTTCGTTCTGATTCGAGACAAGCCCCTCAGCTCTATCAAGGCTGACATCGTCCAGGCCTTTCTCTCTGTGAGTACAGCCTAAAGGCTAGAAATAAGAATTTTACATCATGCTGTAATTCTAAATAATCAAATCTGGTCATTCTCACCAAGTATCTCATGTGTTACTCTCCAGATCCCGTCCCTCAGCCACAGTGTTGTGTCCCAAAACAGTTTCCGGGCAGAATACAAGTCTTCTGGTGGCCCCTCTGTCTTCCAGAAGCCAGTTAAATTCCAGGTATTGTTTAGTTGTTTTAACCTTTATAGCCCTGTAAACTAGTTAAGGTAGAGTACACTCTGTGAGTAGTTAAATAGAATAAATATGTGGAAATGCAGATAGAGCTTACATACAAAAACTACTTCCTTTTCCAGTATTTCCACTCTTGGAATATACAATACTTTTTCTCCTGAATTAATTCTAGTATTTAAATGTATGTTTGTGATCGTCATTGATGCAGGAGGCATCTTGTGGGCCTGGTCCTTTGTGGATTGTGCAGCAGTGGGAGGCAGGGGACTCGGTGTCCAATCCTAGTTTGCTAAAATTGTCTAACGGGACATGATATGTCCCGTCGCTAGTCGGGAAGGAAACTAATTGATTGTGTTTCAAGAGGAATTAATCAAATATACTTTTGGACGTGGAAACCCTGGGTTACCTCTCTACCTTCTCTACGGGGACTTGCTCACTTACACTTGCTTTGTGGACTTTCTTTCTAATTCTGTCCTTCCATATATTCTGCGGAGTATTATATATTCTGTGGAATGGCAGAAGGGGTCCATTTTCCTTCCCTGCCCACACTGTTTAGTGCCAAGAGTGAACAGGGTGAGCTGCCTACTTTGAATCACAGAAAAATTGCTGCCTCAATATCTCGGTGTTATTCACTCGTGATGGGAGACTGCACTGAGAGGTCGACAGGAGCATCAGGACAGCTTTTTCATATTCAAAGGGAGGAGGGGGCAATAGAGGTGTTTTTGATCAGGTCATGATGTCTCCTGAAAGTCCTGGGTGAACTTCCAGGAACTTTTGGAGTTGGAGTCTGGAGTCTATTGGAGTTTTGTCTTTTTCCTTTAAATTGGCAAAAAACACTTTTTTAAACGTTTGAACTGAAGTATACATTACATATATATATACCATTTATTGCTTAATTTTGACATACTTGCAGTTAAATAGTTATCATTTGATATATCTATATCAAATACAAGTTAAAATAACTGCATATTCGTTTACATCTTGCTGTGTGTGTGTGTGTGTATGTGTGTGTGTGTATGTGTCAGTGCAGACTTTAATAAACTCTCAATTAAACATCCCTGGTCATGACCCTCTCTCTTTTCATAGGTGGATATTGCTTTTTCAGAGGGAGACCGGGAGAGACAGAGGGAACGAGCAGAGAAAGAAGGAAGGAGAGAGATCGGCATCTACAGTGTCACTTTCACTCTAATAACAGGTAACAGGGCTGGGCTGACTGGGGTTACAATGTGGTTATCGGTTTTAGCAGTTTGTGTGCAACAATTTAACACAGTTCACATTCAGTTGCTCGTGTGTGGTTTCTGATTTTGTATCTATGATTTCAGGATTTTTCTGTTTTTTTGTTGGTTTTTTTTTTTAAATAAGAAATCGCAACCAGTGTGAGCTTTATTAGTATCAGTTGTAGCTTTATTAGCTCACAGGTAAATTAAAAGCTTGCTGATCAAATGTGGAAGATTCATCCATGTCGATGAGAATCATTGGACTGATAATAAGGGGAGACAATACTGAATATTACAAAATATTACACTTGGCAGCATGGTGGATAAATAATCATACGCAAATGGGGAATCATACATCTTGAAAACAAGATTCATATAACCAGTTGCACTGTTTCCTTATTTAAATGATTCCAGAATTGCACTTCACATTTTATGAGACACAAATGGTTCTACTGTTTCCCCCCCTCTCTAGTATCAACATGGGGATTTATGTAAAAACATTTGCTTTTCTAAGGTCGAACAATTTTTTGGATTATGAGCTGAAAAGATGAAATTATTAACTCTCCTTTAATTGCAACAATACATTTATGCCAGATCTATGTAGCAGAGATATGCATGTTAATGCTGTGGTTACTTCTGTGAAGTGAATGTGAGCCTTATGAAAGCCAAATGATTCTCATCCTTGCTCCTGGCGAGTGACCAAACAAATCATTGTTGACTTGAAATTTATTGAATTTATTTTTTAATTCACTTGTTTTTCTCGGTGCCCCCAGTAGGCAAATAGACTAGTTATTCCTGGTTCGGAGTTGGTCTGAGGCGAAGCACAAAACTTTTAGATTACATTAACTCATTTAAGAGCCTGGACAAGAGAAGTGCCTAAAGGCAGAGCAGGTTGGGTTATGTTTAATTTATTTAACCCAAAGCAAATTGGAAGACAAACATTTAAAATCTAAAAAAAAATCTATCTATCTATCTATCTATCTATCTATCTATCTATCTATCTATCTATCTATCTATCTATCTATCTATCTATCTATCTATCTATCGATCCATCGATCGATCTATCTATCCATCCATCCATCCACCCATCCATCCATCCATCCATCCCTCTCCTCAATGATTGGTTAAATGAAGAGGTTGTCATTGAATTATTATTATTATTATTATTATTATTATTATTATTATTATTAGTTGTTGTTGTTGTTATTGTTATTGTTGTTATTATTATAGACCCACATCCTTTTTCATTTCCCGATTAGGTCCTAGTCGCAGGTTCAGAAGAGTGGTGGAAACCATTCAGGCACAACTTCTGAGCACTCATGATCAGCCTTCTGTGCAGGCACTGGCTGGTAGGTAATCAACCCCCCCCCCCACCGGAACACAGACGAGTACACCACAGCTTTATTTCATTTCTTCTTTCTCCCACATCTTTCCCCCAGATGAGAAGAATGGTCAGCTTTCACGCCAGCCCAGCACCCCGTCGCGTCAGAATTCCCGGCGCTCCGAGAGCGGATCCGAGCGGGAGCACGGAGAGAAGGAGCGCGCGGTGGACGGGGGAGGCGACGGAGGTGGCAGCGGCAGTGGGACAGTCCTACAAAGACAAGGCTCGGGCAGAGACAAGACCAGACTCCTCTCGACGTCCAACGGGACCCAGTCTCATCAGTGAAACAGAATGTAAAGGTCTCCACCCTGGCCTCCTCCTTTCCTAACTCCTTCCCTCATTCTTTTCTTTCCTTCTTCCTCACTTCTCACTTTGCTTACTGCTATTATTCCAAAGCAACGGGACATGTTTTGCTTTTGTTTTATTTTGTTTTTCTTGAAACTGACATAAAGATATGAGGAGGATTTTCTTGCAAATGGTGGACTAGCAGAAATGTCGAGTTTTGTCAGATGCAGGCTGAGCTGATCTTAGCGTTCAATGGCAGCTTTACCCTGGATGGAAGACCAAGGCAAGGTCCACCCCCCCCCCACCCCCCCCTGAAAAAGTGAGACTTTGCCAGGAAACAAAGGAAAAGGTATACCAGGGGGAAAAAAAATGTTCCGAGCCGAGGAAATGCAAAGGTGACTGGCACAACAAGCAAGCACACGGAAGACTTTTTTTTTTTTTTTTCTTTCTCATTTTCTGAGCTGTCAGTCAGAATCTTCAGGTCTCCTCAGCACCATCTGAGTCACAACACAGGAAGCCTGTTGTCTTCTCTTCATCCTCACTACTACTGAAACATGTTCTCAAGGTTCTAAAGGAGCTAAAGAAGGGTTTCCAGACCGAAGCGGGATGTGTTGAAGGGTTTTTTTTGTTGTTGTTGTTTTGCTACAGACTTCTTGAAATGTCTGAGCTTATACTTAAAAATGAAATGAGCTTATACTTAAAAGACTGAAGGCGGTGTTGAATGAATGATGTGGAAAAGGTCAGGCACATAATGTCATTTGAGAGTAAGGTCAATATCTAAAGAAATGCTTTTTTTATTTGGTCCCTTTTTTTTTTTTCTTTTGTTTTGGATGTACGAACAGCATCGAGTCCCACAATTCTGATAAAGCTATGATACCGTATTGCCTTTAATGGAGGTGGTTTGCTAGTTAGACTTCCACCTATTGTGAGGACAGTAGTCCACTGATCGAATGTCTCACAAACTACAACTCTTGAGAATGAAGAAGAGCGAGAAGATCAAATAGATTAGCCAGCGACATTTATTATTTGCAGTGGAAGGTTGTCTGACAAAAACCTGAACCAACAGTCTGAGGTGACATGAAGTTAAATTTACATTTGCACGCCATGTTTACACTAACGGCGTAGGGGTTCCTCTTTCCACCCGCTGGCTGCATTATCTCTCTTTGGATAACTTTTAATTATAATTAAACTGAGTAACCGTCATACCATGTTCATATTAGTTTTGACTTCACCTAATTGATAAATCTTTTCACCTTTGTCTTTCAAAGAATTCCCCTGTTTAAGGGCCACTGCCAGCGGGGAGGAGGTATTGATTAACATCGTCTCCTAAGCCTTTATGTGATTTTAAGGTCAAGTGAATATTGTGCAGCAGACTTGGTCTCCCTGCAGGTAATTGCTTTATAGTTTTTATTATTATATTAGGTCCCCACAAACTCAACTGTCACAATTTTCAGTTGACAGTAGATGCAGAATGTCCCAAAGGCGCAGCAAAAGTGTTCTTTTTGCCTCTCTGAAGGAAAACAAAGGGGTAGGCAAAGGATTTGGACGGAAAACTAAATGGGGAAGGAAAACAAAGCCACACAACTGAACTTTTATTTAAATGCTTCTCTCTTTCTTTCTGCTGTTTCCACTGCATGGCATCCACTCCTCTGGCCTTGCCTCTGCTCTCGGTTGCTGTCTAAAGACACACTGGCCATATGTAATGAAATCACACGAGAACCATAGTAGGCAGGGTAGCTGTTTTTGATTTAATATGTGATTTTCGTAGTGCAGAGGCAATTTTAAAAGAGGCTGAAGTCCGCTGAAGGCTGAAGTGGGGCTTGATGGGAAGCCTCTCGCCCATGTGCAGGTGTGGAGACGCCAGCTATCTAGTTAGCATGCAGCATATAGTCCAGTATAATGAAGCTTTTAATTCATTTTAGTCATGCAATTACATTTCAATGGTGCCTGTTCTTCTCAGTGACTGAGACACGTGGAGCGTCCGCCGTACCAGTAACCAGACAACACAAGGCCAGTGGAGTAGGTACCGTGCAGTGAAAAGAGGTGCGTTCGGGCTGGTCCTGCACAATTTCTAGTTTTTATTTTTGCCACCAGCTTATAAGAGTTCAGCTCTACCTGTCTGAATGTTCAAAACTGAAAGTATTGGAAATGTATTTGTGAATTTATTTGGAATGCATTTGTTCTTATTTTCCACGGAATGCTGGAGAAGAGAAAAGACAACATTTACTGTAGGATGAGCACATATTTGATTTTTTTGTTTTGTTTTGACTTTTTGTTATTATTTTTTTTTTGGGGGGGGGACTCCCCTTCTATAACATTCCAAACACCCACGGCGCAACGTCGTCTTCCTACTTGGCGTTAGCTGCTGAGCATTTCTTGTGTTAGTGCAAATATGTGCATACATAAGTTGCTGTAAACATGGCTGTGAAGGCGTGTTTGCCCTGTGTGTTGCACAATGTACCGAACAAACCTTTACCAAGGCTGAACAATCCCTTCGAATTATTTGAACTCCTCTTAAGTGGCGAAAAGTTGTAAATGCCCTGTCTCCTCATGTTGAGTATTTATTTATTTATTTATTTATTTATTCCCAATATCCACATCTGGATCACTACCAAAATGTTTTGTATTTAAATAAGGTTAAGAGCCATGTTTGATGTGTTTCATGAAGACATGATCTTTTTTTTTTTCTTGGTGGAAAGTCACAGATGGTAAAACACGATCTCTTCTTTGGGGATGCACATCTGGATGTTCACGATCATCGTAAAAGCGAACCTTGATGGCCTCGGCGGGGGTGTTTTCAGACAGTCTAGAGGTTCGGCGCGATCTGAAGTTTCAGCTGGTGTTTTTCATCCGGTCAAATATGCAAAGTTTTCCTGTGCGTTTGATTTGCGGGAACATGGCTGACATATCTTCTTGACAGACTTGCACTTTTTGTCCAGAGTCGGCCATCAAATGTCGGCGCAATGACGCGTTTCAACGAGAACGTGGCGAATATCCGTTCTGCTTAATGTCAGCATGTTCCCATTATCTTGTGTTTAGCTCAGATGACAGACAGTTAGTGTGACTGCAGAGACAGCTTGAGTGCTGAATAATTTGCAAGCACTGACTGCAAACACAAATGTATTTTCTTACCGAGCACATTCCCTGCAAAACCTTCTTGTTCGTTTACTGAAACCGACATTTGCAGTCGCACCGGCCACGGTGATGCTATGTTAGCCTTTCCCAAATAATTTAGCAGGAAAAAGTATGCGGGAATACGTGCCCAGTAATCTGTTTACACAAGATTAACATCCAACAAACCTTTTTGCTTAAACTCATAATCGTAGCCAGCAGGTGAGGTTTCTGAATGGCTTTAAAACTCTTTGGACGGCTCTCCGCCTCCACAGAGTTGTACAATGGCTCTGTAAGCTCAATGGATACTACTCCAAAATCTGTCTAATCTGTTACCATTTCACCAGTTTATTTAAAACACATTTTATCCCCTTTTTGTACTGACCTGACCTTTTGAATTAAGCAGTAAAACTGAAAGGCAGAGGTGACATTACATCACCCAGCCGAGCATCCAAGAGAGAAAGAGAAAAAACTGGCTGCTCCTGCTTTTGAGCAATGCATTTAACAACAAACTATTCTTGTGTCTCACCCTCCGCCACCTCTCTGCTTCTCCTTTCACCTGTCTCTCTCTACCCTACCTATCTTCGCTTTTGTATCTCCATGCCCATCCCAAATGCACATACAGTATGTCACCCACCCATATATAATCACTCCCCTCTCTTTCACATTTCATACACTCTATACTCAATGCGATACTTTATGTCTGTCTCCATTGTACAACATCCATATCTATATAGCTTTCACTATTATTTATTGACATTGTAGCTATAAAACCATAATCTCTTGTCTCGCCACATATTCTTCTACGCCCCACTCAACCGCACACCATTGTTTACAACCGTCCCTCTTGTGAGCCTCCACCTCATGCAGCAGGTTTCTTTCCTTCTTTATTTCTACTTAGAATTGTTATTATTTGTACTTCAGAAATGTATGACATCAGGAAACTTTCAAAAGGGCGAGTTGTGTGGGATGGGTAGGACAAGAAACATGTCAAAATGATGATCAATAATGATGGTAACAAGCAGGAACAATTCTGTAGTATAATTACAAAACAGGAAAAGTGCACTATTATGACAAAGATTAATATTGCCTGCAAGAAATGCTGACCAATAAACAACAACGGAAACATATTTTAATGTTTGTATCTTTTATCTCTTGTATTTCCTGTTTTCATATATACAATTGAACATTTTTGGGACATTTTCCTCTCTGGTGATAAATAAGTACACAGATTATGGCGGGAATGGAGCCATGGCCTGAGTACATGCCTAGAGGCACCATAGATGTTTATTTTGTTCAGAGGGTGTTGTGTCGAGAGTTGCAGCAATAAAAAAAAAAAAAAGAAAAGAAAAAGTTCAGCTAAGATCATTATTTTCAGAATGACTGGTAAAAGTAATTCATTAAATCAATCAATAAATACATTTTAAAAAAGCAATTTCTGTCACTACACATAAGAATGTATTAAAAACGAATGTAACTCAAATGCTTATAACACTTCAACGCCTATACTCATCCAATCTACTATTCATAATTTTTGGACAGGAATATTTTTCTGTCATTGAAATAAAAATGTATTTTAATCATTATAATTTGTTTTCTTAATCTGGGATGTTTCGGTTAATAATAATTTGGTAGAGAATAAGCAATCACAGAAGAGAAGTAGTCTATGTCCTCTATAGATCTCATAAAAAAAAAACAGCTTGCAGATTTACTAACTGTAAATAGCAACAAAGTGAAAGTAGTACATGAAGCAAAAAGTAACTGCACTCCGTCACTTTATATGAATAATGATGGAAACAGCCGCGAAGTTTAAAAGAGATGATTTGCCTTAAGAACTTCTTTTATTTCAAAAATGCTTGAGGTCAGAAGAGGGCGTGTGCGTAGTTTCACTGAGATCGAAACGAAACAGAACGTCTCACTCCAACACCGAATCCGCGTTGAACCCACTCAGCAGCCGCTCACGTTCTTCCGTCATCTTTGGATGAGCCCCGTATTTACCACACACTCCCGCCTACTGCGCAGGCGCGAGGCCATCCTTTACATTTACTATAGCCCTGACTTCCTTTTCTTCGCTTGAACGAGCGAGGAGATCATCTGTCTGCCCTCCGCCTATCTTCGAGCACCGGCGCTTGCCACTGTTTGCGTAGCGAGAGTCAGAGAGGGCGACACCGCTCCCCCCGCCGAGGAAGGGAGGGGTGCGAAGAAACGTCTCAGCTTTGTTTTATCGCCTCTTCCTTAGCTCCTAAACATACCGTGCAGGTACGTTCCATACCGCGCTCTTGTGTCTTGTGCTGCTGCTTTTTTTCAGCTTCAAGCCGCCTTCTGTGATGGCGTCAACCTCGTCGGCAGGGAGGTACCGCCGCTGATACATTTCCTTCACAGGCTGCGCGTAAATCCCAATTGTAACGTTGTACGATTGTTTGTTGTGACCTTTTTATCTTTGCTTAATTACGCTTCTCCGCGTTTGCTAAGAACCGTTTAGCTCTATCCCACAACCCTCCATTGATGGAGACCCGTAACCTCGTCGGCAGCTCACAAACGGCTCCTGAAACTGATCTGAGGTCACTCCCTCCCGGGGGGGGTGTTACTTCGCTATGAAGAGACTTATTAAACTAAACGGACACTTCTAGTCAGAACTAAGAATTCACTCAAAGGGCAATAGCAGTGTTGGCTTTTTTTGTTATTATTTTTTTTACGTCAGACAAACCTATGTGAGGCTCTGGCGTGCTGGTGGCGCTGAACATCTGGCCAGCTGTTTCAACGCAGTTCGAAGGAAATCGGGACCAGGTGAACGTGAACGCATCATCGTTACGCTCGTCTCGCGGCCTCCTCGCGCCCAACCAGTTTCTCTGGAGCGCGCGCAGATGTATTGTCTTTTTTTGTTGTTTTAATCGAGGCCGTCCGGCCAGTACAACCAGTCCGCCCGCATTGTTTTGCCGCTCGATCAAACTCAAAGTTCGTGTTTTATCGGCGCTTTTCTGCGTGATCGTGTCATCGTGGCAGTAGTTTGGGACGTTGAAGTTCCCGAAATCCCTGTTGTCTGTTGTGCTTTGCCTTCACAATCTGGGCAAAAGTGATACTATCTTATCATGTACATCAGAATATTCTATATTCTGTAGATGTATGATATATTTTGTATTGGATAAGTGTGTGTGCAGGGAAAATGTGGACTTAAACCAGCGTTTGGAGTTTACATTTTTAAACAGTCAGTGACTTGTTGCTGTGGATTCAGGTTTTGTAGACATCTGACTGTTGCAGGAAGCAGAGCACAAGTATGAATGATTAAGCTTTGGCACTGGACTCAGTGATGGAATTTCTTTTTTCTTTTTTTTTCTTTCAGCCACCATAACATCTCAGATACCCACTCATTGAACCATAGAGCGCTTGAGACTTTTATTTCGTAGTTCAATGAATTAATTCTGTCACTTGATGTCTTTAAACCAGTACTCCATTTATTCTCTGGGTTTAGATTTTTTTTAGCTGTTTTGACTTCTTGACTTAATGTACCGTGTGGTAAAATACAAGCGCAACTGAGTTTGTGCTCAGTAATCACCAATAATGTTTTAAACGGGTCAGATCTATGTAGTTAACAATAAGCAAAGTACAAGACATGCAGTTTCTTTCTCCAAAGAAAGTAGGTGCTTTCCAGATTGATATTGAAAAGGTTTTTATTTTTTATTTTTTGCAGTTCTTCACCATTAAAGAGAGCGCCTTGACCGCCAAGATTTTATACATTGACCTATTTTTCTACAGCATATTTATATCTTATTAATGTAAGTGTTGTGGGTTTATCCCGGCCTCCCAGAGGTTATACATTGACCTGTTTTTCTACAGGATATGTAACATATTTATATGTTTTTATGTCAGTGTCATGGATTTAACCCAGGGCAACAGCTGTTCACTGCTCACGTTAAGAGCACAGTGGGCGATTGGACCTGACCGGCATTTACATCCATGCTGATGGCGTTTATTTAGCCAACAGTATAAAGCAGCACATCGGTGACAATGCAGTCAGAAACCTTTCAGACTATTTCACTGAGCTCCCAGGACCCCAGACTGGGCTGAAGGTTCCATCGTCCAGCAAGACAATGAGCCTAAGCGCACAGCCTTGGCAACACACATTTAGGTCAGAGACAGATGTGAATATCCAGTTGTGGACCAGAGTCAACCTGACTTGAACCCATTCAAACATGACTGGAGAGACCTGAAAAGGTGTGTCCACCAACAGTCCCCAACCAGCCTGACAGCTGGAGAGGATTCTCTACAGAAGAATATTCGAATTTCCCCAAATCCAGATGTGTAAAGCATCAAACGCTTGAAGATTGGAAGCTACTAAAGGGTCAGAGTCTATATTTTAAGTTTCTTTCTTTTTTTTTTAATTGCAAACATTTCTAAAACTCTGCTGTGGCTGTAATGATCGGGGTGTTCAATGTAAGGGTACTGAATATTTTCATTTTGTTTTGGTACAGGTCCATTAGAAAAAGGGAAATGGTCTGAAAACTTCAGTGACTTTAGCAAAAGTCTCTACATGTACTCACATTCCATTAATGACAACTCAACAATTTATAGTTTGTTACTAAGGCATTAGTTTGAACAGCCTCAGTCACAACAGCAGTCATGCTGTTGTGACTGAGGGATTGACTGAGCTGTTCAATCTTCCCTCGTGGTGTTTTAGTCATTGTCGTCAGCGCTAAGGCAAACATTGTCACCGTAGCAACATCAGGTCAGGAATGTCTGGAATATGAGAGGTTAGTCCATTTAATCTATAAACCTAGTTTGTGTCTGGATCATAGGTCTACACAAATTAAGATTGTGTTTGAAAACTTGTCTAAACCCTCTCTCTGTGAGATTAGTTTTTGCAAGTGTTTTTGACCACCTTCAAATTAAAGCTAAAATCCTCATTAACTGGTTTTATTTATAGTCACGTGTGGTGATGTTTTATGGCTTTGTCAAAATACAAGCGTACTGGACTGGAATAATCTTGGCTGTGCTTGAATCTTCTCCATTGGGTCGTTTTTTTGATACCTTTCTTCTCTACTCCGCCCTATGCTCCTGCTCCCCTGGAGGCGTGCTCCACATAAGGAAACCCCTCACTTCTGTGTTTGTCCGTACACGCCTCGGTTTCCTGTCCGATAATTAATCACATCCTCTCAACATGTATTTTTTTTCCCGCAGTGATGGCGGAGGCTCACCAGGCTGTGGCGTTTCAGTTCACTATAACTCCCGAGGGAATTGATCTGCAGCTCTCCTATCAGGCTCTGAACCAGATCTACCTGTCTGGAGTGCGGTCGTGGAAGAAACGAGTGAGCCGTGTAAGGGTGAGTACGTTGTTGTATTCTCTCGACCAGCGCGTGCGATCTAAATTGTCTGATCGGCTGTCTTGGGGATTTCCAACAGCTTTGATGCGGCAGACATGCATGACAGTAGTGAAGATGTGAAGGACGAGTCAAAACTTTAGCTATCAGATTATAGTTTGGAACCCATATTCCTGTTGAGATGTGGGATATACTATGAGAGCTTACACAGCAGGCTCCGAGGCTCTGTTGTTTGTATATTGTGCTGCTGATGACAACTCTACTCAGGTAAAAAAAAACACAACTCTGTAGTCTTTCTTAAGTGCAATATGTGAGTAATTGCAGCTGTTGCATGCCATCAGTGCTGGAGGTATTAATCAGTGTCAGTCCAGAGGTTTCTGCACCTAACCGATGCTTGTTTGATCTGTTTTACAGAACAGTCTGATCAAAGGAGTGTACCCGGCCAGCCCGTCATCCTGGCTGTTTGTCTCCATAGCGATCCTCGCCACCATGTACATGCGCTCAGATCCCAGCATGGGACTCATCACCAAGATACAGCATCATCTGCCATTAAGGTAAAAGATGAGACTAAGCTCTGGCTTTTTCTTCTTGATTACAACACTACATTACATGATACTCACGTGGCCTTCAAAGGTACTTTCAGCTATCAGACAATAAAGGGCTGTTTGTGACAGCATTAAAACAAGCCTCGCAGGGGATAGGTCACTTTCAGTGTCTCAAGGTTTTCGAAATTTGTATAGTAAGCTGCAGTTCTTTTATTCTTGTTACTTTTGCTCTTAAATGCAAATAAATAAACAAAACACACCAAGAATAAAGCTAATGGTTAGTTCTGGATGAGCGTGGGCGTGGTCTCCGCACTTGAACTTTCCCCTACTTTAGCTTCTAAATGCTTGCCAACTGCGGTTTTATATTCGCACTGACTCATTTTCTACCGTTGTGTTCTTCTGCAAACACACTGGCACACGTGTGGTGCAACATTCCATCCCCACTGTAAAACTGAGTTGATGCTTGCTGTAAAGGCTGACATTTCCTCTTACTCACAGCTATCTGTGAAGAATGACAACACCTGAAATTAGACCCCAGCGAGTACATGTCAGTGCTGTTGCAGTGTTTAATGCTTGGGTTTCTCAATACATGGTATAGAATAGTATGTACCTTTTCTACTTTTTTACTGTATTCATGCCACTTTTTTTGAGAAATGGTTTCCATAGTTTCTGCAAGATAAATTTTGTGTCCTAATCCTTCCCTTGCGTTGTTGCTTTTCACTTGTGTGTCATGTGATAACAATACTTGTCTAAAATCACTTCCTCTGCTATAAATAGTGCACTAATTACAGTTTACTATTTCATAGGGTTGTCTGAAGTGGGGACCATTATACCCTGTTTTGTGCACTCAATATATCCCATAATGCATTGTGAAAAGTGGTGCAGTACCCATGGTTCCTAACCAAGCAATATTTACCATCATCAGCTAGACATGGTGTTAATTATTAATGAGTTACAAAGTTATTTATTACAGCGATAACAGTACCTAACCAAGGAAAAGACCAATGAATGACATATAGTTATTAATCAGTAAAAAAAAAACAAACACCACAAATTACTTGACCGGTGCAAACATATCTCTGGTACATAATCATTATGCAATGCTGTGATACTCATTTAAAGTGCATCAGCTTAATTTTCAGGTTAGTAGCGAGTTCACTAAATGCATTCGACCCTGCTCCCTACATAGTGAGTAGGAATTAGTGCATAAGTGAGTGATTTTGAATAGTTTATGAGATGTGGAGCAACAGCTATTTCAACTGCACTCATTCAGCTATTTACGGTAAATGTTGTGTTTTCTTACTTAATCGCTGGGCTGTGTGCTACCATGTGTAGCACTGAGATAATGTCCGACCTCAAGCACGTATGCCAGTGCGTATAAAAATGCAATTCTTCTATAGTGAAAAAATGTGTTGTAAATGTCTTTAAACTAATCCTTAGTGTTTGTTTCAGTTCAAAATAGTGATATTGTGTTTTCCCCCCTATTTCCAGTCTCCACATGTCCCTCAGTGCCCAGGGTCAGACCATGCTGTCAGCTCTGGTCTTCAGTACTCTGCTTTGGCTCTCCTTGATCCTCGCACTCCGATTCTGCCTCAAATTGCTGCTGTCCTACCACAGATGGATGTTTGAGCAGCACGGCAGAGTTTCCAACTTCACTAAAGTCTGGGTGGTAAGCCAGGACTTTTGCACAGTGTCACAGCTCCCTCTGGTGGTCGTGTTGCATAATAACTAAAATTTATTTTGAAGATGTATTTGAGACCATGGTATGTGATGTGAAATCTGAAGGAAAAAAATGGTGTCTTGATTTGTAAGGGCATTTCATATTTATTTCTTTTTCTCAGACCCTTGTGGGGCTGTTATCAAGCCGGAAGCCTCTTCTGTACAGTTACCAAACATCCCTCCCTCACCTGCCTGTTCCTGCCATCAAAGACACTCTGAGCAGGGTAATGGGAGCCAAATGTGCACTGAGAATGAGATAGTGAACAGAATTACTGCAGAATTTACCCCATGCTTTGCTTTCGTCCTCAGTACCTGATGTCAGTTCGCCCTCTGTTAAATGATCCAGAGTATAAAAGGATGTCTGAACTGGCCAAGGACTTTGAGACAAACCTGGGGAACAGACTGCAGCGTTACCTGAAGCTCAAGGCTCTGTGGGCTACCAACTATGTAAGTTCACCCAGTCACATTCTCAGGCACTGAAGGCAATTGTCTCTAGTTAAGTTTTCATTGGAAAAAATAAATGGTTAAAAAATAATGCAAAACTATTAAGTTATATTTTTGAGCTAAGTGCTAAAAATAGTCAACCCACTTTGTGAGCCTTCATTCAGCAAAGTGTTTATTTTTAAACTGGGAAACGAAGCTTTTCTGTTCAATAAAACAGGCCTGATCAATTACCAAATTCTATTAAAAATCAGTAAACTGAATTACAGTTTGAAAATGTCTGAGCTTTTTAAAGACATTCTTTGTAAAATATAAAGATGTAAATGAATGCCTTTTATTTATTTCTCAACTTGTCTTTGTTTTAAAATAATGTACTGAGTAAATTTGCTCTTCATTGGTTCCAGGTCAGTGATTGGTGGGAGGAATATATCTACCTGAGGGGCCGTGGGCCCATCATGGTCAACAGTAACTACTACGGCATGGTAATCTGCCAGTACCTCAAGTACCCCTTCCTTATTTCTTTCCTTCCCTCTTTCCTACTTTCTTTCCTACCTTCTTTCCTTAATTTCTTCCTTTGTTCATTCATTTCTTACCTCTTCCTCCTGATATAAATGAGAATAGTTATGAGATAATGTAATGTGATACTTTATTTAACTTAAACTGCAAACTTCACAAATTACAAAAAGTGCTTTGTTATAAAAATGTATGTTATTTTTGGATTGGGTGGATTGTTACATTTTCTCCAAGGGAGGGATCTCCTGTACAGGAAATTGGGCACTGTTAGAAAGGAAGTTACATAAAACAAATTTTACCTCTGTTCTTGATTACAATCTCTGTTCTGTGGTGTATGTGTTAAATATCGTAAATATCCGATGTTCTTTTTTTCTAAGTTCGTGTCTCTGTGTTCGCTTCATCTTATCTTCAAGGACTTTCTGTACGTGACACCAACCTCAGTTCAAGCAGCCAGGGCTGGAAATACCATTACTGCTTTGCTGCTCTACCGCCGTAAGGTCAACCGGGAGGAACTCAAACCGGTGTGTGTGAGAAAGAAATCTAGGACAATTCCCTCTTACTTTGATAAAAAAAAAAAAAGTAGACAAACCTGTTTTCTTTTGCTTTGATGTGTGTGTGTGTGTGTGTGTGTGTGTGTGTGTGTGTGTGTGTGTGTGTGTGTGTGTGTGTGTGTGTGTGTGCGCGCGCGTGCATATCAGAGTCGTGTTCCAGGCACCGTCATCCCTCTGTGTGCGGCTCAGTGTGAGAGGATGTTCAACACAACGCGCACACCTGGAAAAGAGACTGGTAACTTTCCTGCACTGCTACAGCCTTTTTTTTTCCCAAAATATGTTTTTAAGTTGAATATATACCGGATTTTCCGGACCATAAGGACCCGGTTATAAGGTACACCCAAAAAACGGGTCTGAACAGGGGTTTTTTTCATACATAAACCGCACCAGATTATAAGGCGCATTAAGCGAACCAAAAGAGTCAGTTAACTCAGACTTTATTTTGGCGTCCACATACAGACGCCCACACTGACTACTGTAACGCTCCTATAAGCGGTGCACTTGATTAAGTCATATTAAAACATTTTGAAAGATTTTAAAATTGGTTTGACGTCAGTAAGCACAACCTGAATTAATCCATACATAAACTGCACCGAATTATTAGCTGCACTGTCGATTTTTGACTAAATTTAAGGATTTTAAGTACGGCCTATGGTCCAGAAAGTACAGTAAGCTATTTTACTTTTAAATCAGACCAGAAAATGTCAGCACTAAAATGTAGTTAAGTACAGGTAACCAAAATGGACGAGGTGTTGTGAGAGCTCATCACAATTCTTTTCATCCATAGATGTTCTCCAGCACTGGCAAGACAGTGAGTTTGTGGCTGTGTACCATAGGGGCCGGTTCTTTCGCCTCTGGGTGTATAGAGCTGGTCGGTTGCTGTCTCCCAGGGAGCTTGAGCACCAGATCCAGAAAATCTTGGATGATCCATCACCCCCACAACCTGGAGAGGAGAAGCTGGGAGCTCTCACTGCTGGAGAGAGGTATTTACTTTACTCCATTCATGCTTGACTCAGTTTGTGTTTGGGTCACATGCAACTTGCACTACCTTTCACATACTTTTAATAAAACTGGGAAAATCAAGTATTCCAATGTCAAAGCCACCTCTGGTTCTTACAAAAAAGTAGTTATCTGTGCAAGGACAAATCATGTGCAGAAAAAATCATCCTTGAATAATCAATAACTGTTGATATAACAATGTGTGATCACTTGATGGCGTAAGAGTACCGGTACGCTCACTAAATTACCATAAAGGGCCGCAAAACAAGAAAGTTCAGAGGACATATCTTCAATAATTTGATGATGGAAGTCTCCATGGACTTCCAGTTAACAGCTGCAAATGCTTCAGATAGTATTAAATGAAACAGACTCTTTGTTTTTCAAATGTGTCACTGAAAACTAAAACTTTTTTTTTCTCTCTTTCCAAAATGCAATGCACATGTGAGCAGCTGCCTGTGCTGTGTGATTCTAACATACTATGGTCTTTGAGATGGGAAATCCCTGCAAAGACAGAAAATTGAGAGACACAGAGGAAGCTGATGTTGAACCTGGATGAGGTAGTCAGGATGTGGCAAAAACCACCCCCGCCATGTCGTAGCGAGCATCAGATCTCTCACCGATAACCACAGCAAGGACCTTACTCTGTTATGTAGAGATACTGGCACGTGGACAGGGAATAGTTGGACACAGGAAGCTTGTGAATATCTGAAGGAGCTCAGAGAGCAATGGAAAAAAAAAGCATCCTGACATAAGACTAAACCAGACCATTCTTAAAAACAAGTGGAAAAGAGATGGAAGAAGATTCTTTTGGCTAGGTGATTAGATTTTGGAACTTGATAGCCTTCCCATTTCTATTCAGATTAAACTGTTGAAATACTTGACAAAATCAGAAACCAGCATAGAAAAGGAAGTACAGCATTCGTGAATAATAAAAGTGGCTATTGTTGTGTCATAATTCCTTACTGTTTACAATTCTTGGAATTGCTGTGGGGAATAGGACGATTTTCTGTTAGCTGTTAGAGAATGACAATAAAAAGATCACACTTTAGGGAGCATAATTCAGTTACATATTTGATCAAATATAATGCTGTAATAGTACAATATTTTACATTTACACTTGACCAAACACAACTGGAGTTGATGTTCATTCTTACAGTGGAAGTGCAGTGTTATTTGTTGCACATGACAATCCCCCCCCCCAGGATTCCTTGGGCTCAGATGAGGAAACAGTACTTCAGCTCTGGCATTAACAAACGGTCACTGGATGTCATTGAGAGGGCGGCCTTCTTCATTACCTTGGATGAGGAAGAGCAAGGGATGAGGGGAGAGGACCCAGCAGGAAACTTAGACCGCTACGCGAAGTCCTTGCTACACGGGAAGTGTTACGATAGGTAAGGATGGCCAAGACGAAATGCCAATAAAATTTGCCTTCAGTTTGCAAAATCACCACTTTCAAAATAAAATCTGGTTAAAGTCTTCTGAAAAAGGCTTACAGGGGTCCACAGAGTAGCAACATCTTGAACAGATTAAACAACTGGGAGCAGTATTTATTTTGGCTGATTGCCCCTCTTACTGAGATCCCGGAATGTATAAAAAAAACCAAAACTGGATACACAACCTCTTTTCATTCTCTCTCCTCAGATGGTTTGATAAATCCTTCTCCATTGTGATCTACAAGAATGGCAAGAATGGACTAAACGCAGAGCATTCCTGGGCAGATGCACCAACTGTGGCTCACCTTTGGGAAGTATGTCGATTATGAAGCATGTTCATTTCGCCAGGGTCTATCTTGTAAAGCCTTTGAGTTAAACACAAACTGTCCTTCCAAAGTACACACTGGCAACAGATGCTTTCCACTTGGGTTACACTGAAGATGGACACTGTAAAGGCGAAGTGGAACCTTCATTGCCCCATCCGCAGAGGCTCCTCTGGGACATTCCTTCAGAGGTATGTAAGACCTGCTCACGAATGAGCTGTATTTAAATGGCATGTATATACGCTGTGCATTTCTAGTCATTTTTACATCTTTTTTTACTTTAAACAGGTTCTGTTCAACGGTGGCAGAATAACAGGGAATTTAAGGGAAAAAAAACATGGCTTCAGTATCTTGCTTAGTTTGACATTTAGTATGCAGGGGTCTGTATATTGTATTGTATGAATTCATGCCAAAGTAGTTTTGTAGTGTTTTAGGTTTGGATTTCTTACTTTAAGTAATTTTGTCACTAACTATTCTGTCTTTGTGTCTAGCATGGTAATGATACTGAAAGAATAAAAAGAGCTTGGGCTTATTTCTTAATACTGTTTTACTCTATATTTGTAAGATGACAAAAAAGAAGGAAAATTCACTTTTTGGTTTCAAGTGACACATTTTGTGAGAGCGGCTGTCCAAGAGCAAAGGGAGGAAAACACAGTCCAGCTCCATTGCATCACAGACAAATAACATAATACATAAAGCATTCAGTTATTAGAGTCCTATTTAACACAAACACTACCTTGTATCACCTGCTGTCCCTCCAAACTTCACTGAACTGAAAAGAATGAATGTATTTTTTCTTTGTGGTCAAAATTAGACAAATTGAGGAAAATATGGCGCTGTGCCCTTACCTACTACTCAGTCCTCTTTTAACTATGTGACTCTATAGGACATGACTGCTCTACAACACAAGATGAAACCCTCCTCTTCTCCCTCTGATATTCTTCCCACGAAGCTACTTAGAACGGTCTTCCGTACGATTGCCTTATGAATCTGATTAATCTTTCACTTTCAACTGGTGGGGTTCCAAGATTTTTTTAAGCATGCAGTGGTTGAGCCTGCACTTAAAATGGCATCTCTGGGCCTATCCTGGGCCAACCTAAAAACGATATGCTAATTTCTAAGCTTCCATTCTTGTCTAAATTCCTGAAGGACTTTCTACAGGGTTTCATGTTTCCATGGAAATTGGTTGACTGAAAAACCTTTCATCAGAGTCTCCAGTGACATTTCTTATTATAATGTATTGGTCTTATTGGATATCTTTTTATATATACACTCACCGGCCACTTTATTAGGTACACCTGTCCAACTGCTAGTTAACACTGAATTTCTAATCAGCCAATCACATGGCGGCAACTCAGTGCATTTAGGCATGTAGACATGGTCAAGACAATCTCCTGCAGTTCAAACTGAGCATCAGTATGGGGAAGAAAGGTGATTTGAGTGACTTTGAACGTGGCATTGTTGTTGGTGCCAGAAGGGCTGGTCTGAGTATTTCAGAAACTGCTGATCTACTGGGATTTTCACACGCAACCATCTCTAGGCTTTACAGAGAATGGTCAGAAAAATAAAAAATATCCAGTGAGCGGCAGTTCTGTGGGCGGAAATGCTTTGTTGATGCCAGAGGTCAGAGGAGAATGGCCAGACTGGTTGGAGCTGATAGAAAGGCAACAGTGACTACGATTCAGGCTGGTGGTGGTGGTGTAATGGTGTGGGGAACATTTTCTTGGCACTCTTTGGGCCCCTTGGTACCAATTGAGCATCATTGCAACGCCACAGCCTACCTGAGTATTGTTGCTGACCATGTCCATCCCTTTATGACCACAATGTACCCAACTTCTGATGGCTACTTTCAGCAGGATAATGCACCATGTCATAAAGCTGGAATCATCTCAGACTGGTTTCTTGAACATGACAATGAGTTCACTGTACTCAAATGGCCTCCACAGTCACCAGATCTCAATCCAATAGAGCATCTTTGGGATGTGGTGGAACGGGAGATTCACATCATGGATGTGCAGCCGACAAATCTGCGGCAACTGTGTGATGCCATCATGTCAATATGGACTAAACTCTCTGAGGAATGCTTCCAGCACCTTGTTGAATCTATGCCACGAAGAATTGAGGCAGTTCTGAAGGCAAAAGGGGGTCCAACCCGTTACTAGCATGGTGTACCTAATAAAGTGGCCGGTGAGTGTATATTATAATGGCTAACAGACTCAAAACATTATCAGAGCTGCCTGTTACTGACTCTTAAGTCACTGAAAGGAGCTTTAAAGTATTTGCAAGCTGAAACAGCACTCCTGACTGTCTCTCTAAGGAAGCTTGCGTGCTGAAAGGATAAACAAAGAAAGTGAAAGTGAATCTAAGGCAGCATAAACTTCCACTTAGCCATCCAAAATTGTAGGTGGTTTCTTTTGGAGAAATTCCCTGTGACTCAGGTTCGGATCTAATCAGTCACTAGCCGCCCCTACAAATTTCTCCACTTTGCCTTTTTTACCATGTAAATAAAGATAAAATGAAGCAGTTTCAAGTGCCTCATCAGCTTTTATTTAGTTTATTCACCAGTGTGGGAGCAGCGACTTCCAAACTAGACTTCCAAGTATTTTTTTTATCTGAGCCTATTTCTGTTTGATTTATTATTGCTTCAATACAAAATAAAAAAATAGCACTCTCACCTCACTGCAAGAAGGCTTCTGGTTCAAATCCCTGTTGGGACAGAGGCTGGATGGAGTTTGCATGTTCTCCCCGTGACCGTCTGGGTAATCTGGATTTCTCCCTCAGTCCAAAGACATGTGCAATTGGGGATTATGTGGATTGGTAACTCTAAATTGCCCATAGGTGTGACTGTGTGTGAGAGTCCAGTCCTGGGTGGAGTAGGCTCCAGCCCCCCCCCCCCGTGACCCTCTGTTGAGGACTAAGTGGAAGGAAATGGATGGATGGCATATACTGTAAAAAAAAAAAAAAAAAAAAAAAAAAAAAGGCAAATTTCTGCACCATCAGGTGAGACTTAATTAAAAAAATTAATTCAGGTATATCTGAACTACAGTTTCATTTTTATTTAGTATCATGTTTTAGGACAGATTTCCAACGCTCGGTCACCATGTGTTGACCACAGATGGGAACTAACAGCATCAACCATTCTCTGTCAAAGATGAAGCTGTAACATAGTTCTCTAATCTGAGGTCAACGAGAGCAGAAAGGATCAAGGCAGTAGGTGCGTGGGCCCTTCTGCTCGTCCGTCCTTGTAAAGTTGCGTTCTTTCCCGGCTGCTTTCTCAGGTGCAAGCGCAGGAGTGCACCTCCCTGGCTGTTGCCCAGGCCCTGGCAGACGATGTGGACTGTCACATCTTCCCCTTTAGAGATTTTGGTAAAGGGCGGATCAAGAAGCTTCGCATCAGCCCCGATGCCTTCATACAGATCAGCCTGCAGCTGGCATACTACAGGGTAAGTGTGTCATCAGAGGAAATTAACACAAGTTGATGTAGCAGATGGTTAGAAGAAAAAAAAACACAGCCATATTGGTTTACAAACACCAATACATTTAAACATTCTCTATAGAGCTTTCTATAGATTATTAATAGTGTATTATTTCACATTTGGTTAAAAAACATCAATACACTTAATACATCTTATATACAGCAATTCTATTAGCGTGGCTCGTGTGTTCATACCTGACACTGTTATAAACTGAAGAATGTAACACAGGGGTTTCAGATTCAGAGGAACAAGAGACTTTTCCAGGGCAAGATGGCGCCCATATCCAAGATGGTTTTCCTTCACATTTGTTCAGTGGTCACTGAGTGTCATTCAGATTTAGAACTATACCAGTAGGGTCCTGGACCTTTTCATTTGATGGTTGCTCTTCTTCCCTTTCTCGTTTGCTTTTCCGTCTTGGTTCATCCTGTTTTAATCATTAACATCGTCCTGGGAGTATCATAGTATGTTGCTATTTCCTGTCCTAGGACCGTGGAAGTTTCTGCCTGACGTATGAGGCGTCAATGACCCGTCTGTTCAGGGAGGGCCGGACGGAGACAGTGAGATCCTGCACCAACGAGAGCGCTGCCTTCGTTACGGCTCTGGAGAAAGGAGAGGTGCTGTTGGGTGGATTCTGAACTTCTGCCGAGCGGCTTTGCCTCTAGGTTGGGATGCCGAATTTTAATAGCGTTTGTTATACTTCGGTGGCCAGGATGAAGAAAGTTGCCGGCGTCTGTTCAGGCTGGCCTCGGAGAACCACCAGAACCTCTATCGAATGGCCATGACTGGAGCCGGCATTGACAGGCACTTGTTCTGCCTCTATGTGGTCTCCAAGTACTTGGGAGTGGAGTCACCATTCCTTAAAGAAGTAGGTTTGATGCTCGACCTTTGTGAGTGAGCGAAAACCAAAATGTCCCTCAAGTATTGTTCCCGTAACAACAGTATAACTACTGTTCCCTCTTCTACTGTTAAAAACAGTATTAACCGTACATGTGACCGAACTACGGGTTGGGTTTCCTAGTGTAAACACGCTGAATGTTTCTGCTTCAGGTTTTGTCAGAGCCTTGGCGCCTCTCCACCAGCCAGACCCCGATCCAGCAGATCGAGCTGTTTGACCTGAAGAATCACCCTGATTTTGTGTCACTGGGCGGTGGGTTTGGCCCTGTAAGTGTTGAATATCTGTATATATGCAGGACACATAGTCAGAGCAATGAAATAGTCATTCCGATCTACGATGTGTGTTTATGTAGGTTGCTGATGATGGATACGGGGTTTCGTACATCATTGTTGGAGAGGACATGATTAACTTCCACGTGTCCTCCAAACACTCCTGCAGTCAGACTGTAAGTAAAAACATGTCATTATATACATTATATATATATATGATTTAATATAATTGTCAATATTGGACCTGAGAGTGTGCAGTCAGCATAAAACATTCTTGAAAAACCACACAAGTTCCAGACCGGATGAGTTTACGTAAGACTTATCAATGCACTGCTTCCTGAACCGCACATTCGTTTCCGCTTCCAAAGAGGAACTGTGCATTACACTTTAGTTCTCCACTTAATTCATAAACTGATTGACAGATCAGGCAGAGCCCCCTCAAACGGTTAACCAAAGCAAGCGGGGGCCTGCAGTTCCTCAAGAGGGGGAAAAAAAACAGACTGCAGACAGGCCAGTGAAAGGACAAAGCTGTTTATTAACGCCAAACATTTAATAGATGATAAATAAAACAATGAAGCAGGAGAAACCAGGAATTCTATGGGGGGGGTGTGTGTGTGTGCGTGTGCGCGTGTGTGGGGGAGTAATGTTCAGAATTCCCTTGTGGTGTTTTAAACTTGTCAGCAAATGTAGCAGCCAAGTTTTCAAGACTAAAGTGACTTCAGGGTCGATAAACCTCTTCTTTTACTCGCTTGATTTATACTTGCAGCTCGCTGCGCGCGTCTGACTCTCCACATCCTGTCACCTCTTCCTTTTCGTCTGCCGCTGCGGCTTCTGACTTTCCACCAAGCGTCGCGTCTCAATGCTTCATCTTCGTCTGTCTGTATTCTAGGACTCGCACCAGTTTGGAGCTCAGATCAGCAGAGCCCTCAAGGACGTCATGAACATCCTATCCTCCGACACCAAAATGCCTTCGTCCTCCAAAGGGCAGTCCAAGAAGCTTCTCTGAAAAGGAGACAAGTGGACGAGGGGAAGGGGTGGCGGTGTGTGTGTGGGACCGAAAACAGAGACATAAACTCAAAGGAAAAAGGGAGATGGCATCATAGGGTGCACGTAGAGAGACTGTACATCCAGTCATGCAAAAAAATGAGGCCCACAGATGAACAGCAACTCCTCTGTGGGATTAACGATTGTTTCTTTAAAAAGATAGACATGTGTACACGTTTGTTTTATATTTGTCAGAGAGAGATTTCAACATAACAATGCAATAGGGTTCCCATCTCATCTGAAAGAGTGAAACCCGACAGGGCGATTTTCAGCAAAAGAGGAAGTCGGGCACGGAGGAAACCGATGACATTAGCGCATCAAAGCGAGAGGGTCTTGTGTCTGGCGTCAGATGACGCACAACACTGTCAAAGGCTTAGGTCGGAACGGCTGCGAGAGACGTGGCGCGAAGCCCCGACCCCCCCGGGTTTTCCTCCTTGTGACCGCGCTTCATTTGGGTCTCGATGTTTGTCACATTAACGATGATGGGCCTGGACGATGCGTTGGGAGTCACTTCTAGGGTCACACTGGCGTCATCATCTGATCTCGGAATAACGACGCCGCTGGGGTCAAAGTCTGACATGTCTGGAATTGGAGAAGCAACTGCACCCCATTTTATGCCATAAAAAAAACTGACTGTGGCTCTTAAACACACACAAAAAAAAAGGATGACTGCCAATGAATAAATCTGGTTCTCTTGGCATGCAGATCATTTTTTTTCTCATTATCAGGAGACAAAAAGTAAACGCAACACTTCAGGTCATTGCTTCACGTGAATTATAAAACGTGCGATTTTTAGTCTGAGCTTTAAGATCAGGGGATACGTTGTAGCTGTAGAAGCGCCAGTGACTCTTGAGTTTACTTTATCTTGTTTTAGTGAATTGAGTTGGTGTAGCTGGTGGGACTGATCCTCGCATGTTTTTTTTTTTTTCTTTCTTTCTTTTTTTTTTTTCATTTAGTGGAAACTTCCCCAGCAAACGTCTTTGCCGTAGCACAGTGCTTGAACCTCATGTCATGCCATTTTTGTTGTTCTTTTAACTTGGTTTTAACATGACATTTAAAATAACTACTGCCTGAACCTGGTACTTATTGAATGCAGTTCTTTGCAGATCCTAAAACCTCATTAAGCATCATCTGTGCATTAATAGGAATGTGGACTTGGGCGTTAACATGGGGCAAAATAAGCTATGTCAATCAGTAGCAACATCACTTTTTCTAACAGTCCAGCATCCATTTTGGGTTGAAGGGACAGTTTATTCCATATTTAGTTGTTAATTTTGACTTTCTACGGCCACATTTCAGCATCTAAGTCTTGCAGTGAGACAATGCCATTTGCTCTGAGCAGTATACTGATGTTGTTTATTCTTTTAGTGATATCATTCTTCAGCACACACTCTTTCTGCTTTTTCTTCCCTCTTTGGCCATCAATAGAGCTCACAACTAAACTACAATGTTTCTGTTGCTGGCAGTGCTGGTGGGTCTATTTAGGTTAATTGAGTACTATGACGGTTAGATATTTGGGAATAATTAGCCTAAGACACATTGTCATGATTATAATTCTCTGTTGGTCTCCTACAGGTTGCTTTGTGTCTTGCACTGTACATTCCTCAGGTGAATTATTGATATTATATTGATCGCTATTTCTCACCCGGTGCTCTTCCTGCTTCAGCCAGTTAAACCAGTTATGTGCCTCACTACAGTTCTCATGATTTAATGGTATCACTGGCAGGTCACTGAATGATTCAATGTTTAATAAAAAAAAAAGGGGTAACGACAGCATTTAATAGTAGACTTTTAGCAGTTTTTATTTACCTGCCACAGAGACGTTGAGAGAATTTGTTGTCATCCAAAGTGTACTGTCATTTTTTTTTTTTGTTTTTTGTTATTTTTTTTTTAAACAAATCTTTTCCATTTAAACATATTTAAATGTCAGGTTCGACTGTAGATGGTGACGGCGATGCTTTTGTGTTAATAAAATACTGACCCAACATTGCCTCTGCTCGGTCCTTGCAGGTTTTTTTTTAACTTTTCTTCTTCTTTTAGGGCTCACAAGGCTTCAGATGAGCATGGATGGATCAACGTTATTCATATGTTTGGGTTTGCTCAAATAATGATTACAAGAATTCGAGTAACAATGCAAATAAATGGGACTGCAGGGTGGGTAGGTGTAGGTTTAGATGATGATTTAATAATAATAATGATAATAATCTGTTGCCCAGTCAGGCATAAAGGTATCCATATGTGCACTTGGCACCAGGACACCTTAGGCCGCAGTTCGATGATCGACTTTGTGATCGTGTCGTCGGATTTGCGTCCGCATGTCCTGGACACTCGGGTGAAGAGAGGGGCGGAGCTGTCAACCGATCACCACCTGGTGGTGAGTTGGCTCCGATGGTGGGGGA
This sequence comes from Lagocephalus sceleratus, assembly GCA_911728415.1. Lineage (NCBI taxonomy): Eukaryota > Metazoa > Chordata > Actinopteri > Tetraodontiformes > Tetraodontidae > Lagocephalus > Lagocephalus sceleratus. Next base: position 1,082,270 of record CAJVRN010000111.1, on the reverse strand, counting down.
GGACCCGGGAGGCCCAAACGTATCGTGAGGGTCTGCCGGGAACGCCCGGCAGAGTCTCCCGTCAGAAGGAGTTTCGACTCCCACCTCCGGGAGAGCTTGGGCCATGCCCCGGGGGAGACGGGGGGACATTGAGTCCGAGTGGACCATGTTCCGTGCCTCCATTGTTGAGGCGGCTGACCGGTGCTGTGGCCGCAAGGTGGTCGGCGCCTGTCGTGGCGGCAACACCCGAACCCGCTGGTGGACGGCGGCGGTAAGGGATGCGGTCAAGCTGAAGAAGGAGTGGTATCGGGCCTTATTGGCCTGTGGGACTCCTGAGGCAGCAGACAGGTACCGGCAGGCCAAACGGACCGCGGCTGCGGTGGTTGCCTAGGCGAAAACCCGGGTGTGGGAAGAGTTCGGTGAGGCCATGGAGAATGACTTCCGGATGGCCTCGAAAAGGTTCTGGACCACCATCTGGCTTCTGAGGAGAGGGGAAGCGGTGCACTGTCGACACTGTGTACAGTGGCGATGGTGTGCTGTTGACCTCAACTCAGGACGTTGTGGATCGGTGGAAGGAATACTTCGAAGACCTCCTCAATCCCACCGACGCACCTCCTGGTGAGGGAACAGGGCCTGGGGACTCGGGGTTGGATTGTCTTATCTCCGGGGCTGAGGTTGCCGACGTGGTCAAAAAACCCCTCGGTGTAAGGGCCCCGGGGGTGTATGAGATCCGCCCGGAGTTTCTTAAGGCTCTGGATGTTGTAGGGTTGTCGTGGCTGACACGACACGACTCTGTAACATTGCGTGGACATCGGGGGCGGTGCCACTGGATTGGCAGACCGGGGTGGTGGTCCCTCTTTTTAAGAAGGGGGACCGGAGGGTGTGCTCCAACTATAGGGGGATCACACTCCTCAGCCTCCCCGGTAAGGTCTACTCAGGGGTACTGGAGAGGAGGGTCCGCCGGATAGTTGAACCTCGGATTCAGGAGGAATGGTTTTCGTCCTGGTCGTGGAACGGTGGACCAGCTCTACACCCTTAGCGGGGTCCTTGAGGGTGCGTGGGAGTTTGCCCAACCAGTCCACATGTGTTTTGTGGATTTGGAGAAGGCATTCGACCGTGTCCCCAGGGGAGTCCTGTGGGGTGTTCTCCGGGAGTACGGGGTGTCGGGCCCCCTGATACGGGCCGTACGCTCCCTGCATGACCGGTGTCAGAGCTTGGTCCGCATTGCCGGGTGTAAGTCGAACTCGTTTCCGGTGAGTGTTGGACTCCGCCAGGGCTGCCCTTTGTCACCGATTCTGTTCATAACTTTTATGGACAGAATTTCTAGGCGCGGCCGTGGTGTTGACCGGAAGAACAAGATCGCGGGTACAAGCGGCCGAAATGAGCTTCCTTCGCAGGGTGGCTGGGCTCTCCGTAGAGATAGGGTGAGAGGCTCTGCCATCCGGGGAGGAGCTCGGAGTAGAGCCGCTACTCCTCCACGTCGAGAGGAGCCAGATGAGGTGGCTCGGGCATCTAGTTAGGATGCCTCCCGGGCGCCTCCCTGGTGAGGTGTTCAGGGCACGTCCCACCGGTAGGAGACCCCCGGGAAGACCCAGGACACGCTGGAGAGACTGTGTCTCTCGGCTGGCCTGGGAACGCCTGGGGATCCCCCCGGAGGAGCTGGACGAAGTAGCTGGGGTGAGGGAAGTCTGGGCTTCCCTGCTGAGGCTGCTGCCCCCCGCGACCCGACCTCGGATAAGCGGGAGAAGATGGATGGATGGATGGATGGATGGATGGATCTCTGTTGCCCAGTCCCTGCTACCATGGGCTCCAGCACACACACACACACAACGGTGAGAGAGAGTGTGTGTGCTGGTGTCCGTCATTCCCAGAATATTTCAAAGTGCATTGGGGCGGGGGACAGTCCCGTACAGGAGGCTGACTCCCTCTCTGCTTTTAGGATTAAGATGAGAATGTTCCCTTTTCATTAAGCTTCTTTTATGCCACCGCACCTGTCGCACAAGTTTTTACCACTGGGGGAAAAAAAGGACTAATATGTAACTCCTTAAACCACGCACAGCCCCAAATTTCCAGGTGCATCTGCAGCATTCACGACCATTATTCTAAATCATCGGATCTTCTTTCAGACAATGGAAGCTTTTCCCGTTAATGCTGGTATTCCCGTAACTCAGCTGACCTTCAATATCATCCATAAGTGCGCTTGGTTTTTGGAGAGAGGGGCGGGCTCCAAACCTCTTTCGGTTTCGAACCCAGGAGGCTGGTCAGGGTATATGTGTGTGTGTGTGTGTGTGTGTGTGTGTGTGTGTGTGTGTGTGTGTGTGTGTGTGTGTGTGTGTGTGTGTGTGTGTGTGTGTGTGTGTGTGTGTGTGTGTGTGTGTGTGTGTGTGCGTGCGTGCGTGTGTGTGCGTGTGTGACGCTGGCTCTAAAAGCGAAAGTTCCCCCGATCACGGCCGTTCAGTGGCGGCAACAGCGGCAGACGACCACGGTAAGAGACCCCCCCGCTCCACCTCCACCTCCACCTCCACCCTCCAGCCTCCGCCGACCGTAGTGGTGGAGGCTGGAGGGTGGAGGTGCGTGAACTTCGACTGCGTGCGTGTCCGCGTGTGCGTCAGCGTGCCCTGCTTTGATGTGTGTCGCAGTGTTGTGGCGCTCTTACCCAGGACCACCACCGCGTTCCACACGACCGGGGTCCTGACTTGAACTCCCTCGGCCTGCAGATTTGTAGCCGCTGAGCGTCGTGTGCGCGTATAAAGGTACGTGTGTGTGTGTGTGTGTGTGTGTGTGTGTGTGGGTGGGTGGGTGCGCACACGTGCGTATACGCGCGTCGAGGCGCACCGGGGCAGAGCTCGTCGGTGGAACGTGTCTTGTGGCCGCCACGTCAGGTTTAAACTGATGAAAGTCCTTTTTTGACCCATATATTTGTCACTTATTTCGCCCAAAACGACACGAAACTCGGCGCAACTCACACTCCGGCGGGAAGGCAAACTTCCCATTTTGGTCCCCCAGTGTGTGTGTGTGTGTGTGTGTGTGGGGGGGTCCCCCGGGGGGGATCATCACAGGTCTGATTCCGCTCGCCAGGGTGTGGCTGCTCGGGGGTCGCGATGAAGTGGGATGTTTGCTGCCCTCTCCTGTTCTGAGCTCAGGTTGGAGATGATTGGGGGTGGGGGGGGGGGTGTGCTGTCAGGTGGTGAAGGGGTTGGTTGGGGGGGGGGGTGCTGTCAGGTGGTGAAGGGGTTGGTTGGGGGGGGGCGGTGCTGTCAGGTGGTGAAGGGGTTGGTGTGGGGGGGGCGGTGCAAACCTGTTGAAGAAGCCGCTCAACCGCTCTGCTCGTTCCACGCCACCTCCCGACGGCCGAGGCCTCGGCGCGTGCGGATTCAGGCCTGTCCCGCAGCCCCCCCTTCGCGCCACTGTTCCGCAAATGTCCGCCCCAGCTCCCTTCTGTGGGTCTCTCGGAGCCCCGCTCTGCCCTCAGGTGACCGCTTCGAGCGTATGGATGGTCGTGGGCAGTGAGGTCTCCCAAGTGCGGCCGGGGGGGGCAGACATCCTCAGCGTTTGCAGACAGTCGTCCCATTAGCCCTGGTTTTACACTCCACATACTGGTAGAAAGAAGGGAGGGTTTTTTCTCTTTCCTAGAGTCACATGATTGAAGATTGATTGATGATTGAATATGGTTGAAGCGCCTCGGGGTGCTGTGTGTGTGTGTGTGTGTGTGTGTGTGTGTGTCTATAGGTCTGCAACAGCAGAGTTGATGAAGTCAGCCGCTACTACCACCGATGTGCATGGTATGTAATACATGTAAAACATGTGATCACATGAAATGACATATAAACAACAAGTATGGCCATCCCCAAACTCTCTAGGCAAGTAATGGGGACGCACACCTGCAGCCAATAGTTCGCTGTCCCTGCTGCAGATGGTGATTCCGGTGCTCACGTTCCCAGTGTTTTTCTACCTTGCGCGGACAGACACAGTGAGTTTTCGTCCTTTCGGCTCGCCACAGGCCCCTGCGGCCTTAGACACTTAACCTCTTGCTTAGCGCCAGCTGCCTCGCCTCGTCAGGCGAACGTGGACCCGCAGTGGTGGCATGGGATGTTGTCTTCAGGTCGAGCGTTTTTTGTTTTTCAAAACGAGTTTTGACATGCACGAATCCGGCTTTGAGAACAATGCAGTGCTCCTCTGGAATCCAAGGTGTAACTGTCTGAGCCACCCTCCTCTCACTGACCACCCAGTTCAACTTGTAACAAACACCCCTACCCCCTTTCTTATCTTCTCTTACCTCTCTATTATACTGTGTTAGGTCACTCCCCTTAGCATGTTTAGCTGCTGAGATGCAGTCTCAAGCAGGATGTTAAAAAAAGCAGCTACACTGCCTTCTGTGGCAGCCAATTGTACAATTATACCTTACACAAAGGTGCATAATGTACGTGTATATATGTGTGTATATATGTGTATATATATATATATATATATATATATATATATATATATACGTATATATATATGTATATATATATGTGTGTGTGTATATATATATATATATATATATATATATATATATACGTGTGTATATATATATATATATATATGTATATATATGTATATATATGTATGTATATATATATATATATATATATATATATATATAATAATAAAACTAAAAACTCAACTCAACTCAAACTCAACAACACAGTGCAAAAACAAAAAGTGAAACACATTTTGTCATTTTGGTGATGTTTTGTCATGTTTTTTTGATTAATCAGTAAACTGTGTCTAAAAGTGTGAACTGCACTTTATGAAATAACTCTCTCTCACACACACACACACGCATCAATTAATAGATATTTTGCTGTATCTCCCCTAGCTTAAAGTTGTGTGGCGTGAGTGACAGCATGACATGGAGAAATCTCGTTCACCTATTTCTCTTTGTAAGTAACACTGCAGCTCAGAATTTGCCTTTAAGCAGCATTATAAATTATACTTGATTATTGAACACTACTGTAGAGATTTCTCTCTGTCTTAGATGATTCTGTGGATGATTTCCCCATCAGAGGAGGCCTGTAAAGACTATTTTTACACGGAAGATTTGGTACGTTTGTCACCTTTGAGGAAAAACTTTGTTTTCCAGTGGTTGTTGTAGAAATGTGTAAATTGTATTTGCATGTCTACATTGATATCAAGTGTTATGCTGTCTGTGGAAACTGAAAGTGGAAGCTACATTTGCGGGAAGTCTGTGAGTGTCAATTGCGGCCAGAAATTTACATCTTATCTACCCCACAAAGTCCATCAAGGGCCTACAGATATCAAGGATATCATTAACCTGCTCTGTAACTGCAAGAGACAAGCGCAAAGGACCTGTACACCGCTAAATCACGTCAGTTCAAGCATGTTCTAAATAACATACTAGCTAAGGCTATTTGCCATGTTATCAAAGGAGTTTCCCCTTCTCTTTATTTTCCATATTTTGTTTTCCTCCATTTAATCTTAGAGTTACAATTTCAGATGGGGGACAAGCAAGAGATTATTCTTTATTTAATACCTGTTTATGATTTTTAACAGCTGCAGCATAGCTGTTAAAATCTGTTCAGCTGTTCTTAATTTACAAAAGAAGTTGCAGGGGCACACCGGGTGAACATCTTGAATGTACTCACAGTGCAAGCATTGGAGAAGTTTGACTGATCAGATTACAATGCGAGGGGCAGGTCTTGGAATAGCAACATTTCCATCCCCACCCACACGTATACAGACGAATGATATGTAAACAGAGCATGATTGGGCAAAGAGATTTTTTTTTGTGAAAATGCAACTGGAATGTAACTTTACCTGTCTGTTTTTGTTTAACCTATAATGTTCAGAAAATAGTAATAGGTACATCAGAGATGACCAGATCGATGAACAATTAATTCAATTAATTTCTGATCCTTTCTACAGCCTGTGTGTTCTCTCTCAATGTGATAAATATCCATAAATATAGCTTCTGAATTGACAGTTGAACAGACATTTGAACTCGGCACTAAACCATGAGCAGGACCATGATAACAGTGATCTGTTTTAAGATCCAAGTTAGCATGAATTCTCTTTTCTAATTTCTAGAAATATGATTCATCTGTGAAATTCTCCCTTGTTACACCAAAAGACTCCAAGGTAACTTACTGATACAGTCGGGTAAGATGCTCTGTTGATATTGATTTTGCGACTCTCATCGGTTGTATTTGGCTCTGTCTCCAATCATTCAGGACACACTGAAATGCACTGTAAAGAAACTGTGTGAAAATGAGGTCGTTCCAGATATGTGGTGTGGTGTTCTGCATGATTGCTTTAAATACCCGGTGAGTTGAAGCTGAATTTAGTCAACTTCATTTTCCTTAGACTGTCATTTCTGAATCAGCATTTACTTTCAAGTCAACAACTTTAGGCTTTTTGACAGCAATGGCAATAGAATGCATTTGAATTTCACTATCACAGAAAATATTACCACGTCTTGTTTTTAGTAATAGTACATGATTCTGTCTAACTTGTAAAAAGGTATGCAACTACTTACAATATATGGAGAATAGTATTTAGTAACACTTGTTACTTATTGAATTCCACCATTCCAATCAGATCTTTTGCCACAGGTCAAGGACCTAACTAACATCAGCAATGTCAAATGGGTCATCCTGATAAACTCAGTGACAACAATTCAACTCAAACTTTATAAAGCATTTTACAAAAATGAAGAATTCCACACTTCCCCTGGCAATACAAATGTGACTGAGCCCCACAGCACAAGGCGAGGTCCACAAAGCCGTGGATTGTTGAGTTTGAACTTGCCTCACATATTGTCTGGAAGTCAACCCCATCCGGCAAGACCGGAGGTTGAGGTCCAGGCCTTCTCGTTCAACATCAGCGTGTGAACAAGAAGTTTGTTGTGAACTAATGGCATAAATTAATGAATATTGAATGAACTGGAAGACCAGGATGATGAAATGTGTTGTCACGTTGAGAAATCACAACCTTTCGGGTAAAATCTGTTGCTTTTGTTTTTGGTTTATTTCTTTTTTCCCCACAGATTGATGAAAAGGGAAACACTCATGATGAGTGTCAAGGCAACGTCTCTAAAAATGTGCCCTTCGGTCATTTAAAGTGCCTTTTGGCCTATGAGTTCAACGCCATCACTCCAGGTACTAACAATGCAGATATTAGAATTCAGCTGATTTATCTGTCAGTAGTTAACTGTATTGACCAAGTACAATCCAGTTGGTTACCAAAAGGGTGTGAAAATCAAATGGTTTTTTTTTCTCTCTCTTTCTATCTCGCCTTACAGCCTGCGAATACGGTGAGTGTTGGTGGCACTATATACACAAAGACCTAAAGTTGAATCCCTTCACACTTATAGGATATTCATGTGACTGGACAACTAACCAAAAAATAATTAAAAAAAATAACATTCATCATTTAATCATTGCATCTTTGTTCTAGTTTCTACTTGTGAGACATATTCAACAATAAAATCTACTGGTAAGTTACACTTCTTCCTTTAGGAGTGCTAAGCTATGCTCTACAATATTGATATTACATAGTAACATATCAGCATGTGTACCAATGTACAGCATTTTAATTTTCCCGCATCTACAAAATTAGTAAGAAAAAAGGTGCATCTGTCCATGTCCTGAAATCTTCTCTGGGAGATGAAGTGAATCAAATGCATTTTGTTGCCATCATGCAATACTTGTAAGATTTCTTGTACTCCTACAACTACAATACCAGCAACATCCATACCAGCAACATCCATACCGGCAACATCCATACCAGCAGCCAACTCATTAGAGGCAAATAAAGAGTCATCAGTGGAGTGCAATGGCAGTAAGTACACATTTTGAGTATTTTTTTCTTTTTTTAAATATATATGATAAATGTCAGGTAACTATTCTAAAATCACAATAGTTTTCCAAGAACAGACTTAGTGGCATTTTGGGTAAATTAACCAAAAGGAACTTCCTATTATGTTTTCTTTGTTTGCATAGTTTAAATCTAATAGATGTTAATGTGCTCAGAACCTGAGACAACTGATCTCAATGAACAAAGATGAACATGATGATCTCACTCTGCCTCAGGGTCTCAGACAATTGAGAAAATTTCATTTTCAATTGAAAGACCTACCCACGAAGCTCTTTTGCTTCGTGGGTAGGTCTTTCAATTGAAAATGAAATTCTTTGCCTTGCAATAATATTTAATGAAAGATTATCAAAAGAAAAGTTTTACATGTATAAATATGTAAAACTAAACACAGACCAGGACCTGCCTTCCATGAGAGGAACTGCTCCAAAGTTGTAAACTTACAGTTTATCATCTCATCAACCATCACCTGGCTGTAACCTCTAACCTAGTAAAAGGGAATTCCTCATTGTAGCTTTCTCACATTCCGTAATACATGAATGCCACTCACCTGTGTTGGCTGAAAAAAGTTTTAAAAATAATCGTGTGGGATGCAAAGTGTAGATTCTGGGTCATAATGAATTCTGCACTATAAGATACTTTTGTCTTTTAGTCTTAATGATCTGTCCCCCTTCAGATGAAAATCCTTTCAGGATATCAATCATCTTCAACATCATATTGGTCATCGTAATTCTCGTTTTAGCCGTGCAAAACCGGGGGCGGTGCAAATGTCCACACACAGTAAGTACGGTACAGGTACATTTATGTAATCCACTTATAAAGGCAAGAATTACTGTGTTTACAGTATTATTTTTTTTTTTTGAGCATCTTTGTAAAATCAACAATCTTACTATCCTGTGTGTTTTGCGACAACAACAACAATAGTAACATAGTGTCTGAACAGAAAGAATTGTGTTTAAAAGGGCAAACAAAAAAACACGCGAAGAAAACTTTGCTATGTAACTATGTAAATTTATTATGAATAATGTGTCTTTTGAATACCAATGCAGGATGAAAACAACTTTGATTGTCATTTCCTTTTCAGAGGACACTTGAGAGTGAACCTCAACATGAAACTCTGAGAACATCCAGGTACTAAAACATACATAATCTGTATATGTACAAGAGGACTCTGTCAGAAGATAATTAGAGTTTGTTGATGCTATTTATGTGTTAGACCTGTTTTGTTTTTCTTAACTTATGGTAATTTAAAAAAATCTTAAAAGTTCACTGTACAACTATAAAAGAGTGACCCTGTCTTTTTTTTTTATAACCCTAATGTAAATAAAGCAACAGAGGTTAATTGTTAAATCACTATTGGTGTAGTGGGTAGCACTGTCTCCTCACAGCAAGAGGGTCTCAGGTTTAAATCCCTGTTGGGACAGAGGCTGGGGTCTGTCTGTGTGGAGTTTGTATGTTCTCCCTGTTCCTGTGTGGGTTCTCTCTGGGTCCTGTAGCTTCCTCTCACAGTCCAAAGACATGACAACTGGGGATTAGGCTGACTGATGATTCTAAATTGTCCTTAGGTGTGAATGTGAGTGTGAATGGTTGTCTGTCTCTGTGTCAGCCCTGGTGTCCAGTCGAGGGTGGACCCCACCTTCACCCAATGTCAGCTGGGATAGACTTCAGTCTCTCCTCTGTGTAGGAATAAATGGTAGAAGATGACGGATGGATATGCTGTAACCCTTTGATTTTTTGGGAACTAAACCAAAAAAACAAAAAATAAAAATCATCAATTCAATCAAAACTTCAATGCCTCATTGCTATACTGAAGTTATCTAATATTATTAATATTATTATATTTATAAGTGTTTTTCCCTGACAGTGGAACATGTCGTTTTCGTCGCACATCTAGCGAGGAACCCAGCGATGGTTATGAGGACAAGACTTGACTGATTGTTGCAACAAAAAAAAAAGCAAAGAGAAGCGTCAGATGTCTTGAAGGAAAAGCCAAACGAAGGGGAGTGACACATATACACATATAAAGCTCCAACTGTGACTTGAAATTATGATGGAGGGTTGTAACTCTTTTGCAGTGTCACCAAGAAATGTTGAAGTCTTGATTCAGAATTTAGCAGTGAGGCATATTTCCTTATTTCATTTTATAAGAATGTGCATCGTCAATGGTCCCATTGTTAATGTTACCAATTTGACATGAATAGAAAAAATGTCTTTTCATTTCCAAAATTTCCTCTTCTCACTTTCCCATTATTTTCCACATTTACATCATACACGTAAGCTAGAGTGATCATATGAATAACGTTGTCCAAAATAGGTCATGTGACATTTGTGATGCGTGCTGCTGTTTAATTCGTGCATTTTGTGTAGCTACTTACAAGGTGATGTACTGAAAGATTTTCAGTACATATGTAATATGTTAATGTGAAATTTTGTGCATTTTGTTAATGTATCTGCATTTACAGATGTAACATTCTAGTGCTTTTAACTGTTGAAAATGGTCAGAGTTGAGATTCTGTTTGTGTTTTTGTTTTTTTGTGCACATGTAATTACCGTAATAGACAAAGTGTGCTGTATCAAGACATCTGAAGGAATTATGTTTATCACTGTCCCGTGCATAAACAAGATAGGACCGGACAGGACAGGACATACTGCAAAGCACACTGGCATGACTTTTTTTACAGGATCAATGTGTATGTGTATAATATGTTAGGGTGATGAGTCCCATGAAATGACTGAGCAGTGAGTTTGAATCACCTCAGAGTGCTCCAGCAGGTTCCGTGATTCAAATTAACATGAGGCATTTGCAACAAGTGTGGATTCTGGAAAGATAAAATGGGGAAAAATATTCTTCTTCTTCTTTGAAACATTTGAAATGGCCTCCAGTACCATTTACTTCTGTAATGTAATTATGCGAGCTTGGCTTCACACATATTCATATTCATATTATTGTTTCCTGAAACAGAAAGAAGAAAATAAAGACATGACTCTTCATGATATTGATACTTGTGTCACAAGCTGCTTTGTTATTTATAAATATTGTGTGTGAGTGTGTATATGTGTGAGTGTGTGTTAGTGTGTATATGTATGAGAGACGGACAACGGGCAACGCTTTTATACCGAAAACCAGCTTCACGATACCGGAACAAGCTTTTATTTTGAAGGTTAGGTACCGTAAATCGGATTTTGACGCTGAACGTATCACGACAGTAAGCACAGCGAAGACGAAGGTAAAGTACATCTGTTTAACTGTCGACCAACCGACAATTAAAGTCATTGGACGTATTGGCAAGTGGGATGAAATGAGTCGTTCTGAAATGCCGCTAAGAGGCTGACGCTGACGCTACTGTAGCCAAAAAGGGACAGACCATGGTTTGTGTTTACGTTTGCCTTTGCTGATCACAGACCATGGGCTGTGGACATCATTGGGCCGTAGAGACAGATCTGGTGTGTGTGTGTGTGTGCGTGCGTGTGTGTGTGTGTGTGTGTGTGTGTGTGTGTGTTTCAACCAGTCAAACACCCAGTTTGACCAATCATCTGTCTGAAGACTCAGATGAGTTGATTAAGTAAATCAAGTCTGGTGAGCTGCTGCTGGGTTGGAACAAAAACCTGCAGCCACACAACCCTTTGTGGAAGAGGTTTGACACCCCTGAATTAACCAGAAAGAAATGTGGTTAAAAGCTGAGATGCATCTAATCCGTTTATCATGGTGTGCTTCACGCTCTATAACCAGGTTACTTCAAACCTGTCTCAGCAATCTGTTTTGATGTGAAAAAAAATGTTTCTTTAACAAAAGCAAACTTTTTTTTTTCCCAATTGTGTTGCACAAAACTTGAAATGCCTTTAAAAACGCGCGGTTTTAGTTTCCCCAGTTTCCAAGATAACTACAGTGACCAGATCCCAACTCACTCAGATGTGGGACAAAGACTATGTTTGTGTGGGACACCAATGTATTGAGGTTGTCTTCAATCACTTTAAAAAAACAAACATTTCTATTCTGCCCCCTAGCTTATAATATTACTATGATTTGCCATCTGGATGATTCAGTCGCACATAACAGACTGAAAATACAAACTTTGCAAATATATATCTTATTTAAATGCAACTTTTTTAGTTTGATTGACGTGATCATCACAGCCCACCCCCTGATAACAGTTGTCACACTGCTTTCTCTGCGCACAGCTATTTGATAAATGCCAGATTAGGCAGTTAAAAAAAAATGCATTTCAAAAACCGGAGGCAGACTGTCAGTAACAGCGGGACAGCGTCTCAATTTCCCAGACACGTGAAATGTAATCGAGCCTTTATGTAATTCAGCCATCGCTGAATGTATCTTGCGGAGAGGTATTTTGTTTATTGTTTATCCCATTCCAATAAATTTTCCCAACGTGTTGTCCTTAACTTTTGGCCCCTTGCTGTTACTACTTCACACAGTCCATCTTAATCACCCACAGCTTCAAAAACAGCCTACGCAATGGTCAAAGAGCAACATCTTGTTTGAATTGAGTGTTTTAAATATGCAATTTTTTCCCATATCACTTGTAGATTTAATCTTTCTCAGAGTCTTGACAATATGTCCTTATTTGGTCAATAGTTACTAGGACTCACATAGTACTGTGGCACACCCATGGACACATGGAAAAGTTATTAGAAAGGGTGTTGTTAAAAGCCTTAACTACAGCCTCAACTGTATCTCAGTTTTTGTAACCCTACCCTTGTAACTCCTGTAACCTTTCACAGTGCATCTAGGGCCACATCCATGTTGTGCTCTTGAAAGACTTGTCTTGCCAATGGACTAGGACCTCTAAATATAACATCTGACAGCATCTGGAGTGTGTAAAAACTCCCCGTGTCATTTTTTAAAAAATCCTTATGGCTGTGATGATCACAGATCAGATCACAAGTCAGAAACGGCAAATGTATCACAAAACATGACGGCGCAAACTGTACATAAAGCTCTATAGTGGCGTTAACCTTGGTCCATTAGTCTAAAAATTCGACTGTGGAACAACTGAGCCATTTTGTCCTGTCAGCAGCCCAGATGACAGATTCTTCGCTGCTCAACTCAGAGCTGGAGTTCCAGCAACAAGAGGAGCTCTATCAGCAGATACTGTCACAGGTAATAGTGCCTTTCATATATATTAAGATGGTGACACCTCTTACTTGAATAAGGGTATTGTGACTTGAAATCAAAGGAATAGTAGTAGCCAGGAATTAAAATTCACTCATCTACACACTAACATGTTTTGTTTCACTTTTGTCTTTTTGAGATACAGTTGAAACTGATATTTAACCTGCACTGACTTGTATATTAACATTCAACTGTCTGGACTACTTTTCCATTAATGTAGACTATTGGAGGAATGCAGCTTGAAAACCCAGTCTCCAAATCAATCACGCCCCAGCCCGGTAAGTTCACTAACTCCACAATACGAACGATCAAAGCTCGTGAACTTTCTGTCCAGTTTGACACCTTCACCTCCTCCCCAGGGTTATGCATAAAGACTATCTCAGAGCCCAGCAAGGAGAAAGTCTTTGTGAACATCTGCCAGTCGAGTTCAGTTCCACCACCACCAAAAATCTCCAGAGATGAGCTTGTGGAGCTGCTTCAATCAGAAGACCCCAGCGACTACAGAGTTCCCATGAGTCTTGGCATGCCACACACTGAAATGGACAACAGTAAAAACAAACATTCTTATTATCTTGTTTGTTTGTTTTTTTTTTTATCCCTGCTGAAAGCAGATTTTGATTTGCTATTGGCTGAGGTGGAGGCCGATGATGTTTAGGGGGCAGCTTTCGTCACAAACCGCCGCTGAGGACAGCCGGAGTATTAACGAGTCATACTCACTTGTTTAAGTTGAATCCATGCCTCCCATTGCTGGGACTAGAAAACATTCCCATTTTTCTTGTGGAAGCTCAAGAAGGAACCCACTGGAGCACTAAAAATTCTGGAATGGCCCCCACAAAGTCCAAAACTCAACCTCTGAAGGAAACAAAGTGACTCAATGTTATGAATGGAAACACCGGGTTTCATTTTCATTGGATATTTAAGACATGGCAACATGTATTTATACAGGAAGTACACGGGAAGTAGAAACAACAGCAGTGGAGGATGAGTTTGACTGTGTGTGTTGTTTCTGTCTCTTCTAGGTTCTCAGGGCTGCACAGCATATGATGTAGTCATCAACCAGGAGTTCTTCCAAAAGTGCAAGGTGTGTGTGTGTGTTTTCTTGTACATGCTACATGGTGAGTACAAGGATACGCATTTCATTTGAGGATGTGAAGACATCACAGCTCTACCGCCTAATTAAAGTCAAATCCTCCCCTCCTCCAAAAAATGATGAGGGTTAAACTGAATCTATTCAAACTATTATCTAAATTGTGGCCATGTTCACTTGTAGGAGGATCCTCTCTTCCAGCAGTTTATTATTCTGGTGTCAGTAGAGGGTCTGGAGAACAAATACAATCTGGAGCTGAGTAGAGGTGCGTTTGTATGCATTTGACTACCCATCCATGGTTGCTTTTTTAAAATGTATCCATGTATTTTGTATTTGTGTCTTTAGACTGGAAGGTGCTAAAGAATCGAAAGTTTTTGGGTTCTCTGAGTACGCAGGACATCCGGACCAAGAGCAGGCCCGTGATTCAGGAGCTGCACTCTCGGTATGTCTGTCTGTGTGTCTGGAATCACTGCTAATTTGAAAGGACTTGAGAGACTCATAGACTTTTAGCTTGGGCCTTCCTGGGAAAAGATTTTTAAACTAATCCATTGCGTCCTGGCAGAGTCGCTTGTGATTTCAACAAAATTTTATGTGAGATTATAATAATCGGGTGCACTCGAGATGTGGCGTTGGAGATGTGGACGTTGGACGTGTTCAAGATTTGTCCACCTTTTTATTTCTCAAATGTTTTGTCTCTTGTAAATGGATCCATTTGTAACCCAAAAATCATGTTGTAGATTTACATTGTGTGAGTTTTAAGATGATATGATTTGTTTCTTCTTTTTTTCAGAGAAAATACCGATGTTGCACCCAAAAGGTTGGAGTTTTTCTCCGTTAAAGGCTATCCTGGTTGCACCAGCATTTTATACTAAAGAATGAATGAACAACTGAAGAATTAATTTGATCTCTTATCCAAACCACATTGTCATCTCATTCTCCAGGCCAAAGTTCACTTTGTTTGTGGAACCCCCTGTTGGTGCACCAGAGTCCCTTATTGCAGAAATACAACTACCTGGAGTGGTGAGACATACACACTGCCTCGGTGGAAAAGAGCTGATAGAGTTGAGATAAGAATGTCGACAAAGTAGGAGTCTTCCTTTGTGCGCAGACATCATCTCGTTGTCTGGTCCTGGATGTAGGAGAGGACAGACTGGTGTTAACGGCTCGGCCTTCGTTATACCATCTTGACATCTTCCATCCCTTTCTCATCAACCAGGAGAACGGTTTTGCACAGTACAACAGCAGCACACAGGTACAAAACATGCAAATGTGCAGAAAAGCGGTTTGCACCAAATCGTGTGCTGTTGCAGCCAACGCGCCCCTGCAGTCATTTACTGGGGTGACAAAAAGCACAGACATTAAAAGTCATCTTTACATAATATTTTTAATGTTCATGTGTTTTTCAGGTCCTTACAGTCACCATGCCTGTGGTCCCTTCATGAATCAACACAAGTTATGTCCTGTGTTTGCTGTGTCTCAAAAGTTGTAATACAATACTTTTTTATTTAACTCATGGTGTGTCTCTGGTGTGTATGTACTTTGTGAACATGACAAAATATAAGAGGGAGCAACTGGGAACAACTGCAAAGTAGCCACTAAATGGTAGCTACAAAGCCAATGGCTATGAACTCCCTTCAGATCAGCTCGAGAGCAATGTCTAGAGAGTCTCTTGGAATTTGGGCATTAGAGAGCAAAGTATTTGAAGCAGTGGTGTAAAATATTTCATCACTGGGCTCTGTATACTCTGCAGTGACAAGGTGATGAATCGATGGGCGTATCTGGGTTTGAAGCCTTGCAGGACCAGTAAAAAAAATCCTGAGGAATTAGTGGGCGTGTTTGGTGCGAAGGAAGTCCAACTGAGAGTCCTGACTTCATGAGAAATCATCAAATGCACTGTGGAAGATTACGTAGCTTCACCTGATTGGTACTCTGGGAGTAGGCGAATAACTCTTACAGTTAATTATTTATTATTATCCATAATCACATTGTGATTCACTATTGTAAAAGGGAGGTTCTGAGCAGAAAATGAAGGAGGAGGAATTGATGATTACAATGGAAATATTTTATATGACACCACACATCCATCACAAAAATGCAAAACGAAAGAAGATGTGGGCCAAAGCAACAGAAGTTTATGTGGTGAAAGGTTAACTAAACAGTCGTTTCACAATGTGCAAAACACTGCCATCTACACGTTCTCCTAAGTCAACTTACAACAAAACACTAAATCAAAACACTGCCATCTACACGTTCTCCTAAGTCAACTTACAACAAAACACTAAATCAAAACACTGCCATCTACACGTTCTCCTAAGTCAACTTACAACAAAACACTAAATCAAAACACTGCCATCTACACGTTCTCCTAAGTCAACTTACAACCGAGCTGTCTGGTGGTGGTAGTCTGGCAACATTCAGGCTAATCTGGGTTGATTCTATCGAGCTACGACTCCACATGAACTTTATGTAATCGAACTACGGAAGGAGTTTGGTTGCCTTGGGCACATGTAAACACACTCAGTGACATCAACACTTTCTCCCATGCCATCAACAGCCTCTCCTAATCACCTTTCCCTATGTGACAGAAGTCTCCACCCTCATTCACAAAGCAAAGTCCTCAGCCACCCAATCCCCATACGGACCTTCATCAAGAAAGCCTGTCTCCCCTCACTATAGCCCCAGTTATCATGGTCATCATCTGCTCTTCACTCTCCTTTGGAACACTACGCTCATCACTCGAAACAGCCACTTTAACCCCAACCCTCAAGGAACGTGGCTCTGACCGGGGCGATTTCAACAACTTCCGGCTAATCTCCAACCGCTCCTTCCTGTCAAAAACACGAGAAAAAAAAACAAAAACAATTGCATCCCAGCAGTACTCCCACCTCTTTGTCAACAACCTCTACGAAGACCTACAATCTGGCTTCTGCCCCCGCCACAGCACAGAAACACCATTAATCAAAATCACCAATGACTTCCTGTTTGCTGCTGACTCCAGTTTCCTCTCAATCCCCATCCTCCTTGACTTGAGTGTTGCCTTTGACACCATGTCCCACACCATTCTCATTGACAGACTTGCCACCATTAGCATCACCGAGACCCACCCCACCTTCTCTGGTTCAAGACATATCTCTCTATGGCCATGCTCAGTTCATCAATCTCAACAATCACAACTGTTCCCAACCCTTGCCCGCACTTAGACATCTTTTAGTTTGCCTACAAGCAGGGTGGAGGTGATGATGCCATCAGAAGCATCACACACCTGGTTGGCAAACACCTTGATGGTGTATGTTGTACACAATGTGTAAAAACACACTCAGGGAGCTTTATTATAAAGTTCTCTGATGAAACAGCTATCGTCAGCTTGCTGCACACTGACGGTAGCTCACTGGGCTATTTCTCAGAAATAGAGGAATTTGTCCAGTGGTGTGACCAGAATCATTTTCTGCTCAATGTGGGGAAGACAGAGGAGATGATAGTTGATCCAAAGGCTGTTGGTGACCACAGGCCAGTCGTTATTAAAAACCATACATCACACACATCAACCAGGTGGGTTCTTACAGGATGTGGGGGTCCACATCGACCGCACACTCAGCTGAGGGGTTACATGTTGGAAGTCTCTGCTCCAAGCTCTGACAGCGTCTTTACTTCTTACGAAGACTGAGAGTCTATGGAGTGGAGCAGAGGGTCATGATGCTGTTCTAATGGGCCGCACTGGAAAGTATCATCAGATA
The DNA here is from genome assembly GCA_911728415.1 of Lagocephalus sceleratus. Taxonomy (NCBI): domain Eukaryota; kingdom Metazoa; phylum Chordata; class Actinopteri; order Tetraodontiformes; family Tetraodontidae; genus Lagocephalus; species Lagocephalus sceleratus. Next base: position 1,064,467 of record CAJVRN010000111.1, on the reverse strand, counting down.
CGGCATAGCAGCCTGGTACTGATTGCTGGTCTAGTACAGTCAGTGGTGGTCTCATTTATTATAAAAACAGAAATGTTGGTCTGAGTTTTTCTTTTTAATTCAATAATGTGAAGGGTTTACCTAACAGTGACCTATAGTCTGTGAGGGAAAACCCCACCTGGAGGCTCATTCAGTGAATTGGAAAGCTCCTCTTTCATGGAAGAAATGAATGAGGGATAGAAATCACTGGTCTATTTCAGGATCTGGACGCTTCTCCTCACTCCTCTTTTATCCCCAGACGCACTGATCATTCTACTGTCTCATTTCTCTTCAATTTCAAAAGCATGAATGTACAGGAGTAAAACATTAACAAAGGGTGTGAGAAAATGTTATTCGTATTGTTTACTAAGATAAGTGTCTATCAAATGTTTTTAAGTGCCGTTTCCAGATGCAGTTTATCTTGTAGCCTTGATGCTACCTCAGATTCACAGTTCCCCCCACCTTAACCCTCCCTCTGTTGTTAATGGCTTTAGAGGTGAGGCTCCATAAGCATGGCTTTGTACTGCAGCTGCACCAGTTATAAAGGATGGTACGGTCCAGCCCAGGACCGGGACATCAATAGCAACACCGCAGTAGCCCCTGAGCAGTAAAAGTAGAGTCGTGCTGCACCTCCAACCCAACCCATGCATCACCCTTTGTACCCAAAGCAACACACCCATTGAGAAGCTGACACTGAACATAGGTGAGTTTTTATATCGGAATGCATCCCCTCAGGACCCATTGCTATTTGGTTTCTTATATCATTCATTTAATTTATATAATTTCACTTTATTTTATTATGAATTTCTCCTTATGCACACACACACACACACACACACACACACACACACACACACACACACACACACAGTCACAAACACGCCACCCAGACAGGTTGGTGACAAATTAATTTTTGGTATGATTTACAAATAAGGAATATCTGGCAGAACCAGCACAGAAAGCAATCCATAGTCTGAAGCAATGAGGAGATCGTTAGTAACTTTAACAAGGGCTGTTTCTGTGCTGTGATGACAGCATGACAGGGTTACATAACCTGTTGTTAAAGAGGAATTGATCTGGCCAAAATCAGAACTGCCATCATCAGTTGGAATTCTTCTTCATTAAGTGCATTGGGATGAGGACTAAATAAATGGTAGGCTTAGATCTTTGTCCTACATCCACATCTCAACTTTACTAGCAAATAAAACTCATAAAGTTTTAGTGTGGAAGGAGTATGTGGTTCCAAAGCACCTTGGTTAATCTGGCAAAAGTGCTGAAAAGAAACCTGGGGTTATTCCTCTTTAAGATTTATTTTTGTTTTCTTCAATTAAACATGAATAATAGGATTTTCTAGCCTTATACGGGGCCTTTTTATAAGCTACCACACTGTCTTTCCAGGCTAAATGATGGTTGTCAATTTTGCAGGAATACCACCTCCTTTCTAATTCCTTTACTTCCTCCTCAAGAGTCCTAATCTGTGAACTATTCCAAGGGGCACTCCTCCTCTGATTTGCTATTTTCTTTTATGGGGCAACAGTATCAAGTGCAATTCGCAGTGATGCTGCTGCACCTTCAGCAACAGAATCAACCTCAGCAGGGCTGAGATTATAATAACTGTTCTCTGTATACTCACAATGTGAGCCTGGGGTTAACACAGGGATCACTTCCTTAAACTTATCTCCAGCATTATCCGAGAGACATGTGCTATAGTAAGACTTCTCTCTAAATAAAAGAATACTTAATCATTCATTCAGAAGTTATCAAAGAATAATTTGACAGGTGCTGTTCTGTCACAGCTGTGGAGAGGACAGCCCCGCCCTTGGGCTCTCCTTCACACCCGCGGCCAATTAGGGCAATCCCAAGGGCCCTATTTGGGTCCGGGGCCTTCTCCAATCCGCCGCCAGATTGTTTTCTGAGAGACTATGTGAGACTTCCCAATGTTTTCTGCCTGCCTGTTTGTCCATTCCCAACTCTGCATGTGTCTGTCCTTCCTGTTTCTGACCTGCCTGCTCCGTCTGTTCCCTACTAAACCTGTCTGTTCTTGGTTCTCAAAATCCACCTACCTGCCTGCCTGGTTCCGACCTGTTCTGCCCACGACTTCGCAACTCTGCCTGAAAAAACCTGACTGCCTTCCGTTCCGGACTACGACACCCTGCCTGAGCCCCGGTGAAGCACCCTGTCTTCACCCTCAGCCAGCTTCCCCGCGGGTCCAGTTGTGTCTCTCTGTGCAATCCCGTCAATTAAGTGATGTTTGAACTTACGCTTGTATTGCACTCGGGTTCTCATCCGGTCCTTGACAGGTTCTGAGAGAACACTGATGCATGTTCTATCTTGACACCACAAGTCAGAACCCGATCGAGAGTGTGATTAAAACTGTGAAAGGTTGATTTATCTGTTGTAAGGCCATTCCTAAAACTTGTCACCTGCAATAACAACTTAATTATTGAAGGTGACTGGTCCGGGCACCATGTCAGACAAGAAGTTAGAGAACTGAAACAGAAACTCTGAATGTGGACCAGCAGGGAGCCAATATGCGACCACAAACAGAAATGGCTTTTTATCCTCTAGTTCAGATGAGTGGTGCGAAGAGTCAGACTTTCAAATGAACAGTGGCAGCTGGGATGATGTTGCAATAAATGTTTGGATATGTTAATATATCAATAAGTAGTATCAGTCAAATAATTATTAGTTGTTCAATAGTTTGGGGTTATTAAACTTGACACAGGTTTGGGGTTAAATATTAATTCAGAGCCACTCCCCCTCCTCGATGAGTGTCCCGAGGGATGTGATAATTAAGATGGATAGGAGGAGTTTATTCATTTAAGTTATTGTAGCGTCTGAAGCCTGTGTATCTGTTCTCTCCAGGCTTTAACTGCTGTACCGTTTTCTTTAATATCAGTCAATATCCGTTCTCTGCAGGCCTTGACAGCTGTACCACCTTAATTTGTTTCTCAGCCATGTGGGCGCCATCTCGGACCTATGTCCATTGAATGTCCTGTCATATGTCTCTTCATTTGCTCAGTAATTGAGGTTCCCGTTCCTCTCGATAGGAAATTACTGTGTGGGAATCCAGGGGCCCACATCTTCCTGGGTCCTCTTTTCAGCGACTGGGCTCTATACCATCTGGTTGGCTAAATTGTGTTAGGAGGTCATTAGAAAATAATGAGTTTACTGGACCAGATAAAAAGGGGCTACCAAAGTAAGCACTTCAGAAGAGATCTTAATATCTTCACCATCAGGACCATGAAATCTCCCTTGTGTGGCAGCGTCCGATTGATACCTGACAGTTCTCTCCAATAAAAATCTCTTATATATAAGTCAGTGTCTATGAAGATTCCTTTCTCATCAATACCTCTCGACTACCACCAAAAGAAAATTTACCACACTATGATGCTTCTCCTCCTGAAGCCAGGTCTCAGTATGAGGAAATCAATGCAATGATCAGTTATAAGATCATGTACTAGCAAGAATTTACACAAAAGAGATCAGTTTAACAGTGCACAGCTAATTGTGCTGTTGGTTGGTAGCACTGATATTAGTAATATTATTGTGATTGATCGCTGTTTTGCTCTGTGCTTGGTGAAAATTTAATTGTGGAACGAGAAAAAAGAAAAGTGTTAATGTTAGCGGTTCTACGGGATCAGCAGAGGTGTTTCAGACTCTGTGTCCTGTCCTGGACCCCGGTGTGCCACATCACTTTGTGTTTAATAAAATTTGACAAAATACTAGAAATGAGAGACGGACACCGTGTCTCCTAATGAGACCAGGTTTTCCCCCAAAACTGCTCCAATTATCTGCAAGCCCTGTTTTCAGGGCATCACTGTGACAGCCAGCCACAAAACAAGTTAGCTACACACTTCAATATCAACTTTGTTGACTTCTGACTGACTGAGCCTGACTGAGTGTCATTTGCTCAGATGTAACTTTAAGTTACAGTTACTTTTTGCCAGCAACTTCAAATTTGTCTTTGTTTCCTGCTCTGGCACCCAGATATACTTACTTAAATACTTTAAGGAATAAATCTTCTCTTCATCTTCTTCTCTTCTCTTCTTTCGGCTTTTCTTCAGTTGTCGCCACAGCCAGTCAGTTGTCTCCATCTAACCGTATGCATCCTCTTCTCTCACACCAACTACCGTCCAGTCCTCTTTCACTACATCTATAAACCTCCTCTTTGGTCTTCCTCTAGGCCTCCTGCCTGACAGTTTGAAACTCAGCATTCTTCTACCAATATATTCACTATCTCTCCTCTGGACATGTCTGAACCACCTCAGTCTGGCCTCCCTGACTTCATTTCTGTTGGGTATGTACAAATATTATTTTGTAAAAATATGCAGGAGTCTAACAGCAATGGTTTAAAGCTGAGAGTGCAATAAATCAATGTGTGAAGTTTGGGGACTAGGTAAGGCCATTAAAACTCATACTTTAGAAGATAAAATTGATGGCTATAAATTTTTTAAAAAAAATGTTATTGCTGAAGCATATCCCTCTTGGGTAAACATATTGGCACAGTTCCACAGAATTCTCCTGCTTTAAACTCCACAGCTGCTGTGTTCTAGGGAACTCTTAGTTCTAAGCACATAAAGCTGTAGTGACTTGTTAAATTAGTTTGAATGAATTAATGATGGTAATTGAACTAATCCCTCCTGCCCACACACACACACACACACACACACATATAATTGCACACGCACACGCTTTGCCAAATGCAACCGAAGCCTGTGACAGCTCTCCATTTGTCCAGTGAAGTCACCCATCTATTCTTCCTAATCCCATGAGGTGCTCATCTTTCGGCCTCTGCTTAATCCGCTGGTGGCCCCCAGCCTTGACCACACACATACATCTGCACATTTGTTCCCATAGACATTTGTCAACAGTTATTCTTGTATACTCGGATATCACAGTACACGTGCGCACATGTCCATTCAAAGAACATACTCACAGAGTCAGACACACCCTCCTATTTAAAACTCCTTCTAACCGTATAGCCGCTATTCTGTCGGTCTGTCTGTCTGTCTCCAACATCTGAGGGTGCCGTTCTCCTAACTGGTATGTGGGTGTGTTTTTCTACCTCATCCCAGGCAACTATTCTAAATTATCTTTTAAATGTACAATTTGTTATAATAGTGATCCATTTCATTGTATGGCGCATATTGAGTTTTATCCAACCTTCTCATTCTCTATTTTTTGCATCATTATGGTGAGACTCAACAGCCAATAGGATGTCACTGTAAAACCGCATATGATGGGTTTAATTGAGCAAATTGGAAATTTGTCACAGGCCTCGGCAGGGGTCCCTCCCACAGGCAAAAGATGGTGATGATTTGTTTCAAATTGGCTTTACGAGTGAATGGGTGTTTGTATATTTATTGATTTCTTTCTTTATTATATGGGCTTTTGAGTTTACTGTCTTTTTAATAAGTAACTGTTTGTAGATAATGCACAGTTACTGATTAACAAGATGTAGTTCACAAGTACAGAATCCAAAGCAGAAAAGTTAAACCTAAACTTGATCTCAAAGTTTTTTGTTTGGGCTTTAATCAATTAGAGTCAGGGATAGAGGGATTAACTATATTAGAAAGGCTGAAAAGTAGGCATGAAGCACAACACAAGGATCCTCATTAGTCAGTGAGTTATATTCAAACATGAAGATGTTGAAACATCCACATCTGGAGCGAGAATATGGATTCTGTTGAAGATTACTGCAGAAAGTCAGCTCATTATATAACACATACGTGACAGAAATCATCCTTCCATCATGAACTCACTTCACACCATCTGCTTTTGCATTCAGCTTCGGGATTCTTGTTGGTAAAAACAATTTATAGCCAACAATACCCTCTCATGTAAAGTATCGTTACACACCCATTCTTCACACACGTTGCCCTTGACTAAAATTAACCCTACCCCTGACCACATAGCTCATTGCAACTCGACTCTTCAATCAAATCCCAAATCCCTTGGTCACTTACCCATTCGGTGTTGTATGTGCTAAAAAAGAGTTCGAACATTTGTGTATGTTTCATTTCAGGGATTTGTTCCAATCAAAACTTGTGCAAATATATGAAATATTGATCTTGAGACAAAACTAAGAATTTCCATCAAAGAAATATCAAACACAGTTCAACCCTCCTTACTGTAAATATTAGGCAACCTTATAAAATACAAAAGCAAAAATTAGGAATCAGATTAGCTAATGCCAATGGTAACCATGGTAAATAGTAGTCATGGTTAATCTTTTTTTTTTTTTAATTACATTTTTATTAATTTTTCCATGAGACAGTGAATAGTTACAATTTCGCAAGCAGCAATCTCTTAAAGCAACCAGCTGTGATGCACATTATTTGTGTCCAATATTCAGGCTTTGTGGTCTCCATCAATGCCCTTCATTGTTTTTACTAGCCGAGATCATGATAAGTTGCCATTTGCTACACTGCAGCTTCTGGTTTCAGTTGCAGCCGCCAGTAAAAATGGCCCCGCTACTGTCCCGAGCTGTGGAGACACAGTCCATGGGTATTACACATTCACCCTGGATACCGGTCTGGAATGTTTTTAGACACCTGGCAATGGCTTTGAAGCTTTGAACTTGGCTCCAGTCATAAAAGAGCCCCAGTCCAAATGAGCATTTACGGGATGTGCTGGAACAGAACCCCTCAGGCCACAAGACCCCACAGAGAACAGATCCTCTGCCAATGTCCTGATGCCTGCTACTCCAGGACAGGCCTGCTGGGGGCCTCCCGTCTGAGCTGGGCCAATTTATAGACTACTCCAGCAGAATTCCTGATTTGCTGCTGAAAGGAACGAAATTCTGTTCTGTTGACTAAAAATAACGGGCAGAACATAGGAGGTGGGGTTTATAGAGCTTCTATGACGGGGCACGATTTGCTGATTTGATTTCCTGAAGGCAAAAAGGTAGAGAGCATATTTTGCTTCTCATCGCAGGCGTACCCATCCTTGGTGGCTTATCGGGAAAGTCGCACACCTTCACAGTTTTCACGCTAAATCGTCCTAATCTAATTTCACAGCGGCCCGATCAAGTAAGGACAAGGGGGATTAACGAGGGAGAGATTGATGGGGTGAAGTGAAATCCGAACGGCCGGTCCGTCTCTGTTTAACCTTTGGCACATTCTCACCTGTTGGGGCTCCAGCCCCCCCCCCCGCCAGGAAAATGTCAGCACGTCCGCTGAGCCGTCCTTGTTCACGCGGTTTGACGCCAGGAGTCACAGCATCAGGGACAATTTATAGCCAAAAGCATCTGCCTGTGCGCCGTGCCTCCACGTGCACACTTTCCTGTCTGCTCTGTGATGAGTTGAGGGCCCATGTGTTACTGAGCGACGGCCATGCCAGCCATGTCGTGGCCTAATACGTGTAACTATTCTCTCGTTGATATTTTCTTTACACCCCTGGATGACGAAACAGAAATGTAAAATATTGCACGGACATGGAGCTTTTTGAAGCCGTGGTCAGGCAGGAGCTCAAACACATAAAAACTCCAAGAGAGAAAAAAAAAAGGACTGTCAAACAATGACAACCTCTTTGGCCTGATGGAAACCAGGCTGAACTTCTTGGACTTGATTTTAAGCAAGGGGCTTGGAGGAATGCATTACTGCTTTTTCTTGCTACTTTCTTATTTCACTGCCGTGGGTGTGTCATTCACCAGCTGAAACGGAGCAAAATGCAGAGAAATGCTAAATGGGAAAAAATCATGGGTTATCTTCTGGCAAGACAGCGACTCGAAACTCGCAGCAGAGTTGGGATGTGTGGCTGAGAGGCACCCTGTGAAACGACCTAACGCTCCCCATTCGATCACTGAGGACATATGGCAGAAGTGTATATCCAGTAGTGAGAGAGATAAGACAGTGGAATCATTTCAAAAGCATAATCTAAATTAGATGCCCTGGATGCTACAATGTTGTTCTTCAGCATTTCTTCAGGATTGATTAACATAATCTTATGCAAATGATGAAAAATTAGAAAGTCCCTTTGTTCCAATCCACGTCTGTACCTCTGTGGTCATTTTTTTAGAAGTGTTCAAAAAAGTTGAATAAAACAAAACAAACAAAAAGTTTCTAATGTCACAGCCCATCTGTCGTTTCTCTATAACAGAAGCCAGAGGGACTGGGGGCCAGATATCATCAGTCAACAGAGCACCATATTAGAAGTCTAACAACACCATCCATCCACCCATCTATCCATCCATCCATCCACCACCCATCCATCCATCCATCCATCCATCCATCCATCCACCCACCATCCATCCATCCATCCAGTGCTCTTCCTTGGAGCCTATCCCAGCAGCCTCTGGGTGCGATGCCTAAACCCTGGACAAGTCCTAACGATATCATAATCTTCAAAATAACGTAACTATGACTAATGCATGTTCGACAAACTCAAATTCCATGCAAGTTGCAGCACCTTCATTTCTTGGCTGAGGAGTACTGTACTGTTTCTTGTCACATCAGCAATAGTCAACTGTAATCAAGATGTAGTAGCCCTTTAACAAAAAAAAGCTAAATAAGTTAAGATATTTTCAATTATCTTATTTAATAACTTTATTATTATTAAGAACTGCATTTCACTTTTAATGTCCTGCTCTTAAATTGTGCCAAGATTACTTCATTTGGTATTATTTTCAGTAAAGGAAGGAACCAAAGACTGTTCCTTGTCTCACTTTCTCATTAATTGTTGGTTTGCTTGTCTTTTGTTCAGCCATGTCAGACATAGAAGAGGAATACGAGTGAGTAAATATCAGCCAAATAATTTTACTGTGAACACATCAAATGTGATTTTAATGTTTTTGTCTCCACCCTGTCTCCAGCGAGCAGGCCGAGGGTAGGTTCCCATTTTGTCTGGCTTCGGTGAAGGGTCTAGGGTATTGAAGAACTATCTTCTGATTCATCTGGATCTTTTGTTTTTCCCCTTCAGAGGAGGAGCAGGAGGAAGAGGAAGCTGAGGAGGAAGAGGAGGAGGAATATGGTGGAGGTGGGTGTGAGAAGACTGTGCCTTGTTTGTGTCCCAAAAAGGAGATAATTGACTTTGTTGGCTGGACATGCCTTCAGCAGCTGTTTACAACATTTCAGTAGAGCAGTGTGTGCTGACCCTGCAAATCAATCTGTTCTGCATTCCCATTGACTGACATGGTCGCTTTGCCCTATCGGAGTTGGAAGATTACAGTGATAAGGAAAGGCCATCAGTTAAAAGCCATAAAGTGTGTTCTTGTTATCTTTTTACCCAGCACATTGAGTTGCAAAAGCAAACTCTTTTTCTTAAACTGAAGCAGTAACTTTGAATCATTTACTAAACACCAACATGAACTGTACGAATGTGTGTTAAATCCACGTTCGCTGTTCCCATAAGGTGTTCACAATCAGCGGTTTGGTGCTGCGTAAATGTTTGCTGCTGTCAGTAGTTTGGTTCCGACAACTTAACTAAAAGTGAAGCTGCTTCCCTGAAACTTTAATTGGTCTGTGCATCTACTGTCTTTTTTAGTCACTCGACATTCTCATCCATTGCTGCTTCATATTTTGAGGACAGGAGTCTGTAGCCTTGACTTTACCATGAGAAATTTTGGCATAACAAAAACATAAATATGGACAGGTGTGTATCACGTGCTAGGCATTCTGACTTATTTTTTGAAAGAACGGACCACACTTAAATTGAACAGGCTGCCGTGACAGGTTGGCGCCTTTGAAATATGGCCATTTATGAAATTACATTGATACTAAATGGTCTTAAAATACAAGTGGGAGAAACTGGGAACAACAGCATCTCCATAGGGTCAATAGATACAGGACTCTTGTGGCCTTCAGCTTACCTCAGTTCGAGGGAGGAAATAGAGAATATAGAGAAGATGTTGGACAGACAGAGAGGGATTGTGTTTGATTTGATCGTGCAGGGTTAATATTTCTCTTGATATCTCTGGTTGACCCCTTGACCTCCACAGGGATGAGCTTACTTCTGCCAACCAGCGTAGTGACACATTCATGTCTGATATGAATACGGTGAACATGGGGTGAGAGAACAAATGATTCTTCCCTTGTGTCGTGATAATTTTTGAAAGGAGAATTTAGGTATGGGTGTGTGTTTTAAGGGTAGGCCTCTGACATATTTTTGGCAAAACCTGAGTAGATTAACTTGACTGTTTTTCTGCCTCTCACTATTATTCAAAATGGCTTTTGGGCTTAATGTTTTGCTTTGCATTTACTTTCTTTGCCATTATTTAATTCTGTAAATATTTGGTTGCTCAATCAGATAATGAGGCCGTGGGAGAAGGTGAGATATATAAAAGTTACATTGCTTTGCTGTGCAATTATAACCCTTTTAAGAGAAGCTCACTGACTCGCTGACTCCTCCCTTTACTTTACACTTTAATTTACACTTTACACTGTACTTTACACCTGTTTACTCCTCCATTGAATATTTCATCCGTAATATTTCAAATTCCAGTAGAGTATGTGTACATAATGCAAGAATTTGATCTCCTGTGCCTATTTTGTTTATTCTAACACTAAAAAAATGTTTTTATACTCTTTTGTACTCTTTTACAGTCCTGCTAAAGTTCCAGTAATATTAACACAAAAAACACTTCTGTGTTTCTTTTCATTTATTTCATTATAATGAGGCTTTTAATTTACTTAAAGGATTTTCTTTATTCCTCTTTCTCGTCCTTTTCTATTGCCAGAGGAAGAGCGGCCCAAACCCAAGTATGTTTCCAACAGTTTTGTTAAAGTTTTGTTTTTTCCAAGGAGATGTTATGTTGAAACACATTTTGCTTCTCTTCAGACCTATGGTGCCTCAACTTGCCCCACCAAAGATCCCTGAGGGGGAGAGGGTGGACTTTGATGTAAGCAGCCAGATTGCTACTTATTAACCATCTGCTGCATTATTGTATGTCATTGTCTAACTTTAATGTTCAAACCAGCCAAATGTGGATTTTGTGCGGGGGGGGGGGGGTTGTTTCTGTTATTTTTTTCATGTTTACATTTTTCTGATGTGTATATTTTTCTCTACTGTCATGACAAATTGAGTTGAGAATTACTGAATGATTTGCAGCAGAATGCTTAATTCCCTCGTGTAGATTGTTTGTTCATTCTTTTTTGTTTTCCAAAGCAAGAACACAAACTTATGGTGAACATAGGATGGAGCATCTTTTCAGCACAAAGGTCCCTGTCTGTGGAATAACCCACTGGAGGATTTTAAAGGCAGGCTCAAGGCCTACCTACTGTATCTAATAAGGCTAAGCCTAATGTCAGTCAGTTATATTCTATTATATTTTTTATTGACAGAATTCATTTTAATGTTACTCCTTGATCTATTCATTCTTATGTTCTTAGCTTATTCAATTTTATGTTTATATATGTTTTAAGCAGTTTTATGTAGTTCTTCGATATTTCCAGTTGTTTCCTCAGTAGGGGCCGTCTATGAATTTGATCTAAGTACCATTTTTGTTTGAATTCTCAGGACATTCACAGGAAGCGTATGGAGAAAGACTTGCTGGAGCTCCAAACTCTGATCGATGTGCACTTTGATCAGAGGAAGAAAGATGAGGAGGAACTCATCAGCCTCAAGGAACGAATTGTAAGTTTACCTTGATGATGCTGCTTGCGTGCTATGCAAAAAATAGCTGTTGGTGTATTTTAGAAGAGCCTGTGTTGACCTAAATTAACTAGATGTTGCAAGCAAAGTGGGGGTCGCAGAGAAAGTGCAGGGGGGATGCAGACGGAATTAAGTCATGTAATGAGTCATATAAATGAAACTGCTGCAACAACATGGACAAGCTTTGCTTTTGGTTTTTGGGTGCTTGAAATAGTTGCACTGCAAAGGCGGGTCATTGGTTTATTATTTACCATTCCAAAAGAAGTAATTATTTATAGGTTTTTGCAACCTATAAATAGACAGTTTTTGGCAATTTACTTCTATTTGTCACAAAGATAAACAAATGAATAAAAATGTAGTTTTTTTTGTGTGTGTGTGTGTGTGTGGGGGGGGTTCCTGTACATACTCTTGGTGACTCTGGAAACATGGTAACGTCCGTTCACTGACCTTAAACCTAACCACTTGAGTTGCAAACAAAGGAAACATCTCTGTGGGTTGTGTTCAATCGCTGGAAAATGTGGTTGATCGCAGTCAGCTTAAATGGCCAGACTGGTGGGGGGGGGGCATGGGGGTGTTGGTCTCTTCCAGATTCCCACAGAAGCAGACCCAAGAAAACATGCATATGTGCTGCATCTTCTTTACGTCTTGAGGATGCCAAAGTACTTCTTCAAGCATCTTATTTTCTGCCGATCCTTCAGGAGCGTCGGCGCGCAGAGAGAGCTGAGATCCAGAGGGTTCGAACAGAGAAGGAGAAGGACAGACAGAACAGGATCGCGGTAAAGCGAACAGCCATATTCACCCTGTCACCTTGTGTGTGGAATACACGCGTCCTCTTCACCCTCACTCTGACCCCCTTTGTCCGACAGGAGGAACGTCAGAGAAAAGAGGAAGAAGAAGCCAAGAAGAAGGCTGATGATGAGGCCAAGAAAAAGAAAGTCCTCTCCGGCATGGGCGCAAACTTCGGAGGCTTCCTGGCCAAGGTTTGAACGGCAAGGGAGGAGAAGACGATGCTGCTGCTGCTGCTGCAGCTGCTGCTGCTGCAGCTGCTGCTGCTGCTGCTGCTGCTGCTGCTGCTGCTGCTGCTGCTGCTGCTGATGATGATGATGATGATGATGATGATGATGAAGATGACAATGCAATGTCTGTCGTGTTCTAGGCTGAGACAAGGAAGGGTAAGCGATTTACAGGCAGAGAGATCAAGAAGAAGACCCTGGCAGAGAGACGTCAGCCGCTCGCCATTGACAGCCTCAGGGAGGATGGACTCAGGTGACTTTTCTCACGTTAACCTGAAAAGACAAACCGATTAAGCATTAATCTGCAGGTATTATTTAATTTACCTATTGGTTTTTGATGTGCACAGTTTTTGAACAAAGTACGCAAATAAATAGATGTCGCCTTTTTTGTTTTTTTGTTTTTGTTTTTTTTTATATTTGTTCAGCTAAGGAAAGTATCACTTTTGCTCGCTTCCTTTTTTTCCACTCTTGTCCAGATTTGGGCTTTGGATGTTTGTTAGTGTGTAAGCAGGAAGGAAGAATTTAATCGTTCATGAATTGTGCATTTGCTCCCTGTTGACCCCAACTGTTGGTGCCACAGCTGTGGACTTGTGCTGGCCACGTTTCCCAACATCCCGTCATTTTTATGCACAGCGCCACCTGCTGGAACAGAGGAGGCATTTGATGTGGCAACATTACATTTTTATCACACTTTGTGCTCAACTGTGTGTTGTAAATCAGTGTTTCTCAAAATGGAACGCTGAGCACAGAGCCTCCTACTGACAGTACACGTTTTGTCTTGCAGTCATATTCCTTTTTAGATTTGGAAAACTTCAAATTGCCTTTCAGGATATACAGCGTATTTGCATTTGTGTTTTAAAGGCAACGGGCTCAGGATATGTGGAACAGAATCTACGAGCTGGAGTCGGAGAAATTTGATTTCATGGAGCACATGAAACACCAGAAATATGAGGTACAGATGCACCATTTTCACACAGACTAACAAAGGGTGATGAACAATGTTCATATCTCAAAATGCGCTGAACGCATCACGTTAACTAACATCTGAATCACTGAGGAAGAAAGCAAATCACTGCAACCAGTCAAAGTCTGTAGTATTATTGCGTGTGTAACTAAGTAATGTATTAAGAACCCAGGGGGAATGTGCACTGAATTTCTGAACCTTGTCTTGGCTGACCTTTTTCCTGCAGATCACTGTCTTGTTGAACAGAATCCAACATGCTCAGAAATTGTGAGTAGTTCTTTTACAGTGAGTAATGTTTAATGCAATATTTCATACTTTCCTCTTTTCTTTCTCTTCCTCTTTTTCCTACAGTAAAAAGGGCCATGGCAAAGGGAAGGTGGGCGGCCGTTGGAAGTAAACCCCCAAAAATGGGAGGAAAAAAATATATAGACACCATTGGGGGGGGCAGTGCAAGATTGGCAAAATCACACATTTTGCTCTACTGCTTGTTGAAACTGTATTGACAATATGAAATACTGATCATTAAAAACAAAATGCAGTCAGTCTGAAGAGTTTTTAAGTTTTGAATCACTTACTTTATGGCATTAATGAATTCTATTATCTATTGTTTATCTACAGTATTAGCATGAAAAGTTCAGAAAACTCAATCAGGGTTAACAAGGGATAACATCTGGTTATCCAGATTTGTGTTCCAACATGGAACACAGATGTGTGTGAAAGTGATTCGCAACGGGCCAAGGGGATTGATAAACAATAAATCTTGATTAAATGCCTGAACCCTTGTTGTTGTTGAATGAAGCAGCTGTGTCGAACTGTAACTGCACATGACTTTCCCAGGAAGCATGTTGTTTCATGCATCCCTCTTTTAACCATGTTTTTTCCTTGAAAGGTCAGGAACAACTTTTTTTTGTTTTCTTTGTGGAGCTTTTATGCGTTCAGTGAGCTGGTTGGTTCCCTGTTCCTGTGCATGTTATAAGTGGAATATTTCATGGGATCTTTTCTTCAGCTGTTTAGGAAATTCTTTCCACATCAAAGCATATTTATGGGCATTTTTGACCAAGGGGTCATTGCAAAATGTTCCCACAAAGTTGGAACGGCTGAAGCATTAAATTTGCTTTCACTGGGCTGAACCCAACTCCTGAAAAACAATCCCACACTATTATCCCCCCTCCACCAAACATTACAATGTTACAGACAAAGAGAGACGTGATTTGCTGCTCCAATGAATGCATCATCACTTTCAGAGGTGGGTAGTAACAAGTAGTAATAAACAACCATTACACTTACTTGAGTAAAATGTACTTTGAGAAAAATGTACTTTTTAGAGTAGATTTACTGCACCACAGTTTTTACTTTTCCTTAACTAGATTTGTGAAGAAGAAACATTACTCTTACTCCACTACACTGGGCTGCACTCAACTTGTTACTTTTCTGTGAATTTTGCAACTTGATTTATTACATAGGAGGCATCCCATCATGGTACCAAGCTGGAATTCACTGAGCTACTGATAGCAACCCATTCTTTCACAAATGCTTGTAGAAGCAGTATGTATGCTGAGGAGCTTGATTTTACACTCTTTAAATTGAAAAAAGTGATTTCAATGCTTCAGCCAATTTTTTTTTATTATTATTATTTTATTATACTATCAAATTCTAAACTATCAAATTTAGTCTGATGGGTTTTTTTTTATTTTTAATCAAATTATCTCTCTGATGATATCATTGCTAACTGTGGAGGGACTGAGACCACCCAACATCTAATTCCTACCTCGCATGTGTGGCTCACTGCGTGAGACGAGAACTAAAGAGGACATTCTGTTAATCCAGATTTTTACTCACTGTAATGCATCACACACTTAAATCCTGCTGGTAAACTAACCTTTGGAACGTGAGAAGGGAAGTTTGTCCAGACTCAAATCATACAGAGTAGTACTATAGCTCTATTAATAATGCCAATCTTGATGGAATACACTCATATTAATGAATGTGAAAGAGAAAATATCAAAAATAATTAAAGAGAAATGAACATTCAAATAAAATTGCTGTGTAAAGCAACATGTACCAGAGAGGAAGCCAAAACTTTATTTATTTGAATTTGCTGAACCATTTTTCAAGTATTTTAGTAATTTAACTATTTATTTACACATATTAAATGTGGAAAATTATTAGCTACTTTGATTTTCACACACATACACCCATGCAGGCAAACTATCCACTCCAAAACAAATTTACTTGACACTTGACATTGAAATACATTTGAGATTGTCTGGAGGACACAAAGACACATAAAAGATGCAAGATTCAGCAAAAGAGAAAACGTTTTTCCATACAACAATATCAAACTCTGATGTGGACAAAAACAGCTTTGAAATATCCAGATAAGGATATCAAATGGAATGGAAGTAGACTAAGGAAATAAATATTAAAAGGGTACATTATCACATAAATGCACAAAGATATGTGTGGTTATCATAATTAAATTTGCAGTATTACATTTGCTGTAGTTTATTATTGAATGATATTTAACTTTCTGCAAGTCTCCGAACACTGCAAAATGTGTCATTGTACATAAAGTAAAATGTTAATTAAATATGAATTTATTATATAATCAACCCTCTATAAAAAATACAAAGAGTCCAAGAAGATGCAGTGATGCATCTGGATATAAATGGAATCACTTTAAAGATTTAGTAGATTGTGTTTGAAAATAAAGAATTACTCTTCTATGCAGATGATGTTCTGTGTATATGTGTGCATCTGTTTAGCGTATGGGGGCCTTCAGAGCAGCATCCACCTCCTCTTCTGGCAACAGTGTGTGCCACTGGGCAACCGGACGCCTGGGATTGGCCAACATGTCCGACCAGTGGCGTAGCCCGACACCAGTGGCTCCATACCCGATCCAGCATTTCCCGATAGGGTCATTGCTTCCCAACTTATCATAGTCATAGACTGTAATTAGCACCTGAACTTTCTGTTTGAGGACAGCAGGAAAGGAGAAGATTAGAACAAATGCTTTATACTATAAGTTGAAATTCAAGTAAGCAGTTCCACAAAGAAATGAACAAACCTGGATCTGGGAAAAGGGGATCTCAAAACTAAAGCTCTCATTGAAGTAAGGATTCAAAGTGTTTTGTTTGACCGAAGTCTTTTTCTTCTTCAGTCGCTTTCCATTGTGCTGCAGCACCACTTTGACAAATGGATCTGAGGGCAGAGGAATAAGCTCAGATATGAGATAGAAGGATCCGGAATTGGAAAAAAGATGAATGTCTGACCTGACAGTCCTCCGACATCCATCTTCTTCAGATTCTTGGCTTCCATGATGTTAACCGTGAGTTTACCAGCCGTGGGAACGTAACGTAGGGAAATACAGATATCACCCAACTTCTCTTGCTGCCAGAGATAAAATATTGTAGTTATATTGTATATTGTGGGCTTCCGATGATAAGAACTAGTTAGAAGTATATAGATTCATCAGGTAATTGAAATGTAAATTGAACATACCTCTTCTTTCTCTCCTCCAGCGAGATCTTTCCATTCATGTATTGGTTGTCCGAGATCAATAGTGTTCATAGCGATTTTGATCTCTCCAATGAGGTCATGTTTACCAAAACGGTCAAAATCAAACACCTGCAGCACCAAAGTTTGACCTCCCAGTTCACTATATGGTACCTGGAGAAAGTCAGGAGGGCACAAGTATTCAGGATGGTTGAAGTGAATGGTCGGAGTGAATGATTCAGTGCATTTCTCAAGTGCTGATGTATCCTGACCTTAAAGGTGAAAGTCTCATTGAAGACTGGGCAGAGATTTTTGCGCTGGACTTTGGTTTCAAACTTCTTCTTCTTGTCCGGCAGCATGTAAAGTTTGACGTAGGGATCTGAGGTTCCTCCCATGTCCATGGCTGCAAGGTCCTGAGCCTGGAGGATCCCGACTATCAGCTGGAAGAGAGCGGTGAGTCTCTCACTTCTCTGAGGTGCTATTATTGTCATTGTTTCCAACAATGCCGTGTGTGTGTGTGTGTGTTTGTGTGTGTGTGTGTGTGTGTCTACCTGGTTGTCAGTAAAGTTATAGTCCAGGGTGTATTCCAGTTTACCAAAAAATTCCTTTTCTTCCTCTTCCTTTCCTTCCTCTCCCTCCTGGAAATCAGACAGCTCAGTAAATCAGTGTTAGTGTTAACCATGAGTTTACCAGCCATGGGATTGTTTTAACAAACAATTGCATTTGGGAAGAAATGTACCGTAAATAAAAAAAAAAATCATGTGACCCCACAATAATCTGTTGGCCTATCAAGCACAATAAATGCATGAGAATTTGACCTATGACCTTCATTGTAGTCCTTCTGTTGTTTTCACCAATATGGTCTATGGTTTACAAGTAGGACAGCGCCCCCCTTATCTGTTCTCACCTTCTTATCATCGCCTCCTTCCTCCCCGTCCTTGTCCTTCTTCCTACGGCCTCGGCCTCCTTTCCTCTCACGCACTTTCTTGGGCTTCTTGCCCTTGTTGAAGCATTTCTTGTAGATACAAAACCCCATGCAGCATACAAGGGCCAGGACCACAACCACAATGGCTCCTACAGCCCACATCGGCACTGGGGATGGAGAAAGTGAAAGGAACGTTGTGGATTCATGTCATCTGTGTCTGTTCCGTTGAAAACACCAAACCCAGCTCTGTGCTCCCTGCAGTCAAGGCCGTGTTTTCAACATTTATCCAAGACTGAATCTGTATTTTTGCTTTCTTAAGTCTCCAATTGAATGAAAAATGTATTCATTTGAATGTTCTCTATACTTGAACAGAAACTCACAGAAGAAAAGATCTACTTGTAGGATCATAAGCCAGTCCTACTCAGATATTCAACATAAGCCCAATATGTGGCTTTCATAAAGAGTGAGGATTTGTGTTTCGTCCATATGAAAATAAAAAACAGTCATGTTAACAAATGTAAAATTATGGAAAAGAAAAGTTGAAAAGGAGTCAAGTGAACAAATTTAAAACCAACATGAACAGGAGTGAAATTAAAATGTGGTTGAATTGTTCTGGTAGTGGCCTGCACTGTAACACAGAAAAGATTTTTTATTAATGATCGGTCAGGAAACAAAATGAGATGTCATACAAATATATTTAAGATGTTGTATAGTGTGCGGTGTGACTTTACCAGCCACACCGCATGAACGTGTCCTCACAATGTACTGCTTCAATTATGCATAGTGGCAGTGGGTGCACACAGGTTTCTGCAGTCATTGGAAAAGTCAGTAATTTCAATTTTTTTTAAAGTTAGAATGATTCACTTTTCTCTATTCTATGCGGTCTATTAGACCAGGTCTGTTAGATGTAGATGTGTGAGTTTCATGAGTGCAGAGTCGCTTCGAAACAAGACAAGCTGATGAGAAGAGATGGACTTACAGTTGAGTTTATGGTCTTGAAGGACGGAACACGGTGGTCACATGAAAGAATGAGGTGACAAATGAAACACATGAGTTTAAATGAAATTAGACATGGATCTGTTCAGATGAATTTACACAGGGACAGTAAAATTAGTTCATTTGTGGGATAAACATAAAGAATATCCTGACTTATTTTATGTTGTTAAATCCTCCCAAAGTCATTACTGCTCAGTGAACCCTGTCTATCTATGTACTTATCTGTCTAATTCGTTTATTTTCATCGGTTAACTCCCATGCTTGACACCAAACCTGCTTCAGCAAAGATAAATTGATGCTCCGCTAATTTTGTATATAATTGTGTGTAATAAAGTTCTTGGTTTAATTCAGAGTTGTGTGATTGAACTCCATAAAATCTGATCACAGGGTTTGAAGTTTGACCTTTGGGTTTTTCACCCCTTTAACCAAGCTGTGATTAACAGTCATAATAAGAATAACCTTGAGGAACGTGGACTCACTTGGCAGATGCGTGAACTCATTGAAGAACTTGTTTTTCATGCTGTTAAACTGATGGTTGGAATGGTGCGAGGGGGGCTGCGGAGGCGGGGGCTCCCTCTCCCGCTCCCGCTCCCTTCCCTCCTCGGCCGCCCTGCGGGGCCGCGCCGCTGCCTCGCTGACCAGTCGCATCGCTTCCCTGACGGAGAAAGAGAACACAACCGGTCAGAGGGGGTTGCCCCGGGCGCGGCCCGCCCTCGGCACCTGTCGTCACGGACACACGGACTCAGAGCAGATGCGTCCTTTCCGACTTGATCCTGATTGACCTTTCACCTGACTGTAATCTTTTAATCCTCATCTCACTCATTTCGCTTGTCTGCTTGTTTACCCTTCAGTGTTATACACCTCAAAATGATTTGAAATAATAAAAAAAAAGCTTTTAAAAGCTAAGAAAACATGTTTTATTGCATGATATATTTACAGTCAGATATATGTGCAAATAACAAATGCTGCCCTATGTTTGGGGGGAATTTATATCAAGGTTTTTATATGTTTTGTGCAGCCATACTTTTAAAAATTAGTCAAAAGGACTTAATCAGTGCAAAAGATTTGACTCTCTCTAAGCTACTGATGCAAAATCCAGTTCATTAGATTTCATTTCAAGGCAATAACCCTTGAAAACTATTTATTAATGGATATTTTTCTTCTGTTTCATAATCAAACCTAGTCACTTTTGCATATAACGCTGTTATCATAGGTCCCCTCTATAAAGAACAAGGCTATCTTTAACAACTTTAACTTGCGTCTTCCCTTCATTTATTCAGCTCAGGACTGTTGAAAACACATCGGTTCACAGTTGGAGTTGAGGCTCATGACCTACGGACCTGGAGGGTTCAGAGATGACACCAGTACCAGGCTACACCACTGCTACAGGCTGTGAAGCTGTTTCATACCCACATTCAAAGTTGGACATATTAGATTTCAAAAGAGATTTTGAGAGGCATTAAGTAAAAAGTAGATCACAACTTTCACCTCAACACCAATTTTGAGGTCATTTATATTTATATATATAAAAAGTAAAAGCTTTTACGTATTGTTTTGGCCTTTTGTCACTACTTGTCTGTTAATTAGTGGACTTTCCAAAGACATGTTTTCTCATGGAAAAGCATGGATCAGTTCTGTGCAGAGCTTCTGCAGCACTTGTCTTTCTCCCTTCACCTCCATGTTTAAGGTATTTCTTGCTGGTGGAGAATACAAACTTATTAAATATTTAGGCCTACAGTATATATCATACACTGTAAACTTGTGACCTGTGAAACCAGGAAAACGGTGCTACAGTGGTCCTCTCATATCAGTTTTGATCGTTGACTTTTATCCTTTAATGAGTTAAACTGCAAATGTAATTTTTTTATCAAAATTGAATGGAAAAAAATGGGATTCTTTTTCAATCAGACAATTTCTCTCAGGCCTTTGGACCCCTGTGGAGGGTTAAAGCTGTCATAGTCTAGGCCCCGCCCACAGCAGACACCCCTCTCTCACAGCACCATGTAATAGGATTAATTGCCAAAGGTAATCCTGAAATCCCTGGGATTAAACAAATTAAGGACAGTTCGTCTCTCAAGGTCTCCTCCCCTTTCTCCACCCATCCCTGCACCGGCATCCTCTGGCCTTCACTCTTCCCAGATTCTGTCATCTATCGTCACTCACGACAGCTGAAAGAAAGACCACCATTAAACCATACAATGACCAAGATATGATTCAGCTGACAAGATCAAATGCTTATGTCCTCTGACTGTATAAACAGAGGATTATATAGCCGTGTGTGTGTGTGTGTGTGTGTGTGTGTGAGAGAGAGAGAGAGAGAGAGAGAGAGAGGGAGAGAGCGAGCTAATTCTGAGCCTGCCTGTAAAGCTCGTTCACAACTAAAATAAAATATATTTATGTCTGAGCTTGAACAGCAGCTTGTGTCATTGTCAAGGTGACTCAGATGACATCTCTGCTCAGGTGACCATTACACCTCAACCAGTCTGG
The DNA here is from genome assembly GCA_911728415.1 of Lagocephalus sceleratus. Classification (NCBI taxonomy): domain Eukaryota; kingdom Metazoa; phylum Chordata; class Actinopteri; order Tetraodontiformes; family Tetraodontidae; genus Lagocephalus; species Lagocephalus sceleratus. The sequence goes on along the minus strand of CAJVRN010000111.1, from coordinate 1,042,977 downwards.
CCTTGAGGGCCATCGTGGTGGCGAAGTGAGACAATGGTCCATTCTTAAGCTATCACAGACTTTTGTGACAGAAATGAGAGATCTGTGTGTGATTCTGATCTGCTTTTGTTGAACATTTTACCCCTATTCAAAGGCACCTTGTTCTCACAGCAGCAGCTTAAAAGGATGTGTTAATGCAGAATCAGTATCAAAATACCGTTTGTGGTTTTGTAGCCATCAGAGAGACCGTTTACTTTAGTTGTTCAGTGCTAAACCCTGCAGCTTAGTTGCACCACAAACTGGACAAAAAGCAACCAAAATGGTTGTAAATTAATGTTTTGTTGCCTGAGAAGAAAAAGCCTGGGTTCACCTGTGTGCTTAAAGGTTCAATAAAATGAAAGAGAATGAGCTATGATTGATTCAGGTTTACATACGAGACAATGAATGGTCCATTTTCAGACATCTGTGTGTAATCATCGCTCCCTCGCTTTCTAACCGCTTGTTCCTCCACTGAGGGTCGGGGGGGGACTGGAGCCTATCCCAGCTCATTGGGCGAAGGCGGGGGTGTGTAATCATGCATGAGCAAATAAGAACTTGACACTGCGATGATCTCAAAAGTATTAACACTGTAGCCTAAAAGGTAGTCATTCATTAAAAGCATATGTGAGCTTTTATTGTCTGATTTTATGTAAATGTGATTTCTTCATTTTCAAAGCTAATTTGTGTAAAAAGAAAAATGGTGCTGTATCTGGAATGACATACAAACATCTTTAGCATGCTGCTAAAGATGTTTGTAAAAATAAAATGCAATCTATCTAAGATGTTATGAAGTTGTAGGTGCAGATTGTAATCCACTTAAACTAATCTTTTCCAGTTTTGGAAGATTGGCTTCACTACGCATGTAGAAAGAATTCATTTATTCCTTTACTATTTGTAAAATGAAACTGTCCCTCCATCCATCAAATAATGAGTTGAAAAGGAAGAAAAATAACAAATAAAACACAAACAAAATAATGAAAAAAAAACATCCAACTGTAAATGAATTAAGAGCATAGAGAAAGAGGAGCAAGTGACTCACCCTGTCAGGAGCACTCAATTGTGAGTTTTTTTATTTGACTTCTCTGCTGTACATCCGAATATCCTACAGTCAAATCCACCAAAACTGAGTGAGAGCAAGTTGTGTCAGACGCAACTCTCTCCTCTCACCCCCCTCCCCCATTCGTTAATCTCCACACTCACAACCCCCCCCCCCACCAACATACACACGCACCAACCGTTTTTCGCATTTGTCTGGTCAAATGAACCACTCTTTAGTTTGGACATTGCAGTAACAGCGCCAGCGTTAACTTCTTTGAAATAGTGAATGATGCTGTGTGTGTTTGACCAGTTTCTTTAATTACACGTGGCCTAATTATGTTTTTACTATAATCTTTAAATGAGTTGTCTCAAAATAAAAACAATTGGAAATTTGAAATAACAAAAAAATAGCTTTTCTGCCAAAAGACCCGAATCAAACCCTTATATATATATATATATATATATACATATCCCATATTGAAAACACTAACCCTAACCCAATAATCCCAACCCTAACCCCAATCTTTACCCAACCTTAACCCCCTAACCTTCGTTTTCAATGCTAGATGGGGACTTTAAGAACGTATTTCTCATATTATTGTTGATGGCAGTCAACTATGTAGTGAATACTAAAATATTGCTTGCTGAGTGTCTACTCCTCACAGAATATCTTTGAATAACATTTCAAATATGGCAGAAAGTTCCCATCTTCAACATGAGATGGGTACTTTAAGAGCAAATTTCTTGAAAAGATCACAGTAAAAGTAGTTCATATTCTTGGTGATGGTCATTAACCATGTACTTCAGTATAGGTATTAATCTGGAGTTATTGCAGATTATTTTTATTCAACTATATTGACATACATCAGTTAAGCACTGTTTTACTGCTACGATCCGACCAGAAAAACGCGAAAGGCGGCTCGTTTGACCACAGTCCCACAGCCAGCTACTTAAATAAAGGTCCTCCTGAAGACAAAGTCCATCCTTAAAAGAGGCAATTCATGCAGAAATCACACCAAATTGAATTGAATCGTGTTGACTCCATGAGCTGGATGAATCAGGGTTTAAGCACCCTGGACAGCAACAGAGGAGTCAGTCTTTGCGATTTGTCTTAAAGATACTGCTTCAGTCTGCAATTAGACAATCGCTTTGACTTTTCCTAAGTGGGTGATAGCTTCCTAATTTTATAATCTTATTTGGGGGGAGGGGTGGAGGGGGACCCAATTGAGAAAAAGCAATTCATTAAAATAAATGTTAGGTTCTCAGTAGGATAAATTAACAAAAAATACATTATGGGTTAAATCTATGTTTCAATGTACAATAACTTAATCTAAAATGACTTAAAATGTACAAATACTAAAACAAATACAACGGATTTCAACAGGCTTTTGCCCAGGACCGTGAAGTGTCGCGTTCAGATCGCACGGTGCAGTGGACACTTTTATCCACCAGGTGGCGGCAGATACACTCCTGAAACCACATGAGGCGTAGCAGCATTCAGTATCGTGTTGGCCCTCTCCCTCCTACTGGACCACTGGGGTCAACGTTTTACTAAATGTTGTTCCTCTCAGAAGTCAGCTTTATATTTACCTTACCTTAAAATGTAAATTCAGAGTAAACCGACCCATTAGCGCTCATTTCTCTATGCTTCCAATTTGTGGAGAATCACAATCATATAAAGATTGAAGTGCTGGAGGGCTTTAAACTGAAAGTTCCTGCCCTGACTACTGATAATATATGCATTTCTATATCAAGATATATTGGTACATTCATTAAACTGAAAGAAATACAGAAAAATGCATACAATTATAGTTGTCTTTGTTAGTCAATATATTCTATTTTCTGGAGCTACCAAATGTTTTTCCAAAGTAAAGCATCAGATTAATCATCAAAATAAATCACTGTTAAATTATTTTATGTGGTCCACCTAAAAGATAGTAATCTTGTTGTTTGAACTTCAACTAATTTGATAATATTATTTGCAATATACTGTAGCAGAGAGCAATAACATCTATTAGTCAATATGTTGATAATGAAGAGCAACTAATTTGGGGAAATTGGTTATACAGAAGTTTTTAAACTTACTTTTGATACTTTGAACGTGTGGACTCTTTGAAAAGAATATTTCCTTGCTTGCTTGCTGCCACTTGCACCATAATGTGAGATCTGATAGAATGTTGACACAAGGGTAATGTCAAAGGTCAACACAAGGAGGTCTGCAGGTCACCATCTTCAAAGATCCAGATGTGTGCTGCTCATGGCCAGATACCCACCGCCTGGGAAAGGCCTCCACCCAAAGACCTTCTAAAGGTGTGGTGGTGTGCATGAAAGGTGGCGCATAAGACATCAGTTTGCTTCCCAAGCTGTCAGTAGTTCAGCAATGCGTACCTTCTCCATATGAGAACATCTGGAGAACGCCAGGCACGTGACGTCTTGATGTGCAGCAGCTTCATGCTTTGATCGCCATCTTACGTCTTATTTCAAGTGGCCTGATTGTAGTTTTACTGTGTGTTTTGCTGGTACTCCTTGTAGACGTCTTTACAAACAGAACCCGGCAGATATCGTCGCAGGAGGACAGCTTTACTGTAGATCTTTCCTCTGCAGATCTTATCTGCTTCTGCAACCATGATCCCTTCTTTCCATGTCAACATGAAGTTAATCATTGATTTTGAAAAAGACAGCAGTACACCAAGGGCAAAGTGTGAACTCGTGCACATTAGGTAGGTACTGAGTTTGATTTGCATTTTAATTACCACAGAACTGATGATAAAAGTGGGTGAAAAAGGATCAATATGAAATCTATACTCATTTGTTGCTTGGAGTACTTTGTGGTACTGTTTATGTGACTTGAACACTTACTCGAACAGTTTCACCACTTGTCCTTTATCTGCTGATTTAATGGTCCAGTCAATAATTATGCAGTCAAAATAAAGCAAAAGGCCCAGTTTATTAGAAGTGTGGTGGGACAAATAAAATATAAGAAAGAAAATAGGGGAAAAAAAGAACCACCATATGCTTGCCTCCAAATTCTCCCAAAAGCCTTCAGGTTATGGGATATAAGTGGAGTCATTACCGATACATTATTCATAATTAATTACCAGGTAATCATGTTGTAAAATAAGAACTGGGAAACATTAAACCAGATGGTAATCATAAAATATTATGTATTTCCCCCAGGTTTTACTGTTATTTGGTACTGAAAATGCGTATATTACGAGCTTACTGAAATCCTTGCACATACCAATCAAACTTTAGTTTCAGAAGCAGTCTTTGGGTGGATTCAGAAGTATGGTTGTGGTTTATGACTTGTAGAGGTTAGTGCTTTTAAGACATGTATTGTTACTTCACATGACTTAACCTTTGTAGAGATGGTACTAACACATCTGTGAACTGTGTTTATTCACCAAGCTAATCTCCCATTAGACTGCCTTTACTGGGATTTCTAGCAACTAGTGTTTTAAGATATTTCATGGTCAGTTTTATTTGTGTAAAAGCGTGTGCATCTACTCATAACAAATGAAAGATTCTCAAGTCCAGCTCAAAAACTTTATTTCATTTCAGAATTGATCAGTGAGTCAGAAGATGTGGCCTAGAATCTTACGATTCTAAAGCCATCACCTTCAGGACCTAATCAGAACTTATATGTGCACAGTCATCAGATCAGATGGAAAATTGAGAGCGTGTACATTGTGACTGACTCCAGGCTCAACGCTGCGGTCTTGGGATGTTTAGCTCTTGCCCCCCAGGGTGTGCTTGTCGAACAGGTACTCAGCCATCTTGTTGTGCTGAGGATCCATGCGTGAGAGGTTGGTGATGTAGTCACCCAATTTCTTGATGGCCTCCACCTGCTCGTTCAGGTAGTGGCTCTCCAGGAAGTCACACAGCTGCAGAGAGAACCGCCAAAATAAGCGTTTCATACAGAGCACATAGCACGTGGACGACATTTTGATCATTTCGTCAACTTACATGAGGATCGACGTGTTCGGAGGCGAGCTTGTGAAGGTCGAGCAGAGCTTGGTTCACCTTCTTCTCCAGCTGCAGTGCACACTGCAGGGCTTCCAGACCACTGGTCCACTCATCACGCTCAGGTTTCTGTAACAAATAGAATATTAGCCTCCATTGAGCGTTCCATAGAGAGCAAGTACAAAACACAGGAGAACTGGCCCCACCTTGATGTCCTGAAGGAAGATGCGTCCGCCTCTCTTGTTCTGGAAGGACAGCAGCTTGTCAGCGTGCTCCCTCTCCTCCTCACTGTTCTCCTTGAAGAAATGGGCAAAGCCTGGAAGGGCCACATCATCACGGGTGAAGTAGAAGGCCTGTTGACGGAGAGAAGAGGAAAAGCTGTCAAGAGCCTTTGATATGGACAATGTTTAAACACCAATTCTCACTGATCACAGAACCAGGCTCAGTTTCAAAAGAGTTGTTTGATGGAAAACCAGCTGTATTACCTATGACGTATCCCCTTACGGAGGTCGATAAGGCTTAAAAAGCTACTGCTACTGAACAAGAGTGGTGGTGGGAGGGTAAACAAAGCTACCATTGTATATGTTAACTTTTTAAGTAAACCAACGTCATCAATTAATTCCACGGTCACGTCTTAATTATTCCTTAGTGTTATGTGACAGTGGTGCTAATTCGTTCTTACTTACCATGGAAGTATAGGTGTAGGAGGCGTACAGCTCCATGTTGATCATTTTGTTGATGGCTGCCTCGCAGTCGCGGTGGTAGTTCTGACGCACTTGAGACTCCATTTTAGCTGGGTTTAGGCTTTTTTTTAACAAAACGGTATAAAAAATATAGCTTTACGATGACTTTTGGTCGAGTTCAAGTAAACAGGTTTTTTTTAAGTATCCGCAACGCTGGTTAAAGCAAATAAAAGGGACGAAAGAAGAAGTTCCGTTCAAACACTGTTGAAGCAAGAACTCCTCAAGATTTCCTTCCCGCTGTGAGATGGCTGAGGAGCGGCCCCCAAATTTATACGCACCGCGCGGCTGCCATACCATGACGTCATTTGGCTGTTTTCCACCAATGACCGAGTGCAACGACCTCACGTGATTAAACACGCGATCCCAAGGATGACTGTGCACTTTTATTTCCCTTAGTCACGAAAGAAAACTGCCCTGACTGGAAGATGACGTAATTTTTCATGTAAAGATAGTTATATACTTAAAAAGATAGTTATATACTTAAAAAAGAATGTTAGTAAAAATGAAATCCCAGTAGAATGATGACAAGTAAACTGTTTATGCTTTATGGTCAAAGTAGTGTGAGCGTCAATGCATTTTTTGTTGGTTGTAAGTGTGTAATTTATTTACTTTCCAATTTTATTTTCTTTATGTCAAAAACATTACAGTAAACTAGAATTTTCTACAACTTAGTCGAATGGATATATGTGTTCAGGCAAAATGGTTAGTAAATCATATTTTTATGATTCTAAGATCATCTAAAATATTGTCATATATTAGCTAATAATAACGAATAAGCTTATACATTACACACTATTTTGGATACACAATGACCTTTTGCATTGGATTTCTCAACACAACAATGTTGTTACAATTTGACTTTTGAGCAGACAGGTTTATCAGTGCTGAAGGGAGGCCAGTAAAGGCATCATAAAATAATAAACATACCGTGCCATTGAATATTGTAAACCTCACACCATCTGCTTTTACACTGGTTAGGAACACTAATGCAATCCTGTGGCGCAGTAATTTTCCAGTTATGCAGTTATGCGGTATCTTATTTTTGAAGAGGATTTAAAGAGTCAGACAAATTTAACTCTAGAAAACACCAGCATATTATTTATTTCTTTTTTAAATGGCCAGTATGAAATATATACAATGTAAGCCACAACCTCAGCACTTACACATTGACAAGAGGTGACTTGAGATAGTATGGTTATTGCATTTTGACGCCTTGTTCTAAAGGTCAATGTATGTCTTATGACACAAAATGATATTTTTTAAAAATATGTAACAGACCATCTACTGAGCTTTGGCTGTAATTGTAGCTCTTTCACCATTTCTGAAAGGATTAAAACGATTTTATGTTTACACAAATGCAGCATCAACAGAAGTGACTGTGCTTCCAGTGACTCAGCATTCCTGAGTTCTCTGTGGCGGCTGCTGACAATAAGGAGGAATCTTGTGACAGGAAACATGAGCAGAGGCCAGCTGGAACCAGTTTGAGAGCATAAAAGAGGAACCAAGAAGACCTCTATCAAACTTTATCAGTTCTGTAGAGGTATGTCCAGGTGTACACTTATTCATGATACTTCAAAACTGGACTATTTCGAAATCTAAATAAAAGAACATGACCTGTGAAACCTTGATCACAATGTTAAGGCTGCTGCATGGGTCCAAAGAAAAACCAACATATCTGCTTGAATAGGCAGTTAAAAGATGATTGATTGATTGGTAAATGTATGGAATCATACAATTAAAAAATAAAAACCACAAGTGAGTCAAGTTACCTAATTTATTTGAGACTTTTAAGCAGTGTTCCCTGCAAACAAACATTACAATGTGAACTTCAAAAGTTTTGTAAAAAATAGTATCCAAAGCTGCATTATTGTTGTACAGTATTTATAGTTTATTTATTGCAGAAATACGAAGAAGGATGATATATCGGACTGAAGAATCTTTACAATTAGGACCGTGATTAACAAGCAGAGGTCAATGTCTGACGGGAAATGGGAATCAGCATAGATGACAGAGGTAGAATAACGTTGCATAAGCCTGGTCATTGTCAAGATCGACACAATTCCTGCCGCACCCAGGAACTGCTGGCTCACCACTTTGACTCTTATCAGCTGGGATAAAAACAAAAAAATAAAAGTGAAGTAGATCACTGGAACATGTTGCCCTTTTAAACCTCGTTGCCTTGGTTATTGCCCTTGAAAATGTTCACAGTATTGTTTCTTGATGTGAAATGTTAACATGCTCAACCGCTTACTTCCTCTGTCATTTGAACTTTGTGATCATATCTAAACACACATCAATGGAACTAAACCGTGAATGTGTGGATCCAAAGATTTGCACAAGTAAAATTTCAATGACCTTAGCTATAAGGAAATTAATCAGTGGTGCGCAAGCTCCGAGAACAAAATGTAACGATGTTCTGTAAGAGGTAAAAAGAGAAGCTGATTGAATAATTTAGCATTAAAATAATGCAAATAGATTTAGATTTAGGAGGTCACTTCAGGTGAATGTTAATATGTAACCACTTGAGTACTTGGCATCAGTTGAAAAGATTTATAATAACTATTATTATTAATAATGTAATAGGCTGGAATGTGTGAAGGCTTGGGTATTTTTGATCCATCTTTTTAGTTTAGCTCCTGTTGTTTTCACCAATAGGTAAGATTTCCATTCCTTCATGTTGCAGTAATATATTGAGTTAACTCTTCATGCAGTAGGGATCCAGATGCTCTTCCACTCAACAGCATTCCTCCACATTTCTTCCAGGACGGAGGGGTGGGTCCAGTCGGCCTCCTTCTCGCTTTCCTCGTCGACCAGGCGCAGGGTCTTCAGTGGGTTGGTGCAGGTGTGCTGGATGTACTGACAGCCCTGCAGCATCAAATCACAAACCAGGCTTCAGTCCAGAGGCTCCATTTTATCAAGACCCTGTCAGACTAAGGCTTGTTTTCCTAAATCGTTCACCATTGAGATCCAGTAAAAAAAAAAAAAAAAAAAAAAAAAAAAGGGTCTTTCTCAACAAAGCCTGATCTGAGCATCGTCAAGCGCTAATGCAGAGCAGCATGGACACCAGCTCTGGGGTATAAATGTTCGGTCCTCACCTCGGTGCTGCCCCAGTACCAGATGGCTTTTATGACACTGTGATTAGCCAGAGCTGCAGTCAGCTGGTCTCTACTTCCTGTCAGGATACTCACTAAACCTGCCGGAAGGTCACACGCCTGGAGCACCTGAAGAGAGAGAAAGAGAGAGAGAGAGAGAGAAAGAGAGATGCCAACGTTTAGGACACTGCATGTTGTTCTGAGTGGCAGTTGGCAAAAGATGGCTATGAACCCCAGCCCTGGTGGAATATCACCCGCATGCTTGACTCTTCCGCTTTAATCTGCTTCACGTTGAATTTCTGCATTTGCACCGACAGAACGCACCTGAACGAAGGTCAGGGCAGGCAGCGGATGCTTCTGACTTGAGACGAGGATGACCGCGTTGCCAGTGGCAACGGCTGCCCCGAGCAGCGTCACCAGAGAGTAGAGGGGATTGTTGTCAGGGAGGAGCACCCCCACAACACCCACAGCTTCAGGCACAGAGATGGCGAGGCCCGACTGGGGCATAGGCTGAAGGACAGAGAGTGTGGAGATCAGCTTTCATTGCAGCGTTACAAACTACTATATACAGCCTTTACAGAAGTTTTCTCAAAAAATGAAACAGGTTTTCATTATTAACTTCAATGATGAAGTCATTTGAAACTTAAATCATGAAAAAAAAAGAAATCACTTACCAGACATCCACCTCTGATCTTGTCACAGTAAGCTGCCCAATCTCTGAGCCGAATGATGCTGAGCTCCACCTCTTTCTCAGCCTCATCCAATGAAGCACCTGTCTGAGTGCTGATTGAAGCGGCGAGGTCCCGCCTCTTCCCTTCCAAGCCTTTGGCCAGAGAGTTGAGTGACTGCGCACGAGCCGATGGACTCTTTTTCATCCAACTGGTTCCCAATTGAGACAGAATTTAAAACTTTTATGGACAATTTTCCAAACACAGACTTCCATTGTATTCGTTTGTATATATTGTAATTGTATTGTATTCAATTGTACTTAAACAGATTGCAATATTTCGGCTGACATACATTAGCTGTCAATGGATTGTGAGAAAACATACTGAATAAAGTACAATCTACATGATATTTTAACTGAACCTGAGTACTGCATTTCCATCTTCCACTACTTAAACCCCCACAATTGATTTATGAGTTAATTTATTTAGATGCTGCATCAGAGTCAGATCATGAAGAAGAAGGGGAGCAGTGACATTTTCTCAAGTGGGACGCTTGCATTTGCCAGGAATGTTTCGACACGTTTTTATTTTTCACAACAGCGCGTGAAGGGGTCAGACAACTTTATCGCTGTATGACTCGGCTAAATCTCGCTGGACTTTGGTCGGCGAAAAACAAACACCGCCAGGGTTGCAACGAACATCACCGTCTACTTTCACCAATAATTCAAATTTTACACCACTGCTGAGTGGTTACGAGGAACAAGAAAGGGTTTTCATTTCAACCGGAACATAAACGCAACAAAATAGGTTATCTGAAATTAGATTGTGTAGTTAAATTTTAAATATTACACATACATGTGTATGTTTCCATGGGGGGGGGGGTAGAAAAACATTTTTTTTGATGCACAAATGACATTTTCTACTGTACAAACCAGACAGCGGTCTGTCTCACCCAGGCTGAACTTTGGACGCAGCCTCCACTGCATTTCGGACATCTTTCCGGCCTCCATCTGGACAATAGCCCAACACGCTGCTGCCCCCTGGGGACTGTACGGCTACACTGCCTCCAGACACAGATTTGCACGCCTTACCGCCGACAAAATGTAGGTAGTGTTTTGGAACACTGAGGGGAGAGCAACAGACGTCAACGTGAGTAAATTGAACTGGTTGAACTGGGAAGTGCAGAGCGGGACCTTTCAGAAACTAACCTAGCGCCCAGGTCATTGGGAATCACAACAGGAGGAGAACCTGCTCCAAACTTTGAGTAGTCCACGGAGAGGAGGGAGGAGCGAGGGCGGTTAAAGGGAAATGAGGGAGGGTTTAAGAACTTGTACAGGCCCTGACAGAGAGCAGAGGAAGAGGAGGTCAGCGACTCTTCAGACTCTGATCCCACTATTTAAACAGTTTCATGTCTTGTATTTTGAGTTTGATGCATTCACTGTGCGTGAAATAAGCATAAGAAAATAGAGTATTGGAGGAAACAAACGTCTGACATTAGCGGGAGTAGAGAAAACATAACGGTTGCAGTGTCCAAGTGTGCGATCTACTCTGGGTAAAGCACTGGAGCCCACCTCCTGTCCTCCATCGGTGCAGGTTCCGCTGGCTTTGTGACCAGAGATGGGCAGGCAGGGGTCAAACACAGAATAGGAATTAACCCATAGCGCACCTACCGACAGACTAGTGAGGGAGGAAAAAGAGGTCAGAGAGGATTTTCAAACCAGCAAACGCCAGTGTAAGAAACAACAATAATAACATTAAAGGCGTCGCAGCGATGGAAACCTTTTCAACTCTGTCATACTGAAGAATCAGCCTATTAAAATACTAATTTAATTTAATTCTAATCATGTCCAGATCTCATAAATAATACAAAATAAACATTAAGCGCCATATTTTATTAAGCTGACAGAGACAGTGTGACGCGATGCAAATGATTTTGAAAAATCAGAGCCCGAAACAGAGCCCCCGTTTGAGAAACATCACAAACTAAGCAAAATGGAAATAAAGATAATGCATTTCAGACACACTGAGTGTACACGGGAAAGCACCTTTTCGCTGTTTCCAGAGCCAGAGTGAGATCTTCAGTCCAGATGGAAGCTGCTTGGCCATGAGGGGTGTGGTTCCCTGGATGAAACAGAGTGTTGCTGTGGCTCAGTGGGAAATTATCATTTATCATTATCATTCATCTCAGTTTTGTTCTATTGAGCAGACGTGTGGGCTCACAAACTACTGGACGTACTTTAAAAATAATATAAAATTAATTATTTTAACTACAAACCTAGATGTTTTTCCAGAATCATCTAAGAACTTTGCAATGGACTCAAATGCAGAAGTTCCATCCCGAATAACATTCATTCATAACTACAACTTTATCCTTTGGATTCCATTCTAGACCATGAGTATGAACTAAATCTTGCATTGTTTTGTCAAGTATATATTACATTTCTAGACTTTTAAAGTGTTTTGTGACATGTTAAATGCAGTACTTTCATGACTCTATGCCAACAGATGCTTCCTCACCGAGGGTCACCGCTTCTTTGTTGCTTCTGAATGTTAAAAGTGGCAGCAGTGGACCAGGAGGGGGGCTCACCACAAACGGAGAGGAGGGGGCTGATTTACAGAGCACCGTGGGAGGGTACTGGGCACCTGAGGAGGGGGGTGTGCAGGACTGAACCAGCTGGAGAGAAGGCGGAGACGGAGAAAATAAGCAGGCAAGAAAATTAAGCAAACGAATCAGCGCAGCTTTTGCAGGGAACAGGGACCTACCAGCGCCCCCTGTTGTTGAGCCTCCTGCACTGCAGCATCCACCAGCAGCCTGTCTTCATCGCTGGACAGGGCGACACATTTCAACCCAGCCATGCGAAGCCTGAGGCGGTCCACCACACTGTCCACCACGCTCTCCTGTACACACAACACCCAGTGGACCTGAGGGGGTGGGGGGGGGAGGTGGACAGCAGTGAGGATATGTGGAGGGTCGGGTAAAAAAAAAAAAAAAAAAAAAAAAAAAAGGCCCCAGGTACGTTTATGCTTTTGATTAGATCGCTTACGTCTGGTTTGGTCCTGAAGGCGGCTTCTATCACCCCATCCACAGCGCTGTCGATGTCCGCCGTGTCAAAGACGATGAAGGGACAAGAGGAGCCGACACAAACGGACACAGAAACGGGAACGCCAAACCCTGCCGTGGCTTTGCACAACAGCTCACCGCTCTAAGAGATGCGGAGAAACAACACTTATATTTCATAAATATATTCAAACCAAAATGACTGTTATATGACATATTAACGTTAAAATTTACACTTAAGTTTTCACTTAAAATGTTACTTACGTTATTACTTAAAAAAATTGTCAATGTAGTGAACCTATTAAAACATTTCTGGTGTGATTCTCAACAAACACACACACACACACACACACACACCTGCTTATTGCCAGCGTATGTGACGTAGCTGATGCTGGAGCTCTGGGCCACTTTGGCACCCAGTGAGATGTCACCGCCCGTTAACACATTAAATGCCCCAGCAGGAAGTCCTGCTGCCATGAACAGCTGTGCCAGCAGAAGACACGGGGGGGCTTTAGCACGGCCGGGGATAACAATGACAGAATTACCTAGAAGAAAGCAGGAAAAGTCAACGAGCGCTAAACAATCAATTGCAATTTTCTGCGCAGTCAATTGACCATTTTTACCGTAATTACTCAAATAAATGACCCTTTCTTCCCTAAAACTGTGCAATGATGCAGTATAACAATAAGAAGGCTGGTATTTTTAATCTAATAACTCAAGTGTGTAATCATTTGTGTGCGTGTGTGTTACCCATGGCCAGTGCTGGTATGACTTTGAGGAGAAGGAAATAAAAGGAGCAGTCCTCAGAGACGACTACGGCCACCGCACCTGCAACAGGAAAGCCAAATTGGCATCAAGCAAGAACAACGGAGCCTGGCGAAGGACCCGATGACAACTGTCCCTGGGGCCTCCTCACCCAGCGGTTTCCAGCCCCCGATCAGGGCGTCTCTGAGCTGGGCCCAGCCGCTGTAGTACTGCAGCAGCCTGACGATGGTGGACGGCGAGCAGGATGCCCCGCACAGCCCGCCCAGCTCGGACACGCACTGGCCGTGCTGGCCGACGACGCCCGCCAGCCTGAACGCGTGTCGGGGGGGGGGGGGGGTGGTGACAAAGAAGGGGGGCAGATGAGGCTCCACGTTAGACACAAGACGGGCGCAGGCGGGAAGGAGTGGGAGGGCGTTTAGAGGTACCTCAGCAGGACGTCAGCCCTCTGGCGACAGGTCAGCTCACTCCACACGCGGTAGCCGTCAGCAGCGGCGGAGGCACACTGGGAAATGTCGTCATCCTCGGAGCAAAGCGTCCTGCAGACGACGCTGCCTGGACAACGTGGGAAGTGTAACGTTTGAAATGACCTTTTAATATGATGGAAACATCCTGGAGCGATTATCAGACGCATGAGCTATTTCAAGGGACTTGCTCAAACAATCCCTGTAATAGTACATCATTATTGTCTCTTGACTCTTCTTTTCTTTTGTTATTTACTATGAGTACTTTCAGCTTCATCAAGAAATAAAAGTGCATATTTAATTGGGTAGATTGGTGATATTTGCATCCATGTTGGATTAATATCAGAATACACCTTTTTCATCCCCTAATGATTAATGAATTTGTATTTACAGTAACATTGCATTAAATAGCAATGTCTTTATGTTTAACAAAATAAAACGTAAATAATTAAAATAAACTTTTGGTAAAAAGTTTGAAGTTGACGTTTAAATGGCAATGGAAGGCCTTTTTACTGCAGCGATTGAATTAGACCCTGTTGTCTGTTGGTGAGTTCACCTGCACGAGTCAACAGTAGAAAGTTGGTTTCCATGTTTGCATAGAGGAGGCGAGTGACAGGGACACAGGGACACAGAGACGAGGACAACCCGAGAGGCTCAGTAACGGCTGTCTCCGGGTGAAAACACCAGCAGAGAGAATGTAGAAGAGGGCCTGTTACACCCCCCCCCCACACACACACACACACACACACACCACACACACACAGCTAAACCACTGTTGAGACTTGGAGGACCCAGCTCTTCTACACTCACCTGAAGAGTCAGTCATGCTGCTGCTGTGCCTGTCCGCTGGAAGGACAAACTTGCCTTTTACGAACAACCCCAGAGAACGGGAGTGGTGATCCAGCCAGGCCTGGTGGGGAACAAACTTGTTACATTCACTAGTGGTATTGAATGTGCATGCTGTCCTCTGAGAAGTGATGCGGTATCCCTCTCCCTAGGAAGAGCTCCCAGTCCCTCTTGGACATATATGTATGACTTAGGAGAGGTTATATATCATAGACATATATATATATATATATATATATATATATATATATATACACACACATAATAGATATATAACCTCTCCCAAGAGTTCTGAATTTCTTGTAGGATGCAAGAGTGCAGAAGGTATTTGAGGTGCGCTGAGCTGGAATGGCCGGAAGCTCAATGCTACATGAAAAACAGGTCTTTCTCAACCTCTTCTTCTCTAAACACCTGGATCTGAGACGACAACACACTGGCATCACACGCTGAACATTCCCGGTCGGAGGAGCGGACCCCTAACATAAAAAGGGTGACCGCCTTTGAAACATTTGACAAAGCGGGCCGGGAGACTTCCGAGAAATCACTGAAGACCGCCGTCCAGCGATCCCAGCTGGACTCACGGGCACTGCCTTCTCTACTTTTGCAGGAATGAATAAGAGTGGTCATTTTGCAATCAGATTCAGGT
Organism: Lagocephalus sceleratus; assembly: GCA_911728415.1. Lineage (NCBI taxonomy): Eukaryota > Metazoa > Chordata > Actinopteri > Tetraodontiformes > Tetraodontidae > Lagocephalus > Lagocephalus sceleratus. The sequence goes on along the minus strand of CAJVRN010000111.1, from coordinate 1,027,679 downwards.
CCACACAAACTTGTGCTGGATCAGTAAAGTGAAAAGACCAAGCAGATCAGGTCAGTGATTTACAGACGTTAGACCAAAGTTCAGAGGTGACTTGGTACACAAGAACACAGGGAAAATAAATTAAAGCTAAAAAAAAAAATATCTATCTATCTATCTATGTGTGTGTCTGTCTGTTTTTACACATCATACATTCAGATTGCGTAGGGGGGTTAAGATCAATCACGGAGCTTCTTATTCACATTGAACAAGGTTACAAACTATCATAAGAAGACATATGAGAGTCTCCTATTTGACATCCACGTCTACATGTACAGTCTGTCACATGTGCGTCTTGTGAGCTGGCGAACTTTTAATGAACTTCACATGCTTGAGAGGGAATAACTTCAGAAAGATCAGAGGAGCAACGTGACCAACCCTCACCGACACGCAGCAAAGCAAAACTTTGGGAGGTTTATCGCCCATCTGCTCGGCACATTTACCTGCGCGGTGGGATAGGTGGGAGCTGCTGTCGGTCCGGATTCCATAGTTTGAAAAATATCGTACACTGTCTTGATGCTGCCGCTCGCCATAATAATCACCACCCACAGGCAACGAGTCTCCGTAGCGCTGCCTACTCGGATCCAGGTGATTTTTCGCTCTGTCTTTTGTTACGTTGTTGGGATAGAGCCTGCGGGACAGTAAATTGGGTGAAAGAAGAGAAGGGGTGTGTGTGTGAGAGAGAGGGGGGTCCACGTCTAAAACAACGTGTTAGCTCTGCCTGAAGCCTCTCAAAGACCTCCACGGTTCCAAGGGCGGCGACACACCGAGAGCGTTCACCCCATCTCATATCCGGTGTCGTGGGCTCCACTCAACAGCAGCGAAGTAATACTTTCCACAAGAAAAACAAACAAAATGTTGCATTTCGTAGGCAATAAAGGATTTGAGAAAATTCTATGATTAGAAATTATATTAAATTCGACTAGTTTGATCAATTAAAAGTGTAGAATGTGGATGTCGCTGCACTCTGTGCCAGACGGCGCTTTCCTTCAATTAAACACAACATTGGCAGTTATTGCTGCGAGTGCAATGAGTTATCATGCTGATCGTGACAGAGTTTAGGTAGGAGAGCTTGATTTGTTATTAACTGACAGTTCCATAAAAACAAGCAAAAAAAACAACAAAAAAAATCCTCACAGCTTCGTGTTCCCGACGGAGTCATTTTGCCAGCGGACCTGAGAGGGACCCCGCTGGAGCCTGCGCCGTCGCTAAGGCGGAAGTGGCGGCTGAAGGGCTGAGCTCAGGACTTCTGAGTGTTTACACTGGAATAAAGCACAGACCCGCTCCCTCTCCGGACAACAACTAGCCGCAAGAGAATCTTTCTCTTGTAAATAATTCGTGTCCAAAATGCCCCGGAGGAAGGTAAGGCGGCCGTTTGACAGGGCAAACTGACGTCACAGCTAATGTGATTCAAACCACAAAAAGGCTCTGTGGGATTCACCTTTAACCTTTCCAGACTTTACTGTCCCGCACAGCAGGCTGGTAACTACTTGTAGAGTTAGAGTGCGGCTGAGTGTTGGTGTTATTTCTTCGCATTAGTGAGTTGTAGTTGCAGCTGTGTTGTGCTAATGGTTAGGCTATCTAATCATCATTGCTAAGTTGTGAGGATGGCGTTGTCCCTTGTATGTTTATTTTATTTTTTCAGAGGATAACTGTGTTGCACCTTGCTGTGGCTCTAAAAGTTAAGGAGGCACCTGAGACACTTGTTTGAAGCCGCCAGCGTCAGCAAGCAGCACTTATTAGGAGCACAGTTCTTTTGAGTGGATGTAGGTCCCGCCCCAAAACAAGGCTGTGATTGGTCGGAGCCGAGGGCCAGCCTGACGTCATTAAATAAAGGCTCTAGCAAGCCCCGCCTCCCCTCTCATCTGATTGGCCGCAAATAATGTGCGCTTGTTGTATTTGCGGCAGTTAGGCGTTACTTAACATATGTGCCTATTATTGCTCTTCTTGCTGTTTGTTGTTGTAATAACCAGTACTGCACCTACTTAGTTGTTGTTGTAGAAGTAGTGGTATTGTATTTGAGCTAAGGCTGTCCACGGTTGGAATGCACAGCATTGTGTATATCAGTCTTGCGTATTTCTGTTGGACAAGGTCAGGCCAGGAAAGCAAAAGATGCTTATATTTTGAGCCTAAATTTCATTTTTCCAGAAAGATCGATTCAGCAGTCAGTCATTACTTGGGTCCTGGTACCCCACCCCCACTCGACAGTCTTCTCCAGTGGGGAAGGGTGAGCCCTCTTTAGCGTCACCCCCCATTTTTCCAGCTTGTGCGGCATGCAGGGCAGGACAAACGAGGATGTGTGGTGTCCGTGCACTTTTCTCTTTAATTGACCGGATGAGCTAAGCTGAGCTGCGAGGTGCAGCTTTGGAGTTCAATGGAGGATATCCCCTGATTTGCGGTGGATATCACTATTTAACCATATACCCACCCTGATGGCATTATGCAGCTGAATCTTGAGTTTTGACTATTAACCGACCAAGGAGGAGTGAGGAGTGATGCTCCTCACCCAGCATGGGATCTTTGCTAAATTATCCATTGGTAAAAAAAAAAAAAATAAATAAAAAAAAAAAAAAAAATGGACACCTTTTTATTTAGCGATGACACACAGTGCAGGTGGCTTTGTTTATTGTGTTCTTGTTGGCCTCCAGAGGACCGCAGGAAGTAGCTCAGACGGGACGGAGGACTCGGACTTCTCGACCGATCTCGAGCACGCGGAGGCACCTGAGGGTTCACGCACGCGCAGCAGCTCGCGCCTAACTCGAGCGTCACTGCGCCTCAGCCAGAATTCACAAGGTAAGCGTTTAAAGTCATTTCGTTATTAAATGCACAGTAATACTAAAACATAACCCCCCCCCCAAATGTTTCACATAATGTATGAGTGCGCATATTTTACTTAGACATGTATTACTCTTATCATTCATAAATAGATTTTGCCTACTATTGTTTTTTCCGGTCATGCTACAGTCTCTCATTTTGACAGTCTATTTAAATAATGGGAGAGATGATGTTGGTGTGTTTAGCACTGTTGCCTCACAGAAAGAAGGTCAGGGGTTCAAACTCGGTGGCCAAGGACTTTTCTGTGTGGAGTGTTTACGTGTTTTCCCCGTGTCTGCGCAGTTTCTCTCTGGCTTCCTCCCGCAGCCCAAAAACTGTGTTTACTTGGGTGACAGGTGAATTGGTGACCAAATTGACCTTAGCTGTAGGCGGTTGTTTTTTTTATTCTATACATTAGCCCTACGATTAGCTGGCCACTTGTCCAGGGTGCAACCCACCTCTCGCCCGAAGGCATCTGTGATCGGCTTCCCCCGTGACCCCGATAAAGGATAAAGCAATCGATGGATGGATAGTTGTAACTTCTAATAATAACTTCTAAGCACTAGTTGGTTTGAGTCTGTGCGATACAAAATCGTTCAAATATCCCGATGTATGTTCTTCTGTGATACATCAGGGACTTACCTGCTTTAACACAGTAACAAGCTAGGTAATCATGAGCAATGAGCATAGCTGCATGCCCATGTTTATTACCTCTCCCAAGGAGCTTATGTGATAGTCGGCCTTTTCTGTCTGTTTGTTTGATATTTAGCCAAATAACTTGAAAAGTTATGAACAGATTTTAATGGAATTTTTGGGAAATGTTGATAGTGGGCCAAGGAACAGTTTCTTGAATTTTGGTGATGGTGTGGATTCTGGAAGGACTTTGACCTTTGATCTCCCAAAGCAACCCACTGTAACCTTGTATTATTTCTGCCTTTATTCAGTAGTAGTAGATGCTTTACAAAATTCTTTGTACAAATCAATAAACGAATGCCTTTTTTTTGGTATACCTGTTTGTGGCATTTGGTTAAATCACCAGTTCAGCCATGGCTCTTGTTTATGAGCAGACCCAAGCATGAATGAATTCAGACAGCCCTGACATCCTCCCACCTCAGACATATAAACCTCCTGTGTGGCCTCTTTCTACTGAGGGTAGTGGGGGTTGGGTGGTAGGTGGCATTCACAGCAGAAAAAGAAAGGCCAGCACTGTTTTCCCTGGTACTGAGACCAGCTTAGAAGGACGGGATAGATTTATTTTAAAAAAGGAATGCTTTGTCAATAAGGGAAAGATTAGTGAAACAATTAAGGTCTCCAACATGTAGCTGCCTCTTTTATACCATATTTAATTGGGGTGTACACCTCTCCAATCCACGGTGATCCAATGTGTATCTCAATACACACGCTGCAATATGATTCAGAACCGATATATTTTAAATGGGAGCACTTTTGTTTGATTTGTTTCAGTAGGATATATGATTTTGTTCACTTTAATACGGTATGGAACAATATATTTTTTAATTCATTGTTTAAAGTAGACAATCATTTTTGCCAGTGTGTGACTCAATGAAAACCCTAGTTGCTGAAATTCGAACCGAGCTTCAGAATGAGGAAGACAGTGAACAGACCAGTGGATGGACATTGTGTGGAGGGAAATGTTCTCTTTGATGTGAGAGGTCAGAGGAGAATGGACAGGCTGGTTTAAGCTAATAGAAAGGCAGCAGTTAATGAAATAACTAGTTGTTACAACTAAAGAATGCAGACCAGAATACCTGGATTGCATCAACAAGTTCAGGTTGCTGGTAGTATAATGCGTGGGGGAGATTTTAGCACATTCTGGGCCCCTTAGTACCAAATGAGCGTCATTAAAACACCGCGGCCTACCTGAGTGTTGTTTTTGACCAGGTCCACATGTCCATGACCATGACCGTGTCCTTCATGACTACAGTGTACCTATCTTCTGATGGACACTTCCAGCAGGATTATGCACCTCTCACAAAGGTCATATAATTTCAAACTGGTTTCTGGAACATGACAATGAGTTCACTGTACTCAGACTGCCTCCACAGTCACCAGATCTCAATCCAACAGAGCTCCTTTGGGAGGCAAACGGGGGATTTGCATCACTGATGTGCAGGCGATAAATCTGCGGCAACTGCCCAATGCTATCATTTCAATATGGACCAAAATCTTAAAAGTCAGATTCCAAACTCATAGTTGTTATTATTATTATTATTATTATTATTATTATTATTATTATTATTATTATGAGTAGTAGTAGTAGTAGTAGTATATTTTTTATTATAATATTTTGGAGATAAATATTTGAGTTCTCAGTCAAAAAGAGAACTCAAGCCCATTTTATTGCTCGTGGCATTGAAAAATGCAGCAGCATAAACAATCAAATTACCGTACGATATATTTTTAATCCACTATATTAAATTATTATGAAAACAAAGCAACACAGAGAGGGCCGCCCATGAAGGCCAGCTGAACTTCCCATCCCACAGAGCAGTCAAGACACTCGGCATTCTTCTAATCTTTGCTAGTATCCTAACTACAGATGCGCGCACACACACACACACACACACACACACACACACACACACACACACACGGACACACACACGGACACACAGAGGGCTGGAGAACAGAGATGGAGGTCTTGATGGTAGGGCATAGAAAGTAGCAATGGGCTTTAACTTTTACTATCGCGCTCTGATGCATTAACTTTTGAAACAGTAATTAATATCATGACTTTTCACATTTCAGTCAGAATGTGTCATTTGTCACAAGAAGCTAGCTAATGGCACTCTTCTAATAGATCCATGGATCGCCCTTTTGCTGTCACCACTCTCCTTCCTCCGCAGGCCTCGGCCTTTTAGTGAAAAGGGATATTATTTTTTCATCTTTCTATCTCGTTCTTGCTCTCATTTTTCAAGTGGCCACCAGTTGAAAAACTGACGTGACTAACCTAACATTTGTGAATAGTGTCGGATATTATTCTGCTGCAGACACAGTACTATCCCACGTGACTGTGATGAGTACCTTTGTACCTTTTACAAACAGACTAATACAGCATTCCGTGTACCAAACTTGTATACCCTTAATATTTAGATTGAGTTGGACATCGATCTGATGGTAAGCTTTAACTTCAGAATTTCAAATTGTATCGTTTCACTTGAGTTCAAACTAAAGTTTCTCAACCCCAAAACAAATAGAATTAGTTAAATGTCTCAAGTGCCCTAGAATGAAAGAATGTTTTTTTTAGATAATGCATTAAAGTGGAGGTAATAGTGTATTTAAATAGAATTATATGAGGAAGACGCTTTAAGTATTGGGTTCTAAAAACTTTATAGTTTTTTTTTTAAATCTTCCTCTTATCTTCTGTCTAGATAATTGCAACGCAGCACGGAGCAGTTCTCCAGCAGCCGGGGCCGCTGAGGAGGCCCTGGACGCAGTAGCAGAGGCATCAACAACGGTTGCTGAATCCACCTTCTCATCGGAGCGCATGGTGACACGCAGCCAGCAGTGGGCAGCAAACAACAAAGCCAAAAAATACTCCCTGCGTCAGAGCAGGTCTTCAGGCTCCGACACAGAGGCGAACGGTGAGATCAGAAGGGGCTTCTGTGCGTCTGAATCTGAGCACAAGTTAGCCGTCGAACAATTTCCACATTTTTTATTTCACACTTAAAAAAAAAAGTTGCTGTGAGGGCAGAGAACAGAAAAATAATTGAAAGGATCTACGTGTTTCATTCACGCATTGAGAGGCTTCGCCGCTAATGTTCTGAGGCGTCTCTGTGATAACGCTCTGTTCCCGGAGATAAAAAAGACATTTTCTTAGTGCATTTTTGTACTTGGGATGAATGAATGAATATCCTTAAACTCATCAGCAGCATCATTTCAGGGAGCATAGATAGAAGTGGTGTATATCCACAAATTAAGTATGATCACTTTTATTATCGTGACAATCCTTGTTCAGATGTGATGCAGTGATGGAAGGTTGATGAAATCCTTGAAAATATAAATTGATATCACAAAATCGAATGCATAAAGATTGTTATCAGCATTTAGTTCTCAGCACATGTCATTACCTTTGGAAATATAACAAGTAATCTAAAAAGGAAATGTTAAGAAAACCTTCATATAGGAATGGTCCATACTGGTTGCTTACATTTTCCTTTCTGTATTAAACCAAAAAGTTCATTTAATAACCAATACATTGGTTAAAAGAGAAATTAATAATAATTATATTATAGATTTGTGCACCACCTGTGGGCTGTTCTGTATTTGAGCATCTGTTTCACCTTTTTTTTTTTTTGTTGCGTTGAACACAATTCCAGTCACACATGCCTTCAGCTGCATTCTATTCCCGTGTTTCCCTGCACGTTGTCTCCGAAGACCCGAAGCAAAGGGCCGACCGGGATGACACTCCTCCCCGCACGCCGACCGGCAACGCTCTTTCATCCGAGTCAGACCTCGAGGTTTCCAGCCCCAGCAACGACGTGGCATCATCCGCCAACAATCCCATCGTCTCGCAAGAGGACGACGAGAGACTGGCCAAAGAGCTGTCCCTGAAGGAGGCCGCCGCTCACGACCTGTCCCACCGGCCGAAACGGCGACGCTTCCACGAGAGCTACAACTTCAACATGAAGTGTCCCACGCCCGGGTGCAACTCCCTGGGTGAGGGTTTGTTCCTCTCTTCCTTACCTTCCAGATGTTTTCTCTATTCTTGTGTGCATTCATCCTCTCTCTTTTTATCCCAGGACACCTAACTGGGAGACACGAGAGACACTTCTCGATATCTGGATGTCCTCTTTACCACAATCTTTCTGTTGATGAATGCAAGGTATGTGAACACAACCTCAACAGTGATTCTCGTTTGAAACCAAGTTTAAAAGCGAGCAGGCTTCACCGGTTTAGTATCCAGTGCGTAAAACCAGCAGCTCAAGTTGAATTTGCGAAAACTGCATGACCATAAAGGTGGCTACTGTTTTTCTACACCATGTTTGTTGGTGGTTTCTGCAGGGCAAAAACACAACGCGTGACAAACCTGCTGAGGAAAGAACACTGTCGCACCGCCAGGATGAGAACAGACACTCCACCAGAAGCCAGGTACAATGGGTTTGACAAGAAACCCGCACATGTTATGCGCTCATACACCATAGGGACGTCGTAACAAACACAACGCAATGACAAGTAAAGCCTTGCATGCAAACGTAGATAAATATGCTGCTTTAAGGCTGAATGACCTTTCTTTTGACCGACTGAAGTGAATCCAGATGAATGTCACCCAGGACTATTTCTCGATTACACTAGTCTAGGTCGTGATGAAGCTGTAAGAGTGCGTTTGTGTGTGTGTGTGGATATATTCCAGGATTACCTTTTCAGTCTTGTTGCATTAGAGATCAAAATGAGATTCTTCAGAATAACCAGAGGCATGGTGATGAAGGCCCGTTTGGGACAGTGTGGGTGTGAAAATGTGTCAAACACGCAGTACCCCTATATCACCGGAGAAGACTATGTCGCATATCCGTTGGAGTAAAATGTAAATGTAATAGGTTACGCACCTCATTTATTAAAGGTTATTTTATGAAGACATGAATAGACATGAACAGGGCTTTTATACCCTCAGAAAAACTGACAGTTTAGGTTTTACTTTCAAATAGGTAGCTGTCTCAGTATGTTAAACGTGGGATGCTGATAATGTTAATTAATTATAATTAGGTTAATTAGTTAGATCAATGATATGCAAGTAAATGGTCTGATGTTGAAATGTCCCAATAACAATTGGCTTTCAATTTTACAGTAGATCTGTCAATGGGATATAGTGGTAGAAACAATGAACCAATTTTATTAGCAATAGAGCCTTTATTTGTATGGTATTTGTCTTTTCTTTTCTTTTTTAGGAAGGTTATGCAAACATAAAGTCACTCAGTGATTGACAGAAGTAGGTTTCTGTCTGTGCACGAGTTTAGACAATAAATGGTTGGCAGATCATTTTAAGTTGTGGTAATTTGATTACAGAACCTTACCTATTTTTGTGACGTTTGCCTTTTGGACCTAGGCCCCTTCAGATCGTCAGCTGCGCTACAAGGAGAAAGTGACAGAGATAAGGAGGAAGAGGAATTCTAACCTCAATAAGGAACAGAAGGATAAGTGCATGGTAATGTAAAGACCACGTGTTGACCTCCCTCACCAACGGAACAGTTCCGTTTTAAGTTTTGTTTTTTCCCATTGACAGGATCATCTCCAGAGCCATGGAGTTAGCAGGGAGCCGCTGTTGGAGAACATCACCAGTGACTACGACCTCGAGCTGTTCAGGAAAGCGCAGGCACGTGCCTCGGATGACCTTGTAAGAAAGCAAACTCATCATCACCGTCATCATCTCCCTCCTTTGCTCTTTTCTCCTTCCTCCTGTGTCTTCCTGTGACATCTTCTGGTTTCAGCCAGTAAGCCCTCAGCTGCAGCCACAAATTTTACTTTGGCCATACGTCTGCACACTTACCTCCTCTTAGCCCGTCTCCTCATTCATCTTCTGGTTGGTTTAATTTAGACTTAAGACTAATTTAGACTCTCTGTTCTCATTCAGCTTTTTCAATATACACGGATTTTAAATACCGTATTTTCACGACCATAAGGCGCACCTAAAAGTCTTAAATTTTCTCCAAAATGTACGCCGCGCCCTATGGTGCAGTGCACCTATTCTGTTGTTGTGAGACGCGAACGTAGTAGAAGACAAGGGGCGTGGCGAGATCGGCAAGGGGCGTGGCCTGAACGTACGGACGGCGCATAAGAAGAGCGCGAGCCGTCAGCACACGCAATGAGGAAGTGCACGTGCGCTCTGAACCAGGACTAAATCAGGACTAGATCAGGTGTAAACCAGGACTAAACCAGGTCTGAACCAGGACTAGACCAGTAAAGTGAAACATGCTTTTGGCTGTTTATAATTTTCACAATGTCTGGTTTGCACTGATATGTTCCGAGTCCCGAGCCCACACAGATGTTTTACCGCTACGTTTTACCGTGCCCGCGCCCTATAACCCGGTGCGCCTTTTGTATGTGTTAAATACCAAAAAGACACCTGTAACTGAAGCTGCACCCTATAACACGGTGCGCCTTTTGTATGTGTTAAATACCAAAAAGACACCTGTAACTGAAGCTGCGCCCTATAACACGGTGTGTCTTTTGTATGTGTTAAATACCAAAAAGACACCTGTAACTGAAGCTGTGCCCTATAACACGGTGCGCCTTTTGTATGTGTTAAATACCAAAAAGACACCCGTAACTGAAGCTGTGCCCTATAACACGGTGCGCCCTATGGTCGTGAAAATACGGTAGTAAATTTTTTCAGATCTTGTTGATCCACCCAATGTGCTCATATTTGAGTGATTCCCTCCACTTGCAGCATTCTTTATTTGCCACTTCCATTTCTTCTTTGTCCTGACTTAACCGTTTCACATGTCCTGAACCTTTCTTTCCCTACTGTCTTGGCCCCCCACAGGAAAAGCTCCGTTTGGCCGGTCAGGTGTCAGAGGGCAGCAACATGATCAAAACCATCGTGTTTGGTCGATACGAATTGGACACCTGGTACCACTCACCCTACCCAGAGGAGTATGCACGCCTAGGGAGGCTTTACATGTGCGAGTTCTGCCTGAAGTACATGAAGAGTCAAACTATTCTACGAAGGCACATGGTTTGTCAGTTTGTATTTATTTATTTTTATCCTGGAAACAATGTGGAAACAATGCTTTATGGTAGATTTCTTGTTAAATAGATTGTTATGGTATGATGTAAACCATGGGGAAAAGTACAGTACGAAAGTTAGTCACATGAACCTCAGGTAGAGAATCTTCCAACTTTAGATCCACTATCCAAATGAAATTTATGAAAAAAATTAATGAAAGTACAACTTTAAAAGCAGACACAAAATGAGTGTGGGCCACTTCAAAAATTATCTACACTGTTTTGAGGCAGAGGGAGATTATAAGTGCATTCCTCTGCCATCCAAACTATATAAGCTGTAGATATAGATATAAGTAGATGTAGATATAAGACGTATGTTTTAAGTCTGTGATGCAGTCACTAAACAGGTTAGAGCTTTTAATGTGGACATTAAAACTCAGAAGTGACTTTATTATTAACTTGTTAGTATTCTTACGGTTGTCAGTTCCTGAAACGATGAATTGTTACCTCCGCCAAGGAGGTTATGTTTTTGCCAGTGTTTGTCTGTTTGACTGTTAGCAACATAACTCAAAAAGTTATGGACGGATTTTGATGAAATTTTCAGGGTTTGTTGTAAATGTGAAAAGGAACAACTGATTTCATTTTGGGGGTGATCCGGATCTGAATCTTGGATTCTGGATCACTTTGAAATTTTCGTTAACATTGTAGTAAATGGGGCCAAAAGGAATTGTTGCGCTTGGTGAAGGTCTGCACTCTCCGAGTGCTTTCTAGTTTTATTTATGTGAACTTGGCCTTGTCAACCCCTGTTTTCTTTTGCCATGTTTAGGCAAAGTGTGTGTGGAAGCATCCTCCAGGTGATGAGATCTACAGGAAAGGGAACATCTCAGTTTTTGAGGTGGATGGAAAGAAGAACAAGGTAACAGATGACATCCTACCATAAATCATGAACATTTGTGTCCTTAAAGATGTCTTCACTGCCTAGCGAGCCCAACTCACTCACAAAAAAGCGGTTTTGAACAGTTTTTCTTTCATTACATTACTTAATCAGAAGTAGGCCTTAACCTGCCAATATAAATAGTAATAGTAGGCTGTGGGGATGAAAGTCACAAATTTACTGGAATAAATCACACAAAGAATAGATATTTAGGAGAAGCTCTAATATTCTCATTACCTTTGGCAAAAATGTACAATAGAAAGTGTCTACACTATGCAAGGTCGGATAAATTGTGTCTCTTTTGCATTATTCCAGAAGATAATATGGATAAATTGAAATACTTAGACCTCAGTCCTTGAATCTCTTGATTTGATGATACACAGAAGTCATTGTACACTTCTAGTTTTTTGTATCACGGTGAATTCAAAATTAAATCCGTCAAGAAACTGTCAGTTTCAATTTCAGTCACAATTTCCATCCCATGTCTTTTTTTTTCTGAGCTCAGCAACATAAAGGGTTGAATAAGGAACTCTGAGAAGTGTGTTTTTATTTGTACATTTTAAAAAGCATGTGCAGGGTTATGTGTACTACTGCGATGCATCAGCTCTTCTCTTTGACATGTAGAAACCATATTGACATGTATGGTCACATTGTTGGTCAATTTTAGACCCTTAATGGTTTGCAGGCATGTTGGACATATGTTTTATAGTTTTTTTTACGCACTCAGACTCTGCTCTTATGCAATAGGTTACTCTTGTTGAAATAATCTATCCTAAAATGGAAAGCTGTGTTGGAGTGGTGATCAAGATCAATTATCATGGCTAATGATGTTCTTTTTGCAGATTTACTGTCAGAACCTGTGTCTGCTGGCCAAACTCTTCCTGGACCACAAGACTCTGTATTACGATGTTGAGCCTTTTCTCTTCTATGTCATGACTGAAGCAGACAACACAGGGTGTCACCTAGTTGGATATTTCTCCAAGGTAGAAATCCGAGGCAATCATAGCTTCACCAATCCGCTGCTTCATGGTAAATTATGTCCTGGCATTAAACCTGTAGAGCTCTGGGGAATGAGCTCATCCTCTTCTGGATTTCCTTGCATTGTATGACTGAACAAACCCTAAAGCCTCAAATAGATATATTTCTTTCCCTTTTAGGATAAATAAATTTGATGTTTTCCTATTTCAAATATTTTGATTATTTTCCTGCTTTAATTTAAGGTCATGTTATGATAGAGACCTGTGAATATGACATATAGGAAATAAGAATTATTAGGGAGGTGCTCCTCAATGGAATGCATGATTATATTTAACTAAACTTTTCTTTTGACTAGTATTTTATCACTGTTTATGAATAATGCACGTTACACAGCTCCTATGCAGCACATTTACATTAGACTGAATTGAGGCCCAAGACCAAAAGTGAGGAAAGAGGAAAGCACAAATTAAAATGAAATGCTGTTTATTACTTGAACATTTTCTGCAATGTAGATGAATCAACATTTTTATGAGCACTATTTCTTTGGCTGCAATACCAATTCTTTAAACAGACCATTAAAGCTGGAAAAAAAACCATCCAACATGTGCTGTATCTGCTGTAACATCCTCATTTTATATTATTTTATTTCATGGATAATATGCAGGAGGAGGGAATATTAAACCACTTACAGATTTACATATATGGAGCATTTAAAAAAAAACAACACATGTAAAGGCCTCCTACAGCTAATCTGATGACATATTAGCCCTGAACACTTTTTTTTTTGTTTGGCTGAATGCTGCACACACACTCCCTACTTCTGTTTCCTTATTGCATTCTGTCGCCAGGAGTTGATTTAATGTTTAATTCAGGTTGCGCATAGGTTGTGTACTGAGTTTGAATGTATGAATAGCAAAGCTAAATACATGCACATGTAAAAGTAATGAGATCTGCTTTTGCCATGAAACACTTTTAGATTTCCTTTGTCCTCATCTGCAGGAGAAGAACTCATTCCTGAACTACAACGTGTCCTGCATCCTCACCATGCCGCAGTACATGAGGCAAGGCTATGGCAAAATGCTCATCGACTTTAGTGAGTACACACAGAGAAGCACACACACGTGTACACCTGCGTTATTACCAATCTGTGAAATGCATCATTACCTTAACATTAACCGAGGGATGCTGCTCAGCAGAATAAAACCAAACCTTAGAAGTACTTTCTCTTAAACCTATGCAAAGATTTTGGTGATTAAAGTATTTCTTTTTTATATGTTTTTATTAAACATTAATTCTTACAGCTGCAGTGTACAACTTTAGAAAGAAAACATTTTGTTTTACATCTGCCAAAGTCTGAATCGGTTTCTGAAAAAAACAACAACACTGCTTGTTCAGATTAAAACACCAATTTCTATTCCAGAAGTCCCAGCACTAATATATTTGCAATTTCTATCTTCTTTGACATGTCAGTAGAAAACACCTATTAAAGTTGAAGTTGTTTCAAATCAAAATTGTTTAGAGCCTAAAATCACAAACATTGTTTTGCTTGGAGGGGTTTACAATCTGCACTGCAATGTGACATCTGTCGTTAAATCCTCAAACTGGTTCAGGAAAACCTTAAAAAAAAAATCATTTTTAGGGAAAAAGAACAAACTTGAGGGAGAGACACAGATGAGGGATCCCTCTCAGGAGAGCCATAGATATACCGAGAACGTCAACGGTACAACGGCATCATTAAATGATCGCTGCTTATACGCCGTTGGAGCAGAATGGAAACATGGCTCATACTTTAGTCACTTTGTTTTACTGTTTTTTTTTTTAATTCTTTTTGTCTAAACAGTTGAAACAAAGCGATTCCTATGGTTCATACCGTAGGACTGCATTACACATGTTGCGTACATAACTGCACTTGTGAGCATGCTCCATCAGCTGGGCCATGCTCAAGCACGCCTCTTCCAATCTGTACCAGACCAGGGACATGTGCCCGGTACAGTTGCACTGACACTAGCCAAATAAGCCGGACTTTAGGGGGGCAACTGCCTGGTGACAGCGCGCCCTAAGAGAATGGCAAGCTTCCTTTGGCCCAGTAATAACACCTGTTACATCAGGAGATCTGATTTCATCTTATGGGCACAGTGTTTATTTTGCAACCGGGCGAGATGCTGAGTCAGCGCCAGAGGACTGTCTTTGACAGTGAGATCATTTTGATGCGTCCTAAGATAAAAATCACGGCACGGCCTGCAAAATCTCCATCTGATGTGTCTTTCAAGGTTACCTGCTGTCCAAGGTGGAAGAGAAAGTGGGCTCACCTGAGCGCCCGCTGTCCGATCTGGGCTTAATCAGCTACCGCAGTTACTGGAAGGAGGTGCTGTTGCGCTACCTGTGTAACTTTCAGGGGAAAGACATTTCCATCAAAGGTCAGAATCAAGACCACATCCCACAAAGACCTGCATGTGGGGAAAAAGAAAAGGGGTTCATCGAAGGTGGACAATGTAGGCTGTGATCGAAAGTAGCAGCAGTAGAGTTTTAGAAACCGCAAACATTAACGAGGCACGAGACAATAATGATGTGTTAGAGGACAGAAGCTGCCGTCAAGTTAATTCCACTTTTTGCCAAGTCAGAAATGTTTTGACAAATGCCTTTCAGTTTACTTTTTTTTTTTTCATGGTAGCCTTTTGTATTTTTTTATTTATTTTTTTTTTTTGCCATTTTCCATCATCCATCTTTTGATACAATGCTTTACGATGAAATGGAAACGTTCAACCCAAGTGACGTGTTCTCCTGCATCCAAGACAGATATTATCCTTCTATCGATTAGTTCTGACAAATAACCAACTCACGGAAAGAAGAAGAAAACTTTTTGTCACGCTTGATGTTGTTCTTCAGTAATAACACCATGTTCCATCACATCAGAACCTCTTTTTTTTTTTTTTTTTACCCCATTTTTCTTTTGAGCTTTTCTTCTAAGTGTGTCTTTGTGTTATTTTGAAATTTCTAAGATGTTTTCAGCTCACAAAGATTGATGCAAAGAACTGGGATCAGTCATCCCAGTCTCCATTCTGCCCATGCTGCTCATAATCTGAGAGGTTTATACATTGATAAATGACATATTTACATTATCATTATTTGTTATCGCCCTGTGATTTCTTATTTTATTAAGCCCAGAACACATATACTGTATATACATATATATCATCATATCTTTTTGCAAATTTATATCGATTGATTTTTAAAAGGGATGTAATCAGAGCAAGCACAAAGGGATGCAGCTATTAAACAAAAACAAAACTAATATCATGTGAATATAAAATCACACATTGTTTTATCCATTCTGTACACCACCATGCTTAAAATAATGCTTAAAAAAAACTTGAAATTTTATCATTTATTGATGCAAAATGATTTTCTTTTTTATTTCCAACCCCTTGTTCATTTATCCCCATAAACCACAAAGCAGCCTTCTATCGACCCTTCTTGACCACTTAATCGGATCAACCGTATGAATGTATGTACTGAGTTTGGTTTGTGGTAGGATAAGTCTCAATGAGATCACCCCAGATGTGAAATGAAGACATACCGATGATTTGTGTCTTAGCAATTTGCATCTGCCAGAGAATCCAGACCAGTTAAAAACAAAAAACAACAGCTTTCTCTCTTTTTTGCATTCTCCTTAAATATTTGCTTGTGTAACCCGACAGTAGACGCTTGTTCTGACCTCTCTTTCTGGATGTGTTCACAGAGATCAGCCAGGAGACGGCAGTTAATCCAGTGGATATTGTCAGCACGCTGCAGTCGCTGCAGATGCTCAAATACTGGAAGGGAAAGCACCTTATTTTAAAGCGACAGGTTGGAAATACCATATCATTATTTCAGAATATCAAAAAACAATGTTTTGCTGTTTTGTCCATTTGGGGGAAAAAATAGTTCTATTCAGATGTGTAGTTATTTGGCTCATTTTATTAAAACCTATTTAGACACCTATTAGACTTGTGACAGGATAGATTTAAGAATCAACTTTACTTATATATTAATTATAAATTATAACAACTGACCAAATGACTTAACAGGCTCAAAAATTAAAAGCATAAAATTAACAAAACATGCTGATGAGCACTAAAACAACGGCAGAGGCCATACTTACAATCACAGAGTAGAGAATAAATGTTTTATACAAGGACTAGATTTTTGGCATTCTCAGCAGTTCTTATGTGAACAGGTAAAATATTTCAAAGAATCAGAGTCACCCAGAAAGCTCAATTTCCTTTTTTTTTTTTTTTTAACTACGGAACATCCAAGCTGACATCAGCGCTCACTGCGTGGACATATTGGAAGCTCTCATAAAGAAGAAGGTGTCCTTCCATGCAAAAGCTTGAAACCCTCAAACATTTCCCTAAAATTGTATTGTCAGGAAGTGAATGAAAGGTGATGTGTTCACAATCCCAGGTTGGTGTTAGCAGCTTAGTTGCTCTCGACTGATGAAAAAGCGTCTGGCCAGCCTAACCCTAACCTACATAGATCTTAATGGAAAAACAAATAACTATTTAAAATCATGACGTGGCAAATTTAGTGTGGCCAGTCGTAGTTGATAGAAGCTGCTTTTTGAAGAGCCTGTCAAAAGTCAAATTTCTGTTGACTCATACACGCAGATTGCTATTGAAAGGGCTCCTGAATGGCTCAGTGTGATATAATACAACAACCTCAGTCTGGTTTTCATTAAAAAAAAGAAGAATAAAGAGTTGCCATCTTTTGAACAGTTTAATAAGGGTTGTGGTGACCTTTTAGTTTTAGTTTTGCTTGGAAAATAAGTTTCTTTATCATCAGCAAAACAACAACAGGGGGCCCAAAATGGACCCTTGAGGGTGCCCCTCAAAACAGCAGGTCCAGAGAAGAGGAAAATTCACCAGTGTTAGCTGACAAGGTTCACCATATTGTCCTTATTGTCAATACACTCAGGTCTGAATAAAATAATGATATGCTTTATGGTGCTAATGTTGTGAGTTCATATATATTACACTGCATTTGTGTGGCCCACTAACTTAACTTTTGTTGGCAGGACCTTATTGACGACTGGAAGGCCAAGGAGACAAAGCGTGGCCATGGCAAGACCATTGATCCCACAGCCTTAAAATGGACACCACCTAAAGGGACGTAGAGGATCTTTTCACTCCAGATCCACCATGCACATGCTGATCTTCCACTGCACAAGAGCATGCTCACAGATTGCCCCCCCCAACACACACACTCCTGTATAAAACACCCGCCAGCAGACGCAGTCGTTCATTTACAGTCAGCCGTTACTCTGGGTTCAGCAGTCACTGTTATGACTCAGGAAACTGCCTTCAGTCCAGTAAACGCACAACTGACATCAGAGCGTAAATCAGATCAAATTATATTAAAACAAGGAGAATGTGGGAAGGGATAATCAAATTAAAAAGACATTTTTAGGCAGACTGTGTTGTCATATGGGCATACATTTCATGTAAATGTATTCACTCCATATGAAGTAGTCTGAGGTAATGTTCACTATCAAACCTGAAGAGCAAGACTGTAAATTCAAATGTTCTCAAAGACATTGCTAAACTAATTTTAAAATGAGTTATAGTTTAGATGCACTTGAAACAGTGATTAATTTATCTAAAGAAAACATGGATGGTCTGCTGAAGACCAAAACATGCCACTATTATTCATCTATTTATTTTGTCCAGTAATTTATAAATTGTGAATATAAGAGAAAAGGAACTTACTAACTTTCAACAGTTCAGCACTTTTGAATTCATTCACTTTTGAGTAGTGCTTTTTGAAGATACGTCTGTAAATTATACATTGTTGGCTTTTAATGTAACAATTTTACAAAAACAATGAACTAACTGCACCATTTTTAACATTCCTCATAACTTTATGTCTACTTGTGTCAGTAGCTTCAGCCTAACAGGCAAAATGGCTAATTCCGTTTTCTAACTTAAAAAAGTTATTGGGCCTTTTTTGTTTTAGAGCCAGTTTCTACTACACAAAATGTATAAAAGTCAAAACTGTAAAATACAATACTGTGCTTTTATTTAAAGTTGCCAACTAATATTTTGTTGCCACGTGAATAGAATCCAGCGATTCTTTTGTTAATCCAAATACAAAAGGGAATGTATGTGGTTCACGAGCAACATGGCAGCAGCTGGATACACTAATCTAATCTCGGACCGCCGTTATTGACCTGCACCGCGTTTCACTCTGCTCCCTAGACAGTCCGCGTAAGGTCAGAGGGATGTCGCCCGGCGTCGCGCAGACGACAAGCCCGCTGGCCTGACGGTGACTTGGCAGATATGAACGGCGCGCCTGAGAATGAGTCGGGCAAGTCACCGTTCTGTGCTGGGACGGTAATTTCCCCTGTCGGTGATAGTGCGTGTCTAAACCCAGAGCTAACAAACACTCTACAACAAGGAGTCATCACCGCGACCACTTACGTTACCCACCGCCTCCCTTCTATAGCTGCCATTGGCCATGTTCGGACCGCCACCTGGATGACATTTACCTGGAAGTGTGTTGTTACTACCTGTCTTCCCTTTGGTTCTTTTGCCTTGATTTTTTTTTTTTTTTTTCATAGTGATGGAGCTCACGCACATTACTTTTCTGTTACTTCTGTTTGTTTTGGTAAGTTCTCAATGATATTTTATACTGGTTCTACCTCTAAAGTTTATCACTGTATGGTCATTGGTGCGGGGCATGTACTTTGTATGTTTTGATGTGATCTCTGTCCAGCCTTAGAGTGTTTTTATACTAGATTTTGTTAATAAAATATGCTATTTATGTTAAGAAAAAAATAGGTCAACTGCATTGAATCTAAAGACAAAGCCCTATTCCATAAGAGCGGCTACCTTGTGAATGTAGATATTTATGTAAAATTTAATATTGTTGGGAAGATATTTAAAGGAACAAGAAGGAGAATCTTGGGTATTTCCCCAAATAAGACAATTATAGAAGCCTTACATTTCATTTTTTCATCTCTAATTTGTTGAATTGACAAATCAAAAGCATTAAAGCTTTTAAAAAAAAAAAAGATAAAAAAAAAAATATTGCAAAATACATTGACCCAAAGTGGTCCTAAGAATTTTAAAGGAATAATTCACCCCAAAATGAAAAGTCACTCTTTATTGATATTGCTATTATTTTGTTGGAATACCAAGTAAGTGAACTTAAAGATAAACAGTGAAATACCATAGTTTGGGCTTAAAAATATTCACTTTAAGGCCAGTTAATAAAGTCACCAGCATTTCTTACTTTTAATTTTTGTGGTTTACAATCCAGTATTTTGATTTGAAAATATATTAATTGATTTGCATTAGATCCACTTTTGGCAAATGTGCTTATTTTCAAATAGCTTGAACGGTCAAGGCCCAGTTATCGGCTTCTCAGCCTTACAAAAAGAACACAAGGACGCAAATGAAAGTTGCAAAAAAAGAAAAAAACAGTTAATTGTAGCAACCACAAAAATGGATGCTATCTTTTACCAGATTTGTTCTATTGAAATTTAGTCAATTCGAGGTACTTTTGTACTTTAAATCCAACACCAAACATAAATATTAGGATATGAAACAATGTCAGGTCAGTACAGATTAGATTTATTATAGTACAGTATTGTATTGTTAGTTTTTCCACATTTCATGCTGAAACAGTCTAACTCAACACTTGCCAAAATACAAACCAAAAATATCAAACTCTTCAGCTAAACGAGTTCAGACAGCACTTAGCTGTGAAATTGGAGGCGTTTAGCCAAAACGTGGTCTTCGACTTTGTCCCGATAAGCGTCACAGATTTCAAACGTGGAAGACTTGGGTCCTCGTGGCCTCGAGGTGTGTCTGCCCCTCCCGATTCGACCCGGCACGGTAGATTCCATTTCCTTGTTTCCA
Source organism: Lagocephalus sceleratus (assembly GCA_911728415.1). Classification (NCBI taxonomy): domain Eukaryota; kingdom Metazoa; phylum Chordata; class Actinopteri; order Tetraodontiformes; family Tetraodontidae; genus Lagocephalus; species Lagocephalus sceleratus. Next base: position 1,007,336 of record CAJVRN010000111.1, on the reverse strand, counting down.
TCGAAATGTCACCTCCGTATCATCTGTCAGCTGTGGGTCACAAGAACGCGCTTACATTCTCATGTTTGGTTCTACTGTATCCCTGTTTCGGTTTTACATCTACGAAGCGGTTTTTGGGTCGCGACCCGTTCTCAAATAAACAGGTGAAAATGACTCTTTGTGTTTTCATAGGGAAGTGCCCTTACACTTGTAAAAATTCTGAAATGTCTCTTCTTGACTGTCCTTTTTCTTTTTCTTAAGACTGTTCTGTCTTCTCACAGGACTTGTCTTGCCTTTAATAACAACATACTGTCAACAGAAGGACCTTCATTGTCGCGGTCATGCGGCCGTGTTAGAGTTGCAGGTTCTAACGTGCCAGTGGCAGCTATAAAACATCTACACGTCACAGATGTCACATCGGCTGAGAGCACCTTTCACAGGCCACAAGTGAGCTCTTGTAGTTCTGCCAACTGCTTCCTATTTAAACCGAAAGCAGAGACAGAAGTAGCGCTGCATCAACGTGTAGCTCAGGTTGTGCTTTTGTATGCGCTTCCCTCCCGGCTTAATAAACACAGATGCTGTAAACACCAGCTGAGGTTTGGTCTCCTGTGCTGCTTTCACTGAGAAGTACCCTTAAGAGTCAAACTAGTCGTGCTGAATGACAATTAAAGTTACTTCAATCTGATCTGGTCTCATCTGTCTTATTGGTAATCAAGGTCACTGGTTTCAAAGCTGGAGTAAACCCTGGACGGGTCTCCATACAACATTACATGTATGTTTTTGGACATGCATGTAATGTTGGTTTCCTGCAGAGTACCTGCAGGACACCATTGCAGGCAGAGGGAGAACATGCAAACTGAAGGACCTGAGGTGGAATGGAACCAGCAGCCCTCTTTCTATACATTGTTGCACCATTCTACTGCTCAGGTCTGAGACCAAACATCAAAAGTGACCTTCTAGCAATAAAAGTAAAAGCCACTATATTAACAATGAATATTGTTCCCAAAATAAGGAAATATATTCAGTTATAGACTGTTTAAAACTGGGCAACATTCAGATAACTCTTCTGAGTTGTAAGGGTAGAATAGTAACTTCTGTGGCAATAATCTAAGAAAAAGGAAAGAAAAACACATTCAACTATTCTGCGTTTAATATGTTCTCTTTGACAATTATATGTTTTCAGTTGTTTTATTTAGGCAAACATTTTCAATAATAAATGAAATGTACAAGAATTTATACTCTGGTGGAGCAGAAGTTTAAAGGAAACTTTGAAGATTCTTAAAACAGGACTGAAAGTAGAGAACTGGTGAATCAGTAATCTCTATCAATAGTTCATGATTCATTGAACAGACACAAAAATGTTTCACAAAATACTTAAAAACAAGCCTGAATTTAACACAAAATACTTAACATAAATAATGACAACACTGGAGTTCAGGAGTACTGTGGTCCTTCAGTTGTAGGTCAGGAGTACTGTGGTCCCTCTGCTGTACTTTTGGTGGTACTGTGGTCAGCTGTACTTTTGGTGGTAATGTGGTCAGCTTTACTTTTGGTGGTACTGTGGTCCCTCAGCTGTACTTTTGGTGGTACTGTGGTCCCTCAGCTGTACTTTTGGTGGTACTGTGGTTCCTCAGTTGTATTTCTGGTGGTACTGTGGTCCCTCAGTTGTACTTTTGGTGGTACTATGGTCAGCTGTACTTTTGATGGTACTGTGGTCAGCTGTACTTTTGGTGGTACTGTGGTCAGTTGTACTTTTGGTGGTACTGTGGTCCCTCAGCTGTACTTTTGGTGGTACTGTGGTCCCTCAGCTGTACTTTTGGTGGTACTGTGGTTCCTCAGTTGTACTTTTGGTGGTACTGTGGTCAGCTGTACTTTTGATGGTACTGTGGTCAGGTGTACTTTTGGTGGTTCTGTGGTCAGTTGTACTTTTGGTGGTACTGTGGTCCCTCAGGTGTAGTTCTTCCAGAATCCTCACTCACACCAGAAAACTGGACCAATTACACACTCCTCAAATCATTCCACTCACTTCCTGTGAGTCTAAATCTAACTCCTGTTTTACAAAGCACTGAATGGACTGGGACCAAATCACATCCCAGTTTTGTTAACACCTTATGATGCATCCAGACCCCTCAGGTCATCTGTGATGGGTTTACTGAATCTATGTTCTGTGTTCCTGGAATCAGAGCCAAAAATAGTGATGCGGCATTTGGCACTTATGTTCCTCACCTGTGGAACAAACCGTCAGCTCTTTTAAATCAGACCTGAAAGCCTGTTTACTGCAGCCTTCTCTTAGATGCTTTTAGTCTCATTTCCTGTCTTTGAAATGCACTTTTATGTTGCTTTTATCCTGAATGTCCTTGGACCAAAATTCTTTTTTGAAAATATGATATTAATGACATGAATGGCTTCATATTTTTATTATCTGGGTATGTTTGGGTGCCTGTGTGAAGCTATTTGAACTGCCTTGTGTGTGAGTTGTGTTTAACAGATAAACTTGTTTTATTTGTCCTAATGGTTGGTTCCAATGTCTGTGCAGCATACAGTAAAACCTGCGCTAAATAGCCCAGCAATCGCTTCTCTGACATCAAGAGTTCATGAATATGTCATGCAGACACCCGTGTGAAGAAAATATGGTTTTATTTATTCATTTGCAACATGATGCCATCAGGATATGAGTTCAAACACAGCGATGATTATTTCTGTGGTGGGTTCGTTTGGCAGCTTGATGCTTTAAGTTGGCGACACGAAAACAAACATAAATAGGGAACGGATGCGAACGTTACACAGGGACAGGGGGGCGATGGTGCAGACGATGAGCTGCGGCTTGTTCGAGTTGGTGATTGCGGAACACCGCCTGTGAGGGTGCGACCGCGTGACTCGCTGCATCCTCATGATCAACAACGCAGGACTGAATAGGACATTCGCGTTCAACCTGGGTTTACAGCAGTTTATCTTTACAGAGAATATTTTCTTTTTTTTTTCTTTTTTTCTTTTTTTTTACATTTAGTAGTCATCAGAATCCAAGTACTCCACCAAATCTGAAAAACACAAACATTGGTTTCAAAAACCATTCTATGAGCAAATTTCATAGAGATTGTTACAATCTCTATGAAACCTTTGGGTAGGACAAATATGTCAAATGTGGTTCATAAAAGTGATATGAAATTATATGAGGGTATTATACATGTATTGGTTCACCAATGCATGTATGCATGTATTTAGATATTATTATATTATATTATATTATTATGTATTTAGATACTAATCAAAGTACCATATATATATATATATATATATATATATATATATATATATATATATATATATATATATATATATATTATATATATATATATATATAAAGTACCATATATTAATATATATTAATTTAAAAAATCAAAAAGTGTTGAGCTCCAATAATTTCCCCAATTCTCATTATGTTGTCATTGGAATGCAAGACCACATTTCTACTTTTGCAAACATCTTTTGGGAGCTCACAGTGGAGCTTGAGAGAAAAAATATTTATCCCTGAAGGGTATTTCTGCATTAGGCTGCATTGATAAAACTACAACATACATCATGATATCATAAATACAGAAATACATTAAACAAACACTCCTGCATTGCCCAAATTCCCAGTTCAATTATCTGAATTCAGTAGCCCAGTAGCAGAGGGAGGGAGTGATTACCAATTGACCATCAATTCACCTGTCTATTGGCTCCTTCTGGTTAGCCATGCCTAGTCAAATAAAAAAGCTCTTTCCATTAAGGTGTGTAACATACGTCAATACACCATGGAATGGCACAAGAGGTGTGTGTGTACGTATGCGTGTGTGGCTCAAACTGACTGGGTATAAATGCTGTATGAATGTGTCTGACCAGGAACACTTTACAAGTGGATAGAAAAGGAAAGAGAACGTAAATATGACGGTGAATATCACAGTGTTATTCAACCCCAACAGGAGTGAAGAGACAGTGTACATGGAGAAGGAGAAAGAGGTTGTCTCACCTCCACCTAAAGTCCTTTTGCCCATCAGCCCGACAAACATCTCCCCTTTATTTCCTGATGTTGTCAAGCAGAAAGAGTTGGATTAAAGAAAAGGGGGAAAAAAAGAGTAATACATTTGAAGGTGTAAAGCGCGAGGAACAGCTTCTTCTGCTGTCATACTCACTTTCCCTGCCCAGTCTGAAAGAACGGGATGCACCTGCAATTAAATGTCAGAGAAAATTAGTCTTTGGAGGAGGCTTCATATCAGTGAAAGAAAGAAAGAAAGAGAGAGAGAGAGAGCTGAGAGAGGGGGGGTAATTTGAGCAATAACAAAAAAGCACTAATGATTTTTAGTTGTTCTTTCTACCTGAGCTTCTTCCCATCAGGCCGTGGAACTGCTGCGCTTTAGATCGCTTGATCAGGTCCGCCAGCTGGATGCTGATTCTTTTCTCTAGTGGGTAATCCTTGACACACACACACACACACACACACACACACACACATATTTACTCTGAGAAAGGCAGGAGCTGCCCCTTGTGAAATGTAACATTACTTCTGCCTACTTTTCTTTTGCTTTGTCCATTTTCTCCTTATCAAAATCACACAGTCTATTTAGGTGATGCAACACCTTCTGTATAAAGTACCCCTGCTCTCCTGCTACCTCAGCAATAGAATATTACATATTTCAAAAACACAGCCTGCACATTTCAGAATAATCCACATCACCTTGTAATGTAACTACACAAGTGTAGTTTGCACTAGAATGTTTGATGTTACTCTTACTTTTGCTTTTCTGCGCTGTTGCTCTGCTGCTGTACAATGTCAATTTCCCCATGGTGGGATGAATACATTTAAAAGATTTAAAGGATTTCTTATCTTATCTATTCTTAAGTGCTCAACCCTTCTCTGATGCCTTTCAAACCTCACTATCATATTCATACTTAACTTTATTTATGTAGTAATATTTGTATTAGTACATATTTGTTTTATTATATTATTACACAATTATACTTAAGCATTGATCAATATTCAAAACCACACTTTTTCCTACAATAAGAAGAGATAGATTATTCTCTATCAAGCTTAAATGTGCAGTGGGAAATTAAAGGAGTATTTCACCCAATAAAAGTCCATTTGTCTACTCCCAGCAGCTTCCTGCTGCTGCAGGCTATGAAAAAGAAAGAAAAGAAGAGTCGTGCTCTCTTTTTGATTCGAATTTGAATGGAAGGGAATGGAGGAAGTGGTCCCAATTTACTGCTAATCACATCATTCGTTTACACCCAGAAATCTAAAAGTGCAGCGAAACACATAAGATTAAGTGGTAATAATTATAAAGATCCCTCTTCCTCAGTGACCTGTGCGTCTCAGCTGTTTGGCGCGTAATTTGCGTCTTTGCTGATGGACAAACGCATCTACACTGGGCATCATCTGACAGTGCGACACACGAAAATAGCCTACTTGGCATTACCAAAAAAATTATCCAATTCTAAAATGTTCTCCCATTAGTTTAAAGTTAGATCAACTCACAAAGCGCAATATAATGGCAGAGCTCCCGTGCGTAAAATCGTTCGTGATCACTTCCATTAGGCTGCACTTGTCTGAATAAATAAATCTAATCTAATCTCAGGAAGGAAATATGACAAATAACGTTACGTTATCACAAAGAAAAGTCTAAAATTGGACTTCTCTTTTTTTTTACCTTCCAGTTCTGCACCATCCACACCTCTCCGTCTTCTTCGTCGCTGGAGAAGCCCAGTGCACCGAACACCTGCACGGCCACCACCACCAACAGCAGCGCTACAAATTTAACAGCCTCCATCTGGAATTAAAGGCTGGGGGGGAACTTTAAAAAGCGCCTGCAGACGGTGAACGAGAACTTTGCGCCGGACGTGGAGACACCCGCCAGCTTTCCCAGAGTTTTTCTTTTTTCTGCGCGCTTCGGCACCACGTTGACTCCCCTTATAAAGTCCCCCCGCGCTCGCTCCTCCCCCACCCCCAACCTTACATTAACGTGAATATTACATATACACATTTATATTTACATTTCGCCTGACTCAGATGTGACGTGCGGAGTCGTGCGCAAATAGAACGTGAACTTTGTTTTGTCCGACGTCTTCCAGTGTGAGTGTTTCCACAGTTGTGAAGTCTAGTGTGTTTGACAAGGGGTCACAGATCATTAAAGCATATAAATGATGGAATTGAGTTTAATTTACGATTTTTTTTTTTGTGAGATCTGTATAAATCATTTAAATAGGCTAATACATAAATAAATGATCCGGTGGTCATTTTTGCCAGGGACTATTATTGTAGTTCCTCCTGAATTGTCATCTATGCACTTTTGTGTGTGTGTGTGTGTGTGTGTGTGTGTGTGTGTGTGTGTGTGTGTGACTTTGCAGGTGGATGCAGCTGTGATAAATGCAAGCTTACAGGCTGCAGCAGCTTCACTGAACAGCCAGAGCGGACATTACCTTCAGCTCACTGGCTCTCTTGTGTCCCTGTTGTTTTTACAGTGAATGTTCCTGGCTTTATTAGGTTCTTATTTTCGTTTAAAAAACATAATCTTTAAAGTGCTTTGAATCATAGAGATATTATGTTACTGTATTCAACTATCACTTATTTATTTTTTTACCTTTGTCATGTCTGTCTGGACGGTCATACAAAACACGGGATTGCATCAATCTATGAAGGAAAAACATATATGTGATTAAAAAAACACTTTATATAATTAAATATGTATTTTAAAGTTGAATTCACATTTGCTGCTGGTACTGCATCTGGTGTTGAGCGCTCTACTTTGATCTTCAGTGGCTCACACTTTATGGGTTCTTGCAGCATCAGTTCCCATCTTCACTGGTTCATTTAATCTGCGTCGTTTCCTCCATTCAGAGAAACTTTTGTGTGTTTCAGCTAACATTTCCAAAGAGGAAGAGTTTTCTTTAACCAACCTCCACCCATCCACCCACAGTGGAAGTCGCTCACAGTGGAGTACCAGGTTGCCCTAGCATCAGAGCAGATGCTGGGCTGAACGTGGATCCCAGATTGCGGGAATGATCCGGCATATTTCTTTAGAAAGGATTGTCGGTGAGATATGTAACATTTGGCTTCTAACGTCAGGGCGATTCAGAACTCGACAGTCTACAAAAAAAGATGGAAACGGACTAACAGGTGCTCTTTACTTTCTGCCTTTGCACCTTCAGGAGGTATTTAATAGATTTAACATAATTCCAATTTAGATAAACCCAGAGATGTATCTAGGAGACAAAACACCCTTGAAGTAATACTTTCTTCACAACATTCTTAGAGAGGGTTACTCTAAGGACAACAATTAGCACAAACGGCACATTTCTGAGAAAATTCTTCAGAACTATAAAAGGACACAAAAGCAGATGAATGCAGAAGAAAGTTGTTCCATGAGAGAGATTGCAAGAATCAGAATCGGCGTTCCTCCTGATGCCCTCTGTCTGCAGGCAGCTGCTCATCAGCTGGTCAACGTTTATGCCCTGAAATCCCATCTGACTGACTGTTATGGTGCTCTCTGCCGACGGGAACGACCCGAGGCGCCACTATCGCCCATTCAGGTGCCTTTCTCAAATTCAGATATGGCGCAATATACTCCCATTAGACATCACGGAAGAATTGTTCTGCCGACATTTCTCTGCTCAGAATGTACTTTAGGAGTCATGCCGCATCAAAAGTGTATCCGCTGATGACACATAAAGATGCCCGTGCAGGTCGCATAATGACTCGGGAAAATGTGGCTATGACACAGATAAAGCCAATGGAAGATAGATAAATAACTGTCTCCCACCATTTTAGTTCTCCTTATGGGTTCAAGGTCACCTAGATGTCTACACTGTGGACCCCCCCCCCCCCCACACACACACACACACACATTCCAGCCCTGCTCCAAGTTTAAGACTGTGGGCACCGTTTTGGATTATAAGCCCACATATTTCTGTCATTTTCTGCCAACGTTGACCTCAATGGTAACTTTGTTCAAACAACTGTGTTATACTGGTAACGTTGCACCACAGCCTGTCTTTGCTGTGTGGCGATGAACATCTACGCGTGGGTAGAACTTCACGAACTATTGCTCCGAAGCTACAGCTGCCTTATCCCCATCATCAGACGACGACGTCCTTGAGAATCCCACCAGTGACCACTGATTACGCATTCACGCATCTGCTTTAATGACAGTTGTGACGGTCTACACCGCTGGCTGTTTTGAGGGTGGCTGTTTAAAGTAAAGGTGGCAATCAATCTCCTTCAATCAGAAACTATAGAGGATCAAAGACACGCACAATATTAAATCACCTCTGTGCTGACATCATCGCAAGACTCCGACAGGCCTCAGAAAAGCACTTTGGTTTTGTCGGGTTGAACCTCGAACACACACACACACATACACACACACACACACACACACACACACACACACATTCACACGTGCGCTGACAATTGCGGGGATCTAAAAAGGTTTGACTGATTGCTGATGATCCTTTTGTAACGAATAACACACATTGAGGTTGAAGTGCAATAGTATTTGTAATTGTGAATGTTCAGAGTTGGTATGTTCTCCCACTGCTTATGTGGGTTTCCAGTTTCCTCCCGTGGTCCAAAAACACAGAGATCAAGTTGAGGAGCTTTAACCGCCCCCCCCCCCCCGGTGGGTGAGAGTGGGTGGTGTGTGTTTTGTGACTGACTGCAGATCTGTCCTCGCTGTGCTCACATCTGCTTGGTGGCTAATAGAGAAGGGTTCAGCAACCCCCCCCCCCTTCCCCCATAAACCCACTCTTGATTAGTAATAAATGATGGTTAAAAGGAAAACTGATATGACATAAGTCAGGGACGTCCACGTCGTTATCTGGCCGCTAATCATTTTGTCTGAGGAGACGTAAAACGAAGTAGAGGTCGCGAAATCCAGACTGTACCTGCTGAGAGTGCAGAATCAAGACCGTCTGTTCCACGGTTCTCCACACAATCTTGCCAAGTCATTGCCCCTTTTGTCTTCGAGCATTCTGTCGTGATGATCGAAGCGATTCTCCAAGGCGCGTGGAGGTGCGCCGACGGTGACATCACCGGGCCTCGTTGAACAAAGACAAAAAGGGACGTATATATTTCTGAATGAGCGTTAGAGGATATTTGAATGACTGGATTCAGTTGAGCAGATGTCAGCAGCCAGCTGAAGGGTGTTGGGGGGGGGGGGCAAACAAAAGCCAGTGGCTTCCTGGCTGCGCAAGGCAGCGAGGAACTGATGAGGAAGAGTTTGTGTTCAGGTTTTGATCAGTGGAGACTGGTTGAAACCATTCTAGGTGGGGCTGTGAATTCAGCACATGAGGTCAGGTTCAATAACCCCAAATAATGAACACAAACAACAGGACACCAGTGTCACGTGATCAAAATATTATTACATATTAATATATTCATATTTTCTACTGACTGACTGACTGTATCAGTTGGTGGAAATGCAGTTGATATCATTCATATTGCTGTATTTGTGGGTAAAAACATTTATAGCTGATTTTGTGAAAATATATTTTACATTTTTTCCCCTCATCAGGGAGGGCTGAGCCACAGTGCCCACTATGGAGATCATGAAACCAGTCTGGAACACCCCAGTACTACATTCAGGTAACCGATTCACTGGCCAAACACAGTTGACTTCTTATTAACTTATTCTAATAATTAATAATGTATTACCTCATTCTGAAATGGATCATGAAGCATCCGTGCCGTTTTAAATGACCGTCAACACACTGCAGACTGATACCCAGTTTTCCTCCAACATCTTCCATTAAAACCAGCAGCCAAATATAACTATTTGAATAGTTGTACATATACTGTAAGTATGGGGTAGCTGAAACTTTATGAACACTTGCTACTTGACCATTAAAAGAGTATTTTTGCGAAATCTAAAAGGTTTCTAACAGACAAATAAAGAAGCTCCCAGTAACCAAGTGAATATCTCATCGTACTTGTTACAGTCTAGTTAAGAGTAATCTTCTTGTATCTGGGTGTCATCAGAGATGTGGCATCCTGGTTCATTATATTTGTGAATTTTTGGCGTTAGGTCTCCATTCTTAAAGATCAAATATTCTGAGCAGATTTGACGCAAAGGTGTTGCTATTGTTGTTGTTTTAGATGAACCATTTCAAATGATAGAATACATTTTTAAGAGAATGTAAGGACAGGGATATATTCGTTTCATTTTGCTGTTTGTACGATCCAGAATATAAAGCTTAGGGCCTTCCGTGTATCTCTATAAAAAGATTAAAGAAGTGAATACAGCAGCAAAAGTGGATGAAGAACAGAAGATAAAAACAAGAACATTCCATTTCCTCCCAGGCCCTGTTGAAAGTTAAGAGCTCTGAGTAAGGTTAAAAAATGTGTTCTTTTAATTACTTATTCATGTGGCATGGGTTATTTTGTGATGAGGGGTTTGGTGAATTGGGGCAAGTCCAGTCAGTCATTTGTTGCAAGGACATTTAAAAAAAAAAGGAGCAGATAAGCCCCTTTTGGTTTCATAATAATGGTTAGCAAAGAAGCAGAAGAAAAGGAATCTTTAGCGAGACCCACAGAGACGGAACTGCTGTTTTTACACTCCGTTAGTGCTCACATGTTATTATACATGAATATTCAATGGACACATGCAGACACCGAGGGAGCTATGTCAGTGAGTCAGATTCTGGTCCAAAAAAATCTTTATCTGATATTAAAAAACTTATAAAAGTGGCCCAAAACCCAATTCAGAATAGATGTCTTGATGGGTGACATTTTTTTTTTTTTTTTTGGGGGGGGTGTTAGAATCATGCCACAGTCCCCCAAAAGCCATTTTGCAGTTTTGGTGCTTTGCTCAAGGGCCACATCCTTCCACATACCAGCCCAGTCACCAGCAGTCTGAGCCAAGTCTACCTCGTATAACTTCTCTTTAACATATCTCTTGTTCCATCCGATGTGAAATATTCAAGCATTGGATGTCTGATCTGTTATTAACAAAAACTGATTTTGAAATTCTACAACGGTGTAAAAAATAAGCCCTGTCGCTGATGTTTGAAGGTGAAGTGGTAACTGTATTTTCCTCGTTTGAACCTCAGTCCATAAAAGACCTGAGAAGAAGAGGTGAAGACAGGTTGAGCCTCTTACAGTAGAGATCTTTCTCTTCCTCTTCATATGTGAGCTAATTTGAGCCCTGCTCCAATGACTCATCTTAAACGCATTACTGTGTAAATGTATATTCTGGAGCAGGCTTGGAAAGACCATTACATACCTAATGCAGTGTAAATTACACAATTTCAGGATCCTCAGCATGAGTTGTTGCTACAGTTTAATATGTAGCTCTAGTCAACGACTTTTAAGAGATTCTCCTCTACTGTAGTCTGCTGTAGAGAGAAGAAATAATAGAGTCTACAATTGTAATGTAATGCTTGATGATGTAATCGCTTGTTTGTTTACATTTTTCTTTGCTTCCCTTTGTCTCTTGCTGCTTTTACACTTTGCCACAAGTCTTATGAGTGACCCGGGGACATGGAGGCAGCCAGAGTTTGGATCTGGTTAACCACCAGGGGAGCAGTTTTTGCCCCACAAAATAGGAGCCATTGCTCCAGCTGTCACTGTGACCTCCTGGGACAGGGAAGAACAGTGCGTCTGGGTTTCAGAAGTGCTGAAGCTTGACTTGTAAACTCAATGATACTTTTTTTTCTAATCATGTGCAAGATATTGTCTCTCTGGATTGTCCGTGTCTACGGTACCTCTGGGTCTCCTTCTGCCTCCTACCTGCAATTATCCTAACCGGAAAGAAGCTGGTAATTTCCTCTAATTTCTTTTCTTCATAATATTATAAATGAATTGACCTGTAATACCTCAGCTGCAGATGCCTATGTTAGTTCAATATGCAAGTATCCATTAAGGCCCAACCAAAGCGAACCAATTTTTGTCTTTATTCAGCAAACAAAGCAACAAAAACAGACTCGAAGCAAACTGCGGTTCCTGTAGTTTGACTCGGTATGACTAAGGTTTTGGTGGTTTCTACCGGAACTTGTTTGTAGATTCAAATGTGATGGTTTGCAGGAAGAGTCAGTGAGGAAATGAAACATTCCACGAATAGCAAAAAAAAAAAACAGAAACTGCTCAACATTCAGGATGTAATCTCTCCCCATCGATGCAGCTAACACAATTAAAATTGAGCAAACTTGGAGCGATGTGGAAACACGGCCTTTTTTTTTTTCTTCCCTTTGCATGGGCGCTAACTGGTTAAAACCCAGTGAAACCAGCTGCCCCTGTGCTTGCAATCATCGCTATCATGAGGTCAATTTTAATATTCAGCGCCTCGCTCAATGTTACTCAGTTTGCATCTCCAGTTCCAGCTAACTGCATACACACAGAGACATTAACATTGAATTAAAACCATAAAACTACCTCTCTGGCTATAAAATGGCAGCTACCAAACGAAGATCCTGCCTCTGCGAGACATGAAACTTTGTGCAGCAATATTTTTTTTTTTTGAAGTAGTTTTCTATCTTGTTTCTCTCTGACCCAGGAGGGCTGTGAATTAATTTGGTCCATACGTTACAGGTCGTCTGTTGTGAACCATGTAAACACATCCAGATCCTTTCCACCCACTTCGTAATGAGATCGTTCAATCACAGCGCTTGGGCCCTGTGTGTGATACGTCCGCATGTTTTTAATGTCACCTCACATTCGTTTCCCTACATAATTCATTATGTGGGGATTTACAGCTGTTGCTTATTAAAAAGAGAAATGATTCCCGCGAGAGCCCGGTCTGTTAAACGTCGCTTTGCTCCCTTTAATGGAATTATGCTTATCGATTTTTGACAAAAAAAAGAAATGTGTATACATTCCGCCCATCGCATCATGTCCTGGAATCACGTCCAGCGCTGCTTTGTTTATGCTAATTACATTTTGTACCATGTAATTAAATGCATTTTTCTTTTCAGTTAGAGCTGGCCACTTTACTTGATAATAAGTTTCTCTGCTGATAAGGGTAATAATAATAATAATAATGATAGTTTGGGAAAATACCTTTATTATGTAAGAGGCTTGCTGTTGTGGAGAACAGTCCCTGAACGAGTTGCTTAGGCTTCTAATTCCTTCATCTAACTCTATATCCTGTAGGAATGTACATAAACGCCACGCGATTCCTCTTCATGTCTGCATGCAGGTAGCTGGGCCTGTCAGGGCAAATCATTGTTTTAAAGTCTGTGGCCGACGTCCTGTGAGATGTGACGATGAAAAGATGTTTTGAATCTTAATAAAACGAAATAAGATAAGATGATCAGGAAAAGAGATCAGGAAAGCTTCAATAGAAATCTATAGTGCTGAAATTTGCTTGTTTTTTTCAGTAAAAGGGTCACATTGCTTCCATTTGTGTTGCCCCTTTTAATCTAGTTCTGCCTCTCTCCCAGTCGAACAGGGCATGGCTCATCCCAATCTGGTGTCAGATACTGTTTTTTTTTTTTTTTTTAGAAGCAGACATTCACGGACTGGTGCTCAGAATAATTAACCGAAGGAAAGCTGTTGGAAGAGGAAGCTCAGTGTTGCATAATGGGGCGTGTAGGACCCCGCGGAGGCTTTGAGACCCTACATTAGGTGGAAGCAGATGTCGACCTGGTTGGGAAGAAATCTGTTGGATTGCTCGTAGGACCAAACCCAATAGCCCTAGCCTACATCTACTTCCCGATGACTGTCAGCTAAGTGTGCCGATGTGTGTTGGCACATGAAATGCTGCTACTAGAGATCGTTGAGTTACAGTGAAGATATCTTGACAAGGTGGAGCCATCCATTGTATTGAGAGGGTCTGTTACGCAGGAGAGGTTGGGTTTATTGCACAGGTCATGGGTAATGTGTGTGGAACATGGGTTATGGTGTAATAAAAATATGAATAGAGAAAGTTGGACATCCAAACACAAAGACAACTTTAGCCAGACGTCAAAAACTAAACTGACTCATTGATTAATAACCGCTTTCACTTAAATCAGCTCTCTCTTGTGGTTGGAAAAGGAATCTTTCATTTTGTACCATGGAAAACCAGCCCAGTGATTTAAAGGGCTAAAATGCCTTGCCAAACTTCTCTGAACTGCCAGTTTCCATAAGCAAAAACATCGTGTTTAATTGCTTTATCCAAATGTTAACAAGGCTTCACCTTGACTTTAATGCAACAACTGAGAGCAAAATGCTGTTAAATGTTGATAACAAAGACACCAGAAGCACTAATATGTAATATGGTAGTGTTATGAATTAATTTTTAAAGTTAAAACAATTCAATGATGTATCTTTTTGAATATTTCAAGATACTGTTTTTTTTTTTTTTACTTCCCTGAATCATGTGCGAAACTCTGATCAGATTAATGGATTGTAGCGTCATCTGCTGGTGGAGATTGTCTCTACAGTTATGTCTCCTAACTACCACACACCAAACCAGGCAGTAGGTATAAAGGTACAGAACGCTTTTTCTGTACCTTTTGTATTTTCAGTACCTTTTGTTATTTCAGAAATCTTTTTCCTAATTCTTCTTATAATACATTCTCTGGCTATCTACCTGCACAGGAACTGAACATGCAGGCATACTTAAATCCCATCCAACTAAGATTTAAACAATCTCATCATAGATGTTTTAATGACCTTGAATGTTAAGAAAATGGGGATTTGAACGCAGCTTATTCTGAGCTTGCCCAGAAAAATCTTTTCACCCTATAAACATGGTCATAACCTGGGGTATAACATTCCTAATATTCCTGAATGGAACTGAAAAATGATTTCCATCATTTTGTAACATTTTAATGCAGAAAAGTCACTTAAATGAATAGTCTTTACTAATCATAACACATGAAAGATTGAAATATGCACACACACACACACAAACACACACACACACACACACACAAAACACTCACAGACATCCTTATCTACTATCTTTGTGAGGACCATGTCCTCACTTTGGCAGTAGAATGCATATGTTGGTAATCAGTAGAAGAAACACCCCCCTAACCCCCACCCCCCACACACACAAATATGAACCAGGTATGATACACTTTTGATCGCCACATGAATTTTAAAGCAACTCTCTAATTCTTCTACCCTGTTTGGTCTGAAGAGGAGAGAAAGGAAGGGGAGAAATGGCCTGTGTCACTCATTCAATTCAATCAATTGTCCCTGTGCTGGCAGACAGCAGGAAACATTTCCTGCTGTCAGACCAGAGGGAACAAAAACATAATCTCCTCCGCAGAGGTTATAAAACCTTGTCTACGATGTGAATGAAGGCATTTATATCAGTATCTGACAAAATCAGGATGTGTAATGTAATAGATATTACATCAGGACAGTTGAACCTATATGAAAGTACATTCATCCAAATGGTGGCACTATGACTGCACCCATGCATGTGAGGAGACTGTTTTTGGAATGACAAACACACTTAGATAAAAAGTGCTAATCAAAAATGCACATATTAAATACTCATTAAACATTAAAAAAAAAAATGCTCTAAACATTATGGTGCTAATGTGTGGTGCTCTAATGTTTGGCTGAATTCTTAATGTATTCGATAACAGGCCGGGACTGATGTCCTCTATTGGCAGTAAGAGATGGGTTGCTGCAATACTCCTGCTGGGAGGCTCCACCTCCTATAGGGTAAGACACCAGTTAAAGTCCATTTCACAGGTTTCACAAGCAGAAATGCATCTTTAAATCCAGTCGATGGTGGTTTCAGAGCACTTAAAGGAGCACAGGTGAGTCAGGGCCGGGGTATCGTATGCCACATTTACAATAAGGAGTGCAGTTTGAAGCCAGGTCAGGCCACTATATCAGATTTTGTCCACAAAGTAGGCACTCTACGGGACACAATAATCTATACTTTATCCTCGAAGGGCACCTTAGAGAGCACTTGTTCATGTTTTGACCACTAAAACAGCACTGTGGAGGACTATAGTCAGTGCAATATCGTCTACCACCCACCAAATCGAAGGGAAACATCAAAATACTGTATGGAAAACCGATCGATACAGAAAGATCCCCCACATTTTGTTCACTTCAGAAATGGAAATGTTATTTTGGGATTTACAAAAGTGGAGGGAAAACTCTTACAGTATATCTGAGCTAGTTTCATTTAAACAAGGCTCCTTACATAACAGTCCACCAACAAATGAGGACATTTGAACATCAGGTTTTACTTGAGCGGTTATGCAAAGTTTAAAAATTTACTTTACAAATCAGTGAAGCACAAAGGCCCTTTGATACACTCAATAATCACCCTCCCCTTCTATTATTTGGTCAATATTGCTTAGCAGCATCACACAATCTCCACCTTCCCCTTCTTTTTTTTGCATGTTTTTGGTGCATACAGCCCTACACTGTGGTGGTGGAATGCGGCGGGGCGAGTGTGTGCAAACGGTGCGTCTGCGTGCGAGTGTGTTTGCGCACGAGGCTGTGTACAGCGTGCCTGTATCGCTCGGACATCAGGTTGTAGAGCAGGGGGTTGATGGCGGCGCTGAGGTAGAAGAGCACAGAGGACGCCAGGTTGAAGTACTGAGAGAGATAGTAGAGGAAATACTGCGAATCCGTCTGTGTGGTACTGAAGGGCGCATCATCGTGCGGGGCATGCGGGTCCGCCGGTGTCCAGGCCCTCGTGTCCGTGCTCGAGGGCTCGTCAGACTGCGCGTCAGAGAGTGTCTCAGTTCCAGGGCTGAGGTGTCTCTGGAGGGCCTCTGCGTGAAGGTCTGTGAACACCCTGTCATCCCTCTCAGACCCGCGCTCCGATTCCATGCGGGAGCCGACGTTGGCGTGCCCGTAAGCTTCGGGAAGCGCGTGCGAAGCGTTGCCCACGTGTTTGTCGGAGTCCAAAGTGAAAAAGAAGATGGTGCGACCCACGTGGAATGGCAGCCAGCACAGGACGAACACCAGGACGATGACCCCTGCAGAAGAAAGGAAGGACAAGTTAGCGCTGCTGCCACCTCACGGCCGGAATACCGCTGGTGATTCTCCGACAGCAGTCTGAAGGCCAGGTGGTCGGAGGAGGGCGGACGGCGGGGGGACTCTCACCCAGCATCTTGACAGTGTGCCGGTTGTTCAGGTCTCTGTGGCTGTTCCGCGAGCGCAGCCAGAGGGTGCGCCCAATCAGGCTGTACACCAGGCCCAGGACACACAGGGGCACCAGGAAGTACATGTTGGACAGAACCAACATAGCCGACACGAGGCCCGAGGAGACCGCGTAGTTCGTGCAGCGGCACTCCCTCGTGTCCCCCAGTGGACCGTCACCTCTGTCCAGCTCTCCTCCTCCTCCGCCCCCCTCATCTTCTTTCATTTTATTCTGCATCCTCTTCCCCTCGCGTTTGACCGGGCCCTCGTCTTCCGTGGCTCTTCCCTCGAGCCCTTGCTCCTCCTGAGCCCTTTCTCCAACTTCCGGGCTCTTCCCCCCTCCCTCGAAGCCTTTCGTCACTCCGTTTTTCTCACTGCTCTCGGTGATCTCTTTGTCTTTCCAGTTTATGTCCTCTAACTCTACATCCTTCAAGACCAGATCTCCATCCTCTCTTTCCCTCGCTCTTATGATAAAGCCCTTCTCTCCCTCCTTGCCCGTCCATGTTCCACTCTCCCTCCATCCACCCAGCCCTGGGTCCTCGCTCCCGACCTCCTCCACTCCGACCATGATCAACACCGGCGCCGCGCTGATGGCCGCGCCCAGCCAGATGCAGCCAATGATGGTCCTGGTCCTGCGCCTTGTGACCAGGGTCTTGGCTGTAAACGGCCAGCAGACCGCCAGGTATCTCTCCAGGGAGATGAAAGTGATGTGCAGGATGCTGCAAAACGTGCAGCACTCGGAGAAGAACATTGTCAACTTGCAGGAGAGTTCCCCAAAAGTCCAGGGCCGGGGCCTCCACAGCTGGAAGATTTGGGACAAATGAAAGAAGGTGAGCTACTGATAACATTAACGTCCTGATCTTCATGTGACACCGGGACACCTCTGAAGTTTCACTTTAGCTGCTGCAGGAGATCCATGATTATATTTAGGTTCTTTAAGTGAATTTCCACAGTTAACACACCATAACCAACACCACTGAAATAAACATGCAAACCATGCACATGAAATGAATCACACAGCCCAATAGTGTATTAACATTAGAAGGTATAGATGTAAATACCTAAATCATGAGAAGTTACCCAAGAATAAGCTCCTGTTTTATATTTATTTATGATAGTCATAACTTTATTTATGATAAAGAATCACAACTTTATTTATGGTGAAGAGTCAGAACTAAGCACTTCTAGTGTTTAGAGTTTGGTGTTGGGGACACATTCCCAAGAAACTCTGGGGTCCTGATTTTTAGTGTTTTGGACTGTTGCATGGTAGAGTTGATGACTATTAAACCCCAGATTGGCTGTACTGTATTTTTATGGTCTTTATATAGTGTTTCTGTCTCGTCTACCTCCGTGTGATTCCTTTGTTTCTCACATTTGAGCAGCTGTTGACATTTGACATTAATACAACACAGTGGATGAGGATTACAAGCCATCTCCACAAATCTATAAATATTGTTGTAATACAACAGATGTGCAGATTATAGATTGAATTCAGTCAGAGTTTTCTAGTGATACAATCACTTTTTTAAAAAAAAAAATTCAAACCAAATAATTTTCAAAACAAATAATACATGAATAGAATTTTCTAATACACGAATAGAATATAAAAGGTTACTGAACATGCTGTATCTGTCACAGTTCTCTACTAATTCATTTTGAAGTACTAAAACAGTAAAGTGACTGTCAACATTACATAATAGATTTGAATTCTACTAATTTTCTCTTCTCTAAATGTTGGAGGGCAAAATAAAAATGAAAAACACTCATAATTCCACTGTCCCTGAAATCAGATGTACTTTAAAAATACACACATTAAAGGTTTAAACTGTTTCACTTTTGTTTGATTTTGATCACCATCATTTGTTAATTGGCCAATTTGAAGAGAAACTTTCCTTAACTCTGAATCTTGCTGTACAATCAGACATCTTTGCATTTGCTTTTAACACCGGTTAAAAGCATTAATGCCATTATACCATGAACACCAGCCTCCACCTACAAATGTCATTAAATCACTTTAATCAGACTCGCATATCCAACACAACAGCTATCATTATTTGAATGCATGCTCATCTCTTCCCTCAAAGACCCCCCCCCCCACCAAAAACACACACACACACACACACCCACACCGCACATGCTGGAGCCACAAAGCTTTTCTACCGGCGAAGACCTGACGTTAGTGGTGACCTAAGACTGATCCATCACCCCAGCACCCTTTGGCGTGTAATACAAGTAAACCTGATTTGGTGGGAGGGAATCCCCTCGGGGCTCACTCAAAGTGGACTTATTTTACCGGCACAGTTAGATCACACTACAACCTCCATCTCTGCTTCAACCG
This sequence comes from Lagocephalus sceleratus, assembly GCA_911728415.1. Taxonomy (NCBI): domain Eukaryota; kingdom Metazoa; phylum Chordata; class Actinopteri; order Tetraodontiformes; family Tetraodontidae; genus Lagocephalus; species Lagocephalus sceleratus. The sequence goes on along the minus strand of CAJVRN010000111.1, from coordinate 987,942 downwards.
CCTTAATGAGCCTGTCAGCATCTTGGCCGCGTCAGGTTTTGCGGGTGCATACGCATCCTGCAGTCACATTAGACGTTGTGCATGTACCTTATACAGGTCCACCGGCAGCAGCAGCAGTATCAAGATGTCACTAACAGCCAAGCTGCTCAAGTAGAGGTAGGTGGAGCTTCTCATGTAGGGTCGAAGCCAGACCACCAGAATCGTTAGTATATTTCCCAGAAGTCCGAAGAGCATCAGTGGAACATAAATGATGGTCACACACACTGGAAAATGCAGCAGTGGTTTACGCATCAAAACGATACCGGCTCGAGAAAAAAGTCAGACAAGAATTAATATAGGTCTGTTATAGCTCAGTGTTTGACATATATTTAAAGTTTTAAAGTATTTTGAATATCCTAATGTACAAAAAAAGTACCCAAACATTCAATAAAGTATGGTTCAGTTTGTACCCACCTAATTCTACCAGTCCAATCATCGGTTCCTCCCAGTGACATTCCTGGTTCGAGCAGTTCTGCTGAAAGCCTGGAGCAAGACTACAGTTTTGGTCTTCACATCCATTTTCACCCATGTCCAAAAAATCTGTGATGTTGCTCCGTGTGGACCACAGTGGGAGGCAGAGCAATGCGTGTCCACCAAGTTATGGGACACAGAGGAAATGCCCGCCGATAGATTGCCTGCAAAGCATGATCACAACAAAGGCAACAAAAGTCAAGAAGAATTAACATGATTGTTCTGACAGAAATTACAGATATTGCCTGCAATAGAATAAACTTTAATAATGGACATGCAGTATACTCTACACAATTTTAAATCAATCAGGATTATCTGATAAAGAAGGAGATAATCGTTCAAAAATGTAAATTGCATATTGTTTTAAATAGTATGTACCCACTGACTGAGAGGCGCTCCGCTTTATCTTGTTTCTGCTCTCACGCTCTTTGACGGTGAGTCAGTGACTTCCACTTCCACGTATCTGTCCCTCTCTCCCCCTCTGTCATCCCCTGTGCCTCACCCTCTCACAGCCCTGCGTTAGGAATATTGATTAGAATACCTGCTGCTCTAACAGTTTATTGAGCCAAAGTACGCAAAACAGATAATACAAACTAAAGATATCATGGTGAAAATTATGCATTTTTCTATGTATGGCACATTTTTGTGCATTTATTACATTTCAAAGTCGGAATTCCAGACTTTGAAATGTAATTTGCTTTTAACACCGGTTAAAAGTGGTGAACAGAAATATAATTTGAATAATTGTAATTTCTGATGTCATAACAGAGGATTCATTTATTGCAAAAGTTAGTGAGAATTAAAAAAGTTTAAATATGAAATGTTTTACTTTTTAGTTAAAGAGAAATCTTAAATAAGCAGCAAACAGGTTACAGTTCTAAAAATCAGAAAATTTAATACAATTTAAAAGTGATACTTTAATATTCCATTACTAATATAACTTAATATTACATATTGTTTTTGACATCATCTTTAACACCCTTCATGATACACTATTAAATAATATTACATTATTGTCAGGGAAGGCTAGTTTCTTAATGTTAACTTTAATATTCTTTCATGTTGATAGCATTTGGATAAATGTGATTCTATGTACAGTTAAATAGAGCAAAAATATAATGGCTTCATATCCAAAGACATGCACAACTGGGGATTAGGTTGATTAGGAGCTCTAAATTGGCCATAGGAATGAGTGTGCATGAATGGTTGTCTGTCTCTGTGTCAGCCCTGCGACTGAATGGTGTCCAGTCCAGGGTGGACTTCTCCTTCACCCAATGTACTGGGATAGGCTCTAGTCCCCCCCGCGACCCTCTGTTGAGTAAAGTGGTAGAAGATTTCACTTATTTGAGTACAAATATAATTTCAAATGTTTGACCTCAGTATTTTTAAGCTGCATTCTTTGTGTACCTCAGATATCCAACTGTTACAACTTTATAAAATAAAAACAGAGATGTCGTGGCACCCTTAAGTCATCATGTGATGGAAAAATACTTTGACTGTATTTTTTTTCTACAGGAATTGGAACACTTTTATTATCTGATTAGATGGAGGCAACTGATTTGCTGTGGTGACCCCTGAAGGGAAAAGAACAAGATATATATATCTATCTCTCTCTCTCTCTCTCTCTCTCTCTCTCTCTCTATATATATATATATATATATATATATATATATATATATATATATATATATATATATATATACACACACATATATATCTATCTATCTATACACACATACACACATATCTATCTATCTATCTATCTATAGATAGATAGATAGATAGATAGATAGATAGATAGATAGATAGATAGACAGACAGACAGATAAGATGTATATCACACAATCTGTATATACACTGCAAAAAGCACTTCTGATTGCATAGCATAACTGAATTTCATCTCTGTACTTCTGACATGTGCAGTGACAATAAAGTTGTCAAGATAGTACGTGAAGCCAGAGATAATGCTATTCTGGAAAAGGACCGAACCATGGAGGCCAAGAGAGAGAGAGAGAGATCTTTGGTCCAGATACTATCAACTGCTGGATCAGTTTCTTTTCGAAGGGGAAAAGGACCAGACTTAGATTTGCAATATAAACAATCTATGTGTATCCTCCCTCTCCAGTAAAATTGTCAAGCATTGACAGGTCCGTGATGATAAAAAGGTTGGGGACCACTGATTTACGCACACAAACACCACACTACACCTGCGACCTGTGATAAGGAGCTGATTTGGAACCAACCAACTCTCTTACACACCCCAGCAGCAGAAACTCTCTCCTTCTCTCTCACTATCTTTGTGAAGTAAATTTAGAACTTTCCAATCACCCCCCCCCCACGCTACTGAATTTGACATAGGTTCGATTTACGACCAAATAGACTTAACACCAGTCTTTTGGAACCAGATGTGGTTGTGAGTCGATGATTACCTGTATTTGAGGGTTTATTTTTGGTATTTTAAGAGAATACTGAGCTTTTCTTCATAATTTTACAATCGCTTCTGATACGCAACCTTATCAATATTCATAATAAATAAATATAACTGGGGGGGAGCACATTGCAACAAATTTTAATTTGTGTTCATGTGCAGCAACATGAGGTATATTTTTTTCACCAGTTCTCTGTATTGATCAATGGCAGCGAGCTGTGCCTGCATTGTGGCTATGTATAAAGCACCTTAACGTTTTTGCCCTGTGGCTCTTTGAATGTTTGAAATGGGTGTTTGGTCCTGTAGTTCTCTATGTATTGGATGTTTTCTTGCACCCAGTCCAGCCTTTCTTCAAGATATTTTTTGTGGTTTATGATAGTCCTAGTTTCTATGATCAGTGGGAGGTGACCATATTCTTCATTCAGACTAGTCCACATTTTCTTCAGGTAATCCAAAGCAGCTTCCTGCTCCTCAACTTTTTTTCTCACAATGGCTTCCTTTATATCCTCTTCAGCCTTTTTAGCAACCTCTTGAGCTTTCTTTTCTTTATCATTGCACTTCTGCAGGTACTGAGGCCCAGTTCCATAGTCCTTGCGCTTCATATGTTTGGGATGTCCTAAATTCTGCACAACAACTCCACTCCACGATGGTTGATTGCTTGCTTAGGAATTTGTTACACACGATTAGTCTGGACCCAAATGCAGGAAACAACGGGGCTGCGAATTCACACAAAGATTTATTACACTCACAAAAGCCAAAACTCTCTCCAGGTCTCAGGGTTGAGTAGCCGCCAAAGCAATAAACGCTGCCACGCTGGCGGACGTCTAGGATCCTCCAAACAGTGTAGGCTGGCGCACCTTCAATGACCTACACTGGAGGAGTCGTTGGCGGGCGGGGCCAAGGCTGACTCCGTCACTGGCTTGATCCCGGAGATGTGGAACGTGGGCTGGATCTTCATTGACGCTGGGAGGCGGAGGTGCACGGCAACTGGGTTGACCACTCGTTCAACCTCAAAGGGTCCCACAAACCATGGCGCCAGCTACCTCGAGTCTACCTGGAGCGGAAGGTCCCTTGTAGACAGCCACACCTTCTGTCCCGGATGGTAGGTGGGGGCCACGGACCTGCGGCGGTTCGCCCAACACTGTGACTGCACAGAGGAGCAAAGCAGAGAAACACGCACCTGTCGCCAGATCCTCTTGTAATGACGTAGGTGTGCCCGGACTGATGGCACCGCTGCGTCCTCCTCCTGGTAGTTGAACAGCGGCGGTTGGTACCCCTGGGCCACCATGAAGGGGGAGGTGACTGAAGCAGTGGAAACAAGGGTGTTGTGGGCATACTCCACCCACACCAGGCAGGAGCTCCATGTGGTGGGGTGCCGTGCCACCACGCACCGGAGCGCTCCCTCGAGACTCTGGTTTGTCCTCTCCATCTTGCCGTTGGACTGGGGGTGATAGTCCGAGGAGAGACTCACCGTGACCCCGAGAGCTGCACAGAAACTCTGCCACACCTGGGACTTGAACTGGGGACCCAATGTCCTTGGGGATCCTGTGGGGGCGAAAGACGTGCTGCACCAGGAGTTATCCCGTCTCTGTCACTGAGGGGTGCTTCTGGAGGGGGACAAAGTGTGCCGACCTGGAAAAGCGGTCCACAATTGTCAATATCGCGGTGTGTCCTTTGGAAGGCGGGAGCCCTGTCACAAAGTCCACCATGATGTGCGACCAGGGACGTCGGGGCACCGCGAGAGGGTGGAGGAGCCCCGCGGGATGCTGGTGTGATGACTTCCCACAGGCACCGACAGGGCAGGCTGCGACGTAGGTCCTTGTGTCCCAGGCCATGGATGGCGACCAGAACCTTTGGCGCAGCAGGTGTAGGGTCCGGGTAGCGCCAGGATGGCAAGGCAGCCTAGAGGAGTACCCCCACTGCAAAACCTCGGAGTGGGTGTACTCCGGGACAAACAAGGTGTTGGGGGAGCCCCCTCCGGGGTCGGTGGTGAAGCACTGTGCCTCCTGCACCCGCTCCTTAACCTGCCAGGTTGCCGTCCCGACGATGCAGGCTGGTGGCAGGATAGAGTCGGAGAGCTGGTCATGAACTGGGAGAGGGCATCCGGCTTGGCGTTCCTGGACCCCGGCCAGTAGGTGACCACAAAGTCAAATTGGCCCAAGAAGAGAGCCCAGCGCACCTGCCGAGAGGTCAGGCGCTTTGCTTATCACAGGTAGGCCAGGTTCTTGTGGTCAGTCCACACGATAAACGGCTTGGGAGCACCCTCCAGCCAATGACACCACTCCTGGAGTGCCAGCACCACCTTCAGCAGCAATTATGACGTTCCCCACGGCATAATCATAATCAGGCGGCAGCTAAAAAAGGCACACGGATGCAGCTTCTCGTCCTCAGGACTCAGCTGCGAGAGGACCGCCCCTACCCCTGTGTCCGATGCATCTACCTCCACCACGAATTGCCTGGACAGGTCTGGGTGGCAGAGAATGGGTGCCGTGGTAAACAACACCTTCAGGCACTGGAAGGCCACCTCGGCTTCCTCCATCCAGGTAAAGGGGTGGAGTGCTCTCAAAGGGGCGGACACTCTGCTGTAGTCCCTGATGAAGCGGCGGTAGTAGTTCGCGAAGCCGAGAAAACATTGGAGCTGCTTCCGTGTGGTGGGAATTGGCCAGTCCGCCACCGCTTGTACCTTAGCTGGGTCAGGGGACAGCTGGCCCTGCTGAATTATGAACCTGATCAAAGTCACTTGTGGGACGTGGAACTCACACTTTTCTGCCTTCACAAACAGGCTGTTCTCCAACAGGCGTCTCAGGACCAGGCGTATGTGCTGCACATGATCCTCCTGTGTCTCAGAGAAGATGAGGATGTCATCAAAGTAGACGAACAGGAATTTATGCAGCATGTCTCTGAGAACATCATTGACTAGAGCCTGGAAGATAGTAGGGGCATTGGTGAGACCGAACGGCATAACACAGTACTCAAAGTGACCGAAGGGAGTCTTGAAGGACGTCTTCCACTCGTCACCGCTCCGGATGTGAATGAGGTGGTACGCTTTACGCAGGTCCAGCTTGGTGAAAAAGTGTTGGAGCAGAGCGAATGCGGCATCAATGAGGGGCAGAGGGTACAGTGGGGCAAAAAAGTATTTAGTCAGTCACCAATTGTGCAAGTTCTCCGACTTAAAAAGATGAGAGAGGCCTGTCATTTTCATCATAGGTATACCTCAACTATGAACAAACTATACCTATACCTAAACTATAACTATACAAAATGGGGGGCAGGTGTGCAGGGATTGGTTGGGGCTGCCAGTTGCCAGCGGCCCCCTGTGGAGGACACAGGGACCCAAACCAGGAAAACTGGGGCAGCCCTGCCAGCTCCTAACAGAATTGGCTGTACTGTCTTATACTCCTGAGCTATAGCAGTCTTTAAAAAATTGATGGTTGGGGGTTTTAAAAGCGGTTTGTCAGTTGTGGTAAATTTTCTTCTGGTGGTCGAGAGGTGCTGATGAGAAAGGAATCTTTGTAGACACCGACTTGGATATAAGAGATGTTTATTGGAGAGAACAGTCAGGTATCAATCGGACGCGGCCGTCTCACCCGAGGGAGGTTTCTTGGTCCTGATGAAGATTTCCTCCCCCGTGCTTTCTTCAGTAGCCCCTTTTATATGGCATTCTTTCCTGATGATCCCATCATTTTATTAAGCTATAACAATTAGCATCATTAAACAATCATTTAATTATAAATAGTCAGCCAAGTAGATAAATCTGTTGCATTTATGCCCCAGTATATTTCTGTTCTTAATTTTCCAACACGCATCATTGAAGAATTTGGCGCTACTCTGAAAGGAGAGAGTGAATGTGTATTCAGATTCTTCTTCTGATAAAGGCTGTCACTTTAAAAAGTGAGAAAAAATTGAGTGAGGAGGGACTCCCCTCCTCACTTCCAGGAGGAGTCAGTTCTACCCCTAAAAGTTGAGAACCACTTCCTATTCACTTCTGATGATCCGAGAGTGAACACCTGTTCTCACTAGTCCCCAGCTAACAGCTGATTGCAGGCCCCACACACAGCTTTACAGTGTGAGCCACACCCTAAGATCCAAAGGTCCAAATTAACCAACAACGGATAAAAACAATTTTTCTTCAAACTCAATTTAAATGAAACTGTCCATAGATATTACATAAACATGTAAACCTGCAAGGAGAAACTTTAATATTTCTAGGCCTTTCTTTGTTCACTACCACTTCAGCATGTGTGGCGCGAGAGAGGTGTAACGGTTGACGACAACGCCACCTGGGGAGCTTCACCCCAGGAATTAACCAACGAATTACACAATTAGGCACATGCAGATAGGTTTTTACTTTTATAGGCAGAGATGAGAGTGAGGGTTACGTGCTACAATTTTATTATTAAATCCACTATTCAACAAAAGATTAACTCAACTGCACAATAGTTAAATTAAAAAAAGGGGTGGACAGGGCTGGGGCCCCACCGGCAGGTGAAACTAAATCGGAGGAAAGAAACAAACCAAAAACACCCGTGCCACTGTAAACAAACCCACACACAAGGAGTGTGATGAAAACGCCCTCCACCAGGGGTTGGGTCCCTGCTGTGGCCCACAGCACCTGTCCACAAAGAAAAGGTACAATTAAATTTGCAGTGGTAACAATTAGACATGACGAGCACACACGCACACACCTCACACAGACAGGCTAATAAACTGTGACCAGATTGTCTAAAAAAAACACAACATCAAACAAGAAATGAAAAGAAACAAAACCTAGGAAGAGTAAATATAAAGTTGATAATACAATTTACAAACACTGTTAAAAGTCTAAAATGAAGGCAATAGTGGTCACCTTGGTGACAACGCTACATCTCAGCGCCGTTTCTCCGAGCAAGGGGGAGTGAGAGGAGAGCGCGAGAAAGAGAGAGCGAACAGGAGAGAGTCCCGAACTAAAAGACTAAGCCAAAGCAGCAGTGGGTCCAGTAAGTGAGGTAGTCTGTGTCGTATTTGGTGGTGTCACCACGCAGTGAGGGGTTCCCGCTGGGGCAACGCGACCCACTGGCACCAGCCGGCAGCCAACTGCAGCGAGAACAGCCCCATTACCATTGGTTTCCCAGCTGAGTGAGTCGGGGAGTCAGTGACGCGCATTGCTGCGCCTTACCTGCCCAGTGCAAACTAGCATGCGCGCCCTTACGGCAAAGCGCTCTGGACGGAAGGAGAGGAGCACCAACCTGCTGCGACAAGGAGCAAGCACACTTTCAAGCACTGTTGCACTGTAAGTCGTGGCCACCAGAGAAAACATGCGTTAGCATGCCTTGCTTTTACCTTGGTGTTGCCAGATAGCGTGCTCGTTCTGGGAAGCAGGTTCAGTTGGGCAAACAGTCCTAATAAGTTGCAACCACGCCGCAGCAGCCCACCTTTGCGAAGCCGAACCACTGGCACCACCCCGTACCTTTGTCGAAGGGGGAAAACAACTAAAGCCAGCTGGAGGCAGTGCCTTATATAAACCTTTTCTCCCCCGCCCACCAATTAAGTTGGTACCTCCAGGTGGCACCAGTGCGGAGGGCAGGCCACACCCTGCCACATCCATCCCACCTTTTGGAACGTCAACCTGACGAGAGACAGGGCCAAGTTAGCACCAAGGTCTAATCACTGCCATTAGGGAATTGGATGCAGAGTCTGGCGGCCGATTAGAAATTTCCTCCTGCCAATCCTGACCATGGAAGGTGATGCCAACAGTTGAACAAGCAGTCCAACGCAGGGGTTGTTGACTACGGCAAGGTTGGTCAGCTGGGGCACTGTTGGTGATGGATCACTGCTACTTACGGGTGCAGTCAGACTGCATGCACCCTGGGGTGCTGTTGCAGCCGGGGTAGAGGATGCCTGAGGGGTCCCAAATGGTGGCAGCACAGCCTCGGAAACCAGAAGCCAGAGGTCGCTGTTGGAAGAGTCCTCCATAGAGGCAACTGGTGGAGGCAAGGACGGAGAAGTTGTTGCGGGAAGGGCCACAACTTTGGGCTGGACAACCACCTTTAGCATGTCTCTATGGACATTCCGAGTCCCACCCGGGTCACCCACAGGTGCCACAGTATAGACCACACCGTCGCCAGTAGGGGCCCGCACAACCTGGTGGACAACAGAGCTCCAGAGATCTTGGATCTTATGGCGGCCTCTAACACCATGGTCCCTCAGGTACACCAACTGTCCCACTGGCAGAGGTGCATCTCGGATGAACCGATCGTGTCTCTCCTTGCACTTGCTCGCTGCCCTCACTAGTTTCTTGCGAGCACCCTCAAATACATGAAGCCTGGCTCGGTGTTCTACCACCCAGTCCTGTGCCTCACCGGGAATCGGGTCCGTCACATGACCCAGGAGAAAGTCAATCAGAAGAAGGGGTTCCTGCCCAAACATCAGGTAAAACGGTGACTCACCAGTGCTCTGATGAGATGTGGCGTTGTAGCAAAAAAGCACTTGCGGAAAAAGCCCAGTCCCACTTTTGTCTCTGAGAGAAACCGGCAATGTTCACAGGAGGTTGTGAAGGGTCCTGTTGAACCTCTCACACTGACCATCTCCAGCTGGATGATAGGGATTAGTGCGGGACTTGGCAACCCCATACAGAGCACAAAGCTGAGAAATCAAACCACTCTCAAAGCTTCAGCCCTGGTCTGAGTGTAGGTGAGTGCAAAACCATACTTACAAAACCACTCTATGACCAGAACCTGAGCTACTGTCACCGCTCGCTGGTCCTGGGGGGAACAGCCACTGTAAATTTACTGAACACATTCATTCATTCATGACTAAGACGTTCTCAAAGCCATTATGAGAAGCTTCAAGCAAAGTAAAATGCCAAAACCTCGTTTGGCCGGGATGCGAGCAGGTGGCCCATGTAACTCCGATTAACCTGTCCCGAGTCCTTTGTAACTTGACAGCGTTCGCACTACTGCACCCACTTTTTGATGTCTGACGACATTCCCGGCCATTAGTAGTGTTGCAGAACCAGCTCGGTGGTCCTTTCCATGCCTTGATGTCCATGCTCCTGGTGGAGCTGATGCAGGGTGTCCCCCTTGAGCACAGCGGGCAAAACAAGTTGGAGTTGTTCTTCCCCACCATCAGAGCAGAACACCCGCCAGAAAAGCACCCTATTTTCTTCGACCGGGCGGTCCCACAACAGTACAATTGCGGGCTGAGAGAGCTGCCTCCTCTCAGCAGAGGTAGGGGGAGACCCACGTCGCCAAAACACCAACACCTCCTTTAATAAAGGGTCCTCTTCCTGCATCGAGCGAAGGTCGGATGGAGAGTGGGATGGGAGGATAGAAATCAAGGAATGCAAGGCACCAAGCATAGGACCAGGCTGGATGTTCGGCTGAAGGCTACACAGGACAGAAGTGCCCGGCAAAGATGAAATGACACAATCCGGTGCTGGCATGTACTGTCGCGACAGTGCATCCGCATTCCGGTTGTTGTGCCCAGACTGGTCTCCAATGGCGATGAGACTGCCTACAGGAGGGAGGTGGCTCGACTGGTGTCCTGGTGCGGACACAACAACCTGCAGCTGAACGCTCAGAAGACAGTGGAGATGATTGTGTACTTCAGGAAAGTCACAGCCCCTTTGCCCCCCCTTGCCCTCACGGACTCCCCCATCACCACTGTGGACTTCTTCCGCTTCCTGGGCACCACCATCACCCGGGACCTTAAATGGGAGCTGACCATCAGCTCCCTCATCAAGAAGGCCCAGCAGAGGATGTTCTTCCTAAGGCAGCTGAGGAAGCTCAAGCTACCCCCCAGGATGTTGGTGCAGTTCTACATGGCCATCATCGAGTCCATCCTCACCTCCTCCATCACCGTATGGTATGCTGGCGCTACCGACAGGGACAGGCTGAGGCTGCAGCGCGTCGTGCGCGCTGCTGAGAAAGTGATCGGCTGCAGGCTTCCATCCATCCGGGACCTGTATATCTCCAGGACCCGGAGGCGTGCAGGTCGGATCACGGCCAACCCTTCCCCCCCTCCCCTCAGGCAGGAGACTACGGTCCATTTGGACCAAAACCTCCCGCTACAAGAACAGCTTCCTACCCTCTGCCATCAGGCTGCTGAACACCAAGTGACTTATCACTTAAGCACTATGTACAGCAGCCAGTCGGACTCATGAACACTACACCACTTGCACTACTTGCACGGACCTGCACTGTGGTCCCCTAAACTTAACTTAACTGCTCTTGCACAATTCTACTTCCTACTACTTCCTTTTGTACATATAGGACTTATTTATCTTATTCTAGTGTTTTTTATAGTGTATTTTATGTTAAATGCTGCAGCATCTCACTGAGACAAATTCCTAGTTTGTGTAATACCGTGTACTACATGAACAATGGCAATAAACTATTGCTGATTCTAATTCTGATTCTGATTCTGACCCAAATACCCCCAAAAAGCTCTTGGTAGCATCTGCTGTGAAGGAAAATTACTTTCTCTGACTTGCTATTTAGGGCCCTGACATTAAGGTCAGAACAGGGTGACCGGTTCTTGTTATTCACCTCAGTCATAGACAAAGCAATGCTGAGACAACAGCACACAGGCTAGATGTTTCTGGTCTACCCAAGGTTAGCACTTACTGTTTGGGGTAGCTAAGATATTAGCTGGCGTCGTGCATAGACTGACCTCCTATCTATCTAACAGCTTATATTCCTCTCGGTACGGGTGACTCGTCAGAACTGGTGCTGGCTCTGCATGCATGAACTGTTGCTGTGTTGGTGCCATTTCTCCTGTTAACAGTAAAACTTCACTTCAACACAAGTCATCTGAGTCTCCAGTGTGTCTGTTCCACCACCTCCATAATTTCCATATCAGATTGGCGTCACGAACAGGATCTCAGCAGAACAAAGACTGGTAAGTGCAAAATTGATTCTATTTCTTTTGCCACTGCCATGTCTGCGTTTGACGAGATTCTATCAAAGTACCTTGTAGAATGAGTGCTGCCTGACTGCTTTATGCAGAGGTAGTGGGGATTTGGATATTTGAGTCCTGAGTTTGACCTCATGAGAGAGGGTTTGGATTCGGCTGATAGAAACAGTATGTGAGCAATTCACTTTCAGAAGACGTTCTGGGTAAATTTACAAGTGTTTATCTGTGAATTTGCAAGACCATCTGGTGATCTCAGTCCAGAGGGGAGGAAGACTCAGACAGTGATCTGAGCAGTTGTGCACACAGAACAATCCACTAGTTGATGGTGATTGTTAGAATATCCAGATGAGGTGGTGGATATAACTTGATTCATTCTAAATTATTACAAAAAATGACCAATCAGATTGTGAAGAATTGTTTAAAAATTATGTAAAAATCAGATTCTCTAATCAGATTCTATAAAACTACATTGTAATACAATTTGGCATTTTGGAGAACTCATGATGCACTTGAAGTGAGCAATGTATTGCCTTGTTTTAATGAATGAATATTGAGTGATTTACTTGATCATGGGTAATCATCAGTCCGGATTGAACGCAGACCCACAAACTCTGAATCGAGAAGATAATCAGAATTTGAGTCGAAGTTTGAGAGCATTCGAAGATAGATTGCAGTATTTGGAGAAGGAAAAAGATTCTGGCCCCAAATTTAGAGCTGGTTTGAGTCCAAAACCCCAAAGGGAGCACATCAGCGCCCCTGTAAGCAGGGTGCCTGATGCTGAACCTCATGACGTCATACCAAAATCTAATGCGAACACTCCTAAGTCAAAACATTTTCAAGAAATTTTCGGCCCACAAACACCAGCAGGAAAAATTGGACGTGCTAAAGGGTGGCATTATGTGAGTCCTTTTACATCTTTAATGAATGCCTGGACAAAGGATGAATGGCCTCCTTTTGGTTCTTTTGAAGCAGAAAAACTTGATCTTGCTGCTGCACAACTGAACCCTCAGATAGGAAACCCAAAGTGGTATTTTTCTTATATGATGGAATGTGTGAGTGTGTGGACTAAGTTTGCGGAGGAAAGAGGTGAAGCTGCAGGGCAAGAAAAGTGGTGTGAATGGATAGATGATGAATGGAAGAAGGTGACTGGTGAGTGTGCGGAACTTGTGTGGCCAAGTCAGCTGCCAGGGCTGGCTACATGCCTGGGAATAACAAACTCAAACAACTCCGCCATACTGAAACGTCACTCTAACAACACAGGAGCTTGTGCTAAAGCATTGATGTACCAATGGGCTAAGACAAAAGGGAAGGAAGCAGCAACTCTGCAGGAGTTGATACAACAGGTATCAGCTGCGGGTGTGACACTTTCCGCTGCTGTTCTGGATGCATATGTGCCCTCTATCAATGTGGAAGTGGAGAAATCCTCATTGAGTGAGAGGGACAGAGAAGCTGTGGCTAGAGTGAGACGGTACGAAGATGATTTATTGCTGTACGCTTGCACTGTTAGAGAAAATAAGAGGAAAGCGAAAGAAAAATCAAAGGCAACTGATTCTGGTGAAGCATCAGGACCGTCTGGATCAGGCGGGTCCGACCAAGCTGTTGGGTCAGATGAGAGTGCTAAAACCGATGGTGAAGATGATCGACAGGAACACACAGATGAGCAGGCATCAGGGTCAGGACAAGTGGAAGTTGTTATACAGTCTAAAGTGCCTCCGAAAGTAGGACAAGCAGTTACACGATTGAAAGCAAAGACAGAGAGGGATCAGACCATAAGTGCATCACTTCCTAAAAATGTCATTGGTGATACAGATGTGTGCAGGCCCTGGACACCGGGCAAAGCTAGAGATATGGTGCTAAAGGCCCCTAATCCTATGACTAATCCAGCTAAATATTATTCCTGGCTTAAAGTCACTGCTATGTTGTATGATATTCTGATACCTGACATGGAGATGCTGTTGTCATACACTTATGCTGAGAATTGGCCCTTATGTAAAAGCAGATTCCTCCTGCCCAGAGGTGAGGCAGGAGGACAGTGGCCTGCAGGAGTGACCCTGGAAGGCTGGTTGGAAGATACAGCTAAAGAAGTAATTAGAAAATGTGCACGCACTACTTGTGATTCATCTAAAATTGCACTGTGTGTACAGGACCGTAATGAGTCATTGCCGACATTTATCCAGCGGTTTTCAAGCTGCTGGGATGAAAGCCTGGGGTCCGACATGGGAGAAGATGATAAGTTAGCAGTGAGCATGTTTATGTCAAATGTCAATCCACAGATTGCTAACTGGTACCGAGTGGCTAATAGAAATTGGTGAAGGCATAACTGGAATGAGTTAGTAGGTATCATGATGGACATGTACAAAGATGGCTGTTTCACTCCCGGGAAGTCAGCAAATGTCAAACAATTAATGCAGCCAGCAGAGAAAAAAAACACAAACACACACACACCCACATCATGCAGCCCAAAGGAAAGGGAGGTGCCGTAGGTGTGGGAGGTTTGGACACTGGGCCCGAGATTGTCATTTTGGAAATGGCCCACATCAAAACAATTGGAATCAGTACGCTCTTCAGTATCACCCTGGTTATCAGGCCCCACAACAGCAGGCCGCACTGCCTGCGTTGCCCGTGCCTCCGCCCCCTCCCGCGCAGCTGTCTGCGGGTGCAACTGCATTGCAGCCATGCTGGGGAGGCTGCGGAAGTACGGAAACAGATTCAGAAACTATTTTGCAAGCTACACCAATCAGACTTTCTCACTCACACTCTGAAAATCCTTTAATGCCGGTTGAAGTTAACGGTACAAAGATTGAAATTTTAGTTGATAGTGGAGCTACTCTTTCGGCTGTTTGCTCTGGTGAAAATGTGTGCACACCTACATCACGTGTTCACTACTGAGGGTGCCTCTGATACCCCTCTGGCTGAACCCCCGTCTGAACAAGCTCATGTTTCAGTGGCAGGATCAGATATTCAACATGCATTCCTTATTTCCAGAAAAAGCCCACTGAGTTTGTTAGGGAGAGACTTGCTGTATAAAGTACACGCCAGCATTCATTGTACTCCAGATGGGTTGTTTCTCACCATCCCTGACCACAAAGTATTTCAGGCTGTCCAGTATTTGCAATCTTCCGACGATTTCCGGTTTTGCTGGACATTTCCAGGATTTAGCCTAGCAGACACTTTCAGCATTTCAAGTATTCAGAGCATTGCTAAAACATCGCCTGCGTGTGCTTCTCTGATGTCTGCTTTGAGGCCTCTGCTGGAGTGCTATTGCGTGGCTGCTGTTGATACCTCTGTTGAGAATAATAATCTAGCTGCTAATTCCCTACAAAAACAATTCCAATTGGCCTGTGAGGATTATTTGGTCATTGGTCCTGAAGGATGTGTTCTGCCAATGAAATTGTCAGGAGAGCAAGAAATTCTGTATAGGTTTCCTGATGTTTGGCCTCACATTATAGTGGCTGTGAAGACTGGTGTTGATGAAAAAGAACTGAGTGATATGATAAGAAGGTGCAGCAGCCTGCAGCCAGCTACGTGCAGCCTTCAGACTAATGTTGTCACTGCTTTGGGAAATGATTTGTTTTTGTTGAGAGTTCCTGAGAGGGTCTCTCTCCCCCAGAGCATTTTTATTTTACAGGAAGCACCTTTTCCATTTGTATATGGACCACCCTCTGATTTATATGAAGTTCCTAATGAATTATGGGCCAGACATAAGAATCATGTGGGGTTTGTGACATCTGCCCCGCCTCATGTTGTTACACTGAAACCTGGTGCTAAACTTCCAATGATCAGACAATACAAATTACCCCAAAAAGCAATAGCAGGAATAGAGGGTGTGATTCAGTCCCTCTTGGATCAGGGGGTACTGGTGGAGACAAGTGGTCCATGTAACACCCCCATTCTCCCCATTCCAAAACCTAACAGACCTGATGAATGGCGATTCGTTCAAGATTTACAAGCTATCAATAACATTGTTGTACCTACATCTCCAATTGTGCCAGACACAAACTCTATTTTGGCCTCCCTGCCCCCAGACTCAAAGTACTATACAGTCGTTGACTTAAGTTCTGCATTTTTCTCTATTCCTGTCCATCCAGATAGCCAGTATCTGTTTGCATTCACATTTAAATTTCGTCAGTTGACGTGGACCAGGCTGCCACAGGGCTATGTGGAGAGTCCAACGGTGTATGCGGCTGCGGTGCAGCATGATCTGATGGATTTGCATTTAACGGGTGGGAGTACCCTCCCCCAACATGCTGATGATCTGTTGGTTGCCTCCCCCTCTAAAGAAGCCTGTCACATTGACTCTGTGTTGTTGTTGAAGAGGTTGGCAGAGCATGGACATCGAGCTTCTCTGGCTGAATTGCAGTATTGCAGCCCAGAAGTCACATATTTGGGTCATGTCTTGCGGGAAGGTCAACGTCTTTTATCTCCTGAGATTAAGGAGCTCTTTTTTTTTTTTTTTTTTTTTTTTTTTTTTTTTTTTTTTTTTTTTTTTTTTTTTCCCTTGCCTTTTTTTTGGGGCGGCTACCTGCAGGTGCTCCTCCCACAGTACAATGGACAGACAACTGCACAAGCTTTGTTGATTTAAACACTGTCTCACCTCCTCCAGACTAAGAATGGCTCCTGATAAGCCGTTTCATCCCTCTGATGGACAATATTTTTCAGGTTATGCTGTGGTCACGGATGTTGATGTTTTGGAGTCAGGAGCACTCCCTCATTAAAAGGCACCTCCTGCACCAAGCGGCCAGAGCTGAAAATTAATTTTGTACCTGATGGCTCTTATTTTTTTGCCGGTCTTTCAGGGCTTGTACTATTGCCAAGGACAAGTCTGCTACTATCTACACAGATTCTCGCTATGCATTTGGTGCAGCTCATGATTTTGCACAGATTTGGCGACAGAGAGGATTCTTAACATTATGCAGAAAACCAGTCAAACATCATTAATTAATTAAAGATATGCTGGATGCTATTTTGTTGCCTAAAAGATTGGCTATTGTCAAGTGTGAAGCACATACTAATGGTTCTGATTCTGTTTCCCAGGGAAATGCGCAAGCTGATGCAGCAGCTAAACAAGCAGCAGTTTCCTCAACCTCTGTGATTCATCAATGTGTTTCTGCACAACCTCCTGATCCTGTCGATTTGCCCTCCATTGATGATGTGGCGATGCTACAAAACCGTGCTAATAATGAGGAGAAAAGACTTTGGATTAGAAAAGGGTGTGCTCAGCAGGAGTCTGGTTTGTGGCTCCACCCTGATGGTTGACCTGTCTGCCCCCGTTCCCTCCTTCATGTTTTGGCTCGTGTAGCACATGGACCAACTCATGTTGGAAAAGGAGGGATGAATGAAATAATTCGATCTCAATGGTTTGCACCAGGCATTACACATGTTTCACAAACATTGGTAAATAACTGTATGATATGTCAGCAGACAAGAAAAGCAGGAAACACCATCAAACACGATCACCTGCCCCCACCATCAAGGCCTTTTGTAAATATGCAGATAGATTTTGTACATATGCCTAGTTGTCAAGGTTATAAGTATTTGTTAGTTATCACTGATATGTTCTCTAAATGGGTAGAAGGTTATCCTACCAGAAAAGAGGATGCAAAAACTGTTGTAAAATGTTTGGTGAAAGAAATAATCCCTCATTTTGGGGTACCCAAAGGAGTGAACAGTGACCGAGGCCCAGCGTTTACTGCAAAAATAACTCAGAATCTCACAGCGCTGATGGGGTTTCGGTGGCAGTTACATGTTCCTTATCATCCCCAGAGTTCAGGACAGGTGGAGAGGATGAACTCCACCATCAAGGAGAAACTGACAAAGACGATGATGACGACAGGTCTGAAGTGGCCTGATGCACTCCCACTTGTGCTATATTCGATTCGAAGCACACCAAATGCCACAACGGGCCTAAGCCCACACGAGGTATTGATGGGCCGACCTATGTGCACAGGGGCAAGTCCACCTTTGACCCCACATAAGGTCACTCTAATGTGGACTGATGATTATATCATTAAATATGTGAAACATTTAACTGAAGTTTTACGAAGGTTTCATTTACAGGTGTCTGAGAGGCTCCCAAAACCCTCAGAGGAGCCCATTCATCCATTTCAGTGTGGCGATTATGTACTAATCAAATCCTTGGAAAAGGATTCTCTCTCTCCTAGGTGGAAAGGTCCATACCAGGTGCTCCTGGTTACCAGAACGGCAGTAAAAGTGGAAGGCAGAGCGGAATGGATTCATGCAACACAATGTAGACCGGCACCAGGCAGCGGGGAGGAGCCAAAAGGGCCGTAACAGCGTCTCTGCTTCTCTTCCTGGTGCTGGGACGCTTTGTGAGATCTGACATCACCAAGGACACCCAGCCCAGTGAAAGCAAAGATATAAAGAGAGAAATATCCTTTGTCTGTCCAGAGACAAGATGTAACCTTGATGATTGCCATATTTCATACCCTATCTGTGATTCCAAAGGTAACTGGAAATGGAGTACATATGATCCCAAATCTAAAAAAGTGACAAGAACACTGTCCAGAAAACTGTTTGTTACATTGACTATTCCACATCTGATTTCTGACACTCCAGAGCTATGGTGTTTTACAACTTCACAGTTACAGTCCAACCCCGCATGCTCAGAGTATGCTTCAAATTTCCGTGTTCCCAGTTCCCTTACAGACAATGATGGGACACTCAGAGAAAAATATCAGTCACTAGCATCCTTGGAAGGAGGACGACCTGAAGATTCAACACCAACACGTTCAACATCTAAAAATGCACACTCTGTAGGCAACCTTCGTAATGCTGCCATGGAGTTGATGCTGGACGATACCCGGGAACGTAATCTATCTCACTGTTGGATATGTCAGAATGTGCCTAAATCCATGTACTCTCCGATGTTTGCCGCTGTTCCATTCTCCCTGGCAGATTATCGGGTTGTGAACTGGAATCAGATAACCCCACGGTTGGAGGAAGATGGCGAAGACTGCTATTCCCCTGCATAACCCACGGACATGCCGAACAATTCTAGGTACCAAGGGGTGGTGGATGCCGCAGTGGATGAAGTGAATCAGAAACATTTGCCCGTGGGAGTTAAAAAGTACCGATTACTACGTATTGACTCTGTGCAAATGGACAGCAATGTAGTATTGAGATATAAAATGTCACTAACTGGTTCAAACTAACTGTTCTGAATTTCCTGTAAGCCCACAGTGTGTACCGCAGCCATACACCCCATCCGTGTTGACTCAAGTACTGTTCGAGGTCCATCCATGGCTTGGGTTCAAGGCGGTTGTAAGTGTTCAGATCAAAGTTCACATTTGTTCTGCCGCTGCGTCAGTAGAGCAGACACTGTTAAGGGATTGTACACAGTATGCCCCTCCTATACAGATTAATGTACTGCGTAATGTCTCTCTATGTTTTCAGGGCGCAAATTCTAGCCTTGATGCGACTTTAGCCAACAGCGATTGTCTATCAGGGTTGTCCTTAAATGGGCTCCGCTCTCCGAGAGAGTGTATTTAGTCTGTGGAGATAAAGCTTATAGATGCATGCCCCATTCCAGCTTCCAGGGTGTTTGTTATTTAGCTTACCTTGTACCTTTGATGAGACAGAAATAGAGAACCGAGTTAGCATGGCTACATGGCCCTCAGCGAAGACGGAAGAGAGAGCTGTCGAAACTTCAGCGGACAGCAGGAGTGATAATTCCTTCATATGGAGTTTATATGTCCCTCAAAGAAATTGCAGCTCTTTCTAAGGTTTTGGAGAAACATCTTCACATCTCGAATCAGACGATGCTAGCTACAAACAAGGAACTGCAGGAGGTGAAGGCTGTAACTCTACAGAACTGAATGGCCCTATCTCCTCCTGGCAGCACAGGGAGGAACTTGTAAGGTCATAGGTACCGAGTGCTGTTCTTGTATCTCAGATGCCACCTCCTATGTAATGAATATGGTGCATGATACTGCACAGGGAGTTAAAGAACTCCACAGCATCCATGGGTTTGATCTTGAGGACTTCTCAGGACTGCTAGGGTCCTAGGGAGCCGGGTTGGTTAGATTTCTTACCACAATATTAGTAGGTCTTCTGTCAGTTATAGTGTTGATCATGTATTGTTACGGTGATAAAGTGTGCACTCGGATTTCAAATGAAATACTCCCTGAAGCCCTTCAGGTCGTGGTGCCGAAAGAGTCCAGTGGAGGGAAAGAAGAGGTCTCTGAACCCTGGGTTCCCCCCTTTGAGCCTGCTAAGAACGTTGACGAAGAGGACTCCTGGATCACCAACGTGGACTTTTGGTAGACGTGAAGTGTAACACGAGATGGTGTTCCACCATGGCCATCTGTTATTGATTTATGTATTGATTTAAGTCTAGTAGAATGATTTCATTGATTCTTAAATTTATGTGTTGACTGTAATCATTAAGTGCAGAATGATGATTTCTCAGTGATCCTATATTGTATTTGACATGATCTGATTTACAGTGATGTGATTTTACTTGGTGAATCTGTTTTAAGCAGAGATGTTATAAAGAATTAAGTCAATTCTTTAGTAATCAAGGGATGGATGTACTCTATGCATTATGTACCATATGCGCTTTATTTTTTTTGTTCTCTAAAAATGATTATGGTTGTATGTTTGATTTTGAGTATTTTAATCATTTAATTGTAAGGTCCCTTGTTTTACAGTTTTGATGTGGTGTTTTGAAAAGTAGGCAGGGACAGGTGTGGTAAAGATGTCTGGTGGAAGTGATGTGCTAGTAACCTCTCCTTCCTAGTTAGGGATGTTGTCAGACTGTTGAGCTGTTACGCAGACTGCTAGGGTCACCGCCCCATAATTTGAGTTTAACATCAATCTCTGAGGTTATAGGGGGGTGGTAGGAAAGTTTTTCCCACAGGGTTTTCGTTCCTGACGGTCTGAATGGTTGTGATGTATCAAGTGGTTAATCAAAGAATGAATTAATTAATAATAGAGTCAAATAGAATCAAACTTTGTTCAATTTTGTAACTTATTCTGAATTTTGTTGAACAATGAAGCTTGCAGTTGCCAAGATTAATTCAGCGAGTCTTTCCCACCAGTTTGGTTTAGCAGAGTAATTTCCCTTCTTAAATTGTAATTTGTGTTGATCTATTGATCAAAAAGGAGGGATTTGTGAAGGAAAATTACTTTCTCTGCCTTGCTATTTAGAGCCCTGACATTAAGGTCAGAACGGAGTGACCGGTTCTTGTTATTCACCTCAGTCATAGACAAAGCAATGCTGAGACAACAGCAACACAGGCTAGATGTTTCTGGTCTACCCAAGTGTAGCGTGAACCTGACGGGGCTCAATATACCTCTTCCCTAATTCGACAACGCCACCCCAGGAATTCCACCTGGAGAATTTCTATCTAGGCTGCACAAGTATTTTCTAGTGAGGGGGAAGAGACTGGTCCAATGTACAAATCAAGACCTTTATTCCGGATATCCTCTGACAATGATCGCTAAAAACACGCTCACACACCCATTCAACATGCAGATATTAAACTCAGATTTACAAATAGTTATGTAACCCAGGTCCCATGTAGTTAAAATAAATCTAGAGTGGTTAATACAATGAGACTGAGCCTGGGCTCGTTGTAGGAAAATACAACTTTTTAAATGTTATTTTTAGAATATGTACCTTTAAAAATGTTTTCTGCTGAAGTAATAATGACCACCACAACTGTACTTTAAATGCAAAACTATTTACTTTAACAGGTATTTGTCCACAGGTATAAAAAGTTGAATGATTTAAGAATAAAATAAATAAAATGCAAAATTCACAGTATGAATAAAGAGAAGAGATAAAGAGATTTTCAAAATAAAGTTCTTTCTTTTGGGTTCACACTTTTACTTTAACTTAAAAGAAACCCCTTTTGTTGGATACTTTAACATGAAATACTGTACCTTTAAGTACTTTTGTTACAAAAACTCTTTACAAATTAAACCTTTTGTTTCGGTACTTGAAAATAAAAATATTAATCCCTTTTTCAGAATCTTTAAGTTACCTTCAAAACAGTTTTCTTTGATTCACACAACTCAAATCTCAGTTATTTTTTACCTGTGGGCCCACACACATTCACATAACACTTAAAAGAGAATTTTAACCCGTTGCAGAAAGCAGAGCACAAAAAGCACGTGTATATGTATGTTAGTACTCATGAGTCCCAGGGTTTATGTTAGTAGGGCTGAAGGGGAATGGGGGATGAAAGTCTCACGATGGTAATGTCAATGGCGGTGGCGATGAATCCGAGCACACACGCGGGCAATGGTGAAGTTTCTAGGCAGGAACACAACGGCCAAACGCAGAACAGCGGGTTTCCAAGATTGGAAACCCGTCTCTCCAACGTCCGTCTCTTGCAGGTCACACAGAAGCTTATATCAGGACCACGGGTAGTCGACCTCCACGATGAAACTTAACTGCTTCCCCACACAAACAATGCCTCCTCTTCTTGACTCTCGGGTTGATAGCGTCTGGCTCTTTCCTTCCACATGCTTACTACTCCCCACACTAAACTGCACCACTAGTCCCAACCCTTCCATGGTGACTTTACTCTGATTGGCTCATGAGATCTTAGCTAACCAAAGGTAAAACAGGAATGAAATAAAGGTGAAAAGTAACAGGTTAGATTACCCATGTAAACATGGCTTCTCCCTCTCTCTTTATCTCGGATAAAGGTGAATGAACGTAAAGACCTTTATATGAAATGTATCTTTTAACTATAAATAGTCTTATTTAACTGCAACATATTATATTTATGCTTTTAACGAGCACACATTTTAAACCATTTTTGACAACTATTTATGAATTCTTTTTAATACACTATATTATTGTTTTTTTTTTATATATGTTTTTTATATTTTTATATATTATTATTCCTTTTTTTCAAGCCTCCTTTTATTATTTGGACTCTCAAGATCGTTTTGTCCCTTTATGGTCATTTTCAGTTGATACTTTGTGTTGAATAAACTTTTTTCCATATCTCTGCATCTGAGTTCTGACTGATTCTTTCACTAGCTATAACAAGAACACTCTATTATTCTTCTCTAATTAAAAAACAACCGAATAACCTCAGGTGTCTTTTCAGCACTGTTGCCAGATTAACTCTTAATGAAAGAGTCATGGTTTTGTTTTGGACCCACCTTCCTTCCCGACTTGATAATGACTTTATGAGCTTCTTTTCTCCTAAATTTATTACAATTAGAGAAAAAGTTAATCAGGCATCCCAACAGCTGTAATCTAATCTGAATCTGATCTGGACCTGGCACACTGGAAACTTTATTTTAGTACCAATTGGGCCCTGGTACCTCCAGAAAAATCTCCAAACCGCGTCAAGTGAAGTCATGCTGAGTAGGTGTCACAATTCCTCTCTGCCGGTGAATTACGATGTGGGGAACTGGGAGCTGCTGGCGGTCAAGCTGGCCCTGGAGGAATGGCGGCACTGGCTGGAGGGGACAGAACTGCCCTTCCTCGTTTGGAAAGACCACCGGAACCTGGAGTACATCCGGACGGCAAAGAGACTGAACTCCCTGAAGGCAAGGTGGGCGCTCTTTTTTACTAGATTTAATTTCGCCCTTACCTATCGTCCAGGGTCGCGAAACAAGAAGGCAGACGCCCTCTCCCGACAGTTCGCTGAGAAGGAGGACGAGGGGCTGGAGAGGACCCCGGAGAACATTCTCCCTTCCCCATGCGTTGTGGCATCCATCTCCTGGGGAATCAAGAAGAGGGTCCAGAAGGCAATGGCCAGCCAGCCGGGGCCGAGCGCCTGTCCCAGCAATCATCTCTTTGTGCCTGCCCCAGTCAGGGCAGAGGTCCTGGAGTGGGCCCATGCGTCGCAATGGCCTGTCACCCGGGCGCACGCTGCACGATGGGATTCCTAAAGCAGAGGTTCTGGCGGACGACCATGGAGCAGGACGTCCGGGAGTATGTTGATGCATGCCTGGTCTGCAATCAGCAGAAGAGCCCACGACAGGCACCAGCCGGACACCTGCAACCTCTGCCGGTCCCGCGCCGACCCTGGTCCCACATCTCTCTGGATTTTGTCACCGGGCTGCCCCAGTCTGCTGGGAACTCTGTCATCTTGACCATAGTGGACCGGTTCAGCAAGATGGCACACTTCATCCCCCTGCCCAGGCTGCCCTCGGCAAAAGAGACGACTCAGTTGGTGGTCCAACACTCCTTTCGACTCCACGGCCTGCCTGAGAGCATCGTGTCAGACAGGGGTCCGCAGTTCACGTCGGTGTTCTGGCGGGAGTTCTGCCAGTCTGTGGGAGCCACCGCCAGCCTTTCCTCAGGGTTCCACCCGCATACCAACGGGCAGACGGAGCGCGTCAACCAGGACCTGGAGACGGGCCTTCGGTGCATGACGGCGCAGGATCCGACCACGTGGGCATCCTTTTTGGGCTGGGTGGAATACGCCCACAACTCCCTGATCTGCTCGGCGACTGGGATGTCGCCCTTCCAGGTTGTATACGGGTACCAACCCCCACTGTTTCCGGCACTGGGGGCCGAAGTATCCTGTTCCTCAGCGGCAGCCTTTGTCCGCCACTGCAGACAAACTTGGGGCCAGGCTCGGTCCAACCTCCTTCGGGCAGTCGCCCGGTACGAGACGGCGGCCAATCGGCACTGGACCCAAGGTACAGGGTGGGTCAGCGGCTCTTGACATGGGATCTGCCACTCTGCGTGGAATCCAGGAAGTTGGCTCCGCGGTTCGTGGGTCCGTTCCCCATCCAGAAGATCATCGGCCCAACAGCAGTGAGACTCGATCTTCCCCGGTCCATGTGTGTTCACCCTACGTTCCATGTCTCCAGGATCAAGCCTGCTCACGTGAGTCCCCTGGCCCCGGGTTGTCCAGTTCCTCCACCTCCGCAGCTGGTGAATGGGGGACCTGCTTACTCGTTCCGCCGTCTCCTGCGTTCCTGACCCCGAGGCAGGGGCCTCCAGTACCTGGTGGACTGGGAGGGGTATGGTAATGCCCTAATAAAAGGACTAATGCTCATGTCCTGCATGGTTAAACTGGTTCTGTAGATCTTTATACTTTTCTTTTAAATACTGATTTTTCAGGTTTTGCTTTTCCAGTTCTTTATAAAGCTGGACGAGCTCTTCCTTCTTCTTGCAACGTGTGATATCACATTGCTGTATCTTCTTTATTATTTCTTCATTGTTTTCTCTTTCCGCAATGAGATCATTCATCTCATTGTTAAGACAAGCCCATAAAAGATTGTTTTTAGACGTAAGGCCTTTCAAATGGTGGTTCACCAGCATTTTCACCTTGTCATTTATGTTCTCATGGTGATGAACAAAAACATTTAGCCTCTTTGTGGCCATCTTTTGAACGGAAAACTGAAACAGTGAATACATTTTAATTTAGTTGCTGTTTAATCTGTTTAGACAAACACTAAGGTACTCCAACTGTGTATGTTGAAATTATCATAAATCCTGGCTTTCATCTTTTCCTTTGATTAAAAGCTTTGTTCTTTAGGATGCTTACACAAGACTAGGTGACTTTGAAGTTAAGTCTGTTGCAATGATTTTTCTTTTTTTAAATTATTGAATTGAAATAAAGATGGAACACTCTTCCCCCCAGTGTTGTGGATGGTGTGTGATTAAAATCTTGGGCGCAGATAGCAGTGGACAGAGGGGAGGGATCCCATCAAAAGCCCTCACCTCTGATCCGTTCTCAGAGTACCTGTCCCCTACTGAACTCTGCCCCCCAGGCCCCACCCCCTTTCACTCACACACACACACTCTCTCTCTCTCACACACACACACACACACACACACACACGCACACAGACACACACACACACCCTCAGGAAGTGATCTGGACTAGTTACCCACTACTCCTACTGTTAATACTGTTACACTGGACCTATTACCTTCTACCTGCTTGCTCTACTGTCAATACTTTCCTGCACTCATGTTTATACACTTTATAGTAAAAGTTCTTTATTAATTTGCACTGTGTGTGTGTATGTGTGTGTGTGTGTGTGTGTGTGTGTAAATATAAATTACACAAAGACAGAACTACATGGTAGTTATATGATATGGTAGTAGTACGTGTGACGGCCCTGCCCCTCTCTGCCTCACTGCAGACCTGCCAGCATCCACAGCGGTTACGCCCATAGGATGGAACAGGACGTCTGGGAGGGGTGAGGTTGGGAGAGCAGAACAGGAGCTCTGCTCCCAGCTGTTCATGGTCTCTCCCCCTCTCTCTCTCTCTGAGTGGAGCCTGTGGAGCTGAGAGCGTTCTCGTTCTGAGAATTGTCAAACCTTTTCGAGGTTTCAGCCTATGTTGTTCTGGTTTATGTTGGTTTATTTGGTTGGTTAGTTGGTGGTGTTTTTTGTGTGATTTGTTGGTGATTTGAAGGATTTGTCGGGTGGAACCAGCAGGGTTTGTCTGGCACCATGGTGGTTGTTGGCGGTGACCTCTCCCGGTTGTAACAGAGACACGGCGTCAAGGTGGGGGTCAGATCTCCGTACACTGTGGAGGAGGTGGCCCTGGCCGTGGCAGAGGCCTCCGATGAACGGAGCGATGGTGCTGTACCTGGAGAAGGAACAGACACTGCTCATAATGCGTGTGCTCCTTTTTCTCCAGGCTCACAGCTGGGCCACAGAGAAGAGCAGTGCATCATGGGAAACCTACACTGTACAGAGTTCAACCAGTTGGGTCAAACTGTCCAGTCCCCATGTGTTGGTGATCTTAATCACATTAATTTCAGCAGCCTTGAGGAATTGTTTGCTGCATTAAATGGACATGCATACATGTGCATGCTTGAGAGGGGCATGCTTCGTTTTGTGAGTAAAGCACTAATGCTTCGTGAGCATTTCATTTTCTCTTAAAAGCTTCAAATGAATGTATATCACTATGTGCATGTGTTCTATACCATGGATCTACAGCCTAATTTACCACACAAATACCAATGGGCTTTTGTCTACTAAATATTTTAACTTTACCTTTGTGCAGTGGGACATTTTTGTTGCTCTGAAGAAATATCTATGAGACGTGAGAGGAAAGCTCATCCTCTTTGAATGTTTCATTCTATCAGAGCTTTAACATTTATTCCTACATATACCATTACACATAACATTCTGTGGTGTGCATACTTGGCACATGTTCCTATAAATAAATAAATAAATAAATAGTCTTGCACTGAGACTGTAATTTTATGAAGCATAATGGCGCCCCCTTGTGGCCATTTGGGCGTGTTTACGGTAAACGACACATACAGTATCTTCACATTATGGAAGCGGACAGATCATTTATGTACGTCACAGTTTATTTATTACGGTATATATAAATTAAACTAACAAATAAAAATCATTAAGATGAACTTGCCTCTTGCCTAGCATGTGTGTTGTGTTAAATAATTGGGACCCGCGTTGGTCAGAGGAGAACTCAGCATGATCCAACCGATCCACCAAGAGTTGCAGCTGGAGGAGCAGACTGGGTCCAGAAAGATGCACCAGCCCATGAAAGCTGGAGCAGGAGCAGCAGCTTATCTGGAGGACAGATGGAACGTGTAAAAAATGTCCTTTTCCATTTATGGGGAACAGAACACTTGTCGTCAAGTTTAACTTACATCCTGTGATTTGTCTGAAGTTGGTGATGAGCTGAAGAGTAACTGGTATAGTAACACTAGTAGACTACCTGGTCTGAGATGAATAGGATGAGGTCATCAACATCAGTGATACTTTACATAAATGTCCTGCCATTGACAGTCTCAGATTAGTGGACATCCTTAACATGACTGGAGCCTATCCTAGCTGACATTATGGGAAGGTGGGCAAGAGGACGCTGACACATATAGACAGAGCTGACACATATAGACAAACAACCGTTCACACTCACATTCACACCTAAGGACACTTTAGAATCATCAGTCAGCCTCATCCCCAGTTGTCATGTCTTCGGACTGTGAGAGGAAGCTACAGTACCCAGAGAGAACCCACACAGGAACAGGGAGAACATACAAACTCCACACAGACAGACCCCAGCCTCTGTCCCAACAGGGATTCAAACCCTTGGCCTTTTTCCTGTGAGGAGACAGTGCCAACCATATTCCATTAAAAAAAGGGGTGACAATTAAATTATACATAGGATGAGGGTGATGTCAGGGGAACGTTGGATATGTCACCTGTGGGATGTTGCTATGGGGCAACAGTGTTGGCCACAACACCACCCAGCCAGACCCCCTAGCCAGACCCTTGGTTTTTAATTTTATTGCAAACTTAATAAACTGAACAGATAGTAAGTCTCATATAATAGAGGATCTTGATCTTTTTTGTTATTATTTTCTTTTAATAATAAAGGGATAGAAGCCTGTGTCATAGTTGGGGGAAGTCTCTTTTTGACCAGGATCTCTTTGAATATCTTTGACAGTTGGTATTAATTTAGGACCAAATGTTTTTATTAAAATTCTACTGGAAGCACACCAGGACCTGGTCCTGGACTAAACACAAATGTAACATGGAGATTGTATGTAGAATAAATAAAAATCCCACTCGAGTTAAAAAGAAATAACTAAATAAAATCTGAATCTCTTGTTTTTATTTTGCAACATGCAACATTCTTTCATGCAAAAATCTAAGATTTATCTTTTTATAAATTCCATAATGTGTGTGCAAGACAGGAATCGCTGAGGAGGAACTGAGTGCAAGGGAAATGAAAAAAAAATGTGGAGTTCTCTGCTGGATATCTCTCTGATGATGACAAGAAAGAAAGTAAAATGCCAGCAGAATAAAGGCACCACCACCACCACCACCACCACCATCACCATCATGGCGCTGAGGTGTTTTGGTCATTGGTGAGACTTACTTTACCACGTCTCGTCTATATTCTTCCATCTGTCTCCATGTCCATGATACACGGCTCACAGGACGAGTGGATACAGTTGGGAAAAATCTGAACCTCCTGTATTTTGGTTCCTTGCAGATCCCACATGTGACATATCAAACTTTCTCCTGACATCATCGTCCTCATCATCACCCTCATCCTATGTATATTTTAATTGTAACCCAGAATTAGAAGACATGAATCAAGAGTAAACCATAAAATCAACAAGGACGTTTGTTTTGTTGTGATTTCTTTTACTGTGACTGAATGGTGTCCAGTCCAGGTGGACCCAGTGGTAGCTGGGATAGGCTCCAGTCCCCCCACGACCCTCTGTGGAGGAATAAGAGGTAGAAGATGGAGGGATGCAAATGTAAAGTTTATGTAACCATGGTTACAAAGGATGCAGAGGACATCAAAGGAGATAAATAATAATTGACATTAAACAGCATGAGACAAAACACTAACAAAAAAAAAACAACAAACAAAAACAAAAGCAGATCAAAGTACAGTTAGTTAACTACTACTGACTAGAGTGTAGTCTGTTCAGAGTTTACAGCAGCACAAACATAATCTGGATTTAGATTCATGACTTCATCATTTTCTAACACTATGGCAAGTCACCGAGGAGTCAGTAAGGTAACAAGTCTGATATTATTTGACTGAATTCACCAAGAGTGTTTCTAACAGTAGCTAACATTCAGAAACATTCTGGGTTTTTACTCTATTAGCTCCTTGTGACATTTTTAAGGTTAAATATCAACATTTTCATGTCCTAGACTGTATCAGTTCTCTTGTGGTAACCTGACTAAAATGTTTATTGACCACCTATTATTTACTCATTATTTTCAATATTTTAAACTATGTTTTTGTTGTTTTTCCAGCTGTTTTGCAGAGCATTGGGAGATGTGAGGAAGCAGGCGGCCCACCAGTCTCCAGACAAGCAAAAGCCCAGTACCACAGCTGAGGCAACCAAAGAAGAACCAAGTTGGTACGACCAGCTGCAGCAGCAGGAGGAGCAGAATTCCTGCCAGGACAAAGTGTCCCACCAAGAAGAGATCCATCAGAAAAATAAAACCATCCACTCTCTTCTTTCCCAGCTCCGGACGTTACGAGAGCAATTTGGCCAATCAGAGGAGGACTACTGTGATCTGAGGCAGCAACTTTATAAGGCTGAGAGAGAAATTAAAAAGAGAGATGCAGAATTGCTCTCTCTGAAGCGGTCTCTGCAGGTTAAAGGAAAGCAAGAGATCAAGGCCTCTCGGGACTCCAAGTGCTCCCGAGGGTGTCAGACCTCAGAGGAGGGCTGGAAGGAGGAAACCAGCCGGCTCAAAGAACTCCTGAATGACAAAGAGGAGTACATTAAAAAGGTGGAAAGGAAGGCCAGCCGGCGGACTGCTGCACACATTGACACTATTGAACTACTGACCTTCACTGAAAAAGCTCTGGAGGAAGAAAAAGAAAAATGTGCAGTTTTGGAAGCAGAACTTTTAAAGGTCCAGAATGACCAGCAGGAGATCTGGCAGAAGGACATCAAAGAAAAGGAGGAGAACTTCAGGGAGGAGCTCTCCCAAAGTATGAAGAACTCAGAGAAGTTGATCTCCAACATGTGTCAGCAGTGGGAGGAAAAGGCAAAGAAGGTGGCTGAACGTCATTCAGAGCTGGAGGTGATGCTCCAGAACAAAAGAGAAATGTGGAAGCAAGAGGCCGGATCACACCAGGAAGAGATCCAAGGCCTGAAGAAGGAAATAGACCAGCTTCAACAGTCCCTCAATAAGGACAAAAAGAAAAAAAAGAAGTTTTCTTTGTCCTGGTTGTTCAGAAAGAAGAAATAGTTCCCTCCAGCTTTATCATTAATAAAATGTTTTAAAATAGAAGTGAATGTTTGTTGTCTTCCCTTGATTGTGACCATGTTAGAGTGAATGGATTTACACATGCAGAATATTTGAAATCACACTTAGTGGACTGACTGTGTGTGTGGGGATTGTGTTGACATGAAGTATTTTGGTTCATCAAAAAAAAGACTTCAACAGGAAAATCTATTTGTTACTCTCTCTCTCTCCTCTCTCTCACCCACCCACCCACCCACACACACACACACACACACACACACACACACACACACACACACACAAATGTAACGTTGGTACCACAGTGGGGATTAGGCTGACTGATGATTTTAAAGTGTCCATAGGTGTGAGAGTGAGTGTGAATGGTTGTTTGTATGTGTTTGCACTGTGACTGACTGGTGTCCAGTCCAGGGTGGACCCAGTGGTAGCTGGGATAGGCTCCAGTCCCCCCACGACCCTCTGTGGAGGAATAAGAGGTAGAAGATGGAGGGATGCAAATGTAATGTTTATGGTAACCATGGTTACAAAGCATGCAGAGGACATCAAAGGAGATAAATAATAATTGACATTAAACAGCATGAGACAAAACACTAACAAAAAAAAACAACAAACAAAAACAAAAGCAGATCAAAGTACAGTTAGTTAACTACTACTGACTAGAGTGTAGTCTGTTCAGAGTTTACAGCAGCACAAACATAATCTGGATTTAGATTCATGACTTCATCATTTTCTAACACTATGGCAAGTCACCGAGGAGTCAGTAAGGTAACAAGTCTGATATTATTTGACTGAATTCACCAAGAGTGTTTCTAACAGTAGCTAACATTCAGAAACATTCTGGGTTTTTACTCTATTAGCTCCTTGTGACATTTTTAAGGTTAAATATCAACATTTTCATGTCCTAGACTGTATCAGTTCTCTTGTGGTAACCTGACTAAAATGTTTATTGACCACCTATTATTTACTCATTATTTTCAATATTTTAAACTATGTTTTTGTTGTTTTTCCAGCTGTTTTGCAGAGCATTGGGAGATGTGAGGAAGCAGGCGGCCCACCAGTCTCCAGACAAGCAGAAGCCCAGTACCACAGCTGAGGCAACCAAAGAAGAACCAAGTTGGTACGACCAGCTGCAGCAGCAGGAGGAGCAGAATTCCTGCCAGGACAAAGTGTCCCACCAAGAAGAGATCCATCAGAAAAACAAAACCATCCACTCTCTTCTTTCCCAGCTCCGGACGTTACGAGAGCAATTTGGCCAATCAGAGGAGGACTACTGTGATCTGAGGCAGCAACTTTATAAGGCTGAGAGAGAAATTAAAAAGAGAGATGCAGAATTGTTAGATCTGAAGCGGTCTCTGCAGGTTAAAGGAAAGCAAGAGATCAAGGCCTCTCGGGACTCCAAGTGCTCCCAAGGGTGTCAGACCTCAGAGGAGGGCTGGAAGGAGGAAACCAGCCGGCTCAAAGAACTCCTGAATGAGAAAGAGGAGTACATTAAACAGGTGGAAAGGAAGGCCAGCCGGCGGACTGCTGCACACATTGACACTATTGAACTACTGACCTTCACTGAAAAAGCTCTGGAGGAAGAAAAAGAAAAATGTGCAGTTCTGGAAGCAGAACTTTTAAAGGTCCAGAATGACCAGCAGGAGATCTGGCAGAAGGACATCAAAGATAAGGAGGAGAACTTCAGGGAGGAGCTCTCCCAAAGTATTAAGAACTCAGAGAAGTTGATCTCCAACATGTGTCAGCAGTGGGAGGAAAAGGCAAAGAAGGTGGCTGAACGTCATTCAGAGCTGGAGGTGATGCTCCAGAACAAAACAGAAATGTGGGAGCAAGAGGCCGGATCACACCAGGAAGAGATCCAAGGCCTCAAGAAGGAAATAGACCAGCTTCAACAGTCCCTCAATAAGGACAAAAAGAAAAAAAAGAAGTTTTCTTTGTCCTGGTTGTTCAGAAAGAAGAAATAGTTCCCTCCAGCTTTATCATTAATAAAATATTTTAAAATAGAAGTGAATGTTTGTTGTCTTCCCTTGATTGTGACCATGTTAGAGTGACTGGATTTACACATGCAGAATATTTGAAATCACACTTAGTGGACTGACTGTGTGTGTGGGGATTGTGTTGACATGAAGTATTTTGGTTCATCAAAAAAAAGACTTCAACAGGAAAATCTATTTGTTACTCTCTCTCTCTCTCTCTCTCTCTCTCTCTCTCTCTCTCTCTCACCCACCCACCCACACACACACACTCACACACACACACACACACACACACACACACACACACACAAATGTAACGTTGGTGGCACAGTGGGGATTAGGCTGACTGATGATTCTAAAGTGTCCATAGGTGTGAGAGTGAGTGTGAATGGTTGTTTGTATGTGTTTGCACTGTGACTGACTGGTGTCCAGTCCAGGGTGGACCCAGTGGTAGCTGGGATAGGCTCCAGTCCCCCCACGACCCTCTGTGGAGGACTAAGAGGTAGAAGATGGAGGGATGCAAATGTAATGTTTATGGTAACCATGGTTACAAAGGATGCAGAGGACATCAAAGGAGATAAATAATAATTGACATTAAACAGCATGAGACAAAACACTAACAAAAAAAAAACAAAAACAAAAGCAGATCAAAGTACAGTTAGTTAACTACTACTGACTAGAGTGTAGTCTGTTCAGAGTTTACAGCAGCACAAACATAATCTGGATTTAGATTCATGACTTCATCATTTTCTAACACTATGGCAAGTCACCGAGGAGTCAGTAAGGTAACAAGTCTGATATTATTTGACTGAATTCACCAAGAGTGTTTCTAACAGTAGCTAACATTCAGAAACATTCTGGGTTTTTACTCTATTAGCTCCTTGTGACATTTTTAAAGTTAAATATCAACATTTTCATGTCCTAGACTGTATCAGTTCTCTTGTGGTAACCTGACTAAAATGTTTATTGACCACCTATTATTTACTCATTATTTTCAATATTTTAAACTATGTTTTTGTTGTTTTTCCAGCTGTTTTGCAGAGCATTGGGAGATGTGAGGAAGCAGGCGGCCCACCAGTCTCCAGACAAGCAGAAGCCCAGTACCACAGCTGAGGCAACCAAAGAAGAACCAAGTTGGTACAACCAGCTGCAGCAGCAGGAGGAGCAGAATTCCTGCCAGGACAAAGTGTCCCACCAAGAAGAGATCCATCAGAAAAACAAAACCATCGACTCTCTTCTTTCCCAGCTCCGGACTCTACGAGAGCAATTTGGCCAATCAGAGGAGGACTACTGTGATCTGAGGCAGCAACTTTATAAGGCTGAGAGAGAAATTAAAAAGAGAGATGCAGAATTGTTAGATCTGAAGCGGTCTCTGCAAGTTAAAGGAAAGCAAGAGATCAAGGCCTCTCGGGACTCCAAGTGCTCCCGAGGGTGTCAGACCTCAGAGGAGGGCTGGAAGGAGGAAACCAGCCGGCTCAAAGAACTCCTGAATGACAAAGAGGAGTACATTAAACAGGTGGAAAGGAAGGCCAGCCGGCGGACTGCTGCACACATCGACACTATTGAACTACTGACCTTCACTGAAAAAGCTCTGGAGGAAGAAAAAGAAAAATGTGCAGTTCTGGAAGCAGAACTTTTAAAGGTCCAGAATGACCAGCAGGAGATCTGGCAGAAGGACATCAAAGATAAGGAGGAGAACTTCAGGGAGGAGCTCTCCCAAAGTATTAAGAACTCAGAGAAGTTGATCTCCAACATGTGTCAGCAGTGGGAGGAAAAGGCAAAGAAGGTGGCTGAACGTCATTCAGAGCTGGAGGTGATGCTCCAGAACAAAACAGAAATGTGGGAGCAAGAGGCCGGATCACACCAGGAAGAGATCCAAGGCCTCAAGAAGGAAATAGACCAGCTTCAACAGTCCCTCAATAAGGACAAAAAGAAAAAAAAGAAGTTTTCTTTGTCCTGGTTGTTCAGAAAGAAGAAATAGTTCCCTCCAGCTTTATCATTAATAAAATGTTTTAAAATAGAAGTGAATGTTTGTTGTCTTCCCTTGATTGTGACCATGTTAGAGTGAATGGATTTACACATGCAGAATATTTGAAATCACACTTAGTGGACTGACTGTGTGTGTGGGGATTGTGTTGACATGAAGTATTTTGGTTCATCAAAAAAAAGACTTAAACAGGAAAATCTATTTGTTACTCTCTCTCTCTCTCACACTCTCTCTCTCTCTCACCACACACACACACACACACACACACACACACAAATGTAACGTTGGTGGCACAGTGGAGATTAGGCTGACTGATGATTCTAAAGTGTCCATAGGTGTGAGAGTGAGTGTGAATGGTTGTTTGTATGTGTTTGCACTGTGACTGACTGGTGTCCAGTCCAGGGTGGACCCAGTG
Organism: Lagocephalus sceleratus; assembly: GCA_911728415.1. Taxonomy (NCBI): domain Eukaryota; kingdom Metazoa; phylum Chordata; class Actinopteri; order Tetraodontiformes; family Tetraodontidae; genus Lagocephalus; species Lagocephalus sceleratus. The sequence goes on along the minus strand of CAJVRN010000111.1, from coordinate 953,055 downwards.
GTTGCTGGGATAGGCTCCAGTCCCCCCACGACCCTCTGTGGAGGAATAAGAGGTAGAAGATGGAGGGATAAAATGTAATGTTTATGGTAACCATGGTAACAAAGCATGCAGAGGACATCAAAGGAGATAAATAATAATTGACATTAAACAGCATGAGACAAAAACACTAACAAAAAAACAACAAACAAAAACAAAAGCAGATCAAAGTACAGTTAGTTAACTACTACTGACTAGAGTGTAGTCTGTTCAGAGTTTACAGCAGCACAAACATAATCTGGATTTAGATTCATGACTTCATCATTTTCTAACACTATGGCAAGTCACCGAGGAGTCAGTAAGGTAACAAGTCTGATATTATTTGACTGAATTCACCAAGAGTGTTTCTAACAGTAGCTAACATTCAGAAACATTCTGGGTTTTTACTCTATTAGGTCCTTGTGACATTTTTAAAGTTAAATATCAACATTTTCATGTCCTAGACTGTATCAGTTCTCTTGTGGTAACCTGACTATAATGTTTATTGACCACCTATTATTTACTCATTATTTTCAATATTTTAAACTATGTTTTTGTTGTTTTTCCAGCTGTTTTGCAGAGCATTGGGAGATGTGAGGAAGCAGGCGGCCCACCAGTCTCCAGACAAGCAGAAGCCCAGTACCACAGCTGAGGCAACCAAAGAAGAACCAAGTTGGTACGACCAGCTGCAGCAGCAGGAGGAGCAGAATTCCTGCCAGGACAAAGTGTCCCACCAAGAAGAGATCCATCAGAAAAATAAAACCATCGACTCTCTTCTTTCCCAGCTCCGGACTCTACGAGAGCAATTTGGCCAATCAGAGGAGGACTACTGTGATCTGAGGCAGCAACTTTATAAGGCTGAGAGAGAAATTAAAAAGAGAGATGCAGAATTGCTCTCTCTGAAGCGGTCTCTGCAGGTTAAAGAAAAGCAAGAGATCAAGGCCTCTAATGACTCCAAGTGCTCCCGAGGGTGTCAGACCTCAGAGGATGGCTGGAAGGAGGAAACCAGCCGGCTCAAAGAACTCCTGAATGACAAAGAGGAGTACATTAAAAAGGTGGAAAGGAAGGCCAGCCGGCGGACTGCTGCACACATTGACACTATTGAACTACTGACCTTCACTGAAAAAGCTCTGGAGGAAGAAAAAGAAAAATGTGCCGTTCTGGAAGCAGAACTTTTAAAGGTCCAGAATGACCAGCAGGAGATCTGGCAGAAGGACATCAAAGAAAAGGAGGAGAACTTCAGGGAGGAGCTCTCCCAAAGTATTAAGAACTCAGAGAAGTTGATCTCCAACATGTGTCAGCAGTGGGAGGAAAAGGCAAAGAAGGTGGCTGAACGTCATTCAGAGCTGGAGGTGATGCTCCAGAACAAAACAGAAATGTTGGAGCAAGAGGCCGGATCACACCAGGAAGAGATCCAAGGCCTGAAGAAGGAAATAGACCAGCTTCAACAGTCCCTCAATAAGGACAAAAAGAAAAAAAAGAAGTTTTCTTTGTCCTGGTTGTTCAGGAAGAAGAAATAGTTCCCTCCAGCTTTATCATTAATAAAATGTTTTAAAATAGAAGTGAATGTTTGTTGTCTTCCCTTGATTGTGACCATGTTAGAGTGAATGGATTTACACATGCAGAATATTTGAAATCACACTTAGTGGACTGACTGTGTGTGTGTGTGAAGGTGGTGAGGGACAGGGAGGTGAAGGTGGTGAGGGACAGGTAGGTGAAGGTGGTGAGGGACAGGTAGGTGAAGGTGGTGAGGGACAGGTAGGTGAAGGTGGTGAGGGACAGGTGGATGACGGTGTTGAGATGATGGAGCAGGAGGCTGTGTGGACTCTTGTTCCACAAACACGTCCAAAGCAGAAAGACGAACCGTTGGAAGTGGGCGCGAAGGCCAGCCGACTGTCTAGCTAAAGAACGTTCCAGAGACCTGAGCTTGTTGAAAGCAGTGATGGTGGAGACTGTGTGTCTGATGAGAGGGAGCTCACGCACACACTGAAATCTAGAACCAATGATGAGGGTCCATACACAGCAAAAATGTTTAAAAGTTCTCGCAGAAAAAAAAAAAACTCAAAGGGAGTAAAGGTGGAACATTACTTCCCAGAGAAAGAGTTATTTTACATCTCGGCGAAACATCACATTAGAACCAAAGTAGAATCAAATTTTACAGATCAAGAGGTTTTTAGATTAAGAAAACTGGTTTTAAAAGTAAAAAGGGAAATGAATAAATGAGGGGTTATTCAGTGTGGTTAGGGCTCTTTTATGTTTTAACAGCCATTTGTAGTAGCTTTAAACTCACCCTTTTTAATGAATAATTTTAAGGTGGAAAGTTTAAAGGTAAATGGGGCTGGGGAAAAGAGAAAGAGAGCCAATGTATATGAAACAGTATAAACTAAAAGAATAGATGTTTTATTTTTACAAGAGACCCACAGCAGTGACAGCAACAATACTGACTGGAGGAGAGAACGGGAGGGGGGGTGTTTTTAAGTCACAGCACTACGGTCAGTGCTGGGGTGGGCGTCCTCTTCTCCAGGACTTTTAACCCAGATGCTGTCACAGTGGAACACGTCGTTCAGGGACCCTGCATTTTAATTAAAGCTGCTTTTAGTCACCTCACTGTTGTTTTTATTAATATTTATGCTCCCAACAATGCTGCAGAGAAAAGGAGGTTCTGAGGCAGCTGGTCCGCTCCCACGGTCTGGTGGACGTGTGGAGAAGGATGCACGCGAGCCACAGACAGTTCACGTGGTCCCATGTCAGAGACAACACCATCTCTTTGGCCCGCCTCGACCGCTTTTATTGTTTTAAACACCATTGTAGTACTTTTAAAAAGTGTGATATTTTAACAGTGGGTTTTACAGACCCCTCATTGCTTTTAGGAAGCGTGCTGGTTAGGAACATTTGCCCTAAAAGTGCCTACTGGCATTTTAACTCAACTCTGACAGCTGACAGAGGTTTTAAAGAGGCTTTTAGTTACTTTTTTAGACAGAGGAAGAAATATTTTACCTGTCTAAGACAATGGTGGGACCATGGGAAAGTTCAAATCAGACTATTGTGTCAGCAACACTCTCTCAATGTCACCCGCTACATCACCAGATCAATCGGAGCTCTGGAGGCCGAGATTGTGGAGCTAGAGCAGGTTTGTGAGTCCACAGGATATCGAGGGTGTTTGGAGACCCTCAAGACCAAAAAGATGGCCTTGGCCAACCTGCTGGACACTAAGGTACAAGGTGCACTGGTGCGGTCCCGGATCCAGGACATCGGCGAGATGGACACTCCCTCGACTTTCTTCTTTGGCCTGGAGAGGAAGCGTGGGCAGAGCAGGGTCATCCACTCCCTGCTATCGGAGGAAGGGCTGGAGGGCTGGAGCTGACGGAGCCGGAGCGGATCCGGAGAAGGGCTGTGGACTTTTAGTCCTCCCTATTCAGGAGTGAGTACAAGGAGGACAGTGAACTGCCGGAGGAGTACTGCTCTGGACTGCCCCACACCTTCCCTGAACTCCACTTGCATCCGGACCTCCTGGACCTCGTGGTCCTGGAGCCCTTCACAGCTTGGACAGGAGCATTTTTATATGGGGACATCGTGAAGGCACTCAATAAAGATAAACTGAAGGACAGAGGGACAACAGTGTGGAAGGACAGGCTGGGGGGACAGAGTCCTCAGTGGAGGACTCTCTAAAAGCCCCCCATCAAGAAGAGGACTGGTGACCTCCAATGGAGGATCCTACACGGAGCCATCGCCACCAGTGCCTTCCTGTCTGTGTTAAACCGGAACAATTCAAACAACTGTCCTTTTTGTGGTTTTAATGAGAGTGTCTTTCACGTTTTTACCGGGTGCAGTAGGCTGTTGGGTCTTTTTAGGGTTTTAACCGATGTTTTTAGGCTTTCTAATGTCGTGTTCTCCACTGCTGTTTTTATCTGTGGAATAAGGCACAAGAGGGCAGGAAAGGGGAAATGCCAGCTTCTAAATTTTTTGATAAGTGAGGCTAAACTTGCCATCTATTTGACCAGGAGAGACAAGATTAAAAATGGAACGGCATGTGACGCGGTGGCTTTGTGGAAGCAGAACGTGAGGGTGCGCCTGAATCTGGAGTTCTGCTTCTACAAAGCCACTGAGAACCTGGAAGCTTTTAAACAGCAGTGGGGACACGACGGGGTTTTAGTCACGGTGACAGAGCAGGGTGAGACGAAGACAGTAACATGGCTGCTCTGAGGGACAGGTGAGGTTTTAACTGTTTTTTATGTGTAAATAACGTGTAAATAAAGTGAACCTTTAAAAGTCAAAGTCTCTCTCTCTCTCTCTCTCTCTCTCTTCTCTCTGAGGAGCGTGGTGTGAGCTGAGAGCGTTCTCGTTAGAGAATTTTCAACCTTTTCTGGTTGTATTTCCAAGCCTGTGTGTATGTTTAGTGTTTTGTCGGTGTGTTTTAGTTAACTGGTGTTGTCTTGTCCTTTATTTGTTTGTTTTGTCGGTGTTTGGGCGTACAACCAGCCAGCGTGTGTCTGGCTGGTTGGCGTCTGACGCCATGGTGGTTGTTGGTGGCGGTAGCGGGGACCTCTCCCGGTTAACGCGGAGACATGGCGTGAAGGTGGGGGCCAGGTCTCTGTACACCGTGGAGGAGGTGGCCCTGGCCGTGGGGGCGGTCATCGGACACAGGTCCGTAAAGTCGGCCGCCCGGATGAACGGAGCGGTGGTGATATTCGTGGAGAAGGTGGAGCAGGCGAACCGGCTGGTGGAGGTCGGTGGGAGGTTCGAGGCGGTGCTGCCGCTGACCCAGCCTGCCACCAAGGTGACCCTGTCGAACGTGCCCTCGTTCATCTCGGATGAATTCCTGTGTAAGGAGCTGTCCAGACATGGCAAGATCGTGTCACCGGTCAAGAAGGTCATGTCTGGATGCAAGTCCCCCCTCCTCAAGCACGTGGTCTCTCATCGTCGGCAGGTCTACATGATACTGAATAACCGCGATGAGGACCTGGACGTCTGCTTGAAAGTCAGTGTTGAGGACTTTGATTATGTCCTGTTCGCCTCGTCCATGAGCATGAGGTGCTTTGGGTGTCGCGAGGCAGGACACATCATTAAAATGTGTCCAAATGCGACCAAGCCGGCTGCGTCGGGCTCGGAGGACCGGCCCGGGGCCGCTGAGGCGGAGCCCCGCGCGGCGGAGCCCCGCACGGCGGAGCCCCGCGCGGCGGAGCCCCGCGCGGCGGAGCCCAGAGCTGCTAGCGGGCAACCGGTCGCCGGAGCCGAGGGTCCGGGAGACGATGGGGCGACGGCCCCGGTGAGCGGTGACGGGAGCACAGGTGAGGGTGAACAGGTGGGTGAAGAGGGTGAAGTGGGGGCACAAGACGGTGTGAATGGGGAGTGTGTGCAGGAGGGAAGCATAGGAGGTGTGTGTGTGGAGGTGGGTGAGACAGGTGGAGGGTGTGTAGAGATGGGTGAGACAGGTGGAGGGTGTGTGGAGATGGGTGAGACAGGTGGAGGGTGTGTGAAGGTGGGTGAGACAGGCGGGGTGTGTGTGAAGGTGGGTGAGACAGGTGGAGGGTGTGTGGTGATGGGTGAGACAGGTGGAGGGTGTGTGGAGATGGGGGAGACAGGTGGAGCGAGCGCACAAGAGGGTGAAGCGGGAGGAGTGTGTGTGGAGGTGGAAAATGGAGGTGGAAGGTACGCACGGGGGGGTGAGCACGGGGGGTGAGCACATGGGTGAGACGGGTGGTGTGAGTGAGGAAGAGGAGCCGGGCTGCAGTGGAGCAGCTGAAGCGGTGGAGACGATGGAGCAGGAGGCCGGGTGGTCTCCAGTCCCATCGAGGCTCCGCAGCAGGAGCAGGCCTGGGCCCGTCAAGGCCAAGAAGAGCAGGCAGACAGGAAGACGGGCGGGAGGGAAAACAGGAGAGTCGGACAGCAGCGACACCGAGGAGTGTGTGTCCGACGACGGGGACCTCCAGCAGGAGTACCTCACGAGCCAGGAGGACAAGGCCTACTCCCCAAAAATGCTGAAAGGTTTCTTACAGGAGACCAAGAACATGAAGGGGGTGAATATTGACCACTACTTCCAAGACAAGCAACAGTTCTACCTGTCTGCCAGACGCCATATCAAAAACAAGGCTGAGGCAGGTTTCACTGACCAAGAGGTCTTCAGATTGAAGAAACTGATTTTAAAAGTCAGAAGAGAACTCGTATGATGACGTTGGAAACGCACCTTTTAGTTTGCTTTTGTTTTCGTCACTGTTTTTTATCTCGCTCTCTGGTTTTATCTCCCGCCTTTTAATGAATACTTTTAAGATTGGGAGTTTAAACATAAATGGAGGCAGAGAGGAGAAAAAGCGGGTTTTAGTCTGTGAAACGATGATTTTAAAGAAAATTAATGTCATGTTTTTACAAGAGACCCATAGTGACGTTTTAACTGAGACTGATTGGTGCAGGAAATGGAAGGGGAGGGTCTTCTTTAGTCACGGCACGGCCTTCAGTGCCGGAGTGGGGATCCTCTTCTCCCGGAATTTTAACCCAACGTCTGTTAGCATGGAACACATTGTCCAGGGTAGATGCCCTTTAATAAGGGCCCAGTTTGACCAGTACAGTGCTGTTTTTATCAACGTGTATGCTCCCAACAGCGGTGCAGAGAGGAAGACTTTTTTAGAAACACTCGGCGGCAAACTCCGGGGGTGTGGGTCAATTGATTATTTATTCTTGGGGGGTGATTTTTAATTGTACCGAAGACGAGTTGTTGGATCGGAACCACGCGGAGCCGCATCCGTCCTCGCAGCAGGTCCTGAGGCAGCTGGTCAACTCCCATGGCCTGGTGGACGTGTGGAGAAGGTCTCACGCAAGCTGCAGACAGTTCACGTGGTCCCACATTAGGGAGAGTAGGGTGTCTTTAGCTCGTTTAGATCGTTTTTACTGTTTTAAACACAATTTTGATGTGTTTAAATCTTCAAACATTGTGCCTGTTGGTTTTACTGATCACGCTTTGGTTTTATGTTCTGTTTTTATTAACAACATTTTACCAAGGAGCGCCTACTGGCATTTTAATTCTGTTTTAGCATCAGATAGGAGTTTTAAGGATGCTCTTAGCTACTTTTGGACTGGTTTTAGACAGAAGAAGGGGGATTTTAGCTGCCTAAAGCAGTGGTGGGACCACGGGAAGACACAAATTAGAATGTTGTGCCAGCAGCACACTTTCAATGTTACTCGTCGCATCACCGGATCTATCAGAGATCTGGAGACTGAAATCGTGGAGCTTGAACGTCTGAATGAGTCCACAGGAAACGGAGGATCTGTTACAATCCTCAAGACCAAAAAAGATGGCTTTGGCCAACCTGCTAGGTACCAGAGCACAGGGTGCCCTGGTCCGGTCCAGAGTCCAAGGCCTTGCAGAGATGGATGCACCCTCCGGCTTCTTCTTCGGCCTTGAGAGGAAGTCTGGGCAGAGGAAGCTGATCCACGCTTTGCTGTCGGACACGGGGCAGGAGCTGACCGACCCTGGGCAGATCAGGAACAGAGCGGTGGAATTTTATACCTCTCTTTTCGGGACTGATTTTAATGATGGAAAAGACTGTCTTAATGGTTTTAGTGCTTTTAGCCACGGACTGCCCAGGGTCTCCGAAGAGACAAATCGCCGGATGGAGCGCCCATTGACGGAGCAGGAACTGCACGCGGCCCTGCAGTCAATGCAGGGCCGAAAGGCTCCGGGTATTGACGGACTCCCCGTGGAATTTTATAAGGCCTTTTGGGACATCCTCGCCCATGACATCCTGGAGGTTTTTAACGAGAGTCTCGCCACCGGTTCCCTGCCACTGTCCTGCAGGAGGGCGGTCATTACCCTCCTGCCGAAGAGCGGGAACCTGACGGACATAAGGAACTGGCGCCCCGTGTCCCTCCTCTGCACAGACTATAAAATCCTCTCTAAGGCCTTGGCCATCCGGCCGAGGGAGGCCATGGAGCAGGTCGTCCATCAGGACCAGACCTACTGTGTACCTGGCAGGTCAATGGTGGACAATGTCTGCCTCATTAGGGATGTTTTGGAGGTCTCCAGTTCATCGGGGGTGAGTGCCGGTCTACTTTCGTTAGACCAAGAAAAGGCTTTTGACCGCGTTGAACACAACTTCCTGTGGAGGACCATGGAGGAGTTTGGGTTCAGTGCTGGTCTGATAGCCAAGATCCAGGTGATGTACAGTAACATTGAAAGTGTGCTGAAGGTCAATGGCAGCTTGTGTGCCCCTTTTAGGGTGCGTAGAGGTGTCCGACAGGGCTGTGCCATGTCGGGGATGCTCTACGCACTCTCCCTGGAACCCCTCCTCCACAGACTGCGTTCAAATGTTAAAGGTCTGTTTTTACCGGGTTTTAACAGCAGTGTGGTTTTATCTGCCTACGCCGACGATGTGGCCATTTTGATTAAAGATCAGGCAGACGTTAATGCTGTTTTAAACACCACCAGTGCTTTCTGCGAGATGTCCTCTGCGAGGGTGAATTGGGGAAAAAGCGGGGCCCTGGTCATCAGTGAAGGGCGTCAGGGCCTCCCCACTCTCCCGCAGGGCCTGACCTGGAGGAGGGATGGCCTTAAATATCTCGGGGTGCACCTGGGCAATGAACGCACGCAAGCGAAAAACTGGGAGAATGTGCTTGTTAAAATTGAAGAAAGACTAAAGAAATGGAGCTGGGTGCACTCCGAGATGTCTTTTAGAGGAAGGGTTTTAGTAATAAACAATCTCGTAGCCTCACTGCTGTGGCACCACTTGGCCTGTGTAGAGCCACCACCAGGCCTGCTGCCCCAGATCCAGGCTAAACTGGTCAACTTCTTCTGGGGCGGCTACCACTGGGTGCCACAGTCAGTACTGTTTTTATCCAGAGACCAGGGGGGGCAGGGCCTCATCCACCTGGCCACCTTCAGGCTACGCTTTGCTCGGAGGTTCCTGAAAGGACCTCCTGACCTTGTGTGGAGGGATGTGGCCAGCTGCCTGCTCAGGCATGTAGGCAACTGGGGACTGGATGCTGCTCTGTTTTTAACGGATTTCAAAAGTTTAAATTTAAGGGGTTGCCAGGTTTTTATCAGAGTGTTTTTAAATCTTGTTCTCTTTTTAATTGGAAGAGGGTACAGGAGCCCAGCTCTCTGCACTGGCTGTTGAGGGAGCCCCTGGTTCACGGTGGCAGACTGGAGGTCTGCAGCAGCGCCATGCCCGGTCTGAGGGTGGCGTTGTGCAGCTCCAGGACTGTCACACTGAAGCAGCTGGTGGAGGCGGCCGGTCCAACACTGACTGACGCCCGGACCCTAAGCGCTGTACTGGGACTATACTCGCTACGGGTGGTGGAGAGGGCCCTGGAGCTGTGGAGGAGGAGGCTCTCTGTGAGAGAGAAGCCTTCTCCTGCGGTACGGTGGACGGAGAGCTGAACCGGACCCCACGGACTCCTTCCCCGATTTTCAGTTGACCCCTGGACGCGAGGAGTTCAGCGGGCCCCTCCTGAACACCACCCACGGGAACAAACTGGGCCTCCATGGGATGGACAACAAGGCGCTCTACTCAGTCGTTGTGAGGACACTAAATGGACAGAACCTACACAACAGGGCAGCTACAGTGTGGGCGGACGGGCTGGGGGAACAAGGTCCCCACTGGAGGGTCCTGTACAAACCCCCCATCAGGAAGAGGGCAGGGGACCTCCAGTGGAGGATCCTACATGGAGTTGTTGTCCTGAACGCCTACCTCTCAAGACTGGACCCCGCTGTGGCGGATCAGTGCCCGTTCTGTCCAGACCCGGAGATGGTCTTCCACTCATACAGTGAGTGTGGACGACTCACTGTACTTTTTAATGTTTTAAAAGAGGTTTTTAATGGTTTTAGTGAAAAATTCTACACCAGAACTTTTATCTATGGGGCAGGGTACACAAAGGCTGGCCAACACAAGTGGCAGTTAATTGATTTTATTTGTGGGGAAGCCAAGATGGCAATTTACGTCACCAGGAAACACAAAATTGAAGGAAACGGGGATTGTGAGGTCACCTCAGTGTGGCGGAGCAACATCCGGAGCAGGATAAGGCTGGAGTTCGCATACTACAAAATGATGAGTTACCTCAACCGTTTTAAAGATATATGGTGTCACAACGGTGTACTCTGCACAGTAAGGGACGATCTATATTTTGCACAACCCCTTATGGGTTAATTGTATAGGTTTTATCTTTTTTATCTGTTCTTTTTTAGTGTTTGGGTGTTTTTCTGTACAGGGTGCCTGATCCCTGTGAAATAATGTAAATAAAGTTTCTCACACACACACACACACACACACACACACACACACACACACACACACACACACACACACACACACACACACACACACACACACACACACACACACACACACACACACACACACAGGGGATTAGGCTGACTGATGATTCTAAATTGTCCATAGGTGTGAGCGTGAATGGTTGTTTGTATGTGTTTGCACTGTGATTATAAACTACAATTCTTTCGGGCAAACATTTTTTAAAATCTTCTAGCAGGATTAACTCCTTTAAAGAGTCATAATCACAGGCTTTACATGCAGTACTCCACTTATCGAAAAGCATTCCCTTTTCCCGAGCAAATTCAACATAAGCCTGAGCTGTTGTTTTTTTGTGGTTTCTAAATTTTTGCCGGTACGCTTCCGGTACCAACTCATAGGCACGCAGAATAGCAGCTTTAACAGATTCATATTGCAGGTTCTCTTCGACAGGTAGCGCAGCAATAGCTTCTTGGGCCTTCCCATAAAGTTTGCATTGAAGCAACAGTGCCCAAGCTTCAGGGGGCCACTTTAGCGCAGTAGCAATGCGTTCAAATGCACCAAAATAGGAGTCTACTTCAGTCTCACGGAATGTTGGTACTAAAACAATGTTTTTTCCAACATCAAATGGTACAGATGTGGCAGCGGTGGAAGACAGAGATGTACTTACTAGACTAGCAGGCACTCTGGACTCCTGAGTCAGCCGTTGGGACTCGAGTTCCAGCTTACGCAGCTGAATGACTTTCTCTGCCTCAATTTCCATTTTCTTTATCTCGAGCTGGTGTTGCAGACTCAATTCAGCTTGCCGGGCTTGAATCTTTTCTTGGGACTCAAGTTTTAGGCGGGCAAGGCAAATTTTTAGTCGAGCCTGCTCCTTGGACTCTGCACGGCTGAAGGAAGGAGAAAGCGGGTCGGAAAGAGGCAATGTGGCTGGTGGCTTCCCCACCTCAACCTCTTCTGAGTTTAAGCCACCTTCGCTATCAGCTCCCCTGGGGGGAGCACCCTCAAGTAGTAGACGACAGGCCTCTCCACCCAGGGCGTCATCCTCCACCAGCGCTGATGCAGTCTCCTCTGGCCCTTCCACAAGCTGCAACTCCACTAACTTATTGTGTACCGACTTCTTGAGTTCCTTCTTTAAAATCTGTCGAGGAACAGTGAGACCGAAGTGAACTGCTATTTTAGCCAAATCATCCTTTCGACAAGCGTCGACCGAGCTAATGGAAGGGGAGGCCAAGAAGCTATCCAAATCAAACTGGTGCGACATGGCACTATTTATCAATTTACCCCAAACAATTCCTTTACACCAAAGGACAAAAACACAACACCCCCCTTTTTTTTTTTTTTTGGGAATCCTTCAATGGATTAAAGGATCCCGGACGAGCCCCCACTTATGTTGCGACCCGGCTCAGGGCTCAAGCAACATAAAAAAAAATAATTAAAAAAATGCCAGTTGTAAAAGGCCAAAAAGGTTTATTGGCTTTTGTCTGTTAAATAAAATAGCACAAACCAGGGAGGAGGGCCGGTGGATGCTGGTTAAAACAAATCCTTAACAAACCTAAAGAGGACCCCATGGGTTACAACTAAACCAAAGACATCAACCTGGGGAAATAAGACAAAACTACAATGTAACCAGCACCCCTTCGCCTAGTGTGTCTAACACAAACCTAGCAGAAAAAAAGAACAGTCAGTTATTGGGTCTGCTCCCTAGCCATTCTCCACAGGTTTATGGTGCTAAACCAAAAAAAAAAAACAATCAAGAACGGGACAGGACAACCTGAACGGTTACACAACAAAAGTTCTGTCAGGCAGGCGGCCGAAGTGCTGCACGGACAAAGCTTGACCTCCCAGCCGCCCCCAGGTGACCAGATGATGGCTTATTTGTAGCGCCTGAGGGCATTCTGATTGGCTGGGGCGGAGCATGCCGGACCAATCAGCAAGCAGCCGGCTCTTGGTGTAGGTGGGCCGGAACTGCAGGCGCCGCACCAATCAGGATGTTGGGGAGGTGACAGACAGACTCCAGGTTGGGTGGGACAGGAGCCACAGACGCCGCACCAATCAGGACACAGGAGAAAAGAAAGCAGCACACAAGAAACACAGTCGGCCATCTTTTAGGAGAAGAAAACAAAACAAAGTTACCCAAACAAAAGGCCGCGACTACGAGCGGCCGTAACACTGACTGGTGTCCAGTCCAGGGTGGACCCAGTGGTAGCTGGGATAGGCTCCAGTCCCCCCACGTCCCTCTGTGGAGGAATAAGAGGTAGAAGATGGAGGGATGTAAATGTAATGTTTATGGTAACCATGGTTACAAAGCATGCAGAGGACATCAAAGGAGATAAATAATAATTGACATTAAACAGCATGAGACAAAACACTAACAAAAAAAACAACAAACAAAAACAAAAGCAGATCAAAGCACAGTTAGTTAACTACTACTGACTAGAGTGTAGTCTGTTCAGAGTTTACAGCAGCACAAACATAATCTGGATTTAGATTCATGACTTCATCATTTTCTAACACTATGGCAAGTCACCGAGGAGTCAGTAAGGTAACAAGTCTGATATTATTTGACTGAATTCACCAAGAGTGTTTCTAACAGTAGCTAACATTCAGAAACATTCTGGGTTTTTACTCTATTAGCTCCTTGTGACATTTTTAAGGTTAAATATCAACATTTTCATGTTCTAGACTGTATCAGTTCTCTTGTGGTAACCTGACTAAAATGTTTATTGACCACCTATTATTTACTCGTTATTTTCAATATTTTAAACTATGTTTTTGTTGTTTTTCCAGCTGTTTTGCAGAGCATTGGGAGATGTGAGGAAGCAGGCGGCCCACCAGTCTCCAGACAAGCAGAAGCCCAGTACCACAGCTGAGGCAACCAAAGAAGAACCAAGTTGGTACGACCAGCTGCAGCAGCAGGAGGAGCAGAATTCCTGCCAGGACAAAGTGTCCCACCAAGAAGAGATCCATCAGAAAAACAAAACCATCGGCTCTCTTCTTTCCCAGCTCCGGACTTTGCGAGAGCAATTTGGCCAATCAGAGGAGGACTACTGTGATCTGAGGCAGCAACTTTATAAGGCTGAGAGAGAAATTAAAAAGAGAGATGCAGAATTGCTCTCTCTGAAGCGGTCTCTGCAGGTTAAAGAAAAGCAAGAGATCAAGGCCTCTCGGGACTCCAAGTGCTCCCGAGGGTGTCAGACCTCAGAGGAGGGCTGGAAGGAGGAAACCAGCCGGCTCAAAGAACTCCTGAATGACAAAGAGGAGTACATTAAAAAGGTGGAAAGGAAGGCCAGCCGGCGGACTGCTGCACACATTGACACTATTGAACTACTGACCTTCACTGAAAAAGCTCTGGAGGAAGAAAAAGAAAAATGTGCAGTTCTGGAAGCAGAACTTTTAAAGGTCCAGAATGACCAGCAGGAGATCTGGCAGAAGGACATCAAAGAAAAGGAGGAGAACTTCAGGGAGGAGCTCTCCCAAAGTATAAAGAACTCAGAGAAGTTGATCTCCAACATGTGTCAGCAGTGGGAGGAAAAGGCAAAGAAGGTGGCTGAACGTCATTCAGAGCTGGAGGTGATGCTCCAGAACAAAACAGAAATGTGGGAGCAAGAGGCCGGATCACACCAGGAAGAGATCCAAGGCCTTAAGAAGGAAATAGACCAGCTTCAACAGTCCCTCAATAAGGACAAAAAGAAAAAGAAGAAGTTTTCTTTGTCCTGGTTGTTCAGAAAGAAGAAATAGTTCCCTCCAGCTTTATCATTAATAAAATGTTTTAAAATAGAAGTGAATGTTTGTTGTCTTCCCTTGATTGTGACCATGTTAGAGTGAATGGATTTACACATGCAGAATATTTGAAATCACACTTAGTGGACTGACTGTGTGTGTGGGGATTGTGTTGACATGAAGGATTTTGGTTCATCAAAAAAAGGACTTCAACAGGAAAATCTATTTGTTACTCTCTCTCACTCTCTCTCACCCACCCACCCACCCACACACACACTCACACACACACACACACACACACACACACACACACACCACACACACACCACACACACACACACACACACACACACACACACACACCCACACACACACACCTCACACACACACACACACACACACACACACACACACACACACACACACACCACACACACACACACACAAATGTAACGTTGGTGGCACAGTGGGGATTAGGCTGACTGATGATTCTAAAGTGTCCATAGGTGTGAGAGTGAGCGTGAATGGTTGTTTGTATGTGTTTGCACTGTGACTGACTGGTGTCCAGTCCAGGGTGGACCCAGTGGTAGCTGGGATAGGCTCCAGTCCCCCCACGACCCTCTGTGGAGGAATAAGAGGTAGAAGATGGAGGGATGCAAATGTAATGTTTATGGTAACCATGGTTACAAAGCATGCAGAGGACATCAAAGGAGATAAATAATAATTGACATTAAACAGCATGAGACAAAAACACTAACAAAAAAAACAACAAACAAAAACAAAAGCAGATCAAAGTACAGTTAGTTAACTACTACTGACTAGAGTGTAGTCTGTTCAGAGTTTACAGCAGCACAAACATAATCTGGATTTAGATTCATGACTTCATCATTTTCTAACACTATGGCAAGTCACCGAGGAGTCAGTAAGGTAACAAGTCTGATATTATTTGACTGAATTCACCAAGAGTGTTTCTAACAGTAGCTAACATTCAGAAACATCCTGGGTTTTTACTCTATTAGCTCCTTGTGACATTTTTAAAGTTAAATATCAACATTTTCATGTCCTAGACTGTATCAGTTCTCTTGTGGTAACCTGAATAAAATGTTTATTGACCACCTATTCTTTACTCATTATTTTCAATATTTTAAACTATGTTTTTGTTGTTTTTCCAGCTGTTTTGCAGAGCATTGGGAGATGTGAGGAAGCAGGCGGCCCACCAGTCTCCAGACAAGCAGAAGCCCAGTACCACAGCTGAGGCAACCAAAGAAGAACCAAGTTGGTACGACCAGCTGCAGCAGCAGGAGGAGCAGAATTCCTGCCAGGACAAAGTGTCCCACCAAGAAGAGATCCATCAGAAAAATAAAACCATCGACTCTCTTCTTTCCCAGCTCCGGACTCTACGAGAGCAATTTGGCCAATCAGAGGAGGACTACTGTGATCTGAGGCAGCAACTTTATAAGGCTGAGAGAGAAATTAAAAAGAGAGATGCAGAATTGCTAGATCTGAAGCGGTCTCTGCAGGTTAAAGAAAAGCAAGAGATCAAGGCCTCTAGGGACTCCAAGTGCTCCCGAGGGTGTCAGACCTCAGAGGAGGGCTGGAAGGAGGAAACCAGCCGGCTCAAAGAACTCCTGAATGACAAAGAGGAGTACATTAAAAAGGTGGAAAGGAAG
This sequence comes from Lagocephalus sceleratus, assembly GCA_911728415.1. NCBI lineage: Eukaryota > Metazoa > Chordata > Actinopteri > Tetraodontiformes > Tetraodontidae > Lagocephalus > Lagocephalus sceleratus. The sequence goes on along the minus strand of CAJVRN010000111.1, from coordinate 937,409 downwards.
GCCAGCCGGCGGACTGCTGCACACATTGACACTATTGAACTACTGACCTTCACTGAAAAAGCTCTGGAGGAAGAAAAAGAAAAATGTGCAGTTCTGGAAGCAGAACTTTTAAAGGTCCAGAATGACCAGCAGGAGATCTGGCAGAAGGACATCAAAGAAAAGGAGGAGAACTTCAGGGAGGAGCTCTCCCAAAGTATTAAGAACTCAGAGAAGTTGATCTCCAACATGTGTCAGCAGTGGGAGGAAAAGGCAAAGAAGGTGGCTGAACGTCATTCAGAGCTGGAGGTGATGCTCCAGAACAAAACAGAAATGTGGGAGCAAGAGGCCGGATCACACCAGGAAGAGATCCAAGGCCTGAAGAAGGAAATAGACCAGCTTCAACAGTCCCTCAATAAGGACAAAAAGAAAAAAAAGAAGTTTTCTTTGTCCTGGTTGTTCAGAAAGAAGAAATAGTTCCCTCCAGCTTTATCATTAATAAAATGTTTTAAAATAGAAGTGAATGTTTGTTGTCTTCCCTTGATTGTGACCATGTTAGAGTGAATGGATTTACACATGCAGAATATTTGAAATCACACTTAGTGGACTGACTGTGTGTGTGTGTGAAGGTGGTGAAGGTGGTGAGGGACAGGTAGGTGAAGGTGGTGAGGGACAGGTAGGTGAAGGTGGTGAGGGACAGGTAGGTGCAGGTGGTGAGGGACAGGTAGGTGAAGGTGGTGAGGGACAGGTAGGTGCAGGTGGTGAGGGACAGTTGGATGACGGTGTTGAGATGATGGAGCAGGAGGCTGTGTGGACTCTTGTTCCACAAACACGTCCAAAGCAGAAAGACGAACCGTTGGAAGTGGGCGCGAAGGCCAGCCGACTGTCTAGCTAAAGAACGTTCCAGAGACCTGAGCTTGTTGAAAGCAGTGATGGTGGAGACTGTGTGTCTGATGAGAGGGAGCTCACGCACACACTGAAATCTAGAACCAATGATGAGGGTCCATACACAGCAAAAATGATTAAAAGTTCTCGCAGAAAAAAAAAAAACTCAAAGGGAGTAAAGGTGGAACATTACTTCCCAGAGAAAGAGTTATTTTACATCTCGGCAAACATCACATTAGAACCAAAGTAGAATCAAATTTTACAGATCAAGAGGTTTTTAGATTAAGAAAACTGGTTTTAAAAGTAAAAAGGGAAATGAATAAATGAGGGGTTATTCAGTGTGGTTAGGGCTCTTTTATGTTTTAACAGCCATTTGTAGTAGCTTTAAACTCTCCCTTTTTAATGAATAATTTTAAGGTGGAAAGTTTAAAGGTAAATGGGGCTAGGGAAAAGAGAAAGAGAGCCAATGTATATGAAACAGTATAAACTAAAAGAATAGATGTTTTATTTTTACAAGAGACCCACAGCAGTGACAGCAACAATACTGACTGGAGGAGAGAACGGGAGGGGGGGTGTTTTTAAGTCACAGCACTACGGTCAGTGCTGGGGTGGGCGTCCTCTTCTCCAGGACTTTTAACCCAGATGCTGTCACAGTGGAGCATGTCGTTCAGGGATGCTGCCTTTTAATTAAAGCTGCTTTTAGTCACCTCATGGTTGTTTTTATTAATATTTATGCTCCCAACAATGCTGCAGAGAAAAGGAGGTTCTGAGGCAGCTGGTCCGCTCCCACGGTCTGGTGGACGTGTGGAGAAGGATGCACGCGAGCCACAGACAGTTCACGTGGTCCCACGTCAGAGACGACACCATCTCTTTGGCCCGCCTCGACCGCTTTTATTGTTTTAAACACCATTGTAGTACTTTTAAAAAGTGTGATATTTTAACAGTGGGTTTTACAGACCCCTCATTGCTTTTAGGAAGTGTGCTGGTTAGGAACATTTGCCCTAAAAGTGCCTACTGGCATTTTAACTCAACTCTGACAGCTGACAGAGGTTTTAAAGAGGCTTTTAGTTACTTTTTTAGACAGAGGAAGAAATATTTTACCTGTCTAAGACAATGGTGGGACCATGGGAAAGTTCAAATCAGACTATTGTGTCAGCAACACTCTCTCAATGTCACCCGCTACATCACCAGATCAATCGGAGCTCTGGAGACCGAGATTGTGGAGCTAGAGCAGGTTTGTGAGTCCACAGGAGATCGAGGGTGTTTGGAGACCCTCAAGACCAAAAAGATGGCCTTGGCCAACCTGCTGGACACCAAGGTACAAGGTGCACTGGTGCGGTCCCGGATCCAGGACATCGGCGAGATGGACACTCCCTCGACTTTCTTCTTTGGCCTGGAGAGGAAGCGTGGGCAGAGCAGGGTCATCCACTCCCTGCTATCGGAGGAAGGGCTAGAGCTGACGGAGCCAGAGCGGATCCGGAGAAGGGCTGTGGACTTTTAGTCCTCCCTATTCAGGAGTGAGTACAAGGAGGACAGTGAACTGCCGGAGGAGTACTGCTCTGGACTGCCCCACACCTTCCCTGAACTCCACCTGCACCCGGACTTCCAGGACCTCGGTGGTCCTCTCCTGGACGGCTGTAGCTCAGGAGCCCTCCACAGCTTGGACAGGAGGATTTTATACAACATCATCGTGAAGACACTCAATAAAGACAAACTAAAGGACAGGGTGACAATGGCATGGAAGGACAGGCTGGGGGGACAGAGTCCTCAGTGGAGGACTCTCTACAAGCCCCCCATCAAGAAGAGGACTGGTGACCTCCAATGGAGGATCCTACACGGAGCCATCGCCACCAGTGCCTTCCTGTCTGTGTTAAACCGGAACAATTCAAACAACTGTCCTTTTTGTGGTTTTAATGAGAGTGTCTTTCACGTTTTTACAGGGTGCAGTAGGCTGGTGGGTCTTTTTAGGGTTTTAACTGATGTTTTTAGGCTTTCTAATGTCGTGTTCTCCACTGCTGTTTTTATCTGTGGAATAAGGCACATGAGGGCAGGGAAGGGGAAATGCCAGCTTCTAAATTTTTTGATAAGCGAGGCGAAACTTGCCATCTATTTGACCAGGAGAGACAAGATTAAAAATGGAACGGCATGTGACGCGGTGGCTTTATGGAAGCAGAACGTGAGGGTGCGCCTGAATCTGGAGTTCTGCTTCTACAAAGCCACTGAGAACCTGGAAGCCTTTAAACAGCAGTGGGGACACGACGGGGTTTTAGTCATGGTAACAGAGCAGGGTGAGACGAAGACAGTAACATGGCTGCTCTGAGGGACAGGTGAGGTTTTAACTGTTTTTATGTGTAAAAAACACTTTTAAAAGTCAAAGTCTCTCTCTCTCTCTCTCTCTCTCTCTCTCTCTCTCTCTCTCTCTCTCTCTCTCTTACTCACTGTCTCCCACAGCAACTTTGATTTGAGATCTCGCTGGTTGGACCTACTGGTTATTTTTAAGTTCCTTCTACACTTTCTGTACAACATGCACCCAGCAGACATCACACATCCATCCACTGCAGACTTCACTCATGACTGACTGGCTCACACCTCACAACATTTATCTTTGATTCTTGGTTTATTTGAGGAATATAATTTCAAATGTTTTACCTTGTGTGTAAAGATCACCTCAGTGATTTTAAGCTGCATTCTTTGTGTACATCAGTTCTCCATGGCATTGACAACTGTTAACACTTTATAAATCAAAAACAACAACCTAATTCATCATGTACTGAATCATGTATGGTTAGATGGAGGTAACTGATTCACTGTGGTGACCCCTGAGGGGAAAAGCCGAATGAAGAAGATGTATATCGATAAGATGTATATCACAACATGGGTTTGATTTACGACCAAATAGACTTACCACCAGTCTGTTGGAACCAGATACGGTTGTGAGTCAACGACTACCTGTATTTGAGGGTTTATTTTTGGTATTTATTTCAAGAACACTGAGCTTTTCTCAAACTATTAGAACAATTGCTTTTGATACACAAGCTAATCAATACTAATCATAAATAAATATAAGTGGGAAAGAGTGCATTGCAAAAAATTTTAATTTGTGTTTATGTGCAGCAACATGAGGTATATTTTTTTCAGCAGTTCTCTGTATTGATCAATGGCAGCGAGCTGTGCCTGCATTGTGGCTATGTATAAAGCACCTTAACGCTTTTGCCCTGGCTCTGTGAATTTTTGAAATGGGTGTTTGGTCCTGTAGTTCTCTATGTATTGGATGTTTTCTTGCACCCAGTCCAGCCTTTCTTCAAGATATTTTTTGTGGTTTATGATAGTCCTAGTTTCTATGATCAGTGGGAGGTGACCATATTCTTCATTCAGACTAATCCACATTTTCTTCAGGTAATCCAAAGCAGCTTCCTGCTCCTCAACTTTTTTTCTCACAATGGCTTCCTTTATATCCTCTTCAGCCTTTTTAGCAACCTCTTGAGCTTTCTTTTCTTTATCATTGCGCTTTCTGCAGGTACTGAGGCACAGTTCCATAGTCCTTGCGCTTCATATGTATGGGACGTCCTAAATTCTGCACAACAACGTTGTCTCCACGATGGTTGATTGCCTGCTTAGGAATTGGCTGTACTGTTTTATACTCCTGAGCTATAGCATTCTTTACAAAATTGATTGTTGGCGGTTTTAAAGGTGGTTTGTCTGTCCTGGGTGGAAGTCCGGGCTTTGGCTCATCGTGGATGTGACGCTCAACATCTAACTTTCGAGCAAATCTGAGCTCCCCCACATGCTTCTTGAGGTAGTTGTGTGGGTTCGGTAACTCTTCCTTTAGAGGTCCCATTGTCTTCATTGGAAGCTTGTTTGCCTTTGCCTCAACAAGAACGCTTGGTTTAAACTTGGAAACATATTTTGGAGTGCAGGTATGCTTTTTTGCATATGGCTGTCCAAGTACTGACATGTTATCCATTTTCCAAATATAACAGAATAATAATTATATTACGTTTAACAGTTGACTATTTTAATTATTAAACAAATTTTAACCTCATATAGGTTTTTTGGACAATTTGTAGTCTTTAATCTCCAATTTGTCTTTGAATTTATAGTTAAAAATTGTTTACAAATCTGTTATTGTCATAACAAACCAGTTTTCTCTTTTTTTATATTTTCATCTTATGAAATATCAAATGTCAATTTTCTATCATCAAAATCTATTTGTTTAATGTGTGCGTTTATGTACATCAATGAGGTCAGTTTAATTCCCTGCATTGATCAAAAGTATGATACTACTTATTATCATTTCTTCAGTTTTATTTCTGGCTTTGGTTTCTTTCTTCAAACCAGAGTATTTTTTGACAACCCTTATGGCCATATGCTTACAAGTAAACTGCATATGCTTACAAGTAAACTGCATTCCTTGTTTTGGCCACATGAAGTGCCACATCTAGCCATAAAAAGAACACCCCATTATTCTTCTCTAATTAAAAAAAACAGAATAACCCCAGGTTTCTTTTCAGCATTGTTGTCATATTAAGCAAGAGTCATGGGTGTGTTTTGGTCCAACATTCCTTCCCTACTTGATAATGACTTTATGAGCTCCTTTTCTCCTAAATGTATTCCTCTTGGAGAAAAAGTTAATCAGGCATCCCAACAGCTGGAATCTGATCTAAATCTGATCTGAAGTCCTGCCATCACCCCAGAACTTCACCTATGCTATGAAAACTCACCCATACGGAACCAAAAGCTAGAGGTAATATCAGGAAGGAAAGTGTCTGAGACATGCTGGTATACAGTTCTATGTAATGTGTACCCAAAGACTGATTTGTCCAATCAAAGGAAGCTTTAGTCTGGGTCACTGTATAGCCCAGAACATCTGATAAAATGATCAGTTTACAGATTTCATTTGTCAGCTTTTATTATATCTTTTGTAAAACAAATAAGCTCTGATGTAGAACTAAACATGTCCTGTTGCTCTTGAGACTCTTCAGTGTCTTCAGTCCCCTGGCCAATCAGATCATTAAAAGCCCTGCATTAATACAACAGTCTGGACTTGGCACAGTGGGAACTTTATTTTAGTAACAATTGGGCCCTGGTACCTCCGGAAAAATCTCCAAATCACGTCAAGTCAAGTTGTGCTGATTACGTACTTGTGGAGAAGCAGTAATAGTGTCCTGTGAGCCCAATCAGAAGTAAGCAGAGCTTAACAGCAGATGAATGGGTGCAGTTCATGTCTCCAATTATGTATCTTGTCTTTTTTTTCTACCGTATGACGGGGGAGCGGTCTCCCAATAGTTCTTGTCTGTCAATGATAATAACAATAATACATTTTATTTGCAGGTGCCTTTCTTGACACACCGAGCACAAAACAATAAATATGACAGCAAACATTATATTGTTATTGCCTAAATCCTTGTTTCTCCTGGGCTTGCTATTGCAATTTCTATTTGGTCCATATGACTAATGCTTATGTCCTGCATGGCTAAAACTGCTTCTGTAGATCTTTAAACTTTTATTTTAAATGCTGATTTCTTAATTTTTGCTTTTCCAGTTCTTTAAGAAACTGGTTGAGCTCTATCTTCTTCTTGCAACATGTGATATCACATTGCTGTATCTTCTTTATTATTTCTTCTTTGTTTTTTCTTTCCACAATGAGATCAATTATCATAAATCCTGGCTTTCATCTTTTCCGTTGATTAAAATCTTTGTTGTTTAGGATGCTTAAGCAAGACTAAGTGACTTTTAAGCTAAGTCTGTTGCAATCTTTTCTTTTTTTTTAATTATTGAATTGAAATAAAGATGGAACACTCCCCCCCCACACACACACTCACACAAACACACACACCAATCCTCCATCCCTCCACCCCGCAGGAAGTGAACCAGACCAATCTCTGATTATTGGTTTATTTGTGTTATTTGAGTAATAAATATAATTTCAAATGTTTGACCTTGTGTGCATATTGTTTTATGTTGATAGTATAGTAAGGTGATTCTATGTACAGTTAAGTAGAGCAACAATATAAAAATGTTGAGATAATACTGCCTCCTCACAGCAAGAAGGTCTCAGGTGTGAATCCCTGTTGGGACAGAGGCAGGGGACTTTCTGTGTGGAGTTTGTATGTTCTCCCTGTTCCTGTGTGGGTTCTCTCTGGATACTCTGGCTTCCTCCCACAGTCCAAAGAAATGACAACTGGGGATTAGTTTACTTGGAGATTCTAAATTATCCATAGGTGTGAATGTGACTGTGAATGCCCCCCCCCCCCTCCCTGTGGAGGACCAAGCGGTAGAAGATGGATAACTCATGGATTTTAGTAACTAGAAGTCATAAAAGAGAGATCTGTTGCCCTTTCTCGAGTTTGTAAGTGGTCGTACTCCTCCGGTGCCTTAGATGGCGCTAGCGCTCCGCTCCCCGGCCGTTTCCGTTTCTGTGCTCGGAGGAGATGTTGCTGAGGACGGCTGTTCGAGTCTCGCACGGCTGCTCAAGTATGCTTAATTGTTGTTTCTGGTAATGTAATGTCTGGTAATGTTAAATGTCCATTCAATATTAACTCACAATGGTCGTGTTACGTTAGGATTCCGTGCAAAATTGCTCCGTCGCTGCAGTGTTTCTTGCCTGCAGAAATATGGAGCAAAGGTCAACGCTGTCGACTTTTCAACTTTTGCCATTCATTTAATTGATAAGGACCAATAATCACTGACAGTCGCGTTTATTATGTGGGGGTAGTTAAGTTTTACAGACTTTTATAGGCCACCTGTTTCTTTTTAAATTGGTATTCTGACCGTCAAATTTGCGATCTATCAAACCAAAACCTGACGGGAAGAAGTGCTTCCATTTACACCAGGAGTTAGTGAACGTGTGAGAGAGGAAAGGCGCTGGGATAAAGGGTTGGATGAAATATGGTCTGTCTTACCTTACAAACACACACACAACACTCATTTCTGTCACTAGTCCATAGGACCAAGTCAAAATAAAACACCTGCTGCATTGATGGAAAAAGGACCCCATCCAGACTCTCCCTCTGACCATCCAGACTCTCCCTCTGACCATCCAGGCTCTCCCTCTGACCATCCAGACTCCCTCTGACCATCCTCTCCCTCTGACCATCCTGACTCTCCCTCTGACCATCCAGGCTCTCCCTCTGACCATCCTGACTCCCTCTGACCATCCTGACTCTCCCTCTGACCATCCAGACTCTCCCTCTGACCATCCTGACTCCCTCTGACCATCCTGACTCTCCCTCTGACCATCCAGGCTCTCCCTCTGACCATCCAGGCTCTCCCTCTGACCATCCAGGCTCTCCCTCTGACCATCCAGGCTCTCCCTCTGACCATCCAGGCTCCCTCTGACCATCCTGACTCTCCCTCTGACCATCCAGACTCTCCCTCTGACCATCCAGACTCTCCCTCTGACCATCCAGGCTCTCCCTCTGACCATCCAGGCTCTCCCTCTGACCATCCAGACTCTCCCTCTGACCATCCAGACTCTCCCTCTGACCATCCAGACTCTCCCTCCGACCATCCAGACTCTCCCTCCGACCATCCAGACTCTCCCTCTGACCATCCAGACTCTCCCTCTGACCATCCAGGGTCGTTCCTAAATTAGGCACACGACTCATGGAACAACTGTGTTCAGTCATACAGAATTGATGCCAAGAGGACTTTCTTCCTCGCCTGGGCCTCACCACCAGCAGGTGTATCTTGGTTTCAGAGAAGCTCCTCTTTTTTCCTGGTTTTCCCCGCATTGTCTCCCCACACGTCCCGCTGAGCTCATGGCCAGTTTATGTTCGAGGATGGATTGTAGGAGAGCGGCTACAGTGATTACATGTTTCGGCCACTAGATGGTGGTGTTGACGCTCGTTCAGGTTTCAATGTAATTTTTCTTCTGAAGTTTATTATGAATTATAGTTTGACTTTTTCCATTTATGTGGATGTGTTTTTTTGGGCTTTCTCCCAGTTAAATACTTTGAATAGGAAAGAAAAGAAATGAGACAATTAAATTGCATGCCTTATTTAATAGTACTTTTTAATATTACTGAAAGTGTTGCATTTTATTTGTTATTCCTAACGCAAATATCTGATTAGAATGAAAGAGGTTTTAATGAATATGTAACAAGGCACAATGAACCCTTTTCTTTATGTTACTTTAGAGCTTTAACATAAGGGGACTTCTTGATGTATGTGTTTATATCTGGGTACAGGCTTACTTTCCCAACGACTTCCCTGCAGTCGTCATGGCGGAGGTAGTGCTTCTTCTTTCCTCACCTCCCATCAGAGGAACAACTCCACCACACCCAGGATTAAAGTGGATTTTGACCAAAATACAGGTGAAGATATCATACCTCTGCTTTTGACTTAAATTGTCACATTCAGCAATGGACATGTTGCATTGGTTAACTAACTCAGCGTAGTTAACTGATGATTTAACATGGGGGGGGTTGCTTTTTCATGTGGGGCTTTTAGGTTTTAGATTTCCTCTTAAGGTATAAAACACTGTTTAAAAGCTGCATTCTGTGTTCTGTTTGCCTAATAACACAATACGTTTGATGGTGTGAAACATTTCAGTGTGACAAATATGCAAAGACAAGAAAGAAAGAAAATGAAGTGTGCAGGTGCTAAGTTGTTTTTCACAGCACCACTGACTTCCACCTCGGTCTGCCTCCAGGTGTGGCTCTTATGAGCATGCAGAACCCACCAGTCAACAGCCTCAGTCTAGACTTCATCACAGAGTTGTACATTACGGTGGAAAAGCTGGAGATGGATAAGAGCTGCAGAGGCGTCATCCTCACCTCGGTAAACTCTGGCGTTGCCGTTTTGCTTTCACCGTTGTCTGGGAGAAATGCACAGTTTCAAAAGCTTGTGTTTGTCCTTGCTGAACCCAGGGTCAGCCCAAGGTGTTCTCAGCTGGTCTGGATATCATGGAGATGTATGGGAAAAGTCCAGAAAGCTGCAGGGAGTTCTGGAGAGCTGTTCAGGAGATGTGGCTGAAGCTCTACAGTTCCAACATGGTTATCATTGCAGCGATTAACGTGCGTGGAAATGAAAAGCTGAAGATGCATATATGAGATATATGATATATGAGATACCTGAACCTGCTCCCCCCCACCCTACACACACACACACACACACACACACACACTCTTTTCCACAGGGTTCCAGTCCCGCAGGCGGCTGTCTCATGTCGATGACCAGCGACTACAGGATAATGGCGGACAACAGCCGTTACAGCATCGGCCTGAATGAGACGAAGCTTGGCATTGTAGCGCCGTTTTGGTCAGAATCCGCAAATGTGAAGTTTTGTGGGTCATGTTCATGTTCCATAGGAAATGAACTGATTTCTGTTGTTAGGTTTAAGGACACCATGGTGAACACAGTGGGTCATAGAACTACAGAAATAGCTTTGCAGCTGGGGCAGCTCTACAGCCCTACCGAGGCTCTGCAGATTGGGCTGGTGGACAAGGTGGTACCTGAAGACCAGGTCATCGCTACAGCAACAGAGACAATGGCCAACTGGTTGACTATTCCAGGTACGCTGCAAGAGATGACTGGGATCATTGTGCAAATGCAGTAAAAATGCAATTTACTTGTTACTTTGGTGGTGTTGACCTTGTGTGTTCCTACTTTAAAAATTGTATCCTTTTGTCACCACACAGACCACGCCAGACAAATAACCAAGTCCCTGATGAGAAAGCCGACCATTGACAAGTTGCTGTCCAACAGAGAGCCAGACATCCAGAACTTTGTCAGTTTCATCACCAATGACTCCATCCAGAAGTCGCTGGGCATGTACCTGGCGATGCTGAAGAAGAGAAAGAGCCAGTGAGGAGGGGAAGAGGTCCAAAACACCGTTGCCTTCTACACGTTGTGGTCATTGTAATAAGCTGTGTTTAGAATGGTTAGAATTAATAGTAGGAATGAATTTGATTATTAAACTACACTAAGCTTGGCCTAAACTCCTGTTTATCTTTACTTTTGAGTTTAAAGGGGACAGGAAGTCATCATATACTGAGATCATGAGGGATCAAACCGCAGGCAGAGAGGCCCTGCGGTGAATCTAGAACTCTGGGAGGCAGCGCTCCTGACCCTTAACCCTCATTTGGAGCCATGCCCCATTTCATTTAGCAGTGGCGTGAGAGTATTTCACCTTTGACCTTTGCAAGCCTGCATGGATCTGCTGCCGACAGCTGTCCTCACACCAGAACGAGGCCTCCGGACCGTTTGGTCCTTTCAGCCCAGAAGAATGTTTAGTTTTCCTTTTTATCAATCCTCCTGTCTTAACAGAATAATCCAGGAGGAAATTCAGACAAATATGAGGACACTGAATTGTGCTTCCATTAGTAATGAATTAGGGCTTCAACTGAATATCCTACATGTGCTAATGTGGATGTGGTAAATGGGTTTTATCATAGTAAATACACAAGGCTTTCTTAATTTACCCTACCTTTATTGCACCTATCTCACATATTTCTTTCATCAATTAATGGGTATCAAATCACTCTGTTACCATGTGCTGGTGCTTGTTTTAACATTGTGAGCCCTGGCTGGAGGCTCCCCCTCAGCTGGAGACCGCTCCCCCATCATACGGTAGAAACAGAACCATCCCTGGGCTTAATGTCCAGACCGTAAGCTCCTGCCAATCAGGTCGACCTCCACAGGAAAATGGTCACTGACAGCTAAGGCCTGAGAGACAACAGACAGACTATCAGCCTTTTGTATGGTTTCTTCTCTTTCTTGTTGGTTGATGATGTTCCAAGGTTGACAGGATCCTTGGAGAAACACTTCTGACTGGATGTCCTTTGCTATTCACAAACAGGCAGAATGGCCCTCTTGGGATTCAAACCCTTTTGCCTTTCAATAACACACAATTGTAATAAACGGATGAATTCCAGCAGCTGGAGGTTTTTTTTTTTTTTTTCCTTTGTACGTGACCTGCTGGGATTCTCTGTAGCATATGTGTTTTATTACTCGGCCCTGCAGGTGCTGTTGGTGCCATAAGGAGAACCTGAGGTTATTACTGACCTCCCTGTAAATGAATACTGTTCAGTTCAATTCGTCTTTATACTGCCTCTGTTATAATCAAAATTGTCTCTAGGTGCTTTCCAGAAACCCAGGGCCAGACCCCCAACAAGCAAAAGCAGCAAGGAAAAACTCCCCTTTAACAGGGAGAAACCTTGAGCAGGACCAGACTATAATGAAACATTTACATATTAACCCCTGTTTGTCACTGTCCTCCAAAAACAAGGATGAAGTCCGTAGCAATAGTCCCGAATTATATAAATGAAAGTTCAAAATATGCAGTTCTATAAATCTAAACAGAAAACAAAAACACTTCCCTATGAACTTGGACACACACGGGCCCTTAAAGATCTGTTGTGACCTGAGGACATTGGAAATGTTTCCAGGTGTGTTTACCAAACTGTGGACGAGGTTCAAGTCGGCCATGTAGTCGTAGATGGCAGCGCTGTCGGGCACCGTCCCGCGCATCATGTCAGAGGTGACCACGATCCTGCGAACAGGAGAGCGGTGGGTTTGAAGGGCCTGGGTCAGTGGGCGGTCGACCCTCAGAGCCCCGCACCTGTCGTAGGGGCAGATCGTGTCCGTCACCGTGGTGTCGTCGTCGTCGGTGATCAGCCAGTGAAAGCTCTTGTCAGTGAACAGGCGGATCTGCTGCCACTCGGAGGGCGTCACGTATTTGCAGCCCGCGTTGAGGTCACCCAGCAGCAGGACGTCCTGTGGGCCAAGCGTGTCGGTTACGGTTCTGTCCCCGTACCTCTGGCGCTGGTGTATTATTGTGCGTAACGAAGGACATTCACGTTGGTGTTCCAGCGGCGGCGGACATCGGCCACCACGTCGTAGAGAGCGTCTATTTCCTTCACAGCGCTGTTTGGAGAGGTGTGCTGGGGAATCAGGACAAAGTTCTCCAAAGCTAGGTAACAAGTTATGGAGAAGGATGGAATAGATGGAGTAATTGGATGTATTTAAAATAGACTCTCACAAACATTAAAAACTCCCAAAAATGAAGGCAAACTGTCCGTTTCACCTGATATTTGACACCTAATTGAGTAAGAGAGCAAAATGGATAGTTTTCCCCAATTTCTTTTGGACCTTTGATCTTTGGTAGACCACATTTGATGACATGAAGGTTTCTCCAAATCATATTAATTCTGAGGGTCGGAATTTGAGACATTGTCTGCATCAGAGGTCACAATTTTTTCAATTGATGCTTCCTCCTGATCCACTTCAAACGGGAAATGAATGTGTTTGGGGTTCTAATCTAGCTCCTCCCTCATCTCAGCGCTCCTCAACCCAGTCCTGGAAAGCTCATGATCCAGCCAGGTTTTCTGTCCAAGCAGGTAGACACCTACTTTCACCGAGAATCCCACTTCCCTCTGCGGTTGTTCACCTGGTTGGACAGAAGACCTGGCTGGATTATGGACCTTGTATGACTGAGTCGCTGGCCTATCAGACCCTCAGTTTTTCCAGTTTAACCCACTTCAGACACACGGGACGATAACCTTAATCCACTGCCTGACTACTGCCCCCCCATCGAAAGGCAGCACAGCTACTTTGTAATTTGTGAAGTGAGTTCCATAATCTCATTACAGCACTCTCACTAAATCCGGGGGGGGGCAGACCCAGTTCTCCACCTCAATCCAGTGGGGATTTCTGTCCTCTCAGGAAGACAACACTTTCGCCTGGGATCCCACTTTCCTTGGTGAAAGTGTTTTCCACCTACTAGAACAGAAATCTCATCTAGATTGTGGCCCCTTGAGGACCCCCCCCTAATAAAAGGAAGAAAAAGAGGTGTAGAGTACCTGTATGTTTGGAGGAGAACATGACCACAAAGGGCTCCCTGTTGAAGGTATCCGTCCCACAGGGCTCGCAGCCATCATCATAGGTGTAGTTTTTAGCCACAGACACTTTGTCTTCCCTGGGGAGGGAAAGCACCCCCTGAATATTACTGTTTTCAATGAGTCTAGAAGTTTCCTGAAGCACATTTATATATTTTTTGAGCAATCATGAGCTCCTCGGTTATTGGCAGAAAGCTTTTTGACAGACCTGTGGAATAAAACAGTAAAACACTAATATCTTGAGGGTAAAGGGGGAATGTGTTCTGTAATTTTGCATTTCTCACCAAAATTTGCTCATTGAATTGATGTAGTTTTCATATTCTGAATTCACTGCAGGAATTCAGAATGTAATGTGGAGGGCCAAAAACCTTTTCCTTATATTTTGTACATTCAGAACAGATATCAAGTACCTGTCCAGCACCCAACAAATAATATATACAGTATCAACAATAATTTTACTGTTAAAATTGATTTTATTTTTTTGTTTGTACCTGTAGAGGAAGAGATATCTCTCTGTATAGGTGCTGCGCCCCAGGGGTTCACTGACGATGTGACTGTACCTGTATGGGGCAGAACCTCTGGACAAGCACACAGACGGACAGAAGCGTCACTTCTATATATATTCATATATATATATATATATATATATATATATATATATATATATATATGTGTGTGTGTGTGTGTGTGTGTGTGTGTGTGTGTGTATGGAATATATGCTGCACAGCTAAAATGTGCGCTACAGAGTGTGCAGATAGGCTTACTCGTTGACGCGCTCCATGAGCTTTTTGGTTGCCGACAGATCGCTGTCTCTGACCTCTTGGATCAGAATGATGTCATAGCGGTGGACAATCTGCAAAAAGACACAATCACAAATGGTCGTGAATCTGTCGCCAGTCCCGAATCATCCCAAACAGGTCATGCATACATTTGACGAATGGCAGTCAAATCTGTTCTACAGACTAAAAGCTACAGAATTTTAAGGATTTTGTGAATATTTGATGCTCTGGCTGTGACGTTAAAACTGACAGTTGGTGACGTTATCCATGCGATGACAGGCTATGTTGGCGTAAAACAAGAAGCGTTTCCAGACCTTGCTGATGATGCTCATCAGAGTCACGTTGGAGGCTTTGGTGTCTCCAAACGACCTGATGTTGAAGGCTCCCAGCAGCAAAGACTGTGACAGCTGCAGCAAGACCAGGAACAGACCCAGAACACATGCTACACACATCCTGAATCAGAGACACAAGGACACAGAAGATGTTTAAGCTATGGCATATTGCTTTTTATCTTCTACAAAACAGACAGAGACAATAGGGGACTTGTGCCTGTCACAAAATCCAGAGATTCTCTTTTGGTGTGGGAGTGGGAAGTGAATGCAACACTTGTGAACTCTGGACATGTAGCTATCTTCAGCCGCCTGCTACCATTTCACACGCTCGATTGACCACTGTGTAAAATCAAAGGCTCGCCAAACTGCATTCACTTCATCTATTTATCTGAAACTTTCAAACGCGCACGTCTACCTGTTCATGCTGGTCCGTGGTGGGACGAGGAAGGAGAGGAGGTCCTTTTGAGCAGAGCACACGGGGTGGTTTGTGTGAATGCTCCCCTGGAAGGCAGAGGCACCTGAGTAGAGTCACTGACGTGTGTATTATTTACCTGAAAAAGTGTGTGACCGGATCAGCCTGGGGAGGAGCGAGGTGGTGGGGGGGGGAAGGACTGCTTGAGCCTTTATGGCCCTATGTGATGGGAATATACAAATAATTTACATATAAAAAAAACACTTTTGATTAATGGATTAATGCCATAGAACGGGTCAGTTTTGACCTGTTTTGACCACTAAAAACAATCAGCTATCATCCATCCATTTGTTTCTCATCTATTTGTTACCTTGTTCAGCCTCCTTATCCATGAAAATATTGGTTTTAATACTTATGGTGTGGGCCTTTGGACCTTTTTTCACCAGTATACCCCTCAATTTCAATTAAAGAAAAATGGTAACACGAACCTCTATTACGTCTTTTAATAAATACAAAGTTGTGCTACCTGACTACTACTGAGCAGTATAGAACACATTTCTTAAATGTATTTGTTGTTTTGTTTTGTTTTTCATTTTAATGTTAATAACTAAGGTAACATCTATGGTGTTACGGGTCAATTTCAACCCATATATATTTACATCAAGAAAAGGCAAAAAAAAAATTATATTTTTTTCAGCAATAGAACTTTAATAGTGTGTGCACATACTTTTGTTGTTCACTGTTGTTCTTATAAATCAGAGCACAAGTTTGGGAGCAGGCTACCAGCTAAGAGACAAAACATAGAAGTGTTCTCTGGAGAGCAAAACCAAGTCAGCAAATTGGGATTGAATGTGATGTGAACAGTGTACTTAATTTTAAATTCTGCTAATTCATTTCTGTAATTATGAAGTCTTTGAAAGAATGTAGTTCTGAGTAAGAGTGCTCATATTACTTGCATTACTGGTTTGTGTTCTTTATCACTGTTTTGTTTTGACAATGAAAAATTAATACATTGAATTAATTGAATTAATTTAAATTGATCACACTTTTAATTTGGTTCAATTTGGTTTAATTTTGGTTCAATTTAGTTTGAAGACAGGCTAACACATTAAAATGTTTTAAAATATGTTTTCTTTGTGAAGAACACACTTCACGTAATACAATAGAATAGAATATACTTTGTCTTCTCGGGAAAAATCGTCATGAACTCAAATTGTAAAGAAGTAGTAACTGTAAATATACAAAAAAGACAGTTATACATTAACATATGCCCTCATGACATGGCCAATAAATGATTAATAGGATTTAAAAATAAACAACAGCTCAGATAAAAACAGACAGAACACCAAAATATTGCACGGTGCAGGCCTCATCACATGAACTCAAGAGCTCTTTAAGCTTTCAAACTGTAACATTCATTCAATTTTCATAGCAAATTAGACTTGCTGGCACAAAAATGGAAAATGATCATTTCATTTTCCATTTTTGTGCCAGCTTTACTCACTGCACTACAGTGCATGTGTGGCCAGATAATAGATGTCGCCTCTGTTTACTTGCAGTATTTGCTGTGGCAATGAGAACCCAACAGGTGGAATTACAACATGATAAAGAGCCGTGTTTGATGGAAAGTTTGTTTTTATTTTTATTTTCCGTCTGCCAAAATAAATCATTTGTATAATTGACTGGTATTTCTAAGAAACAGAACAGCAGGCCCTGGCATGGAAACACATAGGAATCACTTATGTGACCAGGGCAAGTATCAGATATCTGAATGAGTGACCTCAAGCTTTAGGCTGTGTGTGTTTGGAAATGTTTCCAAATATTGGAAAATAATGACTGAAGCAGTAAAACCCCTTTATTAATTTAAAAAGTAATTAAGTAATTTGATCAAATACTATGAAGAAAAGATGACTTTCTGCAACAATTGTTTTTTTGTAATAGCTTTTAATGGTTATTTAATGCTGGAATGCTTATTTAAATTGCATGAAACTAAATAAATGAAAAATCAAATGATCAGAGTCAAAGGTACACAGCTACATGCTCATGGCAGTCAATTAGTGGGAGGATGAGGAAGAAGAAGAGATCGATTGTGAGGAGCACAAAGACTTGCTCGAATCAGAGCCAGAAAGGGGAACAGTAAAATGACTGTAGTCTACATTGACTTTTTACTTTGGAAAATATTGTTTGACTGTGTAAATTCAAACTGTCTTCATGTGGTTCTGGTTCTGTATGGTCCTTTCTGGCCCCTAGACAGCAATAAAGTACAAATATAAACGATGTGACAATTAACCTACCTGCTGCTAGAGTACTAACCTGTCCTTCCACTGATTTACTCTGGGGGTGATTGGCGAGGATCAACAGGTCTGGTTATCAACCAAAATCAAGCCCAAACCTCTCACAATGTGAAAAATATCAAGTGATATCTAATACTGGATAATCTTATTCTCCTAGCATAATTCTTCATCCATGCATCCAAAAGGAGGAATGCAAAAAATAAATAATAAATACAAAAAATAAATAATAAATACAAGAAAATATCTGTGTTACAAAAGACTATTGACTGCACTTTGAAAAAAAATAACACAACAACACAAATGACATGCAGAATCTCTCCCTGCAGCATATGAAGAACTGAAAATATTCAAAGAATTTCCTTTTTTTTCATAAATATACAAGGCTGCGAACATGCAATATATATTATATATGTTAGGCTTTTCCACCTTAAATATGGTAAGAGAGGTGGTCACTGTTCTTGTTAACATGCCTTAATATTTTCTAAATTATTTACAAATTTAAAAAAAAATGCATGGAGGTGTCGTAACATTCTGTTTTTACGACACCGGTTCCCCGGTTCACGGTAGGGTCACCCAAACAGGAAGAAAACATCCAGCCGTGAATCAAGCGAATGCTAACCTTGCATCCTCTACACAGTGATGAACCCGTAGAAGACTGTTTTTCTCCATAATGCTGTGTCCAGTGTAGTAAGAACAAGACATCTTACCATTGGACGTCATTCCTTTCCACATTTCCTCCTTTCTGGCTGTAGAAACAAGGTACATTAGCCTAGCATCGCCCTAGTCGTCCTGATCGCGTTTGTTTGACTTCTAAGTGTCTGTTCACGAAGAATGTTTCCTCCTTCCGTCAGTTTTGACATCATTAGTGTTCCTTCAGTGTTGTGTTACTTTAATCTTTGTTTTTTGGGTGGTACCTGGACTGAAGAACCTCTGTGTTTGTGCTGCTGCAGACGGAGTCACATTCACACTTTGAGGGTTCGGAGGGGTTTTTAGTTGATCTCTGTTTTTCACAAGATAGAACATAACAAATGTATAACGTCGTGTGTTAATGTTCTTACATTCTGTGCCGATTATGTTCAACCCGATAAATCAAATGAATGTATTTGTAGTTAGATGTGTGTCTGATATGATTTATATTCCCGAATACACACACGGTGTGCTTTTCCCTTTCATTATAGAATTAACCTTTCATTATAAATTAACATTTGAAATGCATGTGAAATCATACTTTAATAACATTATAACTGGTTATAAGTAAAACCAGTTATACAGTTTTCTTTCAGGATTTTTATTCCTGGAGAATAAGATAAGTCTGAAATATGTTTATTACTATTGTTAGCTCTAGTTGTACTCATATTGGTGCAATATGAAATATCAAGTCCTCTTCATCTCGTATTGACATAATCACAGGAGTCAGACCCGTTGGTGATAGCGTCGTGGCTTTTTCACTTCTCTGCTGAGGTTTCATAATTGATGAAGTTTAGATCTGCCCACTGTGTTGGGGGAAAAAACAACAGCATTATATCATATTAGAATTGACCAAATTGTGGGAGATATTTGAATATGACAAAAATAGAAAACATTAAGAAGTTCACCCTGACCTAATCCATTCATTCTGAATATAAAAACTCTCTTTATTCTGTGCTCTTCTGTTCAGGTGTGAATGAGTGACGTGGTGCCTCCCACAGCTCTCAGTGAAGTCCAACTCCGCTTCCTCTGCCATAATGACATAGAGAATGTCAAGTTACTCTGCAGTGACTGGTTCCCCATTGAGTAAGTACCCGGTGTCAGTCAGCAAAAAAGTTATTGTATCTATATCCTAATCTAAATATTTCCATCATTCAGTAATTAAATGACTAAATAATTAATTGCCTTTTCAGTGTTGTATAGTTTGAGAGCTATTGTATAAAGTTATCTACTATCCTGACGGGTAGTTTGTTCAATGGGTCCTCGGGATAATCTTAAAGCCTTCTGTCCTCATGTCTGTTCATCATACATGTATAGTATACATACATGTATAGTTTGTTAGTCAGTTCAGAGATGTTGTATAACATTTTGTCTCAATTTGACAGTTTGTGCAAATCCATTATATTTTTGTCTCAATTTCTTTAAAAAACAATTTTCTTTTGTTAACCCATTTTATGCTGAAAATCTCACTGAGTTGTTTACTTCCTAATAATCTGTTACTACTAATAACTATATTTGTCTCTCAATGGCCTGGCCTGTCTAAATCTTACATTACTCAGTTGTCTTGTCAATATGAAGAGAATAAGCATTGCTTGTTCTGTTTTGACTGATTTCAGGTATCCAGACTCATGGTATCAAGACATCACCTCCAACAAGAAGTTCTTCTCCCTCGCTGCCACATTCAGAGGCAAGATAGTGGGAATGATTGTGGCCGAAATCAAAGGCCGGACCAAAGTACATAAAGAGGTATGAAGCTCAGTGTACTCAAGCTAGAATTGTTCGTGTTCTACAGCACAGGGAAGAAATGTATGTTGATTTACATGGTGGAACACAAATCAAAGGATTATGAAAGGATCTGCTTTTATATATCGTCAATACTAAATATACTTTACAATTAAAAGTTAACTCTATAATGATTCAATGTATACAGCTGATGCAGCAGTAGTTTCATTGTGAGTTACTTCTTATTAATAGTATTAACACAGAAACTCTTATTCTTCAGTTGCATTTTAATGTTTACCTGCATAGAGTATTTGATAAAAATGTCTGTATTTGCTTTTCACAAGAAATGGTATTTTCCTCCATCTTTAAATATAAATATTTTTCTTATTATGATGTGAAGATGTTAATATTTCTTTAAAATTGGCCCCATGAAATGAACACACATGAAATCTTCAGATATTAGTAGATTCTGGTGATGCCAGGATTAGATGTTGAAACTAAGAGAAAAGTGGAATCCTTGGTGAAAAGTGTATGAATCTTGATTTTTGTGTAATTTCTTCAACTTTGTTTAGGATGGAGACATCCTGGCCTCCAGTTTTCCTGTGGACACACAGGTAGCCTATATCCTCAGCCTGGGTGTAGTCAAAGAGTTCAGGAAACATGGCATAGGTACTGTTCCCACCAGCTCACACATCTATTTCAGTATTGCCAGATTATGTACTGAATAGAATTATGTAAATGTAGATATACTTTCTATAATGGTAATATTACCTTTTGTTATGTTAAGGATAGGCTATAAGACTATTTAAAAGCAAAACTAAAATAAACGTATTTAATTTTACTGTCAGCAACACTGCAGAGAACATTGTCTTTTTAACAGAGAGTCAGATCTCAAGGTGTCTGATGCATTTAAAAGCTTCATACTGGGAGTCAGCTGTGGAATCATGTGTTTACTGGTGGTGTCCCACCTTCAGGCTCCCTACTGCTGGACAGTTTGAAGGAGCACATATCAACAACAGCTCAGGACCATTGTAAGGCCATCTACCTGCATGTCCTCACCACCAACAACACTGCCATCCACTTCTACGAGAGCAGAGACTTTAGGCAGCACCACTACCTGCCCTACTACTACTCCATACGAGGTGTCCTTAAAGATGGATTCACATATGTGCTCTACATCAACGGGGGTCATCCACCCTGGACAATATTATATCCTTTTATGTCACTTGCGTGTATTAGGAGTTGGGGTAACAATCAAGTTTATTGATATTAATAAGAGTGTGAAACAGCATTTAAGATGGAGGCGCTTTGACGAAATGAAATCTCCTTCCTGCAGAGCGTAAAAGGAATTTATGCCAGTCGTCTGTTCCGTTTTGTGTTTATTTGTACCTGAACTTCCCTTCACGAGCACCTGTGTGGTACTGGCCTATGTTGATCGAGTAGCTTTTGCAAATAGCTCTGGAACACCGATCCTCGCCACTGAGTAAAATTGAGTGTGAGTGGCACACGCCTTAATTGAATTAAAGCATTTGATGAAATTCAATTAAGCAAAGGAATTGATTTAATCCTGCCAGCCTGAATACAAAATGTGACTGACAGGTGAGAGTGTTTAGTGTGAGGTTTCTACAGTTTGACTGCAGCACAGTTTAAATTATCAAATTATAATTGACAACTTAAAAAAAAAAATGTAAGAAATCATCAGTTCACCACATGCATCAATCTCAAACCCCAGAAAAGGATTTTCCAGCCTTGTGCTCCCATTGGACTTAACTTGCTGTTGCACCGATTATATCCAGCACATCGGTTCCACTATTGCCAGCCTGAGCCCCTGCTCCCTCCCTCAGAGGTTATACCGTCAAGCGCAGTCCCTGCTGCGCTCTCTGCTGCCCTGGTCCAACATTGCCTCGAAGACAGGCATCCAGTACAGCAGAACAATGTGAAGTGACTCGGGTGAGTGCCCCCCCCCCAGCAACACCAATGTTTATCATCATTTGTGTAACCCGTCACTGTTTTTAATTGGTTGAAATTTTCCCGCAGGAGGAGCGTTTTTCTTTTTTCCCTCGCACACGCTGAGATGTAGACCGACAGTCCCGTCGCTCCACCCGGAGCGATCTCTGGGACTCCAGCTGCTGGATGAGCCTTCAGGCATTTCTGAACAATAGCGCAGATTCGCCGCAGGTCTTACTCAAGTTTCAGGTCTGCTGCTGTAGTTCTGGACCTCACATGTTGCTGTCGTGGGCAGAGATAAAAAAAAACAATGGGGGGGGGTCTGTTATCTAGTTTGTGCTGTGTCCCACACACAGAAAAATTCACTGTTTCACTGTTCCTTTAGTAAACACTGAATTTCAGCGCTGCCAACAGACCTAGTCCCTGTAAGCCACACCAACTGCAGACACACTGAGAACACAGTAGAGATTGAACATTTACTTGTTTTGTTTTTTTTTTTTCATCCTGTCCATCACTGTCACAGAGACTGTGTTAACTGTTTGTATATTATATATACTAAGCTAATATATACATTTCTTTAAATATATGTCTATTGTATGCTGCCCATTGATGATGATAGATCACCCCCTCTTCTTTTAGCGCTACAAGAGAATCTGGAGACGGTAACTGTTTGTAAAGAGGGTTTCAAACAATCCCACATGGACCCAGGTCTGCCTGTTCTAAGGCTCCTTTTACATAGTATGTGTTAACCCCACCCCCTCCATCAGATCTATGTATTGTTTTAAATGTTGCATGGCATAAGAGATCGTATCTGTGCTGAGAGCAACTCCAAACGTTGAACCAGGGTCATACTGTAGTCAGTACAGGCCAGGGTGTCACACACACTATCCTATGTAAAAGCAGGCCGCGGTGTGCCAATTATGTGGGACAGAATGGAGTTCAGACGAGATTGTTCTGGTAGAACATTCTGAATATTTATGGTATCTCTTGCTGTATCTGTGCTGACGTCAGTGCAGATACGAAGAGGTTCCAGTAGTGCGGCCCGCGAAGGGTGTTAGGAACATTAATCCAGCATTATAGAATGTTGTTTCACTCTAGGCCGCAAAAATATTTGAATGCAGTTGTTTTGCTTGTATACGTTAAAGCCCTCTTCATTATTTGCCGATGTTCGCTGGGGGGGTGGGCTTTGGGTACTTTGGGGATTTTAAACGTTCGTGCTCTGTGGCTGAGGCCCAGAGCTTGTTTTACTTGCACGTCCGGCCGAGGTGAACGATCCCAATCAGCATATAGAATCACGTGAAAGCACCCCCCCACACCCACACATCTTGCGCACAGCAAGAGGTGCGTGGTTGTCAGAAACTGGGAGTCAGCAAAGGGCCAGATGTTGGCTTGACCTGTCGGTAGGAGATGCAGTTTCCAGATGTGCTGGCTAAACATCTCTCATGCTTCTCTCTGTCGGAATGCATTCTGCTACACCAAAAGGTTGACTAAAACATACACATTCATCATGTAAAGGAGGGACTTTATCACTTTACCGGCCCGGTGTCGGTCGTTCATGTCGTGTGTATGCAATAAGTATCCGTTTTTTTTCTACTGATTGTAGGGCCCCCGCTGCATGACTTATTTTATCAACATGCCTTTTATGTCACATTCTCTTGTCAACTTAGAGCCTTTTTCATTCCTGATTGTTACTTTTACCTTTGAGAGACTTGAATAGAATAAGAGAAAGTCTATATCAAAGCAGCAGAGACAAAAACAGGTTGAGACATGGTGTATAATATAAAACAGAGCGCAAAGTGCCCGTTTGTTTAGATCCACTGTTTATTTGAACAAAGCAGTGCGTGTGAGATTAGTGGCATTTTTGGCTGCTTTCTGTTCTTATTCCTTTTTCTCCACAATGTTCAAAGGCTTCACACACATTTCAGAGCCACACGTTGCTGTTTCTCCACACCCAACACACCCGTGGCAGGGACGCACCTCGCTGCTTCCTGTGCAAACTGCAGATAGTCTTAAACGTTGATTCAGCAACAGGTTTTTGTAGGATTGAAATCTTGTAGGAGTTTGATTTTTAAAGGGTTTTGTTATTGTCCTTGACGGAATACGTGGTAATGCCGATGAGAGAGGCTAAATAAAATATTATGACCTCCACAATGTTATAATTGTGATCTGTTGTATATTTATGACACTGAGCCAGTTTTCCAAAACAGTTAAGGTGGGCCATCTGAAGTTGTACTGAACACTGTTTTACTAGCAACATGTTTTAAAATGTTCAAACAGGATCATGTTTATCACTCCTGCATAACCTTTTAATAAATTTCAGTTGCTGTAAGCATAGTAGTGGAATGTTTCTTTTTTTCATTCTGTACTTTTCATTTTAGACCTACGTACCAGGTCTTACTTGAATCAGTCTTGATGGAGACACACAAACAAAATCATAGTTTAGACAAAAGGACTTGAAGTTCTGGTTCCTTCATAACAACATAATTTACTCTGTTGTTATCCAAAGAATCATGTTGTTATCGTTATATGATATCCTTCAATTTAATTTTAATCTTAAATTTTAATCATTTTAATCTTAAATTGGAAAAATAAATTAAAATGGGAATAAAATTCTTCTT
Source organism: Lagocephalus sceleratus (assembly GCA_911728415.1). Classification (NCBI taxonomy): domain Eukaryota; kingdom Metazoa; phylum Chordata; class Actinopteri; order Tetraodontiformes; family Tetraodontidae; genus Lagocephalus; species Lagocephalus sceleratus. The sequence goes on along the minus strand of CAJVRN010000111.1, from coordinate 912,918 downwards.
GGCAATAGTTATTTAGTTATTGAATGATCTTAAAAACATTAAATATGAACAAACATGAAGAAAGCATTTTATACTGACTTTAATTTTAACAGCATTTATTTTTCCAATTTAAGTTAAAGTCAGAGTAAAATGGCAATATATTGGTTATTTAAGGCTGGATCTTAAAAACATTAAGTAATGGGATTTTGATGTTCTCCTGAGTTCCATGTTTGCTCTCCTCGCCTCAGACTGATGTGTCTGTGGACACATCAGGCTGAGGTTGAGGTTGACTCGGCAGTACCAGCTGTGGGATATGGACTTGTTCTGGGTTGACGCTGTCTGGTGTTTCTTGTGGGAGTCCATGTGTTTCTTCTACTGGTCCAATTGTTTGAACCTCATTGCACAGTTACTGCACTGAGTCTGCATGTAAAGCTCTCTTACAATGCTCTCATAACATCTGGGGAGAGGTGGACTCCCATTAAACACTGGGAAAATGAAAAACGACAGCTCCAAACTCAAGTGTCCAGTTTCTTCCTAGTACAGTCTCTCTTGGCTTACTTTCAAAAATGTGCTCAATTTGTTCATAATGGACACCTGGACTCGTTCACTTATTACACTAAGAACAAAGACAAAAATAGATACCTATTCCCACTAACCCTGGGAAATCTATTTAGTCCCCCAGGAGGGATAAGAATACATTCTTCAGATACTTGTTCCTTTGCTCTGCACTTTGTGGTTTCCAAACCAGCCAATAACGCAGAATGTTAAAATATACCCATCAAATAAAAACATCAGAGTTTTGTACTCAATAAATGTGTTGAATCTGTACAGAAAATAAGATCTTTGAAAACCCTTTTTGCAGATTGCAGAAGAGTTCAAGGTTTATTTTGAAGGTAACATCATCACAATTACACTTTGCTATAATTCATGTTACAGTTTCACTTACTGATATAAAATAAAAACACTTAGAGCATATGTCTTCTGTATACAGAAGCTCAGGACTTAGATGCAAGACTACACTTTAGCCTTCACCTTTAATATGACTAAAATATGAATAGTTAACAATAATTTGCACTTTGTGTATCCTTTTTTTTGCACTTGTGAAGTGAATTGTATATAGGATGTACAGTAGATATACTAGAAAGGCAGTTATTCCTGCAACATTCCTGCCATGCCTTTATTGAACTATATGTGAACTTTTGATAATCTAATCTCAATGTCATCAGTCGAGATGTTTCCCTTTGGGCATGAGCACACAGGAAACATCCTCTGTCATGGTGCCAACTGCAGGAAGCTTGTGTGGACTTGTGTGGAGTCTGTAAATGTGTCTGAAAACAATTTGGTTTGCACTTCTGTCCTACTGTTGTGTAACAGTTGGGGTGATTTGCATAATCCTGGCTTTGTGCTGGATATCTCCTCCCATACAACCATAGGTTGTACAAGTTGTACAAGGATCTGCCTATGTGAAACCTCACATCTTCTCCGTTGACAGAAGAGATGAGTGGGGCAAAGACCATCAGTGGGCAGAGCTCACAGTAATTCATTAGGGTTTAGAGATAAAGGCAATCAAAACTGCTGTTTGTAGTAAAAACTGCTGCACAATAAAGTGTTTGGGAATAAACTCAAGACACATTACAAAACCTAAAATTAACTATGGCCCCATTAATAATGACTTCAGATCTGAGATATGAATAATAGATCTCTTCTTATCTTCTCCCATCATTGGCTCTGGAGATACCCCAAAAGTAGTTTGATGAGTGGAACAGGTGAATTTCAAGGTTAATTCATGGACAGTAGACGGTAGAAAAACAAAAGTTGAGCCTCAAAGAGAATGGGCTCTGTAAATGGACAATCATTCTACACACACCTCAGAGGCTGAATCTTTTGCCACAGGCCTCACAGTCACTTGACATAAACATCAAGGAAAATATGAGGATAAACCTCATGAATGCAGTGCATGCCAGACAGAGACAGTAATCTCACCGAGTAGATTAGGGGGAATTTCGTAAAGAGAAATTATGCTTCATATTCTTAAGACACATGGCTGCCTACAAAAAGATTTTACAAGCTGAGATACCAATGGATGGGAATGCCATTATATTTTAAAGTTGGCATTATTGTATCTACATGCTTTAAAAAATATCTTCATTTTAACAATTATTAGTTTAATATGTCAGCCAGTGGCATTTACTATATTCAACTCACCCTGATGTTAATGTGATGTGGTTGGTGTGCTGGAGCCTATCCGAGCTGAGTCGTTCTCCACCATCTTTGGACGACGTTTGGTCCTACTATGACCTCAGAGTTTCCAGTCCAAACTTGGTCCAGATGTTCCTGTACACTATACCAGTTACTTGTTTGTGACCTTCCATGTACGCTTACCGTATGCTGTTATGTGCAGGATTGTCTCAGGGGCTTCTTTGCACAGCCCGCAACTTGGATCTTGTTGGGTGGGATAGATCCTGGATTCTATTGCTCTTGTACTCAGAGTCTGTTCTCGTGCTGCCATGATTAGGGTCTCTGCTGTCGTTCAGTCGGGCCTTTTCCAGCCACTGGTAGGATTGCCTGATATCGGCCACTTCCTCAAGGAGGATAAACTGGGGCTTATCCTTCAACGATGGTTCCAGCTGTTGTTCCCCATCTGGTTTCTGCTGCCTGAAGTATTCACTTAGCAGGTCCAATCTGAGTCTTCAGGTGTGATCTTTCAAGTTGCATCCAGGATAGTGGCTCTGATGATCACTAGTCCTCAGCCTCCTTCTTTTTTGCTTCATGTACAGCCTTGACTTGGGGTGAAACAAGCCATGCATTGTGAGGCACATAATTGTCTACATGTTAGAAGCTTCTACCTCCGTTTTTGGCCAGTTTATTATACTAGCGGGGTATCAGATGGCTGGCTGAGCATGGGTATTTATTACTCGAACTTTGTTCCTGACATTCAGCTGACTCCTCAGGATTTGTCTTATGCACTGAAGGAATTTGGCTGTGGACGACTTCTTGGTAACCTCCTAAAGGTTCTTGTTTGCCTGCATAATCCCAAGGTAATTGGTACCCAAGGTAAGACTCCCTTAGTTCTGACTATCCTCCCTCTCAGGATTATTGGTCAGCCACACTTGTTGAGACCAAATGACATCCCAATGTTGTTGTTCGTAGATCCTGATAGTGGTGTCTTGCTCGATCTTAGCATACAAATAAATGTCATCCATGTAGAGGATGTGGCTGATGTTTGTCCCATTTCATAGCCAGTACATGTAGCCAGTTTTTTTGATGACCTGGCTCGGGTGTTCAGCCCTATGCAGCAGCAGTGGGGACAGAGCATCACCTTGGTATATGCCGCATTGATGGTGACCTGTACAATGGGCCTGAAGTTGGCCCCCAGGTTGGTCTTCCACAACACTTTGGAGCTTTGTGCGAAGAGTCTCATAGTCCTATTGATCTTGTACAGCTTCAAGCACTCCAAGATCCAGATATGAGGCATCATTTTATATATACTACTGTATAATGCAGCAACTTTCTCTTTAAAACACCTTCATTTTACTTGGACACAGGGTATACTGCATATATTTATCCTACTTTAATGTGAATCCACAACTGTAATCTGCTTTACATTATTTAGTAGGATTGAAAGAATCTTATATAATTTAGAACAAATTTCTGGTGGAGTCAGAAATACTCAGAGGTGATTTTAAGAAACCTCTTCTCTATAGTTTATTAATCTGTCTGTTTATTTTGTGTACTTTGAAACATGTCTTCAAACTTTTAATTTAGTACAGTGGCTATATGTATTTAGTGTATAGTAATTGCTAAGTAAATGAGGAGAAATAGGATAGTTGTTTTACATATTCCATAAAATTGTTTTTATCAACTGGGTTTTCAACTGGGTTTTCCAGGAATGGTCAGTTGTTTTTGTAAATCTTATTCTTTTATCTAAAACAATGTCCTTGTCATACTTTATATATCCCATTCCCAGTCTCCATTTTCAATCAAACTTTACTATATCTATCTATCTGTCATGGGACGATTCGAGAGCAACAAATGAAAAAGTGGTTGTGTCTGACTGTATCAGTTATGTGTGACGAAGTGATAAACAGCCGATCCTCTCTTCTCTGCCTCTCTCGTGCTCAGCGTGGAGAATTCAGCTATTTAAGGATGTACAATTTCTGAAATGTCATGCATTAAATCACCATTTCCATCAGCCTTTAAATTAAACATCAATCAAGACCTCCTCTGTTCATGGACAAACTCGCTGGAGGATTGTATATTTCCTCATTTTTCTCTCACTTTTTAAGCCCGTTTCTCTTACTAAACCCGCCTTTCTGTTTCAGTTATTTGCTTCTCTACATCCTGCTCTCGGAACTGTAACTCACTATGTGGTGGTGGCTGATGATATTTGGCTGCATTTTGCTGGTGGCGGCGGTCATCTTCTTCTGGACCACGGGGTACCGCTATAAGGTGTTCAGCGAGAAGAGCCTGAGACCTCCAGGACCCCTGGTGACAGACAAGAAACAGAGAGAGGAAAGGCTGAAGAAAGGTGAGAAAAACCTCATTGTAAACATCATTTTAACATTGACCAGCAACTGGTCAGATAATAAACAACTGTAAAGTACAAGCTTGTATAATCACAGATAAAGCATATTCTTCTTTTTATATTCTTTCATTCACCTGCTTTTAACTCATGGTCTCAAGAAGAGGCATCATTTAAACACTTATCTTATTTTCCTCTATGAAGCCACATAAGAAAGACCACCATCACTTCAATCAGTTGACTGGGAGGTGGTGTCACTCTTGACAACAAGAGTTTTTGTCATTTTTTTGATAAACATCTTCGGTGTTCACCAACATTGAATTGTTGTGTACTACAGTCATAATGTAGCCCACAACTCTAGTCTTTGAATCACAATATGTCCAAATTTGAGTGCTTCTTCACCTGTAATTACATGTGGTCAGGTATCATTACAAGGGAATCTGTACATGCATATAAAAACACTTCATTACATATAAAGGGAACTTGTGAAAATCTGATTTCACATTACTAAAATGGGCAAATTGTAAGTGTAATTGTAGGTTTATTCATTGTCCGGTCATATGAAGGAATGTTAGGAATAAGATTCATCATCAAAAGAAATCAGCCATATCACTACAAGAGTCTATAAGAATCAATTAATGATTGATTGACTGACTGCAAATGAGACAGACACCTTTATTTTCTGTAGGATGATCCCACGCAGCATAGATTGGTCTGACTATTTCACCTATGACCAGTTTAGAACACACAACTGTCTGTTCAATCTGTTCAGTGGACTTTGTATTGTGGTTTAGTTGAAGGCTCAAAAAGGTCAACTATATTATGTTTGATGCTCAATTTATATTATACCTTGGATCTTATTTATATTATACCTTGGATCTTATCCTGGACCAGGATAAGACCAGTCTCAATAAGTTTAGACCAGGTTTCTTCATCTCAACTCTTCATCTGCAACAACATTATCTATAGAGTAATATTCGATCTGATTTCTTTCTTGTAAAACTATTTTTTTGGGTACAGTGTTTATGATTGCTTTAATACATATTTAAAAATTTTAAAATAGCCGTTAAGGGTCAACATTTGGGCTTATTTTAATTTCTTGATGCATCACATTCAGAAGAATGACTTGTGCAAGAACACTCAGGTCATCAAACTTATCTTCATCAGACTGTGAATAGTATACTAGAGATAATCAAAGAGTGGTTTTATAGCCCTATATGAATGATTGTGAATATAAAATCTGTTGTTATCACTTTTGTGTATCTGTTTTTCCACATAAAAGTGTCACGGGATCATTCCACGGTCAAGTCTCGCAGTGTTCTTGCAGACTGATTGAAAAGCATTCCTGTGTGCAGGTTTTCGTATGGATCGTGTACCTTCCAACCTGGACGCCATCGTCATTGGTAGCGGTGTGGGAGGTTTGACAGCAGCGGCTCTTTTAGCCAAGGCAGGGAAGAGGGTTCTGGTCCTGGAGCAACACGATCAGGCGGGAGGGTGCACTCACACCTTCGAGAATAAAGGATTCGAGTTTGACGTTGGTAAGCTGATGCAGCATACAAACTCCTCATTCCCTCAAACATCTGAAGGACCTCTGTGGCAGCATGATCAACGTAGATGTTAATCAGAAATCAGCACCTTTGTGCATTCACACCACCATGTCATCCAGTGAATGACCCTGCGGGGGCCTTATTCACATCCCAAAGCTCACTCATCAAATAAAGTTATTTTAGACACAAAGATGTTTCTGTTATCTGCAGTATAACTTTGTCATATGACAACTATTTCACATGCTAATAAATCATCAGCTCTTAGATTATCTTAATGTTTAAAGTGAAGATAAACATTGAATTATTGTGCCTGTAACATTCCCATGATTCATAGGGGGAAAATGCCACATAGTTACCTTTACTCAAGTTACTCAAATAAGGTCCATCAGATCTGAACTTTATAGTTTCGTGCAAAACCTCTGAAAACAATAAAAAAAGACCTGTTATATAAGGATGTTACATAACCAAATATTAATGAAGTGATTCTTGTGGAAGACTGACATTTTCACTCTGATGGTTTAGGACCATCTGATTTAATATCACATTACCAGCTCCCACAGAACATGCACATTTTAGCTTATAACATAGTTTTATATGTTTTAAATGTCACAGAATGGGTACATTATGTTACAGAACGGTTACATCACATGATACATTAGGAGTAAACATCAATCGTTCCAACCAAAATATTCCTAAAATGAGAATCGAAGAACTTGCTGTAGAAACCTGTTTTGCATAGACAATTGTAAAGTGCATACAGCAACAACAACTACTTCATCATAATAAGCTGCTTTATCTTTGCTCTCTATATTCATTTATTTTTATTTTTGACGTTATTGAATAAGTGGAGTTGACAGACACACTGCTGCCCATCACCAGGTATCCATTACTTAGGGCAACTTCATGAAAACAGCCTGCTGAAGGTTGCTCTAGATCAGATCACGGAGGGACAGCTGCAGTTCACACGGCTGGAGGAACACTTCGACACGCTGCTCCTGGGTCCACCTGACCAGCGCAGGTAGGACAAGGCCCCCCTAATGAACATATTTGAGGTCTGCTAAGCTACACGGTCCTTCTGAATCCACGATAAGACCTCCTTCTGTCACTGTCAGGGAGTATCACATCCATGCAGGGAAGACGAAGATGGCAGACAGCCTGAAGAAGCAATTCCCTGGTGAAGAGGAGGCCATCGATAAGTTCATGAAATTGATGAAGGTATGGCCAAGAAGTGTGTGACTGTATGTGCCATTATTGTGAATTGACATTTTGAGAAAGAATTTTGAGAAAGAAAATCTTAGTTTTCTTCTCCAAAAATATGTTTAATTTGGAGTTCTATAGATTGAATCAGCATAGCGGTAGTTGCTATAGGGGAGAAGGATTTTTAGCCCTTTGCTCACATGATGTACTCATGGTGTCCTCATTAAAATATTCCAAGGGCATCTGGACTCGAACCTTTGTCGACTCTAACAAAAACATGTTGGATGTGAAGGGAAGGGAAAGGGATGTGGAGTGAGGACCCCAGAAGAAGTTTTGATTTCACTCCTCACTTATCTCTGTGATAACAGGAAACGGGGCCTCTTTCTATTTCCCTCTGCAACTAAGGTTTAACATTCTCGATGAAATTATAGTTTAATGGATTATTTGATATGTTGAAAAATATGATTGCATGACGACAACAGGGAAAGCTGGAGGAGGAGACGTTAGGGAACACTAATACTCCTAAATATAAAAGACAACTAAAAATAAGTCAATGTAAATCAGGACCAATATCGTCACAGTAATTGTTAACATAACTAAAATAACTGTTGATAAAGACCTGAATGCATTTCTCACAGTCTGATATCTAAAGTTGATTCTTTTGTCATGAATATGTGTGCATGTGCCATCTCCTATAGACAGCCTCACAGCAGACGCCTCTTTTGGCAATCTTGAAGATCATGCCATATTGGGTGGTTAACTTCCTGATTTGGACCGGCTTATTGGATCGCATATCTTCTGTATTCACTCTCGCAGCAACCACGCACTCGGAAATGATATCCAGCCTGACCCAGAACAGAGATCTGCAGGCTCTTTCTGCCTATCTGTTTTATGGTGACATCACACTGACTCACATATGTGTACTGTTACTCAGCATGCATCTCTATTTCTTTAATTTAATATAATATCATCTTAGGTGTCCCTCCAAAGGAGTCCAGCTTCCTTATCAATGCTCTCCTCCTTCACCACTACAAGCGGGGCGCATATTATCCTCGGGGGGGTGCCAGCGAGTTTGCCTACCACATGATTCCTGTTATTCAGCAGACAGGGGGCGCTGTGCTGGTCAGGGCCCCAGTGCATCGCATCCTGCTAAATCGACAAGGGAAGGCTTATGGTAAGAAAGAATGTTGAATACTGCACAGACAAAGACAAGCAGCTGACTTTTAGCACAATATGAAGCTGACATTAACAATGAGTCCTCACTATGAATCCAGATTACAGACCATTATATGATTTCACTGATGAGACGATGAAAAGGTATATAAGAATTGTTATATCAGGTTCAAGTAACTTAGCTAACGGACCTAAATAAAAATCAATACAACAAATTTTTTTTCTTATTGATATTTCATAGGAGTTCATATGAAGTGCATGTTTCCAGGTGTTACAGTGCTGAAAGGACAAGAAGAGATTGAAGTCTGTGCTCCAGTTGTCATCTCTAATGCTGGTATCTTCAACACTTTCCAAAAGTTTCTGCCCAAGGAAATTCAGGATAAACCAGGTAGAGCACAGCAAAGACAAGAGTCAGACAATATTTTATCTAATATTTTCTTCACCTTGCTCCCTGAAACCTTGCAGAGGTTCGATCACTGTTGGGTAGAGTGCATCATGGCATGGGTTCTTTCTTGGTCTTCGTTGGTCTGGATGGTTCCAAGGAGGAGCTGGGCATTGTCTCAACTAACTTCTGGATGTATAAAGGCAATGATTTAGATTCACTGTAAGTTTCTGAAGTCCTTTTTCTTCCTGCAAACATTCAATGGTTGAATGAGTCTAAAGGAGTGAACTTCTTTTTGTGTCAAGCATGGAGAGCTACTTTTCTCTGAGCAGAGAGGAGGTCCTGGGGAACATCCCTATGATGTTCATCACCTTCCCATCAGCTAAAGACCCCACAGCCAACATCAGACAACCAGGTAATGTTCAAATACATGCAGACATTTGCTTGTTTGCATAGTGAATGTTACACTCTGTTATTGACTTAAGCCACACCTTTTGTGTTTCAAACCTTCAGTGTGTTTCCGATTGTGCAGTGTATACATCTTTAGAATTTTATTGATTTTTGAAAATTTGATGCGTTGAAGCTACCTAGCCAAAGCAAACAGGAAGGCCAGCCTTTTTCCACCTGATAATATATTTTTTTTCCCAATTAGTACATAAACAGAATGATCAGCATTTAAGTTATAAGCACAAATGTGGGAGAGCATGTGCATAAACCTTGCCTTTATTCCTGGTGACTTCTGCTGTATGTCCCAATTTCTGCTTTGACCACACTTCACTTGAATACTTTTCCTCATCCTATCATGAAATTGATTTTTATTTTGAAAGACGCATTGTTATGAGCGGAAACACATGTGACACGCCCCTCTCCTTTACCGCCACATCACTCTGCAGGAAAGTCCTGCATGACTTTGCTGACCATGGCTCGCTATGAGTGGTTTGAGGAATGGGAGGGGACGAAGCTCGGGAAGAGAGGACAGAATTACCTGGATCTGAAGAATAGCATGGCTCAGGAGCTGTTGGACTGGGCACTGATGGTCTTTCCTCAGTTAAAAGATAAGGTGTGTGTCCATATTTGTAATTACATCCTAGAAATTACATTTGGGTAAGCTGTAACTATACATAAATATCAGGCAATAACCTGGAGGAGTTTTGTAAACAAAATTAGTAATTTATTGATGACTGAATGGGAACATGGTCTGCGTTTGTCCAGCAAATCCTGTCAACATATGAATGGATGTACATTTTCCTGCTGGGAACAAAAAGTTTATGGTGGAAATTATGATGACTGTATTATGTACCTGTACATGTGTTTCAGGTTGTGATGGTGGATGCTGCCACTCCCCTTACTAACATGCACTATTTGGGTGCCCCACGAGGTGAGATGTATGGTGCAGAACACAACTGGGAGCGCTTCATCCCTGAAACAGTTGCGCGATTGAGACCACAGACGGCCATCAGCGGACTCTACCTGACGGGTGAGCTGGTGCAGCGTCTCACCACAGACTTTAATATGGTTATAGGATAAATTCTTTGTAATCCAGTAGGAGCATTTGTATCATGGCAGAATGGGGGGTTGTCACTAAAAATCAGACAGCAAGGGTCTCTCTCAAAGACTCAACACTTTATGCTTGACTCTGAAAATCATCTGTTGAGTGGATAGAATATAATGCACTCATTTATCTCTAAACAGAATTGTTTGCCACAGGTACACTGCTGCTGTTTGTGAAAGAGATCCTAGTCTGGACTGATGTTTCTGTGTGTGTGTGTGTGTGTGTGTGTGTGTGTGTGTGTGTGTGTGTGCAGGTCAGGATGTTTTCTGTAACGGCATGGCGGGGGCTCTGCATGGTGGACTACTCTGTGCTTCTGCCGTCCTCAATCAGATCCTTTACATTGACCTCCTTGCCTTGAAGACCCGCCTCAAACACAATCACACCAATCTGAAGCTTCACTCGTAGTGAGAGGGTTCTAGTGTGGGTTCAATACATTTGATATATTTTACCTGGAGTTTTCCAGTCTTTTGTTCCATTTAAAGTTCACAAAAGTAATTAAACCGATGTTAATAAGCTTGCTTAGCATGTTCCGAGGTCATTCTGAATGTTCCATGTGAGGAGTCTCTCTGGAGATGATAAATTTAAAGGATGTTTATACTGTATGTTGGAAACATGTGTATTAGATTTAAATTAAGTCATGACATTTTTTCCTTTCTCTAGTAATAAAAGCCTTGCAGAAATTCAAGTAAATATATAACAATTACAGGGATTGTTACACATACATGAGGGAATAACTTTTTGCCTTTGAACCAAAGATGTTATGAATGGACTGTTGCAGTTCTCAATTTTGTGAAAATAAAACCAGCATTTAAATATAATTTATTGTAAATCAGACCCACACCATCACCTCCCAGGTGAAAATTAAACCCTCTTTGAACCCTTTGAACACCCTGACCATCCATTCATCCATCTATCCATCCATCGCCTTCTGCCGCTTGTTCCTTCACTGAGGGTCGCGTGGGGACTGGAGTCTATCCCAGCACATTGGGTGAAGGCAGGGTACACCCTGGACAGGCAGGGTCCGCCCTGGACTGGGCCCCAGTCAGTCACAGGGCTGACACATATCAATCAATCAATCAATCTTTATTTCTATAGCGTCTTATACAATCAAAATTGTTTCAAGGCGCTTTACAGAATCCCAGGGCCTAACCCCAGACAAGCAACAGTGGCAAGGAAAAACTCCCCTTTAACAGGAAGAAACCTTGAGCAGGACCAGGCTCATGTAGGGGGACCTTCCTGCTGATGGCCGGCTGGGTAGAGAGAGAGAGGAGAGGAGAGGAAGAAGAGGGAGAGGAGAGGAGAGGCACAGAACGCAGAAACACACACAGAGATACAAAAATAAAATATACAACAGGTCGGCGGGCCAGATGTTGTCATGCAGCTCCGACGGCGGCGACATATAGACGTACAACCATTCACACTCACTCTCACACCTATGGACAATATAGAGCCTCCAATTAGCCGAATCCCCAGTTGTCATGTCTTTGGACTGTGAGAAGCCTGAGTACCCCAAGAGAACCTACACAGGCACATGCAAACTCCATACAGACAGACCCCAGCCTCCACTGTGCCGCCCCACCCTGACTATATTTATTTCAAATGAAATAACTTAAGCGTTAAGGAAGTGAGAAGTGGTTTTGAGTTTGTCATGAGTTGTTTCTGGTAAACCAGGTATAGTATGTTCTTTTTAATTTTCACTGACTAAGATTGGTGAACAGGATGAACAATGATACCGTTTTGATATGCCTATTCTTTTATTGCTAACTTTGTTTAGATAAAGGACTGATTCAGCCTATATTTACTACATCAAAAGAAAGAAAGAAAGATGTTAAAGAGGTAGATTATAATTTAGTTAATAATTTATTTTTTATTAGAGTTTACAGGGTCTTACAACATGATTTCAACACCCATTCAACACATTTGAAATGTAAATTAGGTATACCATATTAGTGTAGAAATGTTCATGTAGGATAAAGCAAAAGTTAAAAGATTCAATTCCAGTGGAAGCCATTTTGCACAGAATTGCAAGTGTGTATATTTTCTGTCCTCTTGTCTTTTTCCTTCAAGCTGAAGATCTTTCCATCAGCCTGCTTCCTCCACATCACTGTTATTCCTTGACTCAGGCCATGGTTCTTGAGAGTCTGGGTGAACTGAAGAAAACAGATACTTTATTCTTTAGTACAACAAAAAGAACAAATAAGAAATGTTTGAAGATTTGTTCTGATAACATTCAAAAGAGGATGGACTAAAGATTGATTCATCTTTATCTGTATAGCATGTTACAATCAAAATAGTCTCCGAGCACATTACACGTGGCCCCCAACAAGCAACAGTGGCAACCCCCCCCCCCCCCCTCCTCAATATTAACAGGGAGAAACCTTGAGCAGGACCAGGCTCATATTTTAAAATTAAGGTGAACCCTAATGAAGGAGGTAAAGGTGCTTATGTACAATAGGAGCAAGTGAGACAAAAAATGTTTCCGTTTTCAGTTTCAGTTTCTTTCAAAATGCCTTCTTTCTTTGGTTTCATTCAGATTTAATTTTTTCACCTACATTCCTCCAACATGGTGACAGTGTGGCCATCCTGCTTCTTCAACACTACCTGTTGCAAGATGGTTTCTGCTGCATCCTCCAGGTTGACAGAAGAATCCGCCACCGTTACTTCTAGCCTCACAATCTGTTTCACTTTTACTTTAACAAGCAGAAAATACATAATCATTTTATTTGTTATACAGACATTAATCTGTCTGTCTGTCTGTCTGTCTGTCAGTGAAACTCACCTGTTTGACATACACTGTAGAGCATTGACTCACAACTGCTCACTGCTATATTCATATTCTCTATGACCCCACAGGAAGAGAGTTTGTTGGCATGAGTTTCATTTATATTGGTGCTATGGCGCACGAAGGAAGTGGAGCTCCCATCTGACCACGTCCAAGGGCCTCTGTAAAGGCCTATCCATAAATAGTTGGTGTTCATCTTCTGTATTAGGTCATTCTCAGTGTGATTCCTCACACTGGCCAGATCAGTGTAGTACTTCCTGCAGTACCTCTGAGCATCCATCCAGGACATGGCCGTTTTCACAAGAGTAAAGTTGGACTTTGAACTTGTATCTGTAACATAGAAAAATGTTAGCTGTAATATCCCAAAAAAAGAAGAGTAGCATAGCTTACAACACATGGGTGTTGTAACAGAGTTTGATGTCACAATGAATATTTTCAATTTTCACCTGATTTTAAAAATCCAAATATTAAAATTAAAAAATCTGTGCTTCTCACCATTGTAACATACAAAAAATTGTTTTGTATGGCAGGGTGCATCATCCCATACACCATTTCTATCCATTCGCGCACAGTTCTCTTGACCTTCTCTGTTGTTGGGTTGAAAAAGTTTCCAATTCCTGAACTCTGCATCTCTGTTAACATAAAAGCCATCCTTTTTCAGGGACCACCTCCAACTATTAAGATCCAAGGCCAGACCCAGCCAGACTTTCTCTTGATGAACTGAACTGACAACATTCCTCAGCTCAGACAAATCTTCCTCAGTGTGAACTGAGGCCAGGTCACTGAATGTCCCCCTGCAGTGGCTTTGTGCTTCTTTCCAGTTCATGTTTCTCTCTACTAGGCTGTAGTTACCAGCAAAACAGGCAGGTAGGAAACACAGTCCTGTGAATGTGATCAGAGATTAACTGTGGTGATGCATGACATAAACCTGTGGTACACAATACCTGTTTATATCTATTATATGCAGATGACATTTATCATTCCAATTGTTTGCCTACAAAAAATGAGAGAACATTTCCATATCCAAACATTTTGAAAAATTTACCACAGCAAAGGGCCTACTTTGGTACACTTTGTGATACTAAAAAGATAAATTAGATTCTAAATATATTAATAGTTGCACACGTATCTGGAACAGATTTTTGGTTAACTGGCTTTACCTGAAGTTGATGTTTCAGAGAAGGTTGTCTTCATTAAAGTGGTATATAGAACATGTAGTTCCCGCAAAGTATATTATGGATCTCAAATTTCTTTAAAAAGCTTCCACGGTGACCTAATTGTCATCTTATAAACCAATAAATACTGAACAAGTCACGAGTGATATAAATCTATAGTGATATAAAAGTTTAATGCTTGAAAACTTTTTCTTTTCAGATTCTTCTTTGAAAATGCAACAATAAAAGTAACAAGAAAAGTAGGAAAAGAGAAATTTAATGTTGATCTGACCTGAGATGTCACATTATGTCTTTGTTGTAGAACCCTAATTTTGCAGTAGATGTGCACATCAATATTTGCCATAGGGCCATCAGATTTAAATCCTTTATTAAAGTTTGAAGTCGATCTTTAGGTTATAAGAATGAAAAATCTTCATATATGGACTTCAGATCAGAGCATCAAGTACAGGTCATTCTTGCTTTTTATGAAGTCAAAGAAATAGATTAAATTCCACTAACCTGATAAGAAAAAGACAGCAGCAGTCTTCAGCTCCATGCCAGGAGAGAACATTTTCATTCCACTGGAGCAAAAGCAGCAGAGCAAAATCAAGAGCCTGAACAAGAAGGTTGTAATTTGCTGCAGTTTTGAATATGGCTTCAAATCCTCTGCTCCCTCTAATGTCACAGCGCTTTGCAACAATCGCTTTGCAACAATTTGTTTACTATGCAAAGGCATGATGGGATGTTTGCATTGGTCCACAAATAGGTTGTTCTAGTCCTGTATTTTATCCCCTAAATTCAGTCATCTTCTCACCACTTTGTCATAAAGGAGTTGATGGAAAGAATTCACATTTAGCCCAACAGCCCAATTTTGTAGAGCTGAAGGGAAATGGAGCCTCTGACATCAGTGTTGTGCTGGTTTCCAGACTGGGTATAAGCCAAATGAGTCCAGATGCATGCATAAACAAATATATGAAAGAGGAGACTCATCTCCCATCCAAACATCCATCCAAACATCCATCCATCCATCCATCCATACATACATACATACATACATACATACATTCACCCATCCATCCACTCTGAGTCATGTTACAAAGCATTTAGAGATATATTTAACATTTTGATTAATATTAACAGCTGAAAATGAATTGTTCTTGAGTAACAACAAATTCTCTCCATCTAATTAATCTGTCTGAGAAAAAGACAGATGACCCTAAAATGACAGAAAAGATATAACAATTGTTCTGTCCGAGAACGTCAAAGGAATGAGTGTTTAAAGAGCATTGATGGGGGCGTGCATCATGTTATTTTTTTACCACAGGGTTTGCTCACACCCTGGACTGATGAAGGTAAGGTGACCATGGATAGGGTGATGAAGAGGAGGTGGATTGGTGGACTGGGATGGACAGCTGGGAGGAGATGAGAGTAGACAATTTTGACAGCTGCATTGTGGTGAGCTTTTCTGTGATTGGCGCTGGTAGGGAGGAGGGAAAAGGAAAATGCTGACCTCACAGAAGACAGTGACATGAACATGGATAGGTAGTTTTACTGACTGAAGTATTCATTGGCTTCATTTGTCACGGTTTCATCAAAACTCGCAAGTACTGAATTTTGTACGAGACAACATTAGTATTGCAAAAAACTAGTATTCCCAGTTGATCTCATTCATCTTGTTCTGTTGAAAAGTCAAGAAAACATTGTTATAAAATTGTGGTCACATTTAAATGCTCATAATAAGAAAAATCCCTGTTGAGGGTCGTCCAGACTGCCTGCAAACGCGTTTGGATCTGTTTACTTTCTCCACCTGCTCTGTTCAGGCCTTTAGTTCCAAACAGAACCCAGAGAAGAGCACAGTCACATGGACCAGCCTCGTGTGGTCAAACTTCCTTCCTGAAGATCAGGGAGTCAGGAAGTTAGAAATGTCTGAAATGTTTATGACAAAATGCCTTTGAACAAATAGTATCTTTGCATTTTTATTTTTTCAAATCACATAATTTAATTAATTCGGGGCAGAAATGGGTCCCTGGATATGCAATAACTAAAAATCTGCTCAAAGGAAAAGATTCTGCTGAAGAAAAAAGCTGATCAATGACAACTTCATCAGTCAGTTTTATGAAAAGTATCAAAAGTCGTGCTTGAGTAAAGGCGAAGCTGAGCACTGCCTTTTGTATAAGCAAAAGCATGAATGATGTTTGACATTTGTTTGATATTGAGAATCATAAACACCAACGTTCCATTGTGGGGGTGTGATGAAGATTGTTTGTGGGTTCTGGTGTAATCTGGGACAGATGTGCTGCTGACCAGAAACAGCTGGAGGCTCTGAGGCCATACAGGACCCCGTGGTCTGCATGGAGAATCAGGCAAGTGGGTGTCTCTCAATAATTCACCTATGGGGGGCGCCACCTGTCATAGAACAGCAGTAGATAGACACACAAACTAATGTTTAAACCTGACAGCCTGTTCAGTTTGTAAAAATCTGAAAGCTTGTTATATACACACACTCTATATGCATCATATACAATAAATGAGGTGATAATAGTCTTAAAGTATACAATGGTGGCCATTGTGTCTTCAAATTGGAATCATTTTGACAGTAAAATTTGGACATTGTCCACGAGGACTCCTGACTTGACAGCCAGGAAGAAACTTGAATCAGAATCTGGTTTTAGGTCACGCCTATAATGTTGACCATTGACCATTGACTGTTTTATCAGTCATATTATGATTGAATTTATTTCCTGTTTTGATTTGTTTCGACAGCTGCTGAGTTTAGCATTGTTTAAGCTTGGCTATTCCATTTTGTGTACGAAAAGAGTAAAGGAGAGAGTCTGGGAACGATCAAACATCTAATGGTGAGTCAAGCAGTGACACAACACCAGTATTCTATATCTCAATTTAGCTGTAATTTTTCATCACTGATGCACTTCTGATTGACTCCGACTTTAACTTGTCTCATATATTGTATTGAAACATACAGTATGATATACTATATACATTTAAGTGACAGAGGTCATATTAAACTTTACACTAGCTTTGGTCTGATTATTATTCAATTATTAATCAGATTATTAATCTAAATTTAGAATACCATTTCACAGAAATCCTCCCACTCGTCACATTGCCACTAAATATGTGTGAAAACACAGATGTTTGTGACATACATACAGGTGTTTTGGGGATAATGTTTTAAACACCCCCCCACTAAAAAAAAGCCTAATCATGATCAAAATTTCTGTATTTATGTACATAAATGACAATGATGTTTACGTTTGTCCACATGAGCATTGGTGAGGTGTGAACCATTTTCCCTTCACAGCCTTTGATTCTCCAAATAGGGCAATGTTTCAATATGTTTTCAGTCATCCAGGTCATATTCATTCCTCAGGGTTTACTCTTTGTAACATTTCAATATTTCATGTGTTTCCATCACAGTCAGAGGGACATTTCTGTCATTCAACCTGCTCATATACTGAATGAGTTGTGTCATGTGATTTTCTTGTCAACATGCCAACGCAGCAAGTCTGCGTTTGTGCATGCCTGTGTGTGATTGACTTGTGGTGCATGCTCAGAGTGTGGGTGTGTGTGTGCATGTGTATGTGTGTGTCTGTGTGTGGGTGGGTGGGTGTGTTTCTATTCTACACTGTTCTCAGTGCTGTTGGAGTGTTTCCTGGAGGGTTTCCTGTGAGCTTCTGGCTAAAGACCACGGACTTCATGTGTGATTTGGATTACAAGTAGGAACGGTTCATTAGAATAGCCAGCTGCATCCGTGGTCTGTCGTTTTTAAAGCAAACCACTCACCTCTGGCCAGTCTGAAACTCTGGTCTGCGTTTGGGTCCTACCCTTGTTTCTATTGTACTATTAATCTCATCCACAAATACTATCATGAAGTCTGGAATTACCTGTCTTTCAGCCTCACTGGTTTCCCTTTCAATGATTTCAGCAGTACTTGCAACGGCAGTGGACATCATGGAAGCAAATGCACACCACACAGAGGTGAGATATATAAATGCGATGTTATTTGTATATCTGCTCTTACTATCATAGTGGAGAATGTGTTACTATCCTACCCAGATAACTACTTATCATCGCTTCTGTCAAGGAAAAAGAAAGAACTTTGCCATGTTATGTTACTTATTGTTGTATATCATTTTCTATTCTATTGCAATAGTTGAGTCATTTTCATCAATTACTTTATTCAAACAATATCAGTGAGGGTTGACAGACTTATGAAATATCAACAAAATACATCAACTCATGATGCAAATCTCTATTTTCTCCCTGAGAAAGATGCGATACTGAATCTTATCCTTACTATATATATACACACATACGTATATGTGTATGTGTATATATATACTATACAATATATATATATATATATATATATATATATATATATATATATATATATATGTATGTGTGTGTGTGTGTTTATATATATATATATAAGTTACTATATTCTATTCTGATATATCTTATTCAGAAGCTTGTACTTGGCCTATTGCATAATAACGCTTCTCGAACCACAAGGAAGTGGCTTCAACGGTGTAGTCCAAACTATTCCATCATTAACATTACATAAGTCTGATGATGAAGAAATCAACAAAACCCTGGAGGCAGCCCAGTTCCCTTTATTCTGAATGGACTCGGTTTAGAAATGCCAGACAAGTCATGAAATATTATCTAGATGTACTGTGAAGTAGCAGGAGGTGTGTTGAGGTGGGACTGGTTTGATTAAACTCAATGCAAACAATCATCACGGTGTAACTCCAGGTCAATCACACTTCTGGAGCACTGCCCTGTTTGTTTTCAGAACAGTTTGCGTCCCAGAAACTTAAAAAGTAAAATTGACAGCCGCACCTCAGCTATCAGGTACTTCTCCTATATGACAATAATTGTGGATGGGACTAATGCTGCTGGCTGGCCTCCATTCATTTGCAGGACACCATCCGTCATTCCCAGTCTCTTTCTGCTGGTGAGCAGGAATATATCCAAAAGAGGAAGCAAGTAATCCAGGAGTCACTCAACAGCCTCAGCATCAACTGTGATGCAGTAAGGAAGAACATTTTCCACATATCTTCCCAGGAAATGCAGTTATTTGCTCCACACATTCAATACATTCAATTCAACTCAACTTTATTTATATAGCATATAAATTATATCTTAATTATATCTGTTACAATCAATATAGTCTCTGGGAGCCTGACAGAAACTCAGAACCCTCGAGCCAGCAACAGCAGTGAGGAACATCTCCCTTTTAACAGGGAGAAACCTTGAGCAGGACCAGGCTCATATGGGGGACCCTCCTTTTGATGGCTGGCTGAGGGGGAGGGGAGATAGGGCAGGGAGGAAGGATAGAAAGGGGAAAACAGACACCAGAGCATACATGAAAACATCTAGTTAATGCCATCAAACTGTGGCCTACAGAATTTCAAATATAATTATTATATATAATATTTTCAAACATGTATTTGAAATATATTTCTCTTTCAGTTGAGTATAAAATACTGGCTCATCTAACATTCATTAGCAGGTTAAACCTGCTGTGTTTTCATCATGTCTGTATCACACACACAGGACGGGATTCCACACATTGCTCTGTTGGCCTCAGGCGGAGGTCAGAGGTCATCTGTGGCTCTTATGGGCTTCCTCTCTCAATTGCAAGAGGAACGTATGTTGGATGCTCTGCTCTACTTTGGAGGAGTCTCCGGGTCCACGTGGTAATGATACTCAAATAAACATGAGGAAGAGGCTGATGGCTGCTGTACAATGGAATGGAACAGGCATGGCCTTGAACATCTTCTCTTCCCTCTATAGGGCCATGTCCTCTCTGTACAGTGACCCACAGTGGAGCGCCAATGTGGACAAAGCGGTATCCAGGCTTTCAGATCCCGGGGTAGAACTGGAAGAGGCTCTGGCCTGGTTGAATGAAAGAACAAAGGAGGAATATTTCTCTCTTTCAGACATCTGGGGGGTTTTGATCTCTGCAGGGATTATGAAACAGGTGCCGTATGGCAAATGCAGCTTTTGACATTTGAATGAACAGAAACATTTCACAATAGTTTTTCATTTTCTTTGGTTCTATTAGTTGGACCTGCGCAATCTTTCTGATGAGGCCAACAGAGATGCGTTCAACCCGTATCCTATTTACTGTGCAATAGAGAAAGAATGTTTCACACATGGAGATACTAAAGGTACTTGGATACTCTTCCATATTTACATCAGACCAGGAATTAGTAGCAACATGTGTGTGACCTGGATCTGAACTATGTTGAGTGTGATTTAAGGTCTCTGCTTTTCAGGGAAATGGTTTGAGGTGAGTCCTCATGAGGCCGGATTCACAGAGTTGGGAGTTTTCATTGAAACTTCCCTGCTGGGCAGCAAATTCCAAAATGGAGAACTGAAAGAGAAGAAGCCAGAGATGGACATGGTCAAACTACAAGGTAACCCTCACAAAGCTTTAAGAACCTGCATCATTTTTGCTTCAGGTGCTTTCCATTTTAGAATACCTCTCCACCAAGTCTCCAGTGAAAGACTTTATTGATTTTCTCCAGAGGTCACCAGAGGTCATTTCTGTAAAGCCAGATGCTACTGTATATTTCTCACAGGACATTGATGAATGAGACATTCCACTTAATGAAAAGTGTAATCATGTGGATCAATGCACATGCAAATTTAGTCATATGTAAAGTCATGCTTAAAGTACCAATCATAGATCACACACTTTTTACCTTTTATTAAGGTGCATGTGTGTGTGTGTGTGTGTGTGTGTGTGTGTGTGTGTGTGTGTGTGTGTGTGTGTGTGTGTGTGTGTGTGTGTGTGTGTCTGGCAGGCATTCTTGGCAGTGCATTGGCTCATGAGACGACCATCAGAGAATTCATCCCTCCTTGGCTGGATGGTGAGCGACACAGTCACAAATACCAAATCTATACCCAAAATCTTTATAACCAAACATGTACACAAAGGAAACACATTCTCTCCCCTGAATGTGTCTTTCAGTATCGGAGCATGTTGTAGATGTTGCCGCCGAAGAGTACCTCCGCGTATACAACGTAATGAAAAAACTGGTCGTCCTGACCAGGAGCACCATTAAGGAACCGAGAGCTGTGTCTGACCTGGACAACCTACAGAAAATACTAGAAGGTATTGATGGTGTGCTTTAACCATCCAGTCAAGTTCTTTGAAATGTCTCTAAAAGTGATTTATCTTGATCTGTCAGATAAGGTAAATCACAATAAGTCTACATGGAGGCAGGCACACAGTGAGGAGGAAAGAAAACAATTATCTCAGCAGTGGACTTTGGAGCTCCTAGCAGTAGTGGAGAACTGGAGGAAAAACTTGGACGAAGGAGCTTTTAAAAAACACGGTCAGGGTTGGCCCATAAAGAGCAATGTTGCTATAGTGTTGCTATAGTCTTTTTTATTTTTTCTTGAAGAGATGTTAATGTCTTTCCAGTGTCCCTGCTATTTGAAAAACTCCTCCCTCTGATCATAAAATGGGAGTGGGGAACTACGGGAAATTTCCTTTACCAGTACCAAGGTAAGAAAATTGACCTGGTAATAATCATTAGTATAGTATCAAGAAGGAATTGTATCCAGGAAATAGTTAGAAAACCAACTCTAAGTCCAACTGAAATCATTGATGTGCAAGTCCGAGTCCATCTGACTGCATGAGGATCCATTAATTCCAAGTTGAGTCCTGTGGAAGTCAGAATTGAGACCAATTCCCCAATTGGGAAAATCACTGACTGGGATACATCATGGAGATCTTGGAGTGGAATGTGTCCGTGATTCAGTAACTCTGTCATGAAGACAATTACCTTTGAAATGCGACTAACGGTAGACAAGCAGCAGATGTTTGTGACAGGAGAATGTAGGAAATTTTACTTGTTTAAGTATACAGTAGGTATATACAATATAAAGCTCGTTTAATTATGACTAACTATTGCACTGCTGCCACAGATGTATTTGAATTTTGCATATATTTGGATTATAAAGCATAGAATCAAGTAGCATAGAGGTCAACTGAGCAAGTATTATTTAATAAAAACACTAATAAAAAATTGCTTCAGTCACAAGTCAAAGTTTAAGTTAGAAGTCAATGAGGTAAAAGATATACTATAAGTAAAATTTATTTGAAGTCATATATTCTTATTTTCTGTTGCTGGGCAGAATCCAGTGTTCCAGTTTGCCTCAAGTCTAAAGAGACAATCAACCTGATAGATGCAGGGCTGGAAGTGAATGTGCCCTACCCTTCTTTCCTGGGAGACAGGAGAGACATCGACCTCATCATTGCACCAGAGTACAGCGCTGGAGACATGTTTGAGGTGGTGCAAAATCTATTAATGTGTGTTTGAAATGTGTTTTGACACATTTGCAACAGTAAAGTGCTCCGTTGTTACAGTCAATGAAGCTTCTCCCAACCCAGTCTTTTGCCTCCTCACAGTCTCCCGGCCTGCTCAACTATCTTTTGCTGGCTAACACTTAAAACTCAATGAAATGTTCTGCAGATGTTTTAGATTGCTGACATGCACCCGTCTGCACCCTTCAGACTCTGACTCTTGCCAGAGACTACGCAGCTGCAGTCAAGAAGCCTTTCCCGATGATAGACAACAAAATCCTGGAGGAGAAAGACTGGCCCAGGGACTGCTATGTGTTTGAGGGAAAAGAGAAGGAACCCACCATTGTCTTCATGCCACTCTTCAACAGAAACAACTGCAAAGGTTTGTTTAGTTTTAAAAGAAGAAAACTTGTTCAGGGAATACTTGACCTCCCCATTTAGGACCCATTCTTTCTTTATTTAAAATGTTTAGATTTTCTTTTTACATTGTATTGTGTTGCACCGTCATATTAGAAAATAAATGAATAAATAAGTAAGTAGATTATTTGATGAATTCCCATTCAGGACACCTTTTAAAGTAGATATAAGACTTTTAAGACCATAAGCTCAGTTTTTAGTGACCTGGAGTTCAAAGAAGGTGTGTGTCTCAACCTTGCCTGGATTGCTTTTCATACACAGCTACACACAGTTACATACCTGGGAGAGCAAACACACTGTAATTTTAAACTTTATAAACGGACCACTCAACTTTATTGTGAAATCCAGTTTCACACACACACACACACACACACACACACACACACACACACACACACACACACACACACACAACACACACACACACAAGCACTCACACCTCTGTTTTGTTCTGTTTTATTTGGATTTATCTTATCTTATTGAGGTAAGTACATAAGCCTTTTAATGCTGCACTGTCTTTCTAAAGAAATGCCTTTATAGGTGTGAAACATCAAGTATCTTGTTTCTATGTATGTTTTAAAAAAGTGAGTTTCTGCCATTTGAATGGGTGTTTGTCTATCTTAAACACTGTTTTCATTATTATTATTATTATTATAATCATTATAATAATTATTATTACTATTATTATTACGTTTATGTATTTTGGAACTACATCTCAGATCTGACTGCCACCATTGCCTACAGATGCAGAGGAGTACAAAGCAAAGATGGAGGAATTCTCCACCTTTCAGCCTCCCTTCAACCAGGAGAAGATTCACTTTTTGATAGAGAAGGCGAAGGCAAACGTGAAGAACAACAAGGAGACTCTGCTGAGGGAAATACGAAAGGCTGTTCTCCGCAGGCAGAACGGAAGAGGAACCATGGCCCCATAATTCAGTGCTCAAAATATATATCATACTCATATTTTACAGTATACAGTGAACCCTCGCTATAACGTGGTTCACTTTTTGTGGCTTCGCTGCTTCGTGGATTTTTTTACAGTGCATTGTGCTCTGAATCCAGATTGGCAAACTGCAGGGGAAACGGCACCTGTGGTCGCACCCAAAAGGCGGAGGAAGAAGTTTGAACTTTGAAAGTGTTTAACTGTGAGAAAATGTTAAATCCTGTGAGAAAAGTGTATAAAAGTCTGTGATTACGGGTTTTATGGCCTTAAAACCTGTAAAATAATTGAAAAAAATAAAGCTTTTTACTTTGCGGATTTCATCTATTGCGGGTTATTTCCGGAACTTAACCCTCGCGATAAACGAGGGTTTACTGTAAACAAAACAAGTGGAGAGCATGAAACTGTAATAAAAAATATAGTTTAAAAGTCTTTGTTTGTTATTCATTCATTGTTGAATTTCTGTATCACTTCCTTTAACGGTGCAATAGTTAAGGCTGAAAGTCTTTAAAGTGGATGACTTAGATGTCAATCAATGAGCATAACTATGATGAGTATAAAAAGTGTAGCACCTTATGATCATCCCCAATGTGAATTAGCCAGGGCTGATCAGACCATGGCTTGTGTTCAGGTGGCATTCACTTGACTCCATGGTTCTTCTCTCCAGATCCAGATCCTGAGGTTTTCTCAGCTGCTTCAGTGATGTTCTTGATGGCTTCATTCCTTCCTTGTGATGCCCAGAGCACGTTGGGCTTTGTGGAGTGAGCACCCCACAAATCCTCTCTTACCAACCTCGATTGACATACATCTTGCCTTCCAGCCCTGTGCTCGACAGTCAGTGACCAGGTGATCAGAATTGGTCCTCTGCCTCTCCTCGAAGTGGTCCACCCATGGCACCGTTGGCTTCATAATTATGATGTTGTTAGTGCTCTCTGAGACCAAAAGTATATCTGACCTAAGGGTGGTGCTGACAGTATTCTGGGGGAGCCACAGCTGCTTCTCCAGGTCTACAGAGAACTGCCATGCCCAAGATCCCCGCCCTTGGCTCGTCTTGGCTGCTTTAACAAAAGCCCTTTTGCGGTTGGCGTTGCACACTCGGCTGCAGCTCCTGCTGCCGTTGCTAATGGTTTCTAGAATTGGTCTCAGAACCTGAAGTCGATTATTGATTACATTATTGGCAAAGGAGGAGTAAAAATGATTGTTGATCAGCAGGTTTGTGTATGTACAAAAAAAGATTTTTAAAAAAAGATCTACTTGTTGTTATTGTCTTGTCGGTCATGCATCAGTCTCACCCGATAGGAAAATTTCTTTTCATCAGATGGATTCGCTATGAGACAAAATCTTCACTGACCATTTTCAGCCATTATGGTTCAAATGGCTGCCCTCCATAATTGATATGTACCCCCCACACACACTTGACCATTGACTTACAGGAACTTGCATTAATCCAAAGCATTTAAATGATGGATGGATGTATGCATGCATGGGTGGGTGGCTGGATGGATGGATGGGAGATGAGTCTCCTCTTTCAGATATTTATTTGCATGGATCGGGACTCATTTGGCTAATACCCAGTCTAGAAACTAAAACAACACAGTCAGACGCTCCATTTCCCTTCAGCTCTACAAAATTGGGCTGTTGGGCTAAAAGTGAATTCTTTCCATCGACTCCTTTATGAACAAAATGGTGAAAAGATGTTGACTGAATTTTGGGGAATGTAACGATGCAACAACCTATTTGTGGACCAATGCAAACATCCCATCATGCCTTTGCATAGTAAACAAATTGGGGATTGTTGCAAAGCGCTGTGACATTAGAGGGAGCAGAGGATTTGAAGCCATATTCAAAACTGCCGCAAATTACAACCTTGTTGTTCAGGCTCTTGATTTTGCTCTGCTGCTTTTGCTCCAGTGGAATGAAAATGTTCTCTCCTGGCATGGAGCTGAAGACTGCTGCTGTCTTTTTCTTATCAGGTTAGTGGAATTTAATCTATTTCTTTGACTTCATAAAAAGCAAGAATGACCTGTACTTGATGCTCTGATCTGAAGTCCATATATGAAGATTTTTCATTCTTATAACCTAAAGATGGACTTCAAACTTTAATAAAGGATTCAAATCTGATGGCCCTATGGCAAATATTGATGCGCACATCTACTGCAAAATTAGGGTTCTACAACAAAGACATAATGTGACATCTCAGGTTAGATCAACATTCAATCTCTCTTTTCCTACTTTTCTTGTTACTTTTATTGTTGCGTTTTCAAAGAAGAATCTGAAAAGTGAAAGTTTTCAAGCATTAAACTTTTATATCACTATAGATTTATATCACTCGTGACTTGTTCATTATTTATTGGTTTATAAGATGACAATAGGTCACCGTGGAAGCTTTTTAAAGAAATTTGAGATCCATAATATACTTTGCGGGAACTACATGTTCTATATACCACTTTAATGAAGACAACCTTCTCTGAAACATCAACTCCAGATAAAGCCAGTTAACCAAAAATCTGTTCCAGATACGTGTGCAACTATTAATATATTTAGAATCTAATTTATCTTTTTAGTATCCCAAAGTGTACCAAAGTAGGCCCTTTGCTGTGGTAAATTTTTCAAAATGTTTGGATATGGAAATGTTCTCTCATTTTTTGTAGGCAAACAATTGGAACGATAAATGTCATCTGCATATAATGGATATAAACAGGTATTGTGTACCACAGGTTTATGTCATGCATCACCACAGTTAATCTCTGATCACATTCACAGGACTGTGTTTCCTACCTGCCTGTTTTGCTGGTAACTACAGCCTAGTAGAGAGAAACATGAACTGGAAAGAAGCACAAAGCCACTGCAGGGGGACATTCACTGACCTGGCCTCAGTTCACACTGAGGAAGACTTGTCTGAGCTGAGGAATGTTGTCAGTTCAGTTCATCAGGAGAAAGTCTGGCTGGGTCTGGCCTTGGATCTTAATAGTTGGAGGTGGTCCCTGAAAAAGGATGGCTTTTATGTTAACAGAGATGCAGAGTTCAGGAATTGGAAACTTTTTCAACCCAACAACAGAGAAGGTCAAGAGAACTGTGCGCGAATGGATAGAAATGGTGTATGGGATGATGCACCCTGCCATACAAAACATTTTTTTGTATGTTACAATGGTGAGAAGCACAGATTTTTTAATTTTAATATTTGGATTTTTAACATCAGGTGAAAATTGAAAATATTCATTGTGACATCAAACTCTGTTACAACACCCATGTGTTGTAAGCTATGCTACTCTTCTTTTTTTGGGATATTACAGCTAACATTTTTCTATGTTACAGATACAAGTTCAAAGTCCAACTTCACTCTTGTGAAAACGGCCATGTCCTGGATGGATGCTCAGAGGTACTGCAGGAAGTACTACACTGATCTGGCCAGTGTGAGGAATCACACTGAGAATGACCTAATACAGAAGATGAACACCAACTATTTATGGATAGGCCTTTACAGAGGCCCTTGGACGTGGTCAGATGGGAGCTCCACTTCCTTCATGCGCCATAGCACCAATATAAATGAAACTCATGCAGACAGATTGACGTCTGTATAACAAATAAAATTATCTATTTTCTGCATGTTGAAATAAAAGTGAAACAACACATTTTGAAGCTGGAAGTAACTGGTGGATTCTTCTGTCTGGAGGATGCAGCAGAAACCATCATGCAACAAGTAGTGTTGAAGAAGCAGGATGACCATGCATGTCACTGTCACACTCTGCCCCGGCCCATGTACTCAGTACCTTTCCATTGCCCTGCTCACACCACACCCCCTGATCACCACACCCCCTGATCGCCACACCCCCTGATCGCCACTCCCACTCTCAGTCACTGTTCACACAGCTGCTCCCACTCACCAATCAGCTCACCTACCAGTATATATTCTCCGGCCTCACACTCACCCGGTGCCAGATTGTTCTCTGTCATGCAAGACTCTCCAGTGTTTACCAGCCTGTCTTCTCGGTATCGACCCTGCCTGTTTTTGACCTGCCTGTTCTGCCTGACCCCCGGTAAATTAACTCTGTCTTCTGTTTTGACCACGAGCTTAGCCAGTCTCCCCCTGGTCTGTTGCCTGATTCTGCCTGCCTCCCGGTTACAAGACTTTTGCCTGCCTCGACCAAGTCCACTGCCCCGCCCTCGAGCTGTTTGTCTGTGCCAGATTACCTTAATAAACATAGTGACTGATCACCTATTCATTGCCTGTTTTGTACTGCACTTGGGTAAATACCATACCCGTTACATGTCACCATGAGGAATGTAGGTGAAAAAAAAAAAATCTGAATCCATCTTTTCTCGATCCTCTCTTTTTGTAAATAAAATTAATATCCTTTATTTAAGAGTTGAATTTGACCAGAACAAATGCTCATGCATTTCTTATTTATTCTCTTTTTTTGTAGTAAAGAATAAATTATCTCATTTCTTCAGTTCACCCAGACTCTCAAGACCCACGGCCTGAGTCAAGGAATAACAGTGATGTGGAGGAAGCAGGCTGATGGAAAGATCTTCAGCTTGAAGGAAAAAGACAAGAGGACAGAAAATATACACACTTGCAATTCTCTTGCATCTTCCACTGAGAACGGACTAAAACCCTAAATCATTTGCTAAATTACATGTGCACACTTTGCCCTACCATGCTTTAAAATGTAGATGGATGAATAAGTACAGCAGTAATGCATAAATGAAGACAAGAAGAGAATGATGAGTGCACCTTTTGGTTGTGCCATTAAAGGACAAATATGCATGTTGTGCAGAAATATCATCTGATTAATAAATGCCACATTATTTATCAAAATATTGGCAACAACTGACACAAAAAATTGAAAAATGTATACTTACAATGTCTTCAATTGTTATCGAGGCCAATATTTATTTCGTATGAAAAACGTATTATTAGACCCTAACACAAAGACAGATTTGCAACACATGTCATATTATTGCTCTTTTCCAGGAAAATAATCATGGCAGTGGGATAAGGTAAGTCACCCTCTCACTTATTGCCCCATCGCAACAAGGTTTGAAGCACTGTCTGGAAATTAAAGTCAAATACTCAATTATTTTTCTGTTGTTGAGCAGCTACTCACTCATTTTCTTTTGCATTTCTACACTTTCTAAACATTTCACAATCAATAAGATGGTTGATTTTATGTAGCAAATGTATTCCACTGTTCAACAACGGCTTAACAGGCATGCATTTCATTAGACCCTGATGGGAAGGGAATAGTTTTTTGGATGCAGATATTTCTGCACCTACAAATTTGCCAAGTTTTTGCCATGTGTTCTAGGCACCACAGATCAACAATCCTGAAACTTTATTGCATGTTTTCTACAAAGTTACAGAAATCCCCCTGTCAGAAACCTGTGATAACTTCACAAATGAGGAGTCACCATATTGACACAGAATGAAATGGCTTCATACAGTTGACATCAAGATGTACATCAACATTAAGTCATACGTCTTTAGATACACACAACAACACCCGTCATCAATAAAACGTTTAGGTTATGTTAATAACACGATGTGTACAAAACTAAACTTACAGTCCACTTTACTCCTAAAGCCCCAACAGCATATACTAGTTGTAAATAATGAACTTGGGATCATTGTCCAGTAGATAGCAGTATAGCCCAATAAAAGGCAAGCCGCTGTCTGATTCTTCACGTCAACACATTTGGGAAATGTTCTGAGAGATCCTGGTATTCCTGCTATTTCTTCTTTTTAATTATCCAAAAGCTAACAAATTCTGAACGACAACCACAGAACTCCGAAGGACTTGAACTCTTGCCGGTAGGAAAAACATTTAAGATCCCCTAACTGATTAAGGCAGTGTAAACCATATAGTCAAGTCAACTACATGTTCAGCCACTGCAACAAAATCCCACAGTTAGAAAGGCAACTTTATTTCTATAAGAAATCATTTTATCAACATCTATCAAAATAAATTTGCCTGCAAGTAGTCTTTTAAAGTAAAATTCTTATTTCATAAAACTATCAACAAAAACAAGTTAAAAAAGTAGTTTTTTTGTTGTTGTTTTTTAACTTGCTGGTGTCCCATGGTTTCATTTATTCAGCGTAGTAAAAGCTTTCATTCATAGATTTTCATTTGATTTTTTGTGGTGCGTCGTTTACGCTACGTTACGGTAAAGGCCATGTTTTCTTAGTCGCGCTGTTGCCGTCATTTACGGTGAGGAGCCCGCCAGTGACGTCACTGCGCGAGGTGTCCGCGGCAGAAGAGAACGATCCGCCGTGCTGCAGCAATAAAAGAGAGACAGAGCATCACTTTACACTTATTTTACTCATTCTGCTCGACCTCAAGACATCCTCCGCCGTCGAAGCTACGAGGGAAGAAAAGGGTGAGCGTTGTAGTCGAGACGGAAAATGGTTATTTTGCGCCGAAGGTACCGAAGTAGACTTTAAACTTAAAAAAAGTTTTAAAAGACACCGTGCAGGACCCATGAGGTGGCCATTGTGTTGAGATCTCCCGAGGAGTTCATTTCTGGAGCCCGGGGCAAACAAGACTAACTCTCCCTGTCCCTCTCTTTCTCTTTCTTTTCCTTCTCTCTCTCTCTCTCTCTCTCTCTCTCTCTGTCTCTGTCTCTCGCTCTCTATCTATCTACCCCCCCCTTCTGACTTCCTCCACCCCCCTCGTGTTTTCCTATATTCCATGTGAAAGGCTTTGGAACACAGGGGTGTCGGAGTTTGGCCCTCGAGGACCCCTAATTCCTGCTTTGGAAGGATTCAGGAATTAGAAGTGACTGTGGAGATTTCCTGAGGAGTTCATATCTGGAGCTTGGAGCGAACGAAGCTCTCTGCTTTCCTCCTCTGTGTGTTTTTACCTACATTCCATCTGATCCAATTATTTCTGTTTGTGTGTGTGTGTGTGTGTGTGTGTGTGTGTGTGTTTGTCTGTCTGTCAGGGTTTACAGACAGGCTTTTGTTTTGATACAAATCTCAATCTGGTTAATGAAGAGAGCCAAGAACACTGAGGCGTTATTTATTATTATCATTATTATTGTGTGTGTGTGTGTGTGTTTTAATGACACAGATCAGCGTCATTGTTTTGGGGTCTTTATTCAGTCTTGTTGATGGGTGAAACAAAGACAGTGCCTTCAGGTTGCCCGTGGGACTGAGAAACCTGTGGTCATCATGCACATGGGACTGGTTTACCACTGCTCAGTTCCTGTTCCGACATGCACCTTCTGGGTCCTGTTGGACCCACTAACAATGTCCATTTTGGCTACTTGCATGCTGTTTATATAGAAATTCCGCACTTTTTGGCTTCATTTGAAGGCTAGTTTTACTATTTTAACCTCAGAACATGTGTTTCTGTACCTGGATATTAACATGCAGGAGTTCACTGCTGCACCTTGTGTGATTGCATTTGTTGTAACATTTGCCTGCGTTTCTGCACTGTATGGTCAACCATGTACAGCGATGACACGGTCGAAGAAAGATTACACTTGTCCCATTTCCGGTCGACCGCAGCACTAAAATGAGCTGCAAAGCCGGAGTTGAAAACCGTGCTTTTAAGGCTTTGCAAGCTGCGAAGGAGGAGACAGAGTCTTCCATGCTGTTATGCAATATGATCTGTGTAATGGTCCCTTGTGATCGCTGGTCGAAGGCAATAAAATGGTGAGAAGGGGTATGCGTGAGCTGGAAATGCACAGCTGGTGTTGATGCCTGTAAATGGTACTGGTGAGAAAGAAAAACATATAGCCATGCAGTTGAACTCCTGGTTTAAGTGGATAATTATACTGCTGCCACCTGTAGATTCAAACTTGTGGTGTACTGGGGTCGTTGGTGGACAGCAGAGGTCCAGATAGCAGACAGGGTACTCTTGTTAACAGGTACACAATGAGAGCGCAGGCTTGATTGTGACTTGAATGTGACTTTGTTTATTACCTTCTGCTTACATAAGGGGTAAATTCCACTTGTTGAAAATGAATGGCTTCAGGAGGTTTTTTTTCTTTTTGGATCCTCTCCCTGGAGGTTTCACTCGTGAGCTTGAGTCATTATACAAAGCTGCTCTTTTTGTCAAACCGGTACTGTGAATCTGAGTACAACACACCAGCACATTATTAACATTTTGTTCTGAAGAGAAGCAACATAATGACTATGACTGTTGCAGAACCTTGGGTAGTGTACACACATTATATTGCGTAATGACATTTTATTATATTCCTTGGTAAACAGGCTGCCATTTAAACGTGGCAGTGTTCAATTGTCAATATTTGAAAATGCAGCAAAATTATGATTGCATACAGTATAAAGATGACCCGATTTATATGCAGTCCCAATTTGCATTCATGCAGTCGTAAATCAATTTCAAAACCCACAGTCTTTATTTTGCAAAGCCAATATGTGCAGCGTTGACTTGTATACACTGATAGCTGAAAGCAAAACATCATGGACGCACAGATGACAATATGTATAAAGTTACTGGCTTACGGAAGGACATGATTTATACTCAGTCCTGTGGATTTTACAGCAGTAAACACAGCCCAAAAAGATTTACTGCATTAATTTGACTTTAGTTCTTGTTTGTGACAACTGCATTTGTTATTTATGACTTTTTATTCTGCCACACTCATTGATCACATTGTCCTTGAGAGGTAATTTGAATATTGTCGCCATGTAGTCTGAGTAAGCAGATATTTCCCAAGCCACTCTGGGAAAGGTTGAAAGGAAGTGTGTGTTTGCTGGAACCTTTCTGTGTCCCATTCTGTCAGTTTTGGAGCAGTAGGAAACATCGGCCAAACAAAAAAAAGCAATTAGTCGAACATTTTTGACGCACGAACGTGTTTGTGAAATCAACTTGTTTCACGCAGGCTGCTGAGGCAAACAACAGTACGCTGTTGGTATTAACCCTAATTAGAAAATGGCATTTGGTGTGTTTACATGCACATAAAAGGATTATTGGGAATAATCCATTCATTCAAATAATGCATTCGATGCGTCTCTCAAAACCTCTGATCTCCCATTGTTCTGGAGCTCCGGTGGTGGCAGTAATGCACCCAAACCTTGTTTGTTAACCATTAAACCGCCTAAACACCGAGGTGTGTTAAACTGATAACTGCTGTAATCCGATAACAGTTATCGGTTTATGCCATTGACGCCATTTCAATAATCCGAGAACGCCAGCTGCTGTTGTTGAGCAGCTCTGTCTTAGGGCACAAAAAGGGAAATGTAAATAGTTCTGGCCTCTGTATTTTTCAACGGGGTCAGCTTGTTGTCTAGCATTGTCTCTGTACAGTTTCCAGGACACAAAGAACAGACGACCTCAGCAGAAATTGCCACGTGATGTCGGATTTTGTGTCAGAAGTTGTTTATCGTATGTGCTTCCATCTTTTGTTTGGCACAAAATGTTTTACATGTCAGGGTATCAAGGCCAGAAGAGCATCGCGTGTGAAATGGGATAATAGAAATTTGGCCGATAATGTGGTGCAGTCTGCGTTGTGAGGTGACATGTGAACGGTTTTGCTAGAGGTGGAGGGTATAACATAATGAGCAGTGTGACGAGTGAGCGCCGTCATTAACAGAACGCAGGAGGGGCCTGGTAACAGTGTGGCGGTGTTGTACAAGGGTAGGCTGACCCAGGCCTATCCCTGGAAACCTTTCACAGCCCATTATTCCTGAGGCGAGGTGATCATCTAGGCTGGGTTCAATGCCTAGTGCTCAATTAGGAACAGTTTGTATCCAGCACAATCCCAGAGAAGAGAGGACCCATTGTCTACTGGGTCCCGGCCCCTCTGGGAAGCTCCAGCGTTAGGGTTGCGGTTACATGAGCACTGTTTAGAGATGGATAAAGGGAGCGTCTCCCTCATTGTCACATATGTTCATCCATTTGGTGCTTGTCCCGTATTAGGATTTCATGGGGTGATAGAGCCCATCCCAGAAGTCACTGGATGAGATGTTAGATTACACCCTGGACAGATCATGGGTCCGTAGCCTGGAACACACATTATTTATTCACACACAGCCATCGCATGAACGCTAACCACAGCCCCACCATGGCTACCCGTTTGGTTTTAATGTCCAAGTCATCAAGGGTAGAGAGGTGATTGGTTATGTCTGGCTCATTGTCCTGTAGCCTAGTTGGCATGATATGCAGTGGTCAATGGTTCTACTGAAGGATCAAGTAAGTGATGAAGAGGTGCACATTTTGAGTTGTTGAGTATCTGGCTCAACAAACTTTTGGGCGTCACTGGTCCATCATCTATTTCCTGAGTATTTTTTCTCCTTTGTCAGGTAATGGCTTTACGACAGGCTGGAGAGAGTCCAGGACTCTTAAGACAAAAGCTCATCCTCAGACCTTCTTGTTCTGAAGCTGTAGTCCTGAAAAGAATCATTTTGGCCGTCTAACACAGTAGGATATCCTGATGGAAGCTGCCCCTCCACTAGCTGAGTGACGCCCACCGCGAGAAAAGCCTGATGCCCTGCAACACACCCAAAGAGTCATGAGCAGGAAGATGCATTTCCTATTTCTGGTGGAGAAAGGAAATGTTGTTTCAAAGGTATTATTATAACTGGGTTCAAGCCAAGACGAAGGATGTTGTTTTTCTAAAGATGAGCTTTAAATAAAGTCCATCAAAAGACCACTTGGGCTGTTGGAAGAATGACCCGCATGCATAATTCATTGCGTCGAAGATGTAATTCTTTTGATTTTTATGTATTGACTGACTCACCCGCATCTGTTTACAAGTGCTGAAAATCTTTCATCTTTTCAACATGCAGATTTTGCACACAGTATTTCAGTGTAACATGATTGAACGGAAACAAAGTCATTGTGTACGCTGTTACTTTGTGAAAATGAAAGTGAAAATGTCTTAAATGATCACTAATTCACAACTTGCCGTGAGGTGAGTGCAGATGGGGGGGGGTGGAGTATAGCGAGAGTTAACGGGATGCAGTGATTTTTGTAATGGGGGCTGGAGCCTACCCCACCCTGGAGTGTCTCTTCATAAGCTGTCCTCCACAGCTAAGATCAATGTAGAGTCACCAGCTCGCCCCACATGCATGTCTTTGAACTGTGGGGGGAAGCTGGAGTATTTGGTTTTTGAGATTCAAATCTCTTGACCTCTTAAAAGTGTTAAAGGAGCCATCAGAGATGGCTGACAGAGATGAGGCTGCAGGTGTGAGTCACAGTGCACGCTCAGCCCGCACGGAGCACGCACACGGCAGCAAACACCGGAACTGGCGCCCAGCAGGTTGAGTCATCAGGTGGCAAGAGCTGGAGGAACGCCTCTTTCTCTCGTCGCAAATCGGCGCTGGGGCCCCGCGCGCACGTGCGCGGACCGCAGACCCACGCGGATATGAGTGCCTGTTGAGGTTGAAGCCCTCTGCCGCCACCGGCTGCGTAGCCATCTTTGTCACTGGCGCTGGTAGCTCCTGCTGCTGCAGCCCACACCCACATCGTCACCCACTCCGCAAACGAGATGCCGTCGTGAGCGACAGTCACCCCTCCGCCGTTTTGACCTTTCAGAGATTACATGATTGATTTTCACAGAGATCAGAGGGATGATGACTCAAGCGCTTTTATTTATCTTCATCCCGATCAATACTGGAGTTAACGGACGTGTTTAAGGTGCAGGCACCTGTATGTCAGATTCTATTCTTGTTTTGTTTTGCCACATTACATCCTCTTTTCTGTCTGCGTTTGGTCCACTCCTGGAAAACCGAGGAGGTGATCGATCATAACAGCATCCACTCCAACATCTGTCTTCTCGCCCAGCCGCCTTTCCTCGCGCTGCCTCTGCGTCATCTCTCCCTTGTTGACATTTGAGCGGTCGGTTTTCCCCGAGAGGGACTGCAGTAACGCTGCTGCGGGTTGACTTCCCCTCGTGGGCATTCCGCCAACCTGCTCCAGCTTCTGTACACATTTTTGTTTCTTGCCTCATAAAAAATGCTTTGTTTTGTTTTGTAACAAACCATCACACCGTATGTCCATGTCCTCATGTTGGACAATCTGAGGAGGATCCTGATCTATTTGTTCATCCCAGCGTCTATTGTTTCAAGGATGCTGGGATGAGCTGAATATTATTTCTCAGTGTAATTTGAGAATGGGATCTACTAATGATTTGTTCGTGCCTGAGTCTGAGCCTTTGAAACCACTGTCAGGATTGGTTTCCATCTGTTATTCTGGTGTGGGTACTGGTCAAACTACAAAACAATAGTCCTGAAACTGGCCTGTCCTGTTTCTCTGCAGAATTCTGCAGGTGGATCTCGTTCCCTGTGTGTGTGTGTGTGTGTGTGTGTGTGTGTGTGTGTGTGTGTGTGTGTGTGTGTGTGTGTGTGTGTGTGTGTGTGTGTGTGTGTGTGTGTGTGTGTGTGTGTGTGTGTGTGTGTGTGTGTGTGTGTGTGTGTGTGTGTGTGTGTGTGTGTGTGTGTGCGCGTGCGTGTCCTGCTGGGCTGGTATTTGCTTTGTCAACAGGGTCTCTGGGTGAGGTTGTGGCCGATCCACTATCATGGAAAATTCCATAGGGAAAACAAAAATTGGATAATCGCATTATTTAATTTCTCTCATGGGTTTGGAAGGGTCTGGGAGGAGAGGCGAGCTTACATTCTGCTCTGCTGATTTACTCATACAGCTTCAAATTTCCACTTTAGGAAAAACAAAACAAAAGCAATTTTGATGGACTGGATGATCTCATCTCGTTTGTTTTGCTTGGATTTGTGAGTCCTGAAGGTAGTTTTCATGTCTGTGGTGAGTGGCACCAGTCTGCTGATATTCTACCGACAGATGTGATTATGATGGTTCCACCCTGACCCAGCTCTGTTGTGTTTTCGAGGCTCTCACCAAGCAACCAGCCCCAGCGACGTACCAACGCCGTTATCACGTCTGACCACTTGTCCGTCGCGTCAGCCGCTCCTCTGCATCACCTTATCTTTATCTCTGCTTCTTACATCTATACTGCTTTTCTTTTCTTGGCTTGCAGCTGTTTATTTCCCACATGCTCTAATTGTTTGCTCAGACATTTAGCACTAAAAAAAAACCAACTCATTTTTTCCTCAGGTCATTGCCACTGCTGTGGCTCTTTAAATTAGAATTTAAAGAGTAGGTGTTTGCTCTCGGGCCATATCTGAAGCAACTGTATCATGTTTTCCAAGCTGCCTTGATCGCTTATCTTCTTTTT
Organism: Lagocephalus sceleratus; assembly: GCA_911728415.1. Taxonomy (NCBI): domain Eukaryota; kingdom Metazoa; phylum Chordata; class Actinopteri; order Tetraodontiformes; family Tetraodontidae; genus Lagocephalus; species Lagocephalus sceleratus. The sequence goes on along the minus strand of CAJVRN010000111.1, from coordinate 875,771 downwards.
TTTTTTCCCCTCTTCGTTCTCCTCTTTCCATGTTATTCCCGGATCGACCGCCACCACCCACCTCTCCTTTCCTGCTCTTGTTCTCTCTCAGTGCTCAGTAATTAGTTTTTTTTTCTTTCCGTTTGCAACCAAAAAGAACATTGACACACAATAGGTTCGTATATATGTAGTATGCACAGCACGTCAGGCGTGTATCGCCCACCACAGTGTTGCGCCGGTAGGAAGAAAGACGGCCTCAGAGAGGTCGGGATTGCATTAATGTCACCTCTATTAAGTTAAGCCCGATCAGACTCAGACGAAGATCAGACTGCTCTGTAAAACCATAAAATGTTCAGCCTCTTGCTGTCAGTGTGTGTTTGATAACAGGCCCCAGTTTGATTTAAAGGTGGCTTTGCAATTTTATATTTATATTTTTCTTAAATTAATCACTTTGTGTCATATTTGTTAAGCCTGTCGCTGTGAGCTGACAGTTGTACATGAATAATATGATCTGTGAGGAAATCAGCCCTCGCTTATGTCTTAAATTTGATTTCTAGGAAACCACCACATCCGAAGAAAAACAACAAATCAGAGACAGTGAAGTCAGAAAATATGCCAGTAGTGTAAGCACATTAGTGTTTTTTTTTTTTTTTTCTATCCATATGCCTGGAATAGTATTCTAACGTACTCGCAGTTAACTCTTTAACTCCAAGCCTCGTTTTTCACACATGAGTTTATGAGAGTGTACACAGTTCTGATGGCAGGGAGGAGCCAACCAGTTTGGAACTGGTTTGCTCACACTGTAATTTGATACGTGCTAGACTAAAAGCTGCTCGAGGAGCTCCATCACATCACCGTCCATCACTGCAGAGTTCAGGCCACGTCCCTGGTCTGTAGCCTGGTGACATCGCAGCCGGAGGTCATTTTGAATCCGGTTTTTGGACAACAATAGAAACACTAAGTGCGGTTACATGCTCACAAGAAACCGAGCTCCTTCAGTAGTTTGATTCCATAAAGTTCATGTGGAGCCATAGATCGATAGAATCAGCCCAGATTAGCCCGAATGTAGCCAGATAGCTTGGTTGTAAGTTGACTTAGGAGAGTGTGAAGACGGTGATCTGGACTACAAGTTCTGTGTGTCTGCTACATTCTGTTTATATTTAGCTGATCTAGGAGAAAAAGCTTAACAAACAGCAACACATGGTAAGCTGGTACAGGCCAAATATTGTTGGAATGATGCGGAGACTATCACAATGCATCTGAAAGAACTCAATATTCTGAGGCTTATGGACTGGCTCAAAACCCAAAACAGGGATTTAGTTTGAAAGATACAGAGCAATCTGGTGTGTGTTGGGGATGCTGGGGTTGTCTGCATCCTTGTTGACCATTAACACTGCTCACGATGGCTCTGAGGTGCAAGAGGACATCCAAACAGTACACCAAGTATCATCCACCGCTGCTGTAGTATATTACCACGGAAGGAATAATCAGTCAGGTGGAACTGGTGAACAGGTCTTTACTTCCCAACTTCCGGGACACATTCAACACAGTACAGGTGCCGTTTGGCCCAAAATAAAGACACCCAAAATATGTTGGCCAATCAAAAACGAACATAGGAACTTTAGCAAACAGAAGTCTTCTGCTTCACATTTCTAATCTATTACATTCCTCCCCTTTTGGATTTGCATACCGTCGAACTTCTTCTAAGTTACCAACAAAACCAAAACATTAACTGGTGCCCTTTCAGCTTACAACAAAAAATAAATCCACTGCCTTTAAAAATTCCCTTTGCTTCACACAATATTATTTTCCAAATAAGAACATAAACAAACACAATACTTGGCAGCGTACATTCTTTATGCAGATTTTAATGCCCTTAATTTATCGGCCCCGAATCCTCTCTGGGTACCGGCGTTTCTCCGGTGATGGTTTGTTGGTCGGGGAAGATGGTACTGGTGAAGATGAAACCTCAACAACCGTTTGGTTGGTGGTGGCAGCAGGAAGTGAAACAGTTGTTTGTGTACTTGGCAAAACTGAGGGAACCGGTGTCACTTTCTCAGCCACGGGCACAGCCAATCAAAAACGAACATAGGAACATAGCAAACAGAAGTCTTCTGCTTCACATTTCTAATCTATTACAGCTGCCATGGACTGAACTGTGGCTGCTACCTTTCTGACTAACTTGTAGATTTATTTCTTCACTGATGGCTTCTTCTCTTCGGTCTGCTCAGGTGCTCTAAATCCATCAGGTGGACTCTCAGCCTTTGCTTTTGGCTCCTCGCTGCTCGACTCTCCCAGAATGTCTGCTCAAGCTACATCAGTGCAGGGCTCTCGATCAGTGACCCCTCCTCTGACCTCTGCAGGATCCACGCATTCTACGCTGTCAGGTACGGACGTGGTGATAAAAGGCTGGCGCTGCAGATGCGTACCAGCTAGTCTACTCTGGCTCAGTCCAGTCTAGACTAGGCTAGGCTAGTGTAGTCTAGACCAGTCCTGTCTGGTCCAGGCTGTTCGAGTCTAGTCCAGTCTTGGTCTAGTTGTGTCTTGTCTGGTCTGGTCAGGTCTAGTCTAGTCTGGTCCAGCCTGGTATGGACTGGTCTGGTCCAGTCCGTTCTAGTCTAATCCAGTCTTGGTCCATTCTACTTTAGTCTAGTCTAGTCCTGCCTGGTCCAACACTGATTTCTTTGTGAGTAGGGTCCAACTGCTGTTACTTCCCCTCCTAAGACCTCGTTATGGAAATAGCAGACAAAGACCATTCCTTGTGTATTTTGTGCCAATGTTGGGTCGTTATTGTGAAAGTCTGTGCGTTTCTTCCAAAACTAGCGTTTCCACAACAGCCCCCATGCTACCCTGTGTTGGTTGTCATGCTGTTACACACATTTTGTCCCATCAGAGTCTCTGCAGCCGCCAGCATCCAGACAACGAGACCGCTCGCCTTCCCCCATGAGAGGCTACCTCATTCCCAGCCCGCTGCCCACACGTAGAACCAGGACCAGATCAGCGTACGCACGCACACGCGCGCACACACACACACACACACACACACACACAGATTGAGCTTCAACGACCTCGGTTAACTCTAGCTGTTAAAGGTAACACAAAAGAAAGATGCGTCATTTTAGGCAAGATATCGAAAGCATATGTTTTGTTTTAAGGTATTAGGAAAGAAACATATAGTCTAAAATTAAAGTAAAATTAAAATAGAGAATGATTTTATACATCTGCTTATTGTTGGGTTGAACTTGCTGCGTGGGTTTTCAACCTTCTGAACCTCTGTGACCTTTAGGAGTAAGCCCTCCCTCTCCCCTTTCATCCCTTTATGGCAGTGCGGGGGCCTGGAGCGGGGGCCGGGGTGTCTAAACATAATAACATGTTTTTATAATTAAATGGCGCCTGGCCACATAAAGCACCATTCTTTCTCCTGGGTCAGGAGGGAACGGGGCCTGGTAAATCTGCCGTTATCCGTCCTTGGAGCTTCTGCGTCCATATTCCGACTGGAAAGGAGGCGCTCTTGTTAACGCTGTTTTCACACAACAGCGCCGTTAATCTGTTTTTTTTTTTTTGTGTTTTTTTTCCCCAGCCATAGCTGATGTTTTTGCTGCTGTTCGTTCAATTTATATGTCCCAATGATATCTCAATGATTGCTTCGCTGTGACCTCATTCTGTCTGTGTGTGTGTGTGTGTAGGACTGCCAATGCGTCGCAGGGTCCTGTGTTTACTGGTGTGTGTAAATGCTTTTCCCGCTCCAAAGGCCACGGCTTCATCACACCATCAGACGGAGGCAAAGACATCTTTGTCCACATATCAGAGTAAGTGTCCGTCTGGAGGACGCGCAAGTGAATCATTTGGTTTATGGGCAAACATTGCTGGTGGAAGAAGAACCACGGAGCAACCGAACTACACACAGTCAGACCTATGACTACGACGGCCGTTTATATTTTAGAACATATGTCAGATGTGATGAAGCGTTCCAGAAGGATTTATTTAAGGAAACGTTGTAAAGATGCAAATTCAACATCTGCATCTGTTGAAACCTGGCTGCTGCTTGTCAGTGTTCACTTAACATAGGGTGTGTAAGTGACTCATCAGCAGTGTGTGGTATATACCACAGTTCACTTGTATCTCAGTGTGTCTCAGAGTGACGATTTACTCAAAGCACATCCATTATTACAAGCCTGGACATGTACGCATAACCAGAGGTTTTTGCAAGTAAGGTTCCCCTTTTTTTTTTTTTTTTTTTTTTTTTTTTAGACATGATGACTGCAGAACATGTCAGCAAGTACAATTCAGCACTTTTTTTTTTTCCCCGAATCCAACGTCTGATTTACAACATGGCGCTCCCACACTTCAGTGGTTTTTAAAGTGAAATGCCTTATTTTTCCTGTATTGAGATACATATAAACAAAAAGGAAATGCATTGTCTAAATTTCACAAATCGTGTTTTCAGGAGGGCTCATGTCTCATAACCCCCCGGCTCCCTCATGGTTTGCACCACGAACACAAATAGGATAATGGAGAAAAATGTGTGTTGACTAGATGGAGGGACTCGTCTCCAACAGTGGATATTTCATAGTAGATTGTACAATCATTCTTGTAATCACCTTCGCTCCCTTGGTGACTGAATCTGAATTAACAATCATAAAAACTGGGATTAACGTGCGTATTTTGCCCTCCGGTCCTCTGCTTTTAATTGAATCAATACTTATTTATGCCTAAAATGAGGGCCTTATTTTGCAGTTGTTCTTGAAATACACAGACTTGAAGCTGCTTCCTGTCCAGAGGATCGCCCCACGTCTGATTCGTGTCCTCTCTTTCACTCTCATGCAGCATCGAGGGCGAATACGTGCCCGTGGAAGGCGACGAGGTGAGCTACAAAATCTGCTCCATCCCCCCCAAGTTTGAGGCGGTCCAGGCAGTGGAGGTGACCATAACCCACCTCAACCCGGGAACCAAGCACGAGACCTGGTCAGGACACGTCATCAGCAGCTGAGAGCATTTGGAGGACTGTGAGGAGGGAAAAAAAAAAACAGATCTTGAGGGCTTGAGAGGGAGGATGGTGAATATTTGGTACCGTGGGCAGAGAGACGCAACATTCCTTTCTCTCTAAACAGACCAGACAGCTGAGATGTGTCAAATCAGTGATTGAATAACGGAGAGAAATCTTCCAGACCTTGTACTCTGTTTCAAATAAGGGAGGTTTCAGCTTCCCTTCCTGGGAAATAGTTATATTTTGGAAAATTTGGTTAAAGTGATATTTTGGTGACCATAGTAGAGGAAATGTGTCCTAGGAGGGTTGTTCATTATCTGATTCTCCAGGTTAGCTTTAATGTGCCTAAATAGTAATCTGTCATTTGTGTTTGATCATGTGGGTGGATATACGAGTGAATTAAAGCATTTTCAGTCCGATTCACATCCGATCTCTATTTATTTCCTTTTACAGAAAAGTAAAATACTGTCATTATTGATGTTGAATTGATTGTGTGAGGACATTTTAAATAATGTACATTATAAATAATGTGACTATTAGTTTGGGTTGAAGTTCCCCCTCTATCATCTTCAGAGCAGCTCTTACCAGGCTGGTAATGGTGAGAGCTGCCTCGCCTCGCTCTTGTGTAGTCGCTTCAATGACGACCCAACAGCGCCGCCTACTGTGCAGATGATAATCAGGCGTGCCTGTTTTTCTCTGCATTTTAACAGTTGGTATGTAAACATGAGCCAGGGCAAGGCTGACTGTGGAGGAAACAGGTGGTGGTGGCACAAGGGGAAGGTTCTGAGGAATTGAGATTAAATTTGCGCTCATTCTGGACAAAGACAGATTAGAACACAGATTATATCCAATGGGTGCCACCTAGTGTAAAACCAGACTATTTGGTTTCATTGTACTCAAAATGTTTTTTTTAATGGCTTACAAGCCAAACGTAACTTTTTGATTTAACCTTCATCAGCCTTAAATAAAGAGCTGCTGCTGTTTTTTTCCTGCTGGTTGATAAGAATCGGTACAAAAAATAAGGTTTATAGTGCGACAGGCTGCGTATTCTACAAATTGTTATTCCAGTGATTTGCTACAGTATCCATTTAGTATTTTGGACGTTGCAAAGAGGCAATTTATATAATGTAAATCCAGGCACAGTCATCAATTTCACTTAGAGTTGAATTTCATGGGGAAATTTAAATGTCCCCAATTCCATTTTTCCTTCTTTAGTTAGTTGATATTTAAATTTGATATTAATTAAACATTCTCATTCCATTCCTCTGTGTGTGTATGTGTGTGTGTCTGTGTCCTGTGATGATGTCCGTCCTGTGATGCAGTGGCGACCTGTCCAGGGTGTGTTTGTGCCTCAGTACCTGCTAGATCAGAAATAAATGGTGTTTAACAGACGGTGGATGGATCCGGATCTAAACCCTCCCCCCGTGTTGCTCTGCTTCCGCAGCCCCGCCTGTCAAAAGAATTGTCTGTGTACAAAAATCAGAGAGGGAAAAGCCTGAAATGATTTTGTCCAAATGAACAGTTTATTCTTTATAGTCTGAATCAATTATTCAAGTCCTACAGCAGGATGATTCAAGTTCACATATACACCGAACCTATGTACACAGTGAACATATGAGCAGTAAAATAAATACAGCATGAATTTCCCAACAGTTTATTTCAAATTATTTCCAAATTGTGACTACAAAGAGCAGTATGGAAAGATACTTGTTTTATTGCATTCATAGAAAATGTACACAGTGAGATTCCCAATGTTTTTAACAGAGCAATAAACCAGTGACTCCAAAATTAGCTGCCAGACATAATTTAATCCTAAATATCCTGTCGTTTCCGAAGGAAAGAGCCTTCAGGCTGCCTAAAGTGTTTTGCATTTATCACTTGGCTCCCTGTGGCGTATCAAAAGTACTCAGTAGCTGCTCTAAACCCTCAATCAGAAAGTCCAAACAGGCTGATCAGACGGCACCACGGGAAACAAACATCGTGACTGGTGACACTTAAATGACATTGTTAATCGCTCACACATCGTTCAGTGAAAGTGGGACGAGCATGTTGCTTAGATCTACCGTTCTAGTGTATCTACTGTACATCCTATCTACAATCGTCGACCGCAGTCTTTAATCATCCTAAAACGACAAAATAACAAGTGCAACTCAAATAGTGTGACACTGAAATCTATCTCTATGGATATATACCAAAAATAGCCTCGTAGACTCTGTGCAAGTAAAACAACAATGAAGTACGCGGCACTTTTTCTCTCCTACAATGAATCCATTTACGTTTCGCTTGGCGACTGAGATCAGCCCGCGGTGAAGTGTGACCAACAGCTGAGTGCTTTTGTTTTACCTTCAGCTTTTCACGAACATTATGGCCTCGGTTTGCTTTGTTGGCACTGGTCCAGCACTAATGGGACGAAGCCACCCTCCATTCCTACGTAGCGTCTCACAGCCCGTTGTGCCGTTTCTGGTAAACATGTAATAAAAGTGGAAGAGCGGCGGCCTACTGCTGGCAAAGATCGACAGAGGTCAACCAGAAGTGGGCCTGCTCGACGCCCACCGTTTACTCGTTGATCCTACTCAAACGTCCTCTGCTGTTGACAAACAGGATGCTTGTGTGTGACCCGGACGGACCCGGGTTCCTCCTGTGGGTTCTACAGACGGGCGAAAGCGCGTTTTCAGCTTAGCGTTCTGAACGAACAAATGTAAACAATGACGAAGGCTGCCGATGGTCATCGGTGTTGGCACTGTTGTTTCGGGAGCTGTACAAAGATAGCAGGTAAGTCCACGCGTACACACACACACACACACACACACACACACTCTCTCCTCTTCGTCCCTACATCCAAATCCACATTTCCTGTTTAAATACTGGAGGTCTAAAGACTTTAGACTGATTTACCGGTGTGACAGCATAAAGGCTTATTTCAAATATCGACTCTGCAAAGGTCAATTTTAAGGCTTTGCTTTCAAAAATCGGATAGAAATGAACGCGGGAATACGCCGTCAATAGATCCGCTCCGCTGTCATCATCTATGACGAGCTCTTTCAACCCAGACTTAAAATTCCAGAGACTGTTATCAAGATCCTGCACCACGCGCTTTGCTATTTTCGCCTGACGCTTTTTAAGTTTCTTCTTGGGTGGACTTAATTGACTGTGTTACCATGACCGCGCAGATGCTTTCATGTCCAGACGCTCAGTGGTGGGAATGGTCGTCCTCACAGCCCGCGGACCTCCAATGTTCCCACAGTGGGACGTCCTCGGGACCGCTCTTAAAACACCCAGGTGACGGGGACCCACTGGGGATTCTTGGAGACCGTCTCCAGGGCGGCCTTCACCGTGCGGTAGGTCTCGTCCAGGTTGTCGTTGACGATGGCGAGGTCGAAGTAGTGGCCATAGGCTGCCTGTATCTTAGCGCTGTCGTTGCACGTCCGGCGCAGCTCTTCATCCTGAGGGGGGGGGACAGGACTGGCTTTCACCTCCTACGCTCAGCACGCGCGCGCACACACACACACACACGCGCGCACACACGTGAAGCGGGCGGCTCACCGTCAGCGCCTTGGCGACGACGCCGGCCTCCACGGCCGAGTGGTTCATGGCCTGGAGCACTTCGAACTCCGGAGACTGGAGGAACACCACGTAGGGCAGGAACTCCGAGGTCCTCAGAACCTTGAGAGTCTGAAATGACGGGAGACGGACGGGCGCTCTGAGAGTCTCCACATGCGTGTCTGTCAAATGTGGACGTTGTCCACGAAGGACAGAAGGTCCTCTGAGCCTGTCCCAACACCCGTCTCACCAGGAGGACCACAGCAGGAGTGCGTCCTTCCTGAAGGAGACTATTTCACGATTGTTTCTCTTTCATACGCACATTTTAGTTCATTCCGTGAGCCTCACTTTTCTTTCTCTACTGAACAGCACGAGCCGGGCTTCTGGTTCCTGCCCCGCCTTTTCGCAACACTGCCGAGGTGCCGTTGAGCATGGTGAAATGCTCCGCTGGCTGACTCTTCTTCCTCTTCGTCTTCTCAGTTCTACAGCATGCGCTCACACTCTGACCTGTTCACCCTGAGATGTTTCACATTCCTCAGCCTCTATTGTGCTGATAAGCATGACAAACGCAGGGTATTCATGGCATTAGGGGCGGGGCTTAGACACTTGTAGACCCAGGACCAGTGTGGGCAGGTCCTCCCATGAAAAAGTGCTACCTCAGGGGTCAGTCAAGTGGTTTTCATGGCGGTAAAACAACATCAAGAGAATATTTGGACCTAATTCAATCTGTTTGTTACAGCATATAGACCACCTTGTTTTCTTTTATCTGCATTAGTTCCCCACTGGGCAGCATGGTGGTGTGGTGGTTAGCACTGTTGCCTCACAGCAAGAAGGGTTCGAATCCCGGTTGGGATGGATGCTGAGGACTTTCTGTGTGAGTTTGCGTGTTCTCCCTGTGCCTGCGTGGGTTCTCTCTGGGTACTCTGGCTTCCTCCCACAGTACAAAGACATGCACGATTGGGGCTTAGGCTGATTGAAAACTCTAAATTGCCCGTAGGTGTGAGTGTGAGAGTGAATGGTTGTTTGTCTCTGTGTTAGCCCTGTGATTGGCTGGCGACCAGTCCAGGGTGTACCCTCTCTCCGCCCGTTGCTCTGGGATAGGCTCCAGTCCCCCCGCGACCCTCAGTGGAGGAACAAGAGGTAGAAAGTGAGCAAGTTCCCCACCCTAATCTTCTCCTCTCCTCCTCTCCCTGAACCGACCCTCCTCCCCCTCCTCCCTCCCATCCTTCAAAGCTTTAAATCTCTGTCTGAGGCTCCTGCTACAGCAGTCAGCTGGCGGACTGCTCTTCCCCTCGTGGTGTTGCGCACCTGTGGGTTGGGGTCCAGGATACAGACGCGTCCAGCCTCAACCACCTCTTGAATGGAGTCGGTTTTGATTCCGTACAGGTTGCCTTCGTACTCTCCGTGTTCCAGGTAGCGCCCGCTCTTGATGTCAGCTTCCATCTTGCTGCGGCTGGTGAAAGCAAACATGCGACTTTCTCGCTCACCCTTTTTGGGTTTCCTTGAGGTGTCTGGAAAGACATGGAACGTCATTGAATCACACACAACCACCTCCTCACTTAGCTTTAAGAAGTTTTGACTTTGTTTATGTTAAGTTTATTTATCAGAATATCCTGTTTTGTGGGTAAATCTAAACATTACAACTTGCACCAGAGACTTCATACATGGAATGGTGGTGCCGAAGAGGAGTGGATCCCTCAGTAAAAGCTTGTTCTTCAGTCTTCGCCTCCCAACACCCTGGGCGCCGATTAAAATCAGAGTCTTCCTCTTGAAAGGTGGAACTTTGGCCACTTCTTCATAGAGCAATATCTCATGTCTGTCAAACTCTGAGACAGGAAGAAAAAGAATGAAACCTCGCATAGCGTCAGGTTAGAGAGAGGCATCTCCAGGTCTGAACAGATAAAGTGTTTTTTAGGACAAACAATTTTACCTGCATTTTTGGTGGTGACATACATAATCTTCTTCTTCTTCTTCCCACCAACACCAGTACAAAGATTTCCTGTGATATATAAAGATTGTGATATTATCAAAGCACTAAATATCATCTGTACTAAATATGATCCACAGATGGATTAGAGTTGATTGTGACATGATTCCTTATAAAAAGTGGTTGTAAATTGGAAGACCACCTGTTAAATCTACATAATAAGGACTTTTCTACTTGTCTTGCATATTTCTACTTGTCTTGCATAAGTGTACAGAAGTAGATTTCTGATCTCCAAATATGTAGCAGTTCATCCTTAACTACATCACCATTTCAACATAATCTCTGCAAGATGTGTTCATGTAACATTTTAGATAATATAATAACGTTTTGCGTTTTTTTTAACAATTTATTAATCAAAAAATTATGATTCAAAATATTGAAAAAAATTCTTTACAACCAATTAGAACCAATAATCTAAAAGAGGAACCTAATTTTAATCACCAAAATATAATAATTAAAACACAGTCAATAATAGATGTGTAGTATTACACTTCAGCCACAAGATGGCGTCATTAACCCAAATGCATCCAACAGAAAACAATTGTTAGGTGCTTAGGTGTTAATTTATTCATTTATTTTTTCAAACTTACTTTTTTCGTTCTTAGCATTGCACAGTGTTTTTTTTTTCTTAAGTTACCTGCAGGTGCCAGTTCCACGTCTCTCTTCACAAACGCTTTCCTCTTCTCCTCCAGCATCTGACTCGGGATCAGTCCCGTGCTGCCACCCTCCACGTGACGAGCCTGCGCGGGGCAAACAGACAGAGAGCAGGTCCAATGACTACGAAAGCACACGCTTGTCTCCGTTTTTTAATGTGGCTTTCTTATTTTAGAAAAGGGCGCTCCACCTGCCACCAGTTGACGTCATCCTGGTTGACGATCTGCAGGATGTCTCCTGTCTCGAACCTCAAGCCGGCTTCTTTGCAGGGGATCAGGTTGTCGTGAGCTGGGTCGTAGTCATAGTGACACTTGAAGAACACCTGGGCAAACACAGGCGTCGGACTCACTCGGGCCACGGGCGCGTTGCGACACCGAACGCGCGCGACGCGCCTTCCTCACCTGTCTCGGCATTATGGCTTCGTGGTAGCTCGGCAGGATCTTCAGAACGATGTTTCCGCTGGCTGCTTGTAGCTCTTCTTGTAGCACCCTGGGATCCCTGCCCACGTCTCGACCGTTCACCTAGATACATATTGGATGAAACATTCTAAAGCTGTATCAGAAAGGTTGCTTACGTACGCTGTATCACCGGTGCTCACGGTGTATCATTACATATCCTACAACTACAACACTACGAGGGTATTTCTGCAACAACCATCACAGTTGTGAAATCAAAGAGACTAGGCGAATCGCGCGAATCCCACCTCTTTGATGATGTCTCCCACGTGCAGCAGTCCCTGCTGGTCCACCATCCCTCCGTGGAGGATTCGCGCTATGATCAAGTCCCCGCCCTCCATCTTAAATGTCACGCCCTGAAACACGGAGGCTCGTCTGTTATTGCTTTGAAAGCTGACAGCAGCCAGCCGGACCACGCCCGAAGCGATGTCGTCCGCCGTCGCCGTGTTTCACCCACCAGGTGCTCCCCTGCCACTTTGCGTATGCCCACCATGCGGATGGCATCGGGGGGAGGGTAGGTGTGCTTGTATTCATCCTCTGTGTCGTGATCCACAAAGTCTCCCGGGCTGGAGGCGGGGCTTTCGCAGACCTGCGATGCCACGGAGTCGTGGGTCTCCAGCAGAGACTGACGGAGAGAAGAATAAAAACAAGGAAACGTGAACTTTTACGACTCTGTCCTGCAATGAAAGACAGGGCAGACGTGGTTCCTCACCTGGAAGTGAGGCTGCGTGAGAATGCTAGCGAGCTCGGCTGCAGTGTTGGAGCTATGTTTGAAGGGGTCCAGGTCTCTCAGGATCTCCTGCAGGAGCTCCACGTTGTTCTCCCTCACTGGAGACAGGTGCACCTCCTTCAGGCTCTCCTCCTGCTCCTAACACACGGGACACACCAGGCTGATGAAACAAGGCCCACCTACGGACAACGCGTGTGCAAGCGTGTCCCCCTCTCATACCGCTGGACTCTCCATGATGCCTTTGAGGTAGATGAGGTCCAGGTCATTGGCTGTGGTGGAGCTGGCTGTGCTGTCACTCATTGTGTCCACCACCTGGGGTCCTATAACACACACACACACACACACACACACACACACACACACACACAATAAAGACGGCAGGGACAAAAGACACAATAAATATTTATTGATATAATTAATTCATAATTAATTATGCTGATTTACTGTCTATGTAGCTATCTCTATCTATTTATCTGTATTTTTCTATATATCTCTCTCCCTCTATCTCTCTCAATCAATCGATCGATCTCTCTCTTTTATCTATCTATCTATCTGTCTATCTATCTATCTATCTATCTATCTATCTATCTATCTATCTATCTATCTATCTATCATCTATCTATCTATCTATCTATCTATCTATCATCTATCTATCTATCTATCTATCTATCTATCTATCTATCTATCTATCAGGGTTTTATTATGTACCCATCATATCAGTAAATGTTGTTTATTGACTCAGCAGCTTTGTTCATATCTGTAGAACCCGCGGGTGCCTCTCTACTTCAGTCCTTCCACACATGAAACACACATGGTGCCAGGGGATGTCACTGTCTAATCTCTGTTTAATTAACCATACCTATTATTTTGAAACTGGATTATTGGCATATCGTCCATGTCTATGCGCACAAATGATTTTTCATGTGTCCTTAGACAGTAACATGATTCATTTAATTCTAAATGTCTCACCAGGTTCAGTTCTGGTGGAGGCCACTGGCATCTTAGATCTTCAGTCAATCTGAGAGAGAGAAAAAGATGTTTTATAGTCAAATAAACAGCAGATTGACTTTATAATTTATGTACAAATGGAAACATGGTTAGCCAGGAGTGGCCAATTCAAGATCTTTAAAATTTCTTTGAATGTTTTGTGAAATCAGAAGGAATAAATACAGTTTTAAGCATGAACTTTCCACATTGAATTGCCATAGAAGTGTAAAAAGAAAGGAGAAGAATTGTTCCCCTTGCGTTCCTATTGTTGGGGGTGACATCATAAAGGGAGGGTGTTGCTACACCAGCTGGGACTGAACAGCTACAGCAGGAGTGAGAAGGGGGAGAGGGTGATCGGGGTGTAACTAATGTATACATCACCGTGGCAACAGACATACCACAAACCAATTTAGGGAGAAAAGAGAACAAAGACTCTGTCTATCTATCTATCTATCTATCTATCTATCTATCTATCTATCATCTGTCTGTGTTGTGGTTGTTGGTTCAGCGTGGGGGTTGCTGTGGAAACCCATTATTTTCACTTACAGCAGAGCAAGCTTCACACCAAAGTTCAGAAACATTTCAGAGTGAGAATATTAAAGGATTTGGTGGAAGAGGATGAGTCATCAGTGCACTGAGATATCCTGCTCTTTCTCTTTTGTGTCTCAATTCATCATCAATTATAGAAAACCGTGTCAATGATTATTAAGTCACATTTGAGGTCATAATATCAGCCAATAGAATGCTGACAGGAATGCTTTAAACAATTTGTTTTTCCTCTCATAAAAAATCATAAAATGCAAATGTCAGAGACTATTCCAATGAATTGATCAGATAGATAGTTTTTGATACATATAACAGACCAACATTTAAGTTCATACTGAATCTTGCAGGATGAAAATACTCTTGGATGTGCTGATCTCCTCTCCTCTCTTCCTTTGTGCTTTGGTTATAGCTCATATACACTCCCCCCACCATTGCCCTCTGGCCCATCTTTGGTTACCCACCCCTCCTTCTCCATCACTGCCCCTCCTCCATCTATGTACCAATATCCCCACAGATCCATGAGTATCCCCCATCTGCTTAGCTCAAGCAGAACATTATGGCAGATGCACACACCCACGTTACAGGAGGTCTTCCAGCATTCTGCCTGTCTGCAACAAACCATTTGTCCAGTCATTTATCTCTCAACTTCTGTAAGGATTAAGTTTATTTTAGGTAAATGCTGGTAAGCCTAGATTGCAAAATTGGCTTTTTTGTGTAGATGTGTTTAAAAAGCAGTTGCAGGCACATTTCTAGAAAGGTACTTGGTTAGTCAACCCTAACCCTAACCTATGTATACTTTATATACAATTATAAAGTTAGGTTATTAGATAATAATTTTAGATTGTGGTTAATTTTAGAACTTTTTTGCAGCTGCCAGGGTGTACCCCGCCTCCGCCCATTATGCTGGGATAGGCTCCAGTCCCCACGCGACCCTCAGTGGAGGAACAAGTGGTAGGAAGCGAACGAGCGAGCGAGCGAGCACCCGTTATAGTCTTTTTTTTAACTGGTCTTTTTTTTAAGTGTAAAAAAAAACAATGCTTCTTAATTTCTATACTAATTTACTAATGTCCTAACAAAACTGAAAACACCTGCATCAATGCTGCATCTGCATTTAATTATTATCATGTATTAGTTATAAAAGTAATAAATTAATTTGATGTTAAAAACATGGCTTTGTCCAGATGTTGATGTAAACAGTCACTTAAAGGCACCGAATCATGATGACATTAGGAGAAAAATCAGATCTCTTATACTTTGCTTATACTTTGTCATTTATAATGATTATGTCAAAATTGCACATTTCAAATAATATTTACATATCTCCCTTCAACAACATGGTTACAGTGTAACGTTGTAAGGGTGAAACGTTGTAAAGGTGTAATATTGCGGGGGTGTAACGGTGTGAGGGTGTAACAGTGAGAGGGTGTAACGTCCCTCAGATCTCAGATCAGGTGTAACGACCTGATGTCAGCGCTGGCCTTACATAAAGCAAGCTGCCTCAGGGGGGCTCTTTTATTCTCTGGGGTCACATCGAAGCCCCACACACGCACCCCTGCACACGGAGGGCTGCTGATTAAAGAGTCCGAACAAATTAATCGTGTTAATTATAATATACCCCGCGTTCTGTAACGTTCTGCCACCAAAACACACCACGCGCCCACGCGCGCGCCTCAGTCACGTAGGATGTAACGATTGTCCGCTTTTTAATGGATCGAACATCAGCGTGATGCGAAATCAAACACATCGACGATTAACGGCAGCTTTGTAAACAATAGTGCTGAAAAAGACGCGTCGATGTGTTCAGACGCCATTTCCTACCTTAAAACACCTCACGGGCTACCCGCCGTCTGCGATGTCTCGTGCGCTTGTTGTCGTCTGGTACCCAAACGCGAACGTTACCGAACATGGTCGGAAATACACGAGTGTTGACGAGGACTTTCAGAATAAAACGTCGAATACGCACATACATGCACACACAAACACAAACACTCACACTCATTCATATATAAGCACCTATATGCCATAAAGTTGCATAATTGCAACAACATGTAAATCTAAAGTTGAACAGCATAGATACCTGCTCTATGTTTTATCTTTATTTCTGTCTGTCTGTCTGTCTGTCTGTCTGTCTGTCTGTCTGCCTGCCTGCCTGCCTACCTGCCTATGTATGTATGTATGTATGTATGGATGTATCTATCTATGTATCTATCTATGTATCTATCTATCTATCTGTCTGCCTGGATATCTTTCTATGTTCTATAATCTAAGAGACGCTGGAAATTCATCAATTTCACCTTCTGCTGCCTGTTTTATTTTGATTTGATTTTGATTTTGATTTTATTTTGACAGATATAACCAATCCAACTAATTTTCAGGGCACAAACAAGAAGAATGTATTCAGTAGTAGACAGAATAAAGGGGGTTACACCAACTCATGTGTGAATGTCCACAAGTCTGTGACCACATTCAAGGGGAAAGATCTCTAAAAGGGCCTTGATTGTGATTATGCTGTAATTAGGTCTTCCTTGGCAATATATTTCATTGGTTCTGGTGCAAAATTGTCGTTCATATTGTTATGTTTGTATTGTACAATACTTTTTTGTAGATGTATTGTTTTAGTATGAGGAGTAAAGTATTTTTGGCAGTGTCACTGTTACAATTTAATGGCACTTTGTTTATTTTTAGATTGACACATGTAGCATCAGTTAACAAAGAAGGACTTTACAACCTAAACGGGTACGAGCCATGAGGAATCTATTTTAAATTTAACAGCTTCATAGAAGATCTCACGTCATGCATTTTATTAGTTAATAAATAATTTACATTTACAATATCCTTACAACATGTTCCACTAGGAAATAAATATATACAGAAAATAAAAATAAATCACACACATAGGTTTTTATTCATTTATTGAGATATTGTTTCTTACGTTAACAATGGAAACAGGAATTCTCTCCCTCTAAACAGTTTGGGACAGGAGAGAGACACTAACGCTCAAACGCACAGACACAGACCTTCTGATTAGTAGCTC
Organism: Lagocephalus sceleratus; assembly: GCA_911728415.1. Taxonomy (NCBI): domain Eukaryota; kingdom Metazoa; phylum Chordata; class Actinopteri; order Tetraodontiformes; family Tetraodontidae; genus Lagocephalus; species Lagocephalus sceleratus. The sequence goes on along the minus strand of CAJVRN010000111.1, from coordinate 858,872 downwards.
TGATCTCATATTTCAGTAGATTTTATATCAATATTAAATTATTTACAATCGTGTCGTGATGAGAGCAAGATAGTGACAAGAAAGACAGAGAGGCGATGGTCATAGTTTAGGTTAAAGGTCATGGAGAAGAGGCACATGTCGGCCCCACCAGGTGAATTGCAGAATGCACCCAGAGGGAACGCCTACTGAGGAGAGAGCTGTGATGGAGTCACCACATGTTGTAAGAGTCGTCATATCTGCAAAACAACACAGCTTTGTCACGCCGTTGCTGTTTACACGATGTTGGTTACCACGATGTTGTGACTTTCACCTTGATCTCTGGTCTCTGTTGCTCTCGCTGCCAAACAGCAACTCTGCAACCATGTCCTCCTGAGCGGAGCGCTTTCCGTACCTGAGTGATGGACACGAATACGGGGAATTCATCCACCTCTTGGGACATTACCTTCATGAATAACTGATGAATATGGATTATTTTTCTGTGTTTGGACGGAAACGGAACATTTAAAATTTCCATATTTGTTTTCAAAGCCCCATACCGTGACTGTCCTCTAGTGGTTTGATGGACTTTTTCTGAGAACTACAATCAGAACAATAATGACAACCCTTATATTCGAGTCTGTTTACATTTTGTCATGTATTCTTTCATAGGCAGTATTCAAGTTTTTTTTCCCCCATAACTTGTTTCGTGGTTGCCACATTGAAACACAAACTATTTACGTAATGTTAAAACTTCGGTTTAAACTCAAATTTGGGTGACATATTGAGATTGACAGAAGAGCTCTGCTCATGTTTCAGCCAGATTCTGTCTGGATGGGTATTGGATGGAGCAGCTGTACTCAGCTGCAATCAGGACTGTAATTACTGATTATTGAATTTTAGCTCCGAATGATATTTCCAGCTCTCGGCGGTAGTTCTCCTACCCTTAATATTTGAATTATGTGCAATGGAGGGGTAGTTAGCTGGTCCATTTGTATTTCTGTCAATAATGGCTAACTGAAGTATAAATGAGCATAAAACCTGCAATAGGTCTCATTCCAGCCCAACAACAAAAAAATCACTATTATATAAGAGAAAAGCCTACTTATATAAAATCAGTTGAGTTGTTATTCATACAAATATGGTCACCTATATGACTTATGTTACTCTCAACCACATGTTACATGCTTTTATGCTATACACATTGTTTGTTGTGTGGTCATAACTAATACAAACACATTTTTGTGCCACCTCATCTCTTTGTGTCTTATTTTACCCAAATCCCTTCTGTTTCATACATCAGTTCACTTCTCATCACTTCCCCTTAATGCTTCCATCTCACAGCCAGATGCTGTCAAAGAGGAAAGTGCCTCTCCAAGATGGCAGCAAATGTAAAACCGGACAAGCGTTTAACCTGAGGTGTTGTGTGCTCGCGTGCAAGAAGCAGCGCTGCACAACATAACCCTCACAGTTCCTCTGGTTTCCCATCAGCCACCTGTTCCCCAGCCCTCCCGTGACCCCAGTATCAAATCTTATGCTTCATTACACCGCTGAGGAGTAGCAGGACTCACTGGGTGCCTCAGCTGTATTGCACCTGATGCTGTCCCCTGGATAATCCTGCTCCTCCTTCCATATTCCTGTTTATCTCCTTATTCTGACCCCTCACTATATATATATCCTGTCATAAGCCAAAGTATATAATGTTATCAGTATCAACAGTGTCATACTGAAACTGTTACGTTACACAGATTACGTTACACACAAGGGTGCGGGTTCTTTGGGAAAGTTGAAGCTCAAAATGAATCGTGCTATCAGTCAAAGACATCTGAGATCTCAAAGAAAACTTTTACAGTGAAACTGCTCTGATCTGACTCACCATTCAGCCCTCGTCTTTATGACTTTAGATATAAAAGAGTTTGGGATAAATGATATATAAAATAGTTATAGATATAAAAGAGCTTGGGATAATGGCATATAATATAAAGGGTAATATAATCTAAAGGGTAGAAAATGATGGTGCAATTATTCTTTTAAAAAAATAGAAGAATTAGTCTGAGTGAATAATAAAAGCAACCCATGTGTGTCCCTAATATTAAACTCTTCGAAGAATTCATTTTTAATTTGAGTCACCCTTTAATTGTTAATTTGCTTTTATTATTAGTTTAGCCAATAAACACCTATTGCTGATAGGATTTGAGTGATAACGATTAACACCCTCAATGAGCCATAGCTGCGTAATGCTGCTAAAGTATAGAGATAAATCTTTAGGACTTCTTCTAGTTTACCATTAGGAAACTTCAACTTTGATACATCAAAGTATTTTAAGTTCACCAGTAGCCCCCAAACCAAAAGCGAGGGAAGAACTCTTCATCAAATGGAAACAAATTCATCCTCTAAATATTCTGTTGGGAAATTTACAAAAAGTTTGTATAAATGATGGAATAGCACCCCCCATTCCCCCATTATACAACACAACGAGCCGAGTGTGGAGGGAACGCTCCCTCTCAGACTTGGTAACTGAGTTACACCACCTGAAAGCCGGCCGCCATCGGATTCCTCAGATCAGAGTGACTCGTTCCCCTTATCGGATAAGAGAGTGCCAAGAGGAGTGGTTAACGTCAAAGGGATCGGCCATCCCCAGCATTAGGAGTCAGCCGTGGAAATATCAATGACCTATTTGGCATTCATGAAGGAAAGACGCCTCCCATCAGTCCCACGCTGACTCCGAGCCCTGCGAGCAACAGGCCTCAGCTCGGCCCCGGCTAACTGGATTTGGGATTTTCTTTCTGGTGTCCGTCCGCACCGGTGATTGCTCTGGTCTCGGTGGTGTGGGGGCCTGGAGCTTCTGAAGAGTGGCAATAATCTAATAGAAAAGCTTTGGGTGGAGCAGCGGGAGCACGGTGCAGGTGGACGGAGCGGACCGGGTGTTTGCATATTTTTGAGGGGCCACCTTAGTGATGAAGTCTTATTGTTGCATTTATGAAGTTGTGCAGAGGGGAGCACTATGTTTGAAAATCAAAAAAGCAATATTTGGTGGGTTTTTTTAAACTGTAAATGACGATATCTACAGTTAGCAAATATTGTACTTTTATTAATTTGGTTTTTAGTTTAAAAAAACACATTAATATTGATGATGTTAAATAGTAAATGAAGAATTAAAACCGATCTGAGCATGTACAAATAATAGTTTTCAATCCTGTCAGCTCCTGGCAGTAAGGAGCTGTTTTATGGAGAGCGTCATATCCAGCTGCTTCTTTTGACTGTCTCTGATCGCTCTGAAGTGTAAATTTGTATTCTACTCTGTCAGACAATAGTGTCAACGTCTTCTCCAGCATCACACCAACAAACACCGATGCTCTTCACTTCAAAAATCTGAAAGACGGAGGTTTGCCGACAGCTTTTGCCTATGAACGCTTAAAAATGTCAAAGCTATGTAAATGTAACATTAGATTTTCCAGGACACTTCCAGTTATATTGTTGTCCTGATTAATATGCAACATTGATGCGTTTCATATGATACGAACCAGTAAAGTTTTAGCCCCATGCTGATAACCATGTGTGCACTTATACCATTCTGGCCCAGTTTGGCAGTGTGATCGTTCTCGTGCGCTGGTTTGGATTTGAGCTCCTACCTCTGCCTGGTGATCAGGTTGATGTAGTGTCTCAGGGCAGTGTAGTACTTGGCCAGCTCTTCGGGGGGGGCGTCTTCACCGGGGTTCTCAGGTTTGGGAGGGTAGGCGTCTGCCAGTGCTCCCAGGCACACCAGCACGCACAGGACCACGGCCACCAGCACTGTCCACGGCTTCAGAATCACGGCCATCTGCGAGAGGGCAGCCGCACGTCAGAGAAGCCCGAGGACTGGGCCAGTTTAAGCCGTCAGGGCAACTTTTTCAGTTCCTCATAAACGCGATGGTGTCACAGACGTAAACACACTTTACCTTGTTTCTCTAATGAGATAAATGTCCAGTATGTGTGTGTGTGTGTGTGTGTGTGTGTGTGTGTGTGTGTGTGTGTGTGTGTGTGTAAGACCCACCAAACACACTAAAGAGAAAATAAGAGGCTTCAACCTGAAAATAATTGTGTATATTATATAACAATACAATAATGATGCAGAAATAATGTAGTGGGACCTACTGCATCCTTGAACTGCAGTACATGCAGTATTGATACTATCACCAGTGCTACCAATGCGACTGGAATCTCTAGATGTCTTTAAGAGTTCTGCTCTGCTGGTTGAGGTATTTTAGGCCACAGGTCTTTATTTTCTGCGTTTGCAGGTTTTCACCAGGTAAAACCGAGCCCTGGGCTGGCCGGGACCTTTCAGAAACTGCTCACAGCAAGCAATAAAATGTTTCAATGAAAAGCTTCTTAGATACCTGTTAAATCAATCTACCATATCTGTCATAAACCCTGTAAAATTACACTGATCTTCTTTCACCTGCTCTCATACTTTTCCCCCCCTCCATCACGCACACATTTGTTCCACATTTGTTAAACCATTCTGAAAAAATAAAATGTAGAAACACCTGGAATATTGTCATATTAATATAAGATTATATATGTGAAGCATTTACACTGTTTTACAGTGAGACTTTAAGCAGATGTTTTATATTTTTAAACAACTCTGAAATTGCCGTATTTAAAGTAAAGGACGTATTTAAAGTATTTAAGTATTTAAAGATAGACGATTTAAATCAGGTTTGTCAAGTGAAAATAAAACTCTCAAAACTGCACAAGACAATTCAATTTGTTCAGTTCAGAGTCGTTTTCGTTAGCGAAGCACCAAAAAGGATGTGTGATGGACGGGACTTACTTTGAGGAGGCTTTGGAGGCGGCAGGAAGTTGGTTGCTTTCTCCGATCGCTCGGTCTGTGTCTGCAGGTCGCTGCACCTGTTCTCCAAACTCAAGCCGAGCTTCATTTATACGGCGGAGCTGCACCGGGGGGAGGGAGGGACTCCATGGGTGCGTTTGCGTGTACGTATCCGTGCGTGCGTGTGAGGACAAAGCGCGGATAAACAGGCCGTTTGCGTCAGATAGTGATGATGATGATGATGATGATGGTGATGGTGATGATAGCGACATTAGTATTGCAGTCAATCTAGCTTTTCTTTCTTTCTTTCTTTCTTTCTTTCTTTTTAACAGATGACATTTGGGGCCTCGACACTTTAATATGCTGCAAATTTGCAAGCAAACTTCACTACTGATTTAGTTTTAATAACACCTTTTTTTAAAAAAAAATTATTATTATTATTGTTGTTATTATAGTTGTTGTTATTATTGTTATTATTATTGTTATTATATTATTATTTGAATGAAAAGTTGCAACACTGTGAGTAACACACAAGGCTTTATTATTGCCCTCCAAAATGAGATTTACACATTGTGACTTGCAAATCTGTGATCGCTCATTATGCTCGATATTCAGTAAATATTATAAAAAAAAAAAAAAAAAATTTTTTTTTTTTTTAAAAAAAAAATATTTTTTCCTCATTTTTTTAATTATTTTTTAAATTTTTTTTTTTTTTTAATTTTTTATTTTGAGAAAAAAAAATGAGATTTTTTTAAAAAAAAATTTTTTCTGACAAAACTTTCACTAACTCAAATGATTATAAAGCCTTTAATGTTTCACAATATCAGTAATTTGTTGTAAAAACATTTTTTTTTGGGGTTTTTTGCGGGTTTTGGGTTTTTTTGGGGGGGAAAAGGGGGGTTGTCCGCCTCCTGCTACTAGGGAGCTCTGGCCTCTAATGAGTTCCAGGGGCGCCCAGCGAGACGCACCCCAGTGCCCTTTGGTTTAAAACAACTTTCACGGAGATCTTTGTCATCACCTATCAGCATTATTATTATTGTTGTTATTTGTTAGTTTATAGTTGTTTATTATTTAATTCTTCATGTTGTTTAGACAAGCTCATTTCATCATCTTATGTAGTTATTATACTGTTGAATGAAAAAAATTTGGTCCCCTGTTTATAAATATACACGCAAATGTCCTCCCCTTCAGTCTACTCTGTAGTCTGGGTCCCTTCCCAGTAACCCTGAAAACCCATTTGGACAATAGTTGAAAAAAATAACATCACCAAGGCAAGGCTTATATTTCAACATTTTGGGTTTACCTCCAAACAGGAATTGGCTACACAGTGTCCATCATAACAGATCAACTCATGGCCAGAATCAGTCAATCATCAACCCAAACCAGCAATTGAAGGGTAAGGCCAGTGTCCAAACTCAAAAACAAAACCAAATTTTGATATACCAGAGATTCAGATACCTTACGGCACTTTGAACAATGACCTGATGTCAAAAATGAGTCCCTTTCTGGTTACTATGGTTACAGACAACGGGGCCCAGGGATGTCCAAACTTTTCCAAAAAGAGCCGTGAGGCTGCATGCCCAGTTCGACCAATCAGCTGCCTGAAGACAGATCAGCTGAATAATGAGTCTAAGTCTGGAGTCCTGTTGCTTGGTTGGAGCAAAAACCTTCAGTCACACAGCTCCGTTAGTGTCTGGGGGGCCATAGACGCCCCCCCTGGTGAACCATGAGCTCCCATTGAAAAACTATTTATAAAACCACTGAAGCATAGCAGCACTGCCTGTTAAATTTATCTTTAGGCCACATGAGGCTACACACAAAATATTATAAAAGAAGAAGTAAGGGAGTCACTTTCAACATGTCAAGGTGGAAACCAGCCAATGAACATTAGGGTTCACTCAAAAGCTGAAAAACATGGGCCAGGAGGATGTCATAGTACCTACATCTACTACTGGAGTAGACCAGCCAGAAGAAAATGAAGATAACTTGAATAAAACAGAAGAGTCTGGCCAGTAAACCAACCATCAGTGAGAAGGTGAGACCTAATTTAAACTACAAGAGACCAAATTGTGCTTCTTATACTGGGAATGACAAGTTTCGTGCATGCACACACGTATGTTTGTAGGGACCCTCCTAGGACCATGGTATGGTTGACACACCACTTTAGCCCCTTTCACACTGGCCATTTAAACCTGTGCGCCTTTGGCATTTGAGGACAACATGAACAGCAAGACCGCTCGACCCAAGTGCCCCCCATTAAATTTCATAGTGACACGAGCACCAACAGCCCAACATTACTGGGGTTGAGGAACAAATGAGCCAGCAGCTGAGCAGAAAACACAACTCTTATTTTCACTGCAAATGCCGAGTCCTCCCTCTGTAAGATACCGGCAGGATATGGAGATGGGAGAGGTTCATGTAATCTGCGTTTTCCTTTCTCTTGTCAATTAACCATTTGCGACAAATTTTTTTTTTGTCTTGTTTTTTTCTATGACCTGGACCATGATTCACCCCATTGTCTGATGCACAAACCTCTGAGTCTCCTTGCATTTGGAACGTCGATCAAATGAAAGTGTTCCTGCGTGTTAAAAAAGAAAAAGCTAATTTTTATTTAAAATCTGACAGCCAAAAAATTGCAAGTTCAAGGCTAAATAAAATAAACAGAAGAATATAATAGGAAATTCTTCAGAACTCTATATTACTTCATTGCAGTGGTATCATTCATGTGTCCTTTCACTTACATTTGCTTTCATTCCTTCATGTGGATAAAGTTACGCATAATGGAAATGAATAGACTCCAACTGTTAGTGCTGTTAGTTTAGTTTTATATCATCTTGCTTTGCTTAATTGCAGCAAGGTGTCACATATCTGCATGAATAAAATGAAAATGGAACAACATGATACCACTATAGAATGCTTAAGATATCACTTTCCACTGCAATACCATTGTAATCATAGAAATGCAATTATTTCTCCGATTAGAAAGCAGATTTGTGGCAAATTTAGAAATGGATCAGATGGTTAATTGGTATGGTTGTTAAACATTCAAATCTGAATTACATTTTTAATTAACAGATGCATTTTCACACCCTTTTTTTTCCTTCACATCTTTCGCTATCTATGCCATCTTTTACTTTAGACTAACTGCAAATATGACATGCTCTTTCTATATTTATGAAATTCTCATACTTTCCCAACACACTTCCGTGCAGTATGATCTGATTCTTTCTACAAACTCCACACAGACCAAAGAAAGTCAAAATAATAAACCTATTAGAGTTCAACTCTACACCGTGTTGATTCCCTGAGCCATCACCTGGGTCAAATTTGTGTATGTATATATATGTGTGTGTGAGTGTGTGTTTGTGTGTTTGAAGAAGCCAGAGCACACCATAGATCCTTTGACAAATGCTTTTACCTGTGATAAGGCTTTTCTAAAAGGGCAATTACTGATACGTTCGTTTGTGTGTTTGTATGTGTGTGTGTGGGTGTGTGGGTGTGCGCGTGTGTCGATGTGTGTCCATGTGTGTCCATCTTTCTTCTTCATGCTGCCACCAATCCGATTGCGTTTAATGTTTAAAACGAGACACCCAAAGTGGTCCGGTGGCAGCGGCAGTAAAGAGGGCTCCGAATGGGAGGAAACTGAAATGATCTGGAAAACTACACTGAAATGAAAGCACATAAAATACACATTAAACTTCAATGGAAGACACTAACAAAAGGCCCATCATGAGTGTGAGCCGGAACCTGTTGAACACGCTCAAACTGAAGTGACCTGATCCAGGATTTGGTGTTGATTTATGAGCTAATTTTCATTGTTATATATTGATTATATATATTGATATATATTGATATATTGATCCATTCCATTGATCTGGAGGCAGTTCTGTGGACCTCATGGTTTTGACTCTGATATATCCACCTTATATAGAGATGTGTTCCTCTTTCCAAATCCTGTTCAATCAATTCAATCTACCTCAGGTGGTATCCAAAACTAGCTGAAGTTCATGGGTCAGAATGCTTATGTCACAAGAATATTTTTTTATTCATTTTAGGTTTTGAGTGCAGATAGAGAGAGAACATTTTGCTTTCTCTCATCTATTTCTCTCTCATTTTCTCAGCAGTCATCCCCCTAAGTGCTCATGATAGGGTCCCACAAGCTTGGAGAACTAAATGTAAAACATGCACCAAAACAAATTCAAAGTTGGAGGCTCTTTGGGAAGATTGGGTAATCAACCAAAAGTTATGGTACAATTTCATCTAGAAACCAGATCTTACACACCTGCACACTTTTGTTCCAGAATAAAGAAAACTGTAAAACTGCTGTACAGTAAAACTGTAAATATAGTCTTTTATCTATCTTTAGAATGTGGTTCAGAATTAGTCAAACAAATTAAATACAGCCCATAAAGTGCTTTTATGGTGTGGTGAGCCCCTCCAAATGTTATAATGATTCTTGGTTTGACAGCATTGCTGTTAAATCAACAATATTGTTGATTTAACAGCAATGTTTAAAAAAATCTTTCTTTAAATAGCTGTTGGGAAATGACTGTACCTTGTATAACAGCACCATATATTGGAAATAGGATATTACTCATAAAGGTAGAACCCATAAATTGGTGAGGGGAGACACACAGTAGTGACATCTACCATCCTGCCAATATGTTGCAAGTGCGCAAAAAAGAGAATGTCCTTGCTGTGAATAAAGGAAAATATAATTTAAAAAGAAAGAAGTGGAAATCTACATAGCCGAGGATGATTGTGTCGGTGCATTTGCAACTCTGCGTTTGTGTCCGATTATATCTGAGGAAGCTCTATAAAGGTTAAAGTCGCTGAAAGCGCGGAGGAAGAGTGACAGGAAACATTTAACCAGCTCTGATAAAACACACAGTATCAACGCTGTCACTGCGCATCATTCAGCATTGACACATCAAGCAGGTTGTATAAATTCAGGTATCTCGGTGCATTAGTGAGTGCCCACGCTCACACAGGCAGGTGTGAAAACACACACATGCACACATGCGTGCACACACATTAAAAGCTCATCTTCTGTGTGAATGACCAGGAGCTTCCTGGTGTTTATTTAAGATGGTGTTTCTGTCTGCTCTGTTATAATAATGTGACATCCTGACTTCCCTGATAAGATATCAGTGGCAAAAATAATACATGTCTTTAATGACTCCTGCGTGTGTGTGTGTGTGTGTGTGTGTGTGTGTGTGTGTGTGTGTGCATCTTATCTGTCTTATTTCAGCACCTCTTCACTTCGTCAATGTATTCTAATTGTAAACCCTAATAATGTATTTGAAAATATGCATCAGCCCTTTTATGAAGCACAGCACCTCATGTGATGTCTTGGATTCAGGAGCTCAGATTTCATTGCATTATTAAACTTTTGTTTTTCTTTTCACATGCTCTTAATGAAATTCTATCATGCCGATAACTAGATTATCTGCTCCGGTTGATTAATAATGTGGCGTCATTCCAAAGTCTCATTGCCCCTTCCTGTATTAGTGTTATCCACTTAATGCAAACTACAATTAAAGCTGTCAAACCAGGACTGTGTTTTCTACACATTGAATCTATGCACGCTCAAACTTACTTTAAGCAACATACTAGCACAAATTTGTTTTTACACTGTGCAGATTTGATTCCACCAACCCATTTGCATCTCTAAATGCCACATCAACCTGAAGCAAATATTAGTTAGGGGGTCTTCTACAGCTAAACAGATGATGGCCAGCCTGTGCTCACAGAAGGTCTGGACCTCAGAAGGTCTACCTCTGACAAACTGACACAAGTGATTTACATCATTAACTACATGGGCTTTGCTGCTATAGGCCAAGGCTGCTGCTATAGGCCAAGGCTACCATGGTCCGGAAACATGATCACCTGACAGGCCTCTGTCACCCCACTGGGTCATGGTTTCCTCTCCTCTCCTCTCCTTTCCTCCTCGTCATCAAGCAGACTCCTTCTCCTTCTCCTTCTCCTTCTCCTTCTCCTCTCCCTCTCCTCTCCTTCTCCTTCTCCTTCTCCTCTCCCTCTCCTCTCCTCTCCTCTCCTTTCCTCTCCCCCTCCTTCTCCTTCTTCTCCTCTCCCTCTCCTCTCCCTCTCGTCTCTTCTCGTCTCCTCTCGTCTCCTCTCCTCTCCTTCTCCTTCTTCTTCTCCTCTCCCTCTCCTCTCCTCTCCCTCTCCTTTCCTCTCCCCCTCCTTCTCCTTCTTCTCCTCTCCCTCTCCTCTCCCTCTCGTCTCTTCTCGTCTCCTCTCGTCTCCTCTCCTCGCCTGGTCCTGCTCAAGGTTTCTTCCTGTTAAAGGGGAGTTTTTCCTTGCCACTGTTGCTTGTCTGGGGTCAGGCCCTGGGATTCTGTAAAGCGCCTTGAAACAATTTTGATTGTATAAGACGCTATATAAATAAAGATTGATTGATTGATTGATTGATTGATTGATTGATAAAGTTACACTTCATAACTATTCCTACTGTTCTACAATATTTTTATTTGGCTATCTGGACACCATATCTGTTTCACAGTTTAAACAGAACTTGTTTTACGTCCATATGTCGCCTTCAGTTCATGATTCCTTCTGCCTCAACAAAATGAAACAATTAGTAAATGAATATTAGTGAAAATAAATGTAAAAAAATAATAAATTGGAATTAATCATGATGAATCTAAATGAATTCACAGTGGTCTTGATACACACAGTCGTACCAGTAGGTTGAAACCTACCAAATTTGAGATCAGTCGGATGAACAGTTCAAGACTTAAGTGTGGAACATACAGACGGATGTTCCTTGCATTAATAGATAGATATTCATCACGCTTTAGGGTGAATGACTGATTCATCCAGAATACAGGCAACTTGGTGTGAATAATCCCTTCAGTGAAATGGAATGTGGGTTAAAAGTGAACGTGTCAGTATTGTGTCAATGTGGAATAAAGATGTGCAGGTACAAAGTGAAAGAAAGCTTTTTGGAATTCTATGAAATCTATCATCAGTGGAAGAACCTACAGCGAGTGGGCATCAACAAGACACTAAGAGAAGAAGAAACTAAAAGTTAAGCTTGTGTAGATAATCTACAGTAAATGGATTATGGATGGCGTAATATCAATGCAATAAAATATTAACTTTCACAGTTCACAGTGAATGTGGCGATCAAACTATAGTCATCAAATACAGACACATTGGTCAGTAGTTTGTCGAATGATTTTTGATGCCCTAGTTTAACCCAACATAACAATAGACATTATGGATATGAGTATTATTCTATCATGGATAATTTCAGCTCTAGAGATCATCCAAAAGCAATACAAAGGGATCCCTTTCACGTTGAATGTCTGAAACTTGGACTGCATCCGAAGAAGAAAGTCCGGTAATGAGAACACGGCTCCTGCAAAATGAGGCCGGTGCAGGCACGACACACACTCTGGGTCTGTCGCAGGAGACTGCTGTAATACGGGATCATTTCCATCTTCAGTACCCCTATGGGGACAAGGTTCAGCAGGGTCACCTAAGGGAGCTGTCCAAGTTTCAGGCTGTGAACCAGGAGCTGGACAGACATTAAAGAGGTTATAAATACAGGACATATGGTGATTCAAAATAAGTAAATAGGCTTGTTTTATTTATTTGTTTATTTAGTTGTAATTGGATAGGGGTTAAGACGTGGCCCAAACACCTCGAGGCCCCGAGACACACCATTCCAGATTCTCTTCAGATCAATAAATCTCATTTCAAACATTGATCTTTCGACATGCTGAACACACCTGTTAACCTTTTGAAATGGAGGGTGAAAAAGGAAAATAATAGAAAACACTCATGTAATGAGAAGCACAGATATTGACAGGCTGGAAGGAAATTTGGAGGGAAAAGGAAGTGCAAGTAAGTTGAGGGCCCAAGCTCATTGCTTAAGTGTAAAGAGACAGGATTTTGTATTACCTAAATGTAATGTTAAATTGTGTCTTCTCCTTCTTTTCCTTTAAGAGGATTGGTGAGTCGCAGTAAAATGTTTTTATTACAAATGCAAATGACAGAAATGAATGGGTTTTCAATCAATCAATCAATCAATCTTTATTTATATAGCTTCTTTTACAATCAAAAATTGTTTCAAGGCGCTTTACAGAATCCCAGGGCCTAACCCCAGACAAGCAACAGTGGCAAGGAAAAAGAAAAACTCCCTTTTAACAGGAAGAAACCTTGAGAAGGACCAGGCTCATGTAGGGGGACCTTCCTGCTGATGGCCGGCTGGGTAGGGAGAGAGGAGGAGAGGGAGGACAGGTAGAGAATAGAATAGGTAGAGGATAGAATACGTAGGAGAGGAGAAGAGGGGAGAGGAGAGGAGGTAAGAGGAGAAGAGAGGAGGGGACAGAAGAAGAGAGAGGAGAGGAGAGGCACAGAGCATAGAAATACACATAGAAATACATTTTATTAAATAAGCAGCCGGTGGAGTGGGTCAGCAGGGTCGGAGGTCATTATGCAGCTCTGAAGGCAGCGATGCCTGTAAATCACAGGTGTCAAACCGGTTCCACAAAGGGCCGTGTGGCTGCAGGTTTTTGTTCCAACCCGGCAGCAGCACACCAGACTGGACTGGGGGGGGGCGGGCAAACTACACAGGAAATAGCATCACTAGTCTACTGATGAAGTGGAGGAGAGGAGAGGAGAGGAGAGGAGATGAGATGAGAGGAGAGGAAACCGAACCATGAGAAGTGAGGTGACAGAGGCCTGTCAGGTGATCGTGTTTCTGGACCCCGGCAGCGTCGGCCTATAGCAGCATAACTAGTATCTTTAACCTAGTGATTAGACGACCCCCTAAGTATGATCATTAGTCTGTCTATGATAGTAACTGGAATTACAAGGTTAGTAACAATAAGCTTTTTCAAAGAGGTAGGATTTAAGCCTAATTTTAAAAGTAGAGATGGAGTCAGCCTCCCGTACCTGGACAGGGAGCTGGTTCCATAGCAGGGGGGGCCTGGTAGCTAAATGCTTGGCCCCCCAATCTACTCCTAAAGACTCCGACTCGTTTTATATTGATGTTGTGTTCAACCTCACAGATGAGGAGTGAAGAGGGGAAACATGGCTTGGCTCATTTAGGGAACTGGCCCAAATGCTACCTCTTCTCTCTTGGGAGGTGAAACAGGTAAGACATGCTTGAGGTCCCCCCCACACACCCATCTCTGAAACACGTCAATGTCCCCCATCAGGAGCTGTGGAGAGTATGCTCTGAGCTTCCCCTGCTGATTCAGATGAGGAAGGTAGGGCTGGTTCCAAGATCATTACTCCTGGAAACACCCTCATTTTCCCAAATAACGCTCTTGTTGTTTTAAATCAGTTGATGGAAAACCTGAGAATCAGGAATATCCCCAAACACTGACTGTGTTTAGCCGATACTATTAAGCGGCCATCACCGGCCAATGAGAAACCTGCTATATGAATGAATATAAGTTGTCTCTTTTGATTAATTTGGTCATGTTTCAAATTTATTTTATCATCATTGCCTGCCACGAGGTTTCCCTTTAGCTTTAGTGCTAACCTTTATTTCAGTCATCAATCACATTATGGTCTCTGCTTCTCTCTTTCTCTCTCAGATGCACACACACACATGCATACACACAGTTTATGTGTCAGAGTAATGATCTGCTTGTCTTATTGTTGTTTCTGGCAACTGGAAAAGAAAATTAAGCCTGTAGGATGAATCCGCTCGCCTGCCGGTGCCCTCGTGACATCGGCGCTTTAATCAGGTAGGACGGGACTTAGGGCAAAGTCCAGGCATTAAGACCATGAGCCCAGAGCTCAGAGACTGGGGTTACCAAGTCATCGTGCTATGTCTCCATTCTTGGCTTCCCATTTTGATTTATGCAATTTATTCTTTAGGAATTCAATGATGTTTGTTTCGTTAGTTGCAAGTTTACAGTAGAGTGTCAATACATGCGAAGACTGGGTAACTGTTTTCACTTTTTTCTTTTTTTTTTGCATGTTAATTTCCCCTTGGGGTCACAAGGAAGGTGCTGGAGTCTATCACAGATTCTTATGGTTTCATCCATTAACAAGTCACAGGACCCTTTGAGCATTGGGGGGGGGGGGGGGTCCAGTACCTTGCTCAAGAGTACCTTGGTGGTGCTCCAAAGGTGCACCTTTCATCTTTTGTCCAACACGGGGGTTCAACCGGGAACTTTGGGCTTTCCAGTCCATATAGGATTTGGCCAGGAACCAGGAGCCCTCAGAAAGGGGATTGGGCTGAGAAATGGGGACCCTTCACTTCCAGCAAAACCCCCTACGGACTGAGCTCCCAGCTGTTCTTTCAATGTATTTTCATGTAAAAATCACAAAAAAGCTCTTTAAATAATAACATGAAGGTATCAGTTATGTGGATGAAAGAGGAATTATGTTTTAAGGCGACAATTGCTATTAGTTCAGGGTGTAGACTGTAGATAAAGTTAGCACTCTGTATTAGATTACTACTGAGGGTTCTGCCTGCTGCATCTTGCATCTTTGTAGTGAGCTTCAGTACAGTAGAGACCAAGATTAGAACCCCTGGCTACATCCTGCCTCCAACCACGGACACAAAAGGCTGCTTATCCTCCAACACTTGACGGCTCGTCCTTGCTGCTTGCATTACGGTAAGTAGAGATGTGTTTTTATGCATTTGCCGTGAAATCCATCAAAGACCGAACCACGCAGGGACACAAATCGGATCAGCAAGATGAGAATACCTTTGGATTGACCCAGCTGCCAGTGTAAACAGCCTGTTGCCTCTGAGGAAATCCAGGAGATTCAAACATTAGCACCTCAGCCGCTCCACACTCCATCATCATTACGGCCTCATAACTGCTGCGTATAAATGTACAGTCATTTCTCACCACGCGTGGGTGTGTGTGTGTATGTGTTTATCATGTGGTCATCATCATCATACCCTTCCTCCACACCTGTACACACACACACACACACTTGGTGTCACTCATCCTACGTGGGTAGGCACACTTTGGTCCTGTTGGCTAGAGGAAGTATTTTCACACAACACTTGTTCACAGTCACGATCGCTGACACCCACACCCAGCAGGTCCTGCAAAGTCTCAGTGGACATCTGCCAGCATTTGGAAGGGATTGTTCAATTCTGACAACTTATTTGACAAAAGCACGAGTGCTTTAATGATGGCACTTCAGCGCCGGACAGGCAAATGAGCGTAGCAGATTTAGGCTAAGTCAACTGGTGGACACAACTGGTGCAATCTTAGTATTTATTCAACCTAATCTTGAGTTTGGATGATTCTAAGCCTGAATGAGGGCACAAAGGAAAACAGAAGACACTGAGATGGTAACAAAGGGTGGAAATGAAGATTATGAAATAGTTTCATTATGTTGGGTTGAGGAATCGGTTGACCGCAGGACGACAGTGATGTACGTGATCTTTAAACAATTAACGATGTCTTTTAGATAATTTCCAGGTCCCCAAGCTGTCACACATCAACTATGACCTTTTTGCAGATTCTCCCACCAACCTGCCGCCATAGCACAGTGAAAAACACTTAAACATCTCAATATGATGAGCGTGTCATACATTGTTGCACGTATGTAATATTTAAAATGTATCACACTTACTTTACAGCTTTATGCTTAATGCAACAACTACCTTTAGAGATTTTTGAGACTACTTAATGACCTCTAAAAACATTGAATAACAGGTTTTTGTTGAGATTAACAGGCACTTTTTCTGTATGATGAGATGCTTCAGTGAGATACAGACAGATATGGTCAAATATAGAAGCATTGTCCATACCAGACTTCTAAGGACAAAATGATTTATTCTGTGGTGGCCCCGTCAGGGCAGGACTCATAAAACATTAAACTGCTTCGTTTGTGCGTCAGCTCTTCCTGCAACAACAAATAAAAGTCCTCTCCAGGAAACCAAATGTCACTGGAACCCTTTAAAGTTGCCGGCGTTTGCCTAGCGAGGGCAACAGAACACAAAAGAGCGTTTCAAATTGACACCAGCGATTACTCACAGGGTGATGTAATGTTGAGTATTTAACAGTTCTGTTTTTAAGTACTTCTATTTGAGTATTTCAATTTTCTCTAACTTTTATTTATTTTAGAGCCAAATAATACATATTTACTCCACTACATTAGAGATTTAATAACTCTTATTTGTTACATTTTTCACAGAAAATATTAACAAAAGAATGTCTATCAGTAGGAAAGTAAACATTTATTTTAGTTGGCATTATAATATTGCTTTCAAAATGTAGAAACAAAAAAAACAACATATCCAACTTGTGGTTCTAAATCAGCTAATAAGGAAAAAAAATCTCTCTGTCTTTATATATCTTTATCTCTCTTTGTCTTTTCTGTTCCCCTTCCTGTCTTTCATTTATTTCCCTCTCTTCTCTTTTTCCTCTCTCGTCTCTCTTCCTTCTTCTGTAAATTGGTTGCTGTCCCCACCTTGTGGATTTAATAGTCCTTACATCAGATGCCACTGTATTAACCGAAGGTGGTGTGAAAGACTTTAATCCAACAGATTATACACGTTTAAATAATTATAAAATCAACATTGAAAGTAAACTCGGCATTTCATAGAAGTCTGTGTGAAGGCCAACATTAGTCCTTTTGTTCTTCTTCTGTCTTCTCCTTTGAAATGGGGAATTCCAGCGACGTCCTGTAGCGAATGGGAACCTGGCGCTCTTCGCCGGTTGGCTGTTTGGCGACAGGGGCGTGGATGCGCAGCTGTCCATCATCCATTAGGGAGCAGGAGAGGCCGGAGAGGTCAAGGTGATCAGGGAGGTCAATCCTTCGAGCGAAGCCCATCTGAGAAGAGGCGGAGGATGAGAAGGAGGCACAGGAGGAGGAGGAGGAGCAGGACTGGCTCTCCTCCGCTCCGGCCTGTTTCATGGCCACCACTGCTAGGCTCCTCCCCTCCAGCTTGACAGTAATGTCGGTTGGGGCGTAGCCACGGGCGTCGAGAGTGACCAGGAGGTCCCCGTTGTGTTCAGTGGTCTGCAGCTCTGTGCTGGGGCTCTCCCTGTGTGGCTCTTTACCGTCGTTCAACCTGGGAGACAAGAAGAACAATCCTTCAGTCAAACATGATGAACTTTACCTCAGAGGGGCCACAAAGTACAAAGTACAAGAACATAAACTATTACTCTCATTCATTTATTTTTAATATTTCTCAAAGGAGATAGTGTTTAAAGATATAAACTATGATTTGGAATGCATGGTATATAAATGGTTATTTACACCTTGGTCTAAATAATGGGCAATGATAGATACCATATCAGTAGTACATATAGTAGTACATAATGTAACAAAGGGACCCCTGTAGTTGGTCCACTTTTGATAAGTTTAGAAGCTCCAATGTATAGAAGCTGATATAAATACATTTAAATGATGCTATTCTTATCATAATAAGATAATAATAAACAGTGACTGAAACATAACTTCCAAATGACCAGATTTGGTCAAGTTATTTCTATCGCTCTCACTTTCCTCAATTATACAGAAAAATCATCCTGTTTTGTTTTACTTTGTGTTACTGCTGTCAGAAGTGTACTTTAAACAGTCGTTTTCTTTTATTTATTGATGTGATCAGAGCCTCTAAGGCTTCACTCTTACCTCTCAAGAGTGGAGGACATGAGGGGCAGGTTGAACAGGTGAGGCCCATCGTGGAGATCCTTCAGGAGGCTGTCCACCAGCTTGGCTCTCTGGCTGAAGAAGCCCTGCTTCAGCAAGGGTCCACCTTCACGGTGCAGCGGCCACAGCAGCTTCCCCGGGCTGAAGAAGGGCTCGTCGTTGAAAAAGCTGCTCAGAGCTGCGTGCTGGGACATCATGTCGGTGCTGGAGGACTTGCTCTGTTGCTGGGTAGAGTAGAGGCTGTTGTTTGGGACATGAAGTCCAGGATTCCCTGCCTTATATACCCCAGCTGTCCCGACCTATCCCTCCCTGCCTGCCAGCTATTTCCAAGTCATGATCTCACAGCTGTTCCTTCGAGTGTAACCAGCAGGTCAGGAATGCCCTGCCGCTCATCTAAGGTGCTAAACGCAGCTCACGCTCATATCCTGTTTGATCCATGCACATGAGTTTGCATTTACACCACAGACCTTCCCAATTTTGGGATGTGAAGCCAGCAAAGATGAATAAAAGATTTGGAGAGCAACCTTATTTTATACTGGAGAAAAATAAAAGTGCTGGCTTTTTTTATTATCAAGTGTTTTCAAGCCATCCATCCATCCATCATTCATCCATCCATCCATCATCCATCCATACATTCATACATATATACAAGGTAGAAGTGTGTGAATGAATGAGATGGTCAGTGGACTTCAGAACTCTCTACAGCATACAGCCATCTTTTCATCACTCTTCCTTCTACAGTACTTCCAGAGATCCACTGATTCATATGGATCTGGGATCTTCCATGGGATCCCAGTGATAAGTCATAGATAGCTCAGTTGTGACTGAATATTCTGGAATGTGACTCCAGAGGATTCCAAAGCTGATTTGTGTTTCAGCCTTTTCTGACATCATCTGACTATCCCAGGGGGTCAATGTTTATTTTAGGGAAAGTTGAGTTCTTTGTCAATTTCACCCTGACATCATAACCGAAAAGAGAGAACCCACCAAGCATCAGCTCAATTAAGTTCACTCTTCTTGGTCCTTTATTTATTAAAATACTGCATTTCACCCACATTTGAATCTCCTGTTCAAACAAATGGGTTGAAACAGCCCTGGAGTAATCGAACAGATCAGAACAAAGTGTGTCTGGTCTCGGGTTACCAGCCTTCGTCTCCACTTCTCTGCAGCGTGAGCTCAGCATGATGATATTTCCGAGAATCTCTGAGCAAGTGTTTGTATGAAGCAATGCTTCCACACCAAGATGCCCCATGCAGCACGTCTATTTGTGGCCGTCTCGGCATCATGCCGTAAAGCTGCTTCCGCCTCATTGGCCCAGGGCGGCCTCCTTGCCTTCGCATGATTGGCTGGACTGTGGCATTTATTATTTCTGCTTTTCATTGTCTCCTGGCCCCTAAACGGGCTAAGGTGGGGGGGACTTGAGTTTGTCTTTAATTCCTGTCCCGTGTGGACGAGTTTGCTCCTGTTTACAACATGGTTGAACTGGTTTTGGACTGATGTGAACAGGCACTGAGCTGGCTTTGAGTCACCAAGTGGACCCAAAAATAAAGAAGTATGTCAGTGAACCAGGCCGTGCTGAAAACAGAAATAGAAAGGAGATTTAAGATGACTCTGAAGTGTTCAGCTCAAAATGACTGAGTTATTATTATACCACACATTATTAATGGTTGCATGACACCCAAGTTAAAAAAAAAACAAAAAACTACTTTGATCGGATCTGGATTCCAAGCTGCATAAGGTGACTTGTATAATGTGCTATGTGAGAAAGAGACAAATGTGTTTACAGGCATTTTAAATGAAATGTCCTGTTAAATTCATGTTTAGACGAAAAGACTTGAGACTAGATGGCTGCATAGTCGCTTAACGCAGCTTATCCTATACGAAAACACGGGCCAAGAGAGTCAGTGGACCTGAATCAAATCTGTCTGTACCACAGAATATTCTAAACGACTCGGGCAGAAATCGAAACACATTACCCGATTAAAATCCTTTGTGAGATGTGAATCATTGAGCCAGTCTCATTAAAAATGAAGCCTAATTTATTGTGTACATAGATGAATCCTCGGCCAAAACTGGTTGAGGCAGATGCATCAGAAGGCCAACAACAGCCCGGTGGTCTGCTGAGTTTGAAGTTAAAAAAATAAAAAAAGTGTGAGAGAGAGACTGAAAAAGGAGAACAAATTCAGTTTCTCGGATTCATTTCTGCAAACTCGGAGACAGCAAGTTTCAGTTACCAATTCAAGACAATAATTTTGCTTACTTGTTTCTAAGAAAGAGACCAAATCACGGTTGTGCAGCCGCAGGCAGCGAAGCGAGGAAGGAGTCTATCACAGCAGCCACTGGGCGAGGTCCACACACACACACACACACACACACACACACACACACACACACACACACACACACACACACACACACACACACACACACACACGTCCCTCATGCACACTTCCTCACTGGGAGGTGTACATGTAACAAATGTCTTACATGTTCCAGATCATTCATTTCTTTTCCAAAACTTCCCAGTTCTGATCTCAAAGGTCTGAAATTTGACTGTTTTTAAAATGACACCAATCACACCAGTTTGTTCTGACATCTGATGTAAATGTCCATCTGAGGAGGGAAGCGTGTCACATTTGTTGGGAAATATATTTAATTTGCAGTGTTTTGTCCCCTCAGATCACACTGAATCAATATTTCCATAAATAAAGTCCTCTCCTCCATAAATTTCTATAAACTGGTTATGTTCGCCTGCTGCTATCATGTTTTCATAATTGTCATCAGATCCGTTGTCTCCATCAACGTCCACAAAGTGCACGCTGTCTTCGGTTGCTACATTTACGTAGTCATTTTCCTCCTCTCCCTCCTCCTCTTTGGTCAAGGTCCACGCTAAAAGGGTCACGTGTTGGGCCCCCTCCACATTTTCGTCGTCCACACTCTCGTAATCGTCGTCCTGACCTTCAGCTATGCACAGGGATGAAAGACAACGTCAGGACGAAGGCGGTGGGGAGGAATCAAAGGTATATTTCAAAGGAGCAGGACCTGGCGGGTGAGGATATTGGATTTGGCCGCTGATTCTGTGCTGCTTGGCTCGTCTCCTCCTCCGGAAAGCCACGCAGGCCACCAGCAGGACCAGCAGGGCCAACAGCGCGCCCCCAGCAGCTGGGAGGACGATCGTCACCAGCGGATCTGGAACAGAGCGATCTGTCAGTTCTCGGCCTTGGTCGCGCCTGGAAAGGTGGCCCTGTGTGCATTTTTGGCCACAGCGTCATACTTCCTGTCGCAATTATTAATAAGTGCCAGAGCTGGGTGGACTGGCCTCATGCCCTACATTCATCCATATTTACCACACACCACATTTAAATACAGGCTACAGTTTTATAAACTGGTCTGATTATCTCCCTGCAGGCCATTGTCCAGCCCCCCCCAAACAATATTAAACAGCAAAAAAAACAAAGAAAACCAAAACAGCAAAAACAGCAAAAAAAACATTGATGGAACAGTATGAGTAAAAAGATTGCAGATGTTATATAATGCAAGTTACATTTTAATTGACTGTTCTCTGTTAGTTTTTTGGAACAAAATTCAAAATTTTGCTCTTTTAGGGTCAGAGGTCAAGGTCAGGGATGGTTAGGGTTAAGGTAAGGGGCTGGGGGATAAATTATGACTGTGGAGGTCCTCACAACAATAGAAATACAAGAACGTGTGTGTGTGTGTCAGTCACTCATTAATCATTCCTATTACACCAACACAACAAAGACAAAAGCATCTGCCTGAGCCTTTGGGTGCACCTGAACATGTAACCACAGCATCGTGAGCAGGGCTGCAGATGTCCAAATTTCTCATCATCTCCTTGCACTCCATCAGGGACCCCTCATGCCCCTCACAGCCCACCAACCCGGTCCCATTCCTGTTCGAGGGTGCCAGCGGCGGGCCGCAGCTCGCCTCTCTGCACGCCACCATGGCGTCGGACAGGCCCCAGCCCTCGTTGCAGAGGGCTTCCCAGGTGTTGTTGAGATAGACCTCGAATCTTCCAGAGCACCGGGACAGCACCGCAAATTTGATCGTGTGCACTGGGACCAAGCAGAAAGGAAACGTGAGATCCCCGAAAGCTTCAATAAGTAGTATAAAAGCACACCAACCTTCAGCGGGTGAGGTCAATATCAAGAGGAAAGACACTGTGAAAGAGGGAAGATTTAGCAGACACCCATTCAGAAAGCACCCCCCGCATACACACACATACCCAGACTCGTTTTGCTTACCGGAGGCCAAACAGCAAACGCTTCCCCACTGACTCCGTTCCATGACCGTTACAGCACGGACGACGTGCAAACTGGACTTTGGATGCCTCATGCAGACAAGAAACCTTAGTAGCACACTTCCTCTTCCTCTTCTCACCAAGTCATATGTGTCATACTAGTCGCGACAAAAATAGGCGTTCAGCCTATCCCACCTCATGTTGGTACATTATAATCTGATCACACATTTTTAGGGGTGCAACAATGACAGAGAAGCAGGGGCACGGCTGCCTGTGTCATGAGAGCATCTGGTGAGGAGTCTAATCGAGGCTTCTGCGGTTCTTTTATTTGGATGCTTTGTTGTGTTACCTTGTCTTTGCTCATGGAATAGCAATTATTTTGAGAGAGAACTGCCATCACACACAGAGACAAGGACAGGAGGAGAATGAACAAGCTCATCAGGAGGGCGAGCTCTGTCCCGGCCTGTCCTCTGGACCCTGTAGAGGTGGGTGAGAGGAGGATGTTCAGGCAATGTCTGTAACAGACAACACTTCTCACCTGCTGCATGACACGGTGGGGTATCTGAGCTCCTCCTTCAGCACCAGGAAGTTACATAAGGAATGGTACCGCAGCTCTTTCATTTCAACTGTTGTCAGAGTACAATATCAGCACTTCGCTGCGAAGCATCCTAACTACACTAGTGATCAGTCAGCGCAAGAACAGGTGATTACGGCTAAACGGTTGACAGCTCATTTACAGACTCAGCAACATTTATTTTCACCGACAAACTGCAATTCCAGAGTCAACTATCAAGGCGAGAGTTTTTAAAAGAATGCATGGTAAAGATGAGAACTGAGAATCAACAAAACTTACTCCAGACTTTGATACACTTGGAAAAAAAAAAAGATCAAATCTGTTCCCACTGAACCTGAACGTGAGTTTCTTTACTGTGTTGTGGCCCACAAGTCAAAAAGTTTGCCCAGCCCTGCATTATGTTGATGATAGTCCTCACAAAGATAGAAGTACAAGGATGTGTGTATGTTTGAGAGAGTGTGGAACCAATGCGGATAATCATGACAGGACAGAACCCCCCCCAAGGGGCGTCTCCTGACGTGCCAAAACCAGGTGAAAGAACAGATCACTATTCAGGTGAGACTGCCCATTCCATGTCCGGGTATGGTTGGGGAATGTGCCCCAGTCTGCTCTTCACGAGCCTCTCCAACCTCCATCATTTTCGCATCCCCAAGGATTTCCTGGCTGTCTGGGGTGTCTGAATCCATTTCCTCCTCTCTCAAAGGTATGGGAGGGTGGGGGTAGGACTGCCGGCAGGTGGTCCAAGCAGGAGATGAGGGGCGAGGCTGACCTGGGTTTTCCCGATGGAAGTTGGTCACAAGCTGGGGATCCAAAATTAAGCTGGTGGAAACCCCCTTCTCCGTGAACCGTCACCTTATCGTGGTGGAGGAGTTTGCGTACCCTAATGAACCTAGGAGCTATGCTGTCCGGGGCAGTCTGCCCCTGGTAGGGTCTCCCAAGGCAGATTGGTCCTAGGCGAAGGGTCAGAAAAAGAATGGTTCACAAGATCCAGCATAAAAAAACAAGGAGGTACGCCATGTACCCGGCCTGGAGGGTTAATGGGGCCCCACCCTGGAGCCAGGCCTGGGGCTGGGGCTCGATTGCGAGCGCCTGGTGGCTGGGCCTACGCCCATGGGGCCTGGCCGGGCCCAGCCCGAACCGGCTATGTGGGCACTCCCTCCCCCAGTGGACCCACCATCCACAGGGGGAGCATGAAGGGTCCGGTGCAGTGTGGATTGGGCGGCGGACCAAGGCGGGGGCCTTGGCGGTCCGATCCTCAGCTATGGAAGTTAGCTTTTGGAACATGGAACGTCACAAGAGCTAGAGCCTGTGGGGGAGGTTGAGCGCTATCGACTAGATATAGTCGGCCTCACCTCCACACATAGCGTCGGCTCGGGAACCCAAGTCCTTGAGGGGGGTTGGACACTGTTCTACGCTGGAGTTGCTCAGGGTGAGAGACGGAGAGCGGTGGTGGGCCTTTTGCTTGCCCCTAGATTCTCCAGTCTGACACTGGGGTTCTCTCGGTCGAGCAAAAGGGTTGCTTCCCTGCGCCTTAGGGTCGGGGAACGGATTCTGACTATTGTTTGTGCTTACGCACCAAACAATAGTTCAGAATACCCACGCTTTATGGAGGACCTAGGATGGACACTGGATAGTGTCCCAACTGGGGACTCCATCGTTCTGCTGGGAGACTTCAACGCTCACGTGGGTAACGACAGCGTGACCTGGAGGGGCGTGATTGGGAGGAACGGGCTGCCCGATCTGAACCACAGCGGTGTGCAGTTATTGGACTTCTGTGCTAGTCGTAGTTTGGCCATAACTAACACCATGTTCGAACATAAGGTTGTTCATCGGTGCTCTTGGCACCATGACGGCCTGGGCCGTAGGTCAATGATCGACTTTATAGTCGTATCAGTTGATCTATGTTTTGGACACTCGGGTGAAGAGAGCAGCAGAGCTGTCAACTGATCACTACCTGGTGGTGAGTTGGATCAGGTGTGGGGGGAGTCACCGCGCGGACCTGGCAGGCCCAAACGTTCTTTGAGGGTCTGTTGGGAACGCTTGGTGGAGGAACACGTCAGACTGGTCTTCAATTCCCACCTCCGACAGAGCTTTGATCGCGTCCTGGGGGCGGTGGGGGACATGGAGACTGAATGGGCCATGTTCCGCTCCGCCATTGTCAAAGCGGCTGTCGCGAGTTGCGGCTGCAAGGCCACTGGTGCTGGTCGTGGCGGTAAACCCCGTACCCGATGGTAGACACCAGAGGTGAGGGGAGCCGTCAGGCTGAAGGAGGCCTACAGGTCATGGTTGGTCTGTGGGTCTCCGGAAGCAGCCGACCGGTACAGGGTGGCTAAGCGGGCTGCGGCCGAGGCAGTCACGGAGGCAAAAACTCGGGTGTGGGAGGAGTTCCGTGAGGCTATGGAGGAAGACTATCGATCGGCACCGAGAAGATTCTGGCAAACTGTTCGGCGCCTTAGGGGCGGCAGGCGGCAACTCGCCCACACCATGCTAGGTGGACATGGGGAGCTTCTGACGTCTCCTTGGGCAATTATCCAGCGGTGGAAGGAATACTTCCAGGAGCTCCTCAATCCTACCAACACATATCCACAAGGTGGAACAGAGTCAGGAGACAGGAGGTGGACCATCCAATCTCTGGAGTGGAAGTTGCTGAAGTAGTGAAACAGCTGCCTAGCGGCGGAGCTCCAGGAGCGGATGAGATCCGCCCAAGGTATCTCAAGGCTGCTGGATGACTGGAGGGCTGTCCTGGTTGACACGCCTCTGCAACATTGCGTGGACATCAGGGGCAGTGCCCTTGGATTGGCAGACCGGGGTGGTGGTCCCTATCTTTAAGAGTGTGGACCAGAGGGTGTGTTCCAACTATAGGGGGATCACACTCCTCAGCCTCCTTTGGAAAGTCTATGCAAGGGTACTGGAAAAGAGGATTAGATCGATAGTCGAACCTCTGATTGAGGAGGAACAATGCGGGTTTCACCCTGGTCGTGGAACCACGGATCAGCTGTTCACCCTCGCTGGGGTGCTTGAGGGGTGCTGGGAGTTTGCCCAACCAGTCCACATGTGTTTTGTGGACTTGGAAAAGGCTTATGACTGGGTCCCCAGAAGCATCTTGTGGGGGGGTGCTCCGAGAGTATGGGGTGGGTGGTCCCTTGATAAAGGCCGTCCAATCCTTGTACCTTAGGAGGAGGAGCTTGGTCTGGATAGCCGGTTGTAAGTTGGACTTGTTCCCAGTGAGGCTTGGACTCCGCCAAGGCTGCCCTTTGTCACCGGTTCTGTTCATAACTTTTATGGACAGAATTTCTCAGCACAGCCGGGGAGGGGAGGGGGTCAAGCTCGGTGGGCAGAGGATCTTGTCACTGCTTTTTGCAGACGATGTGTATCTTCTGGCATCATCGAGCTGGGACCTACAACGCATGCTGGGGCGGTTCGCAACTGTGAGTGTGAAGCGGCAGGGATGCGGATCAGCACCTCCAAGTCAGAGTCCATGGTCCTTGCCTGGAAAAAGGAGAAAAGAGTGCCTTCTCCGGGTCGGGGAGGAGGTCCTGCCTCAGGTGGAGGAGTTCAAGTAGCTCGGGATCTTGTTCACGAGTGAGGGTAGGATGGAACGGGAGATCGACAGGTGGATTGGAGCGGCGTCAGAAGGGATGCGGGCGCTTAACCGATCTGTCATGGTGAAGAAGGAGCTGAGCCGGAAGGTGAAGCTCTCGATTTATCAGTCAATCTACGTCCCAATCCTCGCCTATGGCCATCAGCATTGGGTGATGACCGAAAGAACGAGATCGCAGATACAAGCGGTCGAAATGAGTTTCCTCCACAGGGTGGGCGGGCTCAGCCTTAGGGATAGGGTGAGAAGCTCAGACATCCGGAAGGAGCTCAGAGTGGAGCCGCTGCTTCTCCACATCGAGAGGAGTCAGTTGGGGTGGCTCGGGCATCTGGCCAGGATGCCTTCTGGTCGCCTCCCTTTAGAGGTGTTCCGGACATGTCCCACTGGGAAGAGGCCCCGTGGCTGGCCCAGGACTAGGTGGAGGGATTATATCTCTCACCTGGCTTGGGAGCGGCTGGGGGTCCCCCGGAGGAGCTGATGAAAGTGGCCAGGGAGAGGGCCGTCTGGGCCTCCCTCCTGAAGCTGCTGCCCCCGCGACCCGGATCTGGATGAAGCGGGAGAAGACGGAACGGAACGGGAACCCACTGTCTCGCTTCTGGTCCGTAATCAATCAATCAATCAATCAATCAATCTTTATTTCTATAGCGTCTTATACAATCAAAATTGTTTCAAGGCGCTTTACAGAATCCCAGGGCCTAACCCCAGACAAGCAACAGTGGCAAGAAAAACTCCCCTTTAACAGGAAGAAACCTGAGCAGGACCAGCTCATGTAGGGGACCTTCCTGCTGATGGCCGGCTGGGTAGAGAGAGAGAGAGAGAGGAGAGGAAGAAGAGGGAAGGAGAGGAGAGGCACAGAACACAGAAAACATACACAGAGATACAAAAATACAATATACAACAGGTCGGCGGGCCAGATGTTGTCATGCAGCTCCGACGGCGGCGATACCTGTAAATAAATAGAGGGGGCAAAAAACTACACAGGAATCTGCATAACTAGTCTGCTTAATGAGGAGGAGGAAAGGAGAGGAGAGGAAACCATCACCAGTGAGGAGGCCTGTCAGGTGATCCCGTTTCTGGACCCCGGCAGCCTTGGCCTATAGCAGCATAACTAGTATCTTAACCTGACGATTAGACGACCCCCTAAGTGTGATCATTAGTCTATCTATGATAGTAACTGGAACTACAGAATTAATAACAATAAGCTTTTCAAAGAGGTAGGTTTTAAGTCTGGTCCTGAAAGCAGCGATGGAGTCAGCCTCCCGTACCTGGACAGGGAGCTGGTTCCATAGCAGGGGGCCTGGTAGCTAAATGCTCAGCCCCCCAATCTACTCCCAAAGACTCTGGGAACCACAAGTAGACCAGCGTTCTGAGAGCGGAGCGGTCTATTGGGCTGATAAGGTATCACTAGCTCCTCCAGGTAGGATGGAGCTAGGCCTCTGAGGACCTTGTAGGTCAAGAGGAGGGTTTTAAAATGATTCTGAATTTAACGGGCAGCCAAGAAGAGACGCTAGTACAGGAGTTATGTGATCTCTTTGTCAATACCTGTCAGAACTCTGGCTGCAGCGTTCTGGACAAGCTGAAGACTTCTTAAAGAGTTGTTTGGGCACCCTAATAGTAGAGAATTACAATAGTCCAGCCTGGAAGTAACAAAAGCATGGACTAACTTTTCAGCATCATGCTGCAATAATATCTTCCTGATCTTTCTAATGTTCCTTAGGTGAAGAAAGGCACTTCTACAGACAAATTTTATGTGTGAGTTAAAGGAGAGGTTCTGATCAAAAGTTACTCCTAGATTCCTCACAGACAGACTAGTTTCAAAGGAGATACCATCTAGAGTGATAATGTGATCTAACCTATCCCTGAGAGGTTTAGGACCAAACACCATGACTTCAGTTTTTCCTGGGTTGAGGAGAAGGAAATTTGAAGACATCCAAGACTTTATGTCCTTAAGACAGGTCTGGAGCTTCACTAACTTCTCTGTCTCTTCTGGTTTCATGGATAAGTAGAGCTGTGTGTTCGTCCGTAACCATCCCAAACAACCAGGTACTGGATCCCCCTCCCTCGGTGGCGAGAAGGGACCAGGCGCTGGACAGCATACACTGGACCCCCTTCTACTATGCAGGGGGGGGAGCAGGTGGAGGCACCTGGGCCAATGGGTTCTCTGGAGCAGGCTTGATTTTAGAAACGTGAAACGTGGGGAGAAAGTGCAAAGACCTGGGAAGTCCGAGTCTGACTGCGACTGGGTTGACTAATCTCACAATAGGGAATGGACCGATAAACCTCGGGGCCAGCTTCCTGCTCTCAATGCACAGGGGGAGGTCCTTAGTGGGAAGCCAGACCTTCTGTCCCACTTGGTACACCAGCGCCTGGGAGCGTCGACCATTGGCAGACCTGGAGTATCAATCACTGGAGCCCTGCAGAGCTTTGCAGGCTTGTCTCCAGGTCTGCTGGCAGCGACAAACAAAGGCTTGTATGGAAGGGCAGGAGGCCTCCCCCTCCAGTGCCAGGAACAGGGGAGGCTGGTAACCATAGGCACACTGGAAGGGGGACAAGCCGGTGGCCAAGCTGACGAGGGTATTGTGGGCGTACTCCACCCACACGAGCTGTTGGGACCAGGACGAAGGGTTGGAAGACACCAGACAGCGGAGGGAGGTCTCCATGTCCTGGTTCTTCCTCTCGCTCTGGCCATTTGACTGTGGGTGGAAGCCAGAGGAAAGGCTGACCGAGGCCCCCAACAGAGAGCAAAACTCAAGCCAGAAGGTGGACATAAACTGGGGACCTTGGTCTGAGACGACATCGACCGGGATACCATGGAGCCGGACTACATGGAGGAGCGGTTCAGCAGTTTCCTTTGCCTAAGGGAGTTTCCTAAGGGGACCAAAGTGTGCCATCTTGCTGAACCTGTCAACTAAGGTCAGAATAACAGAGTGCCCAGCGGAGGGGGGAAGACCGGTGACGAAATCCAGAGAAATGTGAGACCAGGGGCGACTAGGAATGGGGAGTGAGTGAAGATAGCCCGCTGGTGCCTGATGGGACGGTTTGTGTTGGTTGCACGTTGGACAGGCCTGAACAAAAGGCGCACATCCTCCCCCAAAAAGGGCCACCAAAACTGTCGTTGGACGAACTCCCTGGTTCTCTGGATGACAGGTTAGTTTGGATGAATGTGACCACTGCAAAACCTCTGACCTGAGTGACGCCGGCACAAACAATCGATTGGGCGGACAGGCACTTGGACCCTGCTGGCCGGCAGAGGCAACTTTCACCCTCTCCTCAATGTCCCAGATGAGGGGGGCCAACAGGCAAGACGGAGGAAGGACTGGGGCTGGCTCTGACTGGAAACTGTCCTTGTGGGACTGGCTGTTGACAAGGCGTTGGGTTTGGTGTTGCGGGACCCTGGGCGGTAAGAAAGAGTAAAATGAAATCAGGTTGAGAACAGACCAGCGTGCTTGATGGGAATTGAGTCGTCTTGCCATGTGGATATACTCCAGGTTCTTGTGGTCAGTCCAAACCAGAAACGGAACCTTCGTACCTTCAAGCCAGTGCCGCCATGCCTCCAGTTTTACCGCCAGCAGTTCTGCAGAACTACTGGCGGTAAAACTGGAGAAGATGCCATCTTCTCCAGTTTTACACGGGTGCAGCTTCTGATCGGCCGCCGAGCACTGAGACAACACCGCCCCTACTCCCGTGTCAGAGGCATCCACTTCCACCACAAACTGATGGTCAGGATCGGGCAGCTGAAGAATAGGGGTGGTGGTGAATCGTGTCTTCAATGCCTCAAAGGCTTGATCTTCTTGCGGGCCCCAGGACCTTGGCGGGGTCCATCTGGAGACTTCCCTCTGCGATGATGTAGCCCAGAAAGGAAACCGTAGGCACGTGGAACTCGCACTTCTTGGCCTTCCCAAAGAGGGAGTTCTCCAACAGTCGTTGCAGGACAGATTGACCTGGCGTGATGTGTTCCTGCAAAGACTTCGAGACAATCAGGATGTCATCCAAATACACACTGAAATGTTGAGCATGTCCCGAAGTACGTCATTCACCAATGCCTGAAAAACGGCAGGAGCATTGGTTAAGCCAAACGGCATGACCAGGTACTCGTAATGCCAGGTGAGGTGTTGAACGCCGTCTTCCATTCATCCCCCTCCTGGATGCGGACCAGGTGATAAACGTGTTGGAGATCCAGTTTCTTGAAAACCCGAGCCCCCTGGAGGACCTCAAATGTCATGTGGACATGAAGGGCAGTGGGTACCAGTTCTTAACCGTTATGTCATTCAGACCCCTGTAGTCGATGCAGGGCCTGAGAGACTTGTCTTTTTCTACAAAGAAGAAACCTGCACCAGCCGGAGAGGACGAGGGTCAAATGATGCCGGCTGCCAAGGAGTCATTGATGTAGTTCTCCATCGCCTCCCTCTCAGGACCTGAAAGGGAATAGAGCCGCCCCTTGGGAGGGGAGGTGCCTGGAAGGAGGTTGAGTGCACAATTGTAGGGGCAGTGAGGGGGCAGTAAGGTTGCCTTGGCCTTACAAAAAACCTCACCCAAGTCATGGTACTCACACGGGACCTCCACGGGAAGGTCAGGCGAGCCAACAGAGGGAGCTGAATGCCAGGGAACTGCCGCTTTACTTAAACAAGCTCGATGGCAAAACGAGCTCCAACCCAAGATTGCCCCCGCTGACCAGTCAATATGTGGGTTATGACGGGCCAGCCAAGGGTAGCCCAGGATCAACGGAATGTGGGGTGAGGGGAGGACAGGGAACTGAATAGACTCATGGTGATTTACCGACATCAGCCTCACCGGCTCAGTTTGGTGCGTGACCATTCCCAGCAGGTGGCCGTCCAGGGCCCGGGCCGGCACGGACTTCAGCAACGGGACAGTATTTATTCCCAGCTGCTTCGCTAGGCTCTCGTCCATGAGGTTAGCGTCCGCACTGGAGTCTATGAGACATGACAAAACTCAGGACATTTCAGGCAGGAGGAGCTAGGCCACAAACAACGGTGCTCACCAGAAACTCCTCACCTACTGATGAGTTCCCACTTTTAACAGGCAGTTGGCCAGGAAGTGACCATGCCAGCCACAGTAGAGGTAGAGATTCTCCTTCCAACGCCGTTCCCACTCCTCAGGGGTCAGGGATGTGCGGCCCACCTGAATGGGCTCCATACCGCAGGACGCGGGGTCTGCGGTGGCTTGGGTCGAGCCCGGGACCGGGTTCCGTGGGAACCGAGGAATGGGTGTTGGTCCTCTGTCTCTCCAGCGAGCCTGGATCCGGAGGTCAATGTTTGTCGCCAGGGCGATGACATCAGGAAAGGGTTGCACCCCTCAGGCTCACCAGCATAGCATTCCGGGGGTCCAAAGCAGGGTTCGGTTAGTTGCCTGGGAGTGGAAGGGGGAAGCACAGCCCGGACTGGCTTGAGGGGAGGCCTTGCAGGAACCAGCTGGGCTATGCCAGCTATTAATTGTTGCACCTGACTAGCAAGGGAAGATAGGTTCTGCTTCTGAGTTGACGTCGACCGCCTTGCCTCTGATGCAAAGGACGCCATTGCTACTTTGTGTTGCTTTAGGGCCTCGAAGCAGCTCTTGGGGGTGTGTGGGTCCATGTGCGGCCAGATTGTACTGAGAGGGTGGAATGATTGGACCCAATCCCAGCACAACTGGTTGGCAGAAACTTTTATTAAAGGATGGTCGGGGATGGAAGAAGAGTCGATCAGCCGGGGTGGAGACGGAAGCGGGTGGTCGAGGACAAAGGCAGGTCAGATTGAGAGCAAAGCACAGGCAGGTTTACTGGGGAACAGAAGCAATGGGCAGGTCAGGGTCAGGCAGGGTCGAATCCAGAAGGTCAGGCAGGCAGGAAAACGCTGAAGAGTCATATGAAACACAGAGGACAATCTGGCAGGAAAGAGAAGGAACAGGTGAGTTAAATAACCAAGTGAGCAGGTGCAGGGAATTGGTGCTAATGAGTGGTGCCTTCAGGGGCATCACGGACAGAGGAGTACTGGGTAGGCGGAGAATCATGACAATGTGAGTGTTTGTGTTTGTAGGTCTAGTCACTCATTAATCAGGATCCCTATTATGACAACACAACAAAAACAAAAGTACCCCCCTTATTTTCCCAGGAAACCATCAACAGGAGCATCCCACCATGAGGCCGGTCCTGCTCAAGGTTACTAAAATCCTGTTAAGAGTTTTTCCTTGCCACTGTTACGTGCTGCTGGTCAGGCTCTTGGTTCCTGTAGAGCGCCTGGAGACATTTTTGAGCCCAAGACACACTAAATAAGTAAAGATGAACTGAATTTGAATTTCAATGTGCAGCGGTGTGGTCCATCAGGATAGAAGCTAAATTTGGAGGGAGCACAAAGTAAACACGCCACCCCCACCGTGATGGATGGGGGCCAGCAGGTAGCTGTAGCTCAGGCCTATTCTCTATCCTCCCTAAGCCCCTGCAGCTCCATCCCTGCTGCCATTTAAAACACTTGTGGTGTAAGCTTGAACCTCTTCAGATAATCTTAATCTTCAGATCATCAACCATGTTATTGATGTAATTGAATTTCCTGATATTTATTACATTGTTTTATTAAAAAGCATCATATTCCTGCATTGTGCAGCTCACACACACATGAGTCACCTCTTTCTTTTAATCGTCTGACTTTTCCAGTATCCAGTACTGGCCACTAGAGGCGAGTATCCAGTATTGTATACTGGCCACTAGAGGGCGACACAATATAAGGTAGTAATAAAGGGGCAGTTCCTATCACTTTGGCTATACAATTCATAATGTCTCAATCAGAACTTTGTTTCTGATTAATGAACACTACCATGCTTGGTTTGAACAGTTTTGAGTGGAACCACGTAGAGTGTGTTTTTAAAAATTTGCTTTGCTTTCATGCTTTTCTTGTTACCATGATTTTACTTTTCCATCTGCGCTGGAAATGCAAAAAAAGTGTTTGTTTTTTTTTTTTTTTACTCCCGCCCCTGAAGCTAATGTGCAGGGAATAAAAGGAGTAAAAGCCTTTGCTGCAATCAATGTAAGTGATGCTTTCATCACTTGCGCTGCACATGCACATTGAGTGATACTGACAGCTCAGTGAGCCTCATAGCGTGCGAAGGCTGAGGAAGTAACTGGGGTGAGAATGCTGCCACCGCAGTCCTGTGGCGGCTCAGCCTGAAGTCTGCGGTCGTCTCATTTCACCCTCACGGTCTCCAAACGAATTTCCAACCTGCCCTAAGCCTTCGCTTCGCTTCGCCAAACAACAAAAAAAAAAAAAAGGTATCAGCCACATTGAGACGACGAAGCTGAACGTCTACCCGCAGTTGCTTGATTCTCTAATTTTTCTCCAAACTGGTCACGTCGCAGTTTTGCAATGACATTTGCGCTTCTGAGATGATTTCTACAGCATGGGGTTACTCAAATGTGAAAAGGACTGTAATAAAGTAGGGGAGAAGGGCCTGGACAGGCTGCCAGGCCCCGACAGGGTACACACTCACACACATACACACACACACACACACACACACACACACACACACCATCCAAACTAGCAAACTCACTTGGTCTCAGTTTCTTAGTGGATGTGTCTTCATGTCAGGATTCAGTAATCCATCTTCCCACTGATGTCGCTCAGGCCCCATCTAACATCCCTGCCACAATTTAGAATTCTGCCAGACCTTCCTCGTCCTGAGATCTGGTGTTTTGGTGGTAGTTTTGAGTCCTTATAAGGAGATATTACAGATATTAAAACAGAGCCAGACTACCGGTGAAAGCAGACTAATGCAATCAGTTGTTTCTAAACCTGATAAGTGGTTTTCATGAGATGGATTTTTTTTATTTTTTACAGATTTCTGCGCTGTAATGTGAACGTCCTGGTGAGCATCATGCCTGAACTGTAAATGCACTAGTGGAGTGTGAGACAGTGTAATGCTCACTGACCGATATCTTTAACTGCTGCTGACCAACATGCAAACACACACACACCTTTTATCTTTTTGTTCAAGACCAGGGGGAAGTGAAGTTGGCCAAGGTGCCACTGCATTTAGGCAATTCGCTCGTCTCATGCTTTCTCACACAGACGTGCATACGTTCATTAGCTGGCTGCCCAGAAGGGTTACCAGAGGTCGCATTTGAAGAGAGGAACTGAAAAACAGGAAGAAAAGTGAGCTGCGAGGATGGCAGCGGCGTGTGTCTCATGAGCATGTGTGTGCCTCTGTTTAGCTGGGTGAGGCATGAGGCTCGGGAGGTTAAGCATGCGTCTTGTGCAATGGCGCCGATCAAAGCATCAAACGCAGGGGGAAGTGGTGCGTGTGCACGCGCGGGTGTGCGCACAAACACTCAGGCACGTCCTTGTGGTTCTATCTTTGTGGGGACTTTTGTAGACATAATGCAGTTCCCAGCCCCTCACCCTAACTCTCACCATCCCAGCTAAGCCCCCTGACCCTAATCTAAACCTAAACTCAATTCTAACCTTTAAACCAGGTGTTGACCCTCAAACACTCCTTTGAAGATGTGAGGACCAGCTAGAATGTCCTCACTTTGATAGTAGAATGCAGATCTTGGTACTCAGTATGTAGTAAGTATAAGAACACACACACGTATGCAAACACTCGCACACTCACACACACTCACTCTCGTTTATCCATGTTTTAACCTTAAATGTAATTCTTCAACCAGAAACTATGATGATCTTGTGGGGCCCAATATTTCTGGCCCACAACGATGGTCAGACCCCACAGCATGAACAAAATCCCTGAATTATTATCCCACATATGTCTGAGCACACACACACATACACACAGACGCACGCATATGCACACGCATGCACGCACACACACACACACACACACACACATACACATACTCACTCACACACACACACAAACATGCACACTGAGTGCCCAACAACTGAATGTAATTCAGACCGACAGCTAGCCTTCACGCTCTGACGCACCTCACTTCCCAAAATGGATGCAGAAGTACCATTTTACACACACACACACACACACACACACACACACACACACACACACACACACACACTAAATGGGCTTTCTGTCCACAGAAGCTGAAAACCCAAAACATTAAAAGGAGGAGGTGGATGTGGGAGTTGCATAGCTTGGAGGTGGGGGGGGGTGGGTTGACTAGCTGGGGTGAGTTCAGGCCAAGAAACAGAGAACAGAGGAGGGATGCAGTGAAAGACAGGTACAGACTATAAACAGTGTATGAGGAGCTGGGGGAGCCCAATCGTTGCAGGGGCCTTGTTTCTTCCGCTGCCATTGTCAGAAGAGTCAGGGGTTGCTACCATCTTGCTGTTTATCAATAAGTGCAATTAAAAAAAAAAATAAAGTTACGGTGTGGTTTTCCCACGCCACCTTTGAATGAACTTCATTCCCTTTGGGTTCCTTGCTAATGTCCTAGTAGTGGTAATGTGTGTTTGGTCCTAAACCTCTCAGGGATAGGTTAGATCACATTATCACTCTAGATGGTATCTCCTTTGAAACTAGTCTGTCTGTGAGGAATCTAGGAGTAACTTTTGATCAGAACCTCTCCTTTAACTCACACATAAAATTTGTCTGTAGAAGTACCTTTCTTCACCTGAGGAACATCAGAAAGATCAGGAAGATATTATTGCAGCATGATGCTGAAAAGTTAATTCATGCTTTTGTTACTTCCAGGCTGGACTATTGTAATTCTTACTATCAGGGTGCCCAAACAACTCTTTAAGAAGTCTTCAGCTTATCCAGAACGCTGCAGCCAGAGTTCTGACAGGTATTGACAAAGAGATCACATAACTCCTGTACTGGCGTCTCTCCATTGGCTGCCCGTTAAATTCAGAATCATTTTTAAAACCCTCCTCTGACCTACAAGGTCCTCAGAGGCCTAGCTCCATCCTACCTGGAGGAGCTAGTGATACCTTATCAGCCCAATAGACCACTCCGCCTCAGAACGCTGGTCTACTTGTGGTT
This sequence comes from Lagocephalus sceleratus, assembly GCA_911728415.1. Lineage (NCBI taxonomy): Eukaryota > Metazoa > Chordata > Actinopteri > Tetraodontiformes > Tetraodontidae > Lagocephalus > Lagocephalus sceleratus. The sequence goes on along the minus strand of CAJVRN010000111.1, from coordinate 822,094 downwards.
CCCAGAGTCTTGGGAGAGATTAGGGGCCGAGCATTTAGCTACCAGGCCCCTCTGCTATGGAACCAGCTCCATGTCCAGGTACGGGAGGCTGACTCCATCGCTACTTTAAGACCAGACTTAAAACCTACCTCTTGAAAAAGCTTATTGTTATTAATTCTGTAGTTCCAGTTACTATCATAAATAGACTAATGATCACACTTAGGGGGTCGTCTAATCGTTAGGTTAAGATACTAGTTATGCTGCTATAGGCCAAGGCTGCCGGGGTCCAGAAACATGATCACCTGACAGGCCTCTGCCACCACACTGGTGATGGTTTCCTCTCCTCTCCTCTCCTTTCCTCCTCCTCATTAAGCAGACTAGTTATGCAGATTCCTGTGTAGTTTTTCTGCCCCCCCCCCTCGATTTATTTACAGGTATCGCCGCCGTCGGAGCTGCATAACAACATCTGGCCCGCCGACCTGTTGTATATTGTATTTTTGTATCTCTGTGTGTGTTTCTGTGTTCTGTGCCTCTCCTCTCCCTCTTCTTCCTCTCCTCTCCTCTCCCTCTCCTCCTCTCTCTCTACCCAGCCGGCCATCAGCAGGAAGGTCCCCCTACATGAGCCTGGTCCTACTCAAGGTTTCTTCCTGTTAAAGGGGAGTTTTTCCTTGCCACTGTTGCTTGTCTGGGGTTAGGCCCTGGGATTCTGTAAAGCGCTTTGAAACAATTTTGATTGTATAAGACACTATAGAAATAAAGATTGATTGATTGATTGAATGTTACACAAAATATTACTGGAAACATGTGCTTTATCTATTCATTTCATGATTCATAATTAATTTGTGATTGATTTATTCAATAATCAGAATTATAGTCTCTTCTCTTTGATTTTACCTTTTGGGACTGCCAGTGACTAAGAAATCACCGTGCAAAAAAAATCACATATTTCACTAAACAGCCGTGCTATACACAAACACATCCAGGCATTACCGAGGGGTTTTCCTGAGCTCTCGCCATGTCAGTGCCACAGAATCACCCAATTGACTTGTTCCTACTATTCAATGGTCAGATGTTACACTGAGGGAGAGACGCCGAAGCCTTTTAAACACAGAGTAAACTGTAAGAACATGTTGTGCGAAGCGGTATGCTGGTGGAAAACGATTTCGAGAACGGCGCTGATGGCGGCGGTGAGGTGTGATTTAGTGCCCGAGAAGCAAATGGAGGAATGGCGGCGATGTTCCGGGCAAAGACTGAGTGTCATTTAATGCAGGGGTGCAGAAATTATTGCATGTCTGCCACCAGGAGCTGACTGGGGATGCGACGCATCGCTCATGCGGCTGCTATCCCCGCTGAATGGGAATTACCTTATTAGCACAGGCAGAACCCTAACTGCTGCGATGCGTACTAGCAAAGAGCTGAGCTGGCTAATGGCACTCTGTCACTCTAATGGTTTGTCTCTATCAAGTGGCCGCGCCTCGGCGGGACGCTTAGCTTCATCGCTCCTCCTGGCCTCCGATCGCCTCCCCTCAGTTGCTGGATGACCTTCCGGCTGGGGCTTAGGACGGGAAAGACATTGCCAGGAGATGCTTGCGCTTCTACACTACATCACGGTTATGATTTCTGCGGCTTCTGCTTTAGAGGTGCTTCGCCGTGATCTTCTGGAATATTTCATCGAAATGAAGAAAGCTCCTGATTGCCACTTTGGAACAATTAGCTCTAATGGCCCTGGTGTTTCACATGCGGGAAGCAATTCTCTTAGGGTATAAATCAAAAGAATGTCCAAGGGTGCGTTAAAGCGCAGTGCAGAGGCAAGATGAACATGCCTGATATGGTATTGGTGCTCCATGGTGCCATCAAACTAGCTCGGAACTGAGGGCGTGGACTTGATCTAGAGCATTCATCTCCATCCACATGAAAGTTTCTATCTAGATTTGTTCATACAGAAAAGGGTGACAATTATGAATGTGTGAGTACCAGTTTGGGATTAGAACCCCGTGATGTTAAACAGCTCGAGATACTCTCCCACTATTCCCAATCTATGTTTTGAAGGCATCAGGACAGGCTGTGAACGTGCAGGAAGAAGATGGGCCCTGTGCCCTTTTTTTGCAGAGGAGAGAGGAACAGTTTGCAATTTGTTTAAAACATGAATACATTTAATATTTCATTTTTTCTTCCACAGAGGAACAGCGAAGGTCATTAAGACCCGCTGAATAGGCAGATCTAACGCAAGGCTACAGAGCGTATTTATTATTAAAACGGGAGAAAAATGAACAGATCCCTATTCGCTTAACGGTTACTTACAGGTGATTTATCGCAGCAGTTTTAACCCCGCTGACATACAGACCTCCTTGCTTCCACTTGCTGGCCACATTGTTGATGACTGATAAACGTTATCGGTTGCCTGTCCTTCATTCTGCACTTCATCACTTTTTTTTTTTCATAGTCGCAGCAGTGGCTAAAGCCACAGGCACCGAGGAAAAAGAGACAGCGCTAGATAATATAAATGAACACTCACCCTGCAGCGAGTTACAGTTACAAATTACAGGCGATCTGCCTCTGTAATCTGTCAAGATGGCATTGAGAGTGGTTTGTTTTCGACAACCTCGGAGTGTTGATATGGGAAATCGAGTGTTTCTGCATCACTTGTTTTTTATGGTACCGTCTGATGTACCCAGCATAATGGCAGTGACCCAAAAATAATAAACTCTAGAGCCAGTTAGACTGTTGAACCCAGCCATGTGGGTAGTGACAGACAGACATGCAAGGGTAGGACACATCAGGTAACATAACAGTGGCAGGTGACCCATAGGGGGCGCTGTGGCGCCCACCTTCCTGATAAAAGGGGGAAAAGTGTCAACTGTATTTTTACAAATCGCGTTATAAATGTTGGTTTTACCACCAGTGTGTGTACCCACAGCAACATGAATTATATAATAGCATTTCCACCAACTGCCACTCATTCACCAGTGAATTTCCACAGACGGCCTCGTATCGTTTTCGTCCAGCTGTGCAGCAAATTAACCAATCACGTACTGCTGCCAGGGCAGATTAATACATTTGTGGCCAATCAGGGTCGCAGAATTTTATGGTCTTGGGGCGTTGAAAAAATCACCTTCACTGCAGAAAATCTTGATTTAAAAAATAAAAAAAATGCTTTTGTGACAGTGCAATGCTTTTAAAGTTTTGAAATATGAATTAAAATGCAATATTATCCAAATCATCATTATTTCACATAACACGTATCCAGTCATTTGTGTTCATTGTTTTGGGTTACTAAAGCTGACCTTGTCCTGAATTCACAGCCCCACCTAGAATATTTTCAACCAGCCGTAACAAAGTGATTCCTGAACAGCTGTGGGGTGGTTGATCAGGTGTAAAAAGAAATCTCGTATTATTGAATAATTCAAAACTTTCAAAAGAATCTACTTCCCCCACATTTGTTATTTCTGTGGAAATGAAAGCATCACTCTTTAAGTCAAGTCAGACAGTTTCAACATTGCTGAAAAAAGCTGGTTTAACCACAAGGTTGCCAGTAAAGCGGCTTTTCTGTGTTCTGTTCTTGATAATTTTCGCCACATTTAACGAGCAAGGTCCAGATAAGACTCATCCACACTGGACTTGATTAGCACTGATAATAGATAGGTCTGACCACGCAGAGTAGGACCGGTTTCTGAAGGAAAAAAGAAAAAAAGGTAACATTAAAAAGAAAAGCATCTTGGCAGCTCAAATATTTGAAGCCTTTGTCATTTTCTATCTACCTCAGTGCCTAATTGAGCCTCCTCTGGGAGTGGATGTCAGCTGCAAAACACCTCAAACATGCTGGAGGGGAGGTAACCTGTCACAGTCAGCACGCCCTTTTTCCTGCTGAGGTTACATAATTGGTGCAACTAGAACCAGGGCTTGTTCTGAGCCTGCCGAGGGAAGCTCCAACGAGCTCGGCACTTTGAAACTTCTGGGGGGGAACGACGCTTTAAATCCCAAAATAGTGTACGAGCAAAAATATTGTGTCGCAATCTCCCTGCGATAAGGAGGTGCAACTTTTCATTCTCTCTGACCTAATTTTCATTTAATCCAGCGCCAAGCTGCCTGGGAGGAAATCAGCCGTTAAAATGATTTGTGTGTTGGAAAATGGCCAGCAATAATGAGGAAGGAATGTTAATTTTGTGGATGTAAAAAATAAATAAATAAAAAATGCACATCACCTCAAGCTTTGATTGCTGAATTAAATCAGTTTATTCAGTGTGACTACTGAGATGTTGGTTTAAGTGAGTGGTTTCTTTTTCTTTGTTTTTTGTCTGACTACATCACGCCCCAAATCTTTATATCCCACATTCAGAAAAGCAGCTCGACTGTTACTGCTGCCTTCAGTGGGACGGGACTTCCTTGTTGTTCCCGTGAGACCATCTATCCTTGGTACACATTGTGCGTCTGAAGGCAGCAGACGATCTGTCATTCATGCTATTAGTTCATGGTTATCATCAGCTGTGGCCATTCCATTAGCCTGAAGACATTAGCTGCAGCCATCAGCAAAGCCATTAAGGTTTCTCCCTGCTAAAAGGCTACCGTCCCTCACAAAGACTCATTACCCATAGATGGAGGGAAGAAAGAGGGGGCAGAGGTGCCTAAGAAAAGGGAAATTCGGAATGATTCAAGGAGGGCGGGTGCAAGAAAGCAGGCAAATGAAGGCTGAGGTCACTTTATTCACATTTCTCTCCACTCCCAGTGTGAAAATAGACATGCGCTCATGTTTTCTATGGAAGGGGAAAGAAAAACCTGCAAAAGAAGGTAATATTGAAGCAAGAGAATATGATGAAATACATCAATACGTGAGTCTTTATTCTTATAGCGCGAGTTTGTCACAGCTGCGGGCAGCCCCGCTCTTGGATCCGCCTCGACGCTGCGTACCTCTGGCCAATCAGGCCAATCACATGGCCAATCGTTTAAGTCCTGGCCAAACATTTCACCTCTGCCAGATTGTTTTCTGTAGTTGTCATGACATTCCAGTGTTTTTCTGTCTGCCCGACTCCAACCCTGCCTGTCCCTGACCTGCCGTTTGCTTCTGTTCCCTGGTAAACCTGACTGCCTTCTGTCCCTGCATAACTCTGATAATAGTGCGGTGTCAAACCGAGCTCTGGTGTCACTCTTGGGTTCTCGTCTGGTCCATGACATAGTTACCACTACAAGACTATCTTCTTCTCAATTGCTCCATTTATATTTTTGTGTTTTCAGAACATCAAAGATAAGGATATTTAGGAATGGATCTTTTCAGCATTTCGGGACATTCCACCTGCCCTACCATCTTTGCTATGACAGTATTTGTGTGAATATTATGGATTATAGAGATATATTCTCACAGTCATAACAACATACTGCAGAATTTCTATATATTTATTTGTATATCAGAGCACATTTGCTCTGATATAAATGGTATATGTTGTGCTCAGAGCAACCATCTTTCATGACATGAAAGATGTTTTGTGGCAAAAGCTAAAAGGCTCTATATTTTCCAATCCATCAGTTGTTTGAATAATTCCAGGCACGCGTACATAAAATGTCATTTACCATCATATGACTGATGATGGTGTTGGTATGGAACACGTCATGATGGATATGATCGTACACAAACATACTACTGTTTACAGAGTACTTTCTTTGAAGTAAAAACGACATGATAGTTTCAGTAAATGAGCAGTATGTGAGTTTGTGACCAAAGCTGGTACTGCAATCAGCATCAAAATAGTGCGGAGTGTGGAACCCCCTCCCCCTAGAGTAGAGGTTGCCAGTTAGGTTTATTACCTAATCAATTTGATGACCTGCCTGCATGTGTGCTAGCGTTCAAAGAACACAAAAAATATTATTTGACTGTAGAGAATAGTTCAAATGTCTGTACCTACATTAATGTGAATTGAGTTTGCGAAAATTAACACCATCATTCTTCACATTCTTCTTCGCTTTCAGCTGTCTCCATCTTTCAAAGGCATCTCCTAGACAGACCCTTGTTTGGTTTCTGATTTTGTCATATTTGGGACTCATAACAAGGCCTTTTGGGTTTTATAACATCAGACATTTGTGATATGAAATGTTCGTATCTGCTGCTCAGTGGTAGCTGGCATACTGAAACCCTACTGAATTTGTGATTGGGAGATGGTGGATGGTGGAGGGCGGGGCAACAGACCAAAAACAATATGATAGCAACACTATGTGGGAAGCCACATTACTTTTGAAATGTTCTGTCTAGACTACTCTTATCAGTTATACAAGTATTTCATTATTCTGGTGACACATCAGATCTAAGTTATGATAATTTTAAATACATTTCTTATGCATAGCACCTTTAACACAAATAGCAGAGAATGAAACACAGGAGGGACACCTTTGAACCATCAGGGCTGTGATAATTTTGGACTACATCTTTCTTACACGCGTTAATTCTTCTCGTCCAGACGGCCCGTCTCCTCTGCACCATCATCAGAGGCTTCCACAAAATTGTGTCCTGACCTTCCGACTGTGTTGACAATGTGCTGGCATGGTTTCCTCATGAGCCAATCATTTTGTGTTTCTGCCCACTGGATTTCTGTTCTGTTGTTTCAGTTCGCTTTGAGAAAATTGGGGGATTTCTTTTCTTTGTTGTTTGCTTTTTCATCTTTCTCTTCTTGGGGAACTTCCGCATCAGATCTTCAACTCTGTTGTTAGAACGTGACACCCTGGCGTGCAGAAAAGCGCTTTCGAACAAAAGGCAGACCTTGACCGAAGAGGTAAAGTTCAGCTACATAAAGAGAACCATCCCAAGAATGGAACAAAAATAGATCCATGCATACCAAATGAGATGAGGGAGTAGAAGTACGTCCAAGACTTTTCAAGGACTTTTCAAGGAAATGTTGACAATGCGGAAAAAAAACCCCACCAATAACAAAAAGAAACAGAAATACAAATGTAACAACAAAACAGAAATCTGAGAAGACCCCCAGGCTTCAGCCAGCATGGAGATTTAGGAGAATGATGCACAGAGGTATTTAAAAACGAGTGTGAGTTTAGCCTTTGACCCAATGTTCTTTTCTATCCCTGAATACTTTAGGGCCCCTTAATGCCTCACATGAATGTACATTAGCTGGTGGGCAGTCACACACACGCACACACGCACACACAGACACACACAGACACACACACACAAAGAGTCGCTGCAGGGGTGGCTGACTTCATTAGTTATCATCTCTGTTTTTCTTCTGTGTCCCTCTTGGCCCTCTCATTTGCAGGTTGACTCACGGGTTGGAAATTTCTCTTCGTCTCTCCCCCCTCTCCCAGCAACCTCAGTTTCAGTGGGTTTTCTTCGGATCCCCAATCAGGTGCTTGACTATGTAGGTCAGAAGGAGAATAGAAGGGGGGGAAGAAGTCATGTGCCTTGTATTCTCAATAATTAATCAAAGGTTCCAGGGGTCAGAGAACCTGTAATGAACTGTGATTTAAATCTCAGATTTCTGAGATTGTGTTTCTTCTTTTTATTTAAAGCCTTTGAATGTTTCTTTATTTTAATGACAGGTTGGGGAATAAATGGAGGTAAGTGAGAAAGATTTCTGTGGAAAAAAAACAACTGAACAGGCTTTGTTCAGATGTGTCCAAGTTAACTGTGTGAGATGAGGCCTTCTGCTGCTCCTCATCTGTCCATTTCTGCTGTATGTACTGGCCCGATCACACATTCATCGGTGTGGTTTTTTTGTCGTTGGGGTCCTATTTATTCCTGATAACTCCCTCTGCGAGCTGCTGCCACGGCCACCTTGTTTCGCATCTCCTTTTTGACATCACCAATTGCTCTTGAGGAACAGTGTTAAATCTCACAGGGGGCCTGGAAATTGATGGGTTCTCCAGAGCAGACGTCGCTGACGAATCTTTGACGTCCACACCCGCGCGGCTCACGCAGATGACTTCATAGACCTATGCAGGCATGTGCCACAGGATATCCTGCTGTAGGCGTCAGTCCGAGGAAGGGGAAGTGCAATCTTCAGAAGCTCCCGAGGGGAGAAGTTTCAGCTTTATGACAAGATCAAGTGTCAAATGAAACTCTTGAATCAGACTGTTTGCTATGGTAGCGGTTTGGTATGGTTGTTGGGTGGGAAGTTCGGATATTAAAAACTCCCCCTCCTTTTCTTTTGGGCTAAAATTTTGCTTCTTTTCTGCACGTAGGTGAAAGGTGGTGTGGTTAATTGGTTATCTTAAATAATTCCACAATCTACAACACCTATAAAAGTATCCACTTAACGTTAACGTCCTTAGATTTCCCCACCTAAACCCTGTCAAATCACATGTGGAGGCTCTACTTTTCCTCAAGTCTACTTTTTAACGCTCAGCTTTTAGGAGAATGTGCAGCCATTTTCTGGTCCAGCCACAGATCCAGGAGACCGATGTCTGAGCCTTGAATTTGCTGCTCCAGAACATTGACTTTGTTGCGATCAAATCATTTCTGTCCACTTTTCTCTGCATCTTTTCTTATAATTTAGTTCCAGATTGGATCAGATTGTCCCCCAGGATATCTTCTGGGCTTGTTTTATCCAGATTAAGATTATCTTCATTGCTGAGGATTAGGGTGATCATGCTTAATAAAGCAATGTTGACACTAAGTGTGACAGGGAATTTCACTGTCCTGTGTCAGAGTGGCTTTTTATAGATTATCATTCTACTGAGATGACTATGAAAAGGCCTTCTGATGCAAGCAGAGCAGGAAGTCAAGGCCGTGACCGTGAGGTATACGATGGAGCCTGGGAGACGGGAAGCTCAGTGCTTGAAGCAAATGTGGAATAAAACAATAGAGGATCTTTGACATTGTGGGATTCCCCTACATTCTCTGTCTGTTTATCCAGAGACCATTCATACAGAGGGACTAAATGCATGTGGACACAGACCGCTTGTCATGTGCGGGAATGAGAACCAGGGGACGCAGTGTTTGTGCCCTCACACAGAGAGTTTATTGTTAAGGACATCCACGAATCACAGCAATAAACTCAGTAAAAAGAAAGCAGGGTGAATGATTCACTGGAATAAAGATGCAGAGGAAGTGCCTTGATTTTCTTTATCTATTTATTCAGATAACTCGGAGCAGTTGTGTTGTGCTGTGTGTGTGTGTGTGTGGGGGGGAGTCTTCACTCTCTGAAGACCTACTTTACCCCCTACCTTAACCTTAAAAAAAAAAGAAACCTTATTAGGATTTTAGTTTAGGCTCAAAGGGAAGGGGGATTCCCCACTCTAGGATTGCATGCAAACACACAGACACACAAGCACGTGCACACACATGCAAACACACATGATCCAGCTCATGTAATGGGGTCACGGAGAACTCTGTTCACTACTTGTCTCCTTTTATATAAACTCTCCTCATCTCGCCTCAGGTTTCACATTAAGCCCGTTTATTGTTGTGCCCCTTTATTTCATTTGGCTCATCTTGTTTTATCTCTTGCAACAAAATATGATAGTTTGAATGTTCCCGTATGTATTTCATGCAAGTGAGAGAAGAATTTTGCCAAAAAGGTGAAGTACTAATATGGCAGAGAGATTCGTGGCAGTAAAAAAAAAAAGAGCTGTGACTACTGTGTAAAAAGTGAAATGCGACAATTTGTTGCTCCTTTTTGATGGATGTTGTGTGACCTCTTATGTCCACTGGAAAATAGAAACCATTTTATATCAGAGTCAAGCCCTACTGACAAATGTGAATAGGGGACTTTTGTAAAGGATTCTGTGACACTAAGTGAACGGGTAGTTTTCTTTTTTAAATCCCCATTATTGATGTAACTGTTGTCCCGTGTGGTTGGCAGCTTCAGTTTTCTGGGGGGATCGGACACCCCGTCCGGAAAAATGTGAAAAATCACCTCGGAAACAATCAGGCTATAAACCAATATGTCTGGCAACAAATCACAAACTTACTTGCTATTTTTGCAGCTTTTTTTTTTTTTTTTTTTTGATCAGTTGATGTAAGCTACCACTTCATGGCACGCAATGATGGCACTGTCTTCAGGCTTTGACTATGAAGAGAGAACCATGTCACATTGTTCACATACAATACATCATTTTACACTTGTTGACTCACTTTACAGAATACTGCTTTACTTACATTATTCTTGACGCAGCTGCACACAAACACACAAGAATACATATCACTGTATGTGTATATGTGTGTGCCTGTACATTCCCATTGATTAAATTTTAAAGCTCAGAGTTGGCCTGATTCAGACTGCAATTCATGCATGTGGGTTTTGCTTCTCACTGACCCGTACATAACAGGAACAAAAGGATATCCACCAGCGGGGTAACGTAGACGCATGCACGCGAGAAGCAGACGCCATCATGTGTTAAACATAACCAAGGCACATACTCACGCGCACAAATCCATACCACCCCACTGGCTATGCCATGCATGTTGGACAGTGTTACAAATGTTCGTATCTGTTTGCCAAGGCTTTGATTCTGAGCTGCACAGGGATGAGCATTGACATGCAAATACCCACAGTTATGAGATGTGACATGCTTGTATGTGACACACATGTCTCACATCACGCAATGGCCTGAACTGAGGCCCCTGTTGTTGTTCACTATACTGTGAAATCAGTTCTTTATGTAGAGACAGGCTCAAGGACAGAGATGGGGAAGCTCTCAATAGAAATCAATTCATTTTTTTTATGTGTCATTAATCTGAGAGGATTATCATTTATAGAAGTGTGTAAAAAAAAGATATCTCGACTGGCAAGAGTATTTATTTGGGTGTGTTTATATGAATGAGAATGGTGAGAGGACAAAGACATTCATCTAATGATGATTCTAAAAAAAGGTTCCTCTATATCCTTTACCTCTCCTCCTCTCTCCCTGCCCAGCCGGCCATCAGCAGGAAGGTCCCCCTACATGAGCCTGGTCCTGCTCAAGGTTTCTTTCTGTTAAAGGGGAGGTTTTCCTTGCCACTGTTGCTTGTCTGGGGTTAGGCCCTGGGATTCTGTAAAGCACCTTGAAACAATTTTTGATTGTAGATGCTATATAAATAAAGATTGATTTGATTTGATTTATATACCTTAATGCAAATCTGCAAAAATGTGTGAAATACAGTCATCAATGTAGAGAAGAAGTGAAAAGAAAAAATGACATTTTTCTGACTAATGTGAGTGTGTGTATGTTTTAAAAATGTTTCTCGACCTTCAAGCAAAGAACCCTCAACAGCCTTGATGGAAATTAATTACATTTATCTGTGATCTACTGGTTGAGTAGAGAAAACATGTAGTGTCACTAAACAGCTACAGAAGCAAATAGAAAACACAGTCTTCTGGATAGATAGACAGATTGACAGACAGACATGCCATTTGCATGATTTCCAGTCTGTGTGAAAAATATGACCTACAAATGTTTCTGTGTTTCTCCAATACTGCATGATCATTTCTGTGATGTATGCCAGGGCAACAATGATGAACACACCCGCTACATGCATGCATGTTTACATTTTCCCCATTGCCTCCCCCGGCCCACAGAATTATAGCACTACTAAATCCGGATTGTTAGCCTTTTCTTAACTCATATCTCCTCTGCTTCGCGTTTTAACGCAGTCTTTTACATGTTCACTACTGTGTGATCCTTTTTTTGCACATCATTCTCGGCCCTGTTCTCTCTGTGCCTCATTTTATTCATCTTCGGCTTTCCCCTGAAAAGTGTAACCTACTTACAGCACAGCTGTCTGATGAATAATGGAAGAGAGAGTTACTATCATCATCTTCATTAGGGGGTCCACTTTGATCCCCCTCTATTACTCCCTCCCATTTAAACTGTCCTCCCAAGTTTCCCCTTACATCACTTTATTTTTGATTTGTTTCTTTCTGTTCTTTTTCGCCCTTATCCATAAAAATGACTAATTTGTACAATGGAAAACATACATTGCTAACCAAATGCACATTCCACTCCCTGCTCCATGTTTCCTCTTGTGTTTTATCCACCTACATAACAGATCAAAATTCCAAAAAGCAAAAGTAATATCAGAAAAGAATTTGTTCCAAATTCTGAATTATAGCAAAGTCCTCCACTTAAATGCTGCTTATTTCTAATGAGGGTCATGGGGGCACTGGAGTCAATCCAATACAACCCAGAGAAACCCCTGACAGAGAAGTAAACTCCACACAGAGGGCCCCCCAGCTGGATTTGAACCCAGATCTTTCTTGCCAAGAGGCAGCACTGCTAATGACCGTGCTTATGAATTCTTGAATAAAGGCTTTGAAGAGACTAAATCTGCTCTAACAAAGAAAAGGACAGGGCTGGCGACTGCTACCCGCTAAGAAGTTAAGGTCACAGTGGCATCATCTGGCTTTATCCTCTTCCCAGCCTCCTTCACAGGAAGCACGGAATCATTTCTGTGGAAAGCAATGCCAATTTTCCACCCCCCAAAAAAAGATAAGATTAAAGATATGGAAGAATGCTTTTGATAGCATTTGACTTTGAAATTTAAACCCTCTACTAATAATATGTGGAGGAATCTATAGCCTCGACTAAAGACTTTGATCTTCTAAATTGTAACTTTAGAAATGCACAAAGCTCTTACTTCATCAGCAAACAGTTACTTACTGAGATACGATGATTCTTTAATTAATCTGTGTTACCAATAGCCCCATGGCCACACACTCCAGCGTGGGTATATCACACTGTTAAAGTGCCCATTTACACCGCCTGCACTTACACCCAAGTGTGAAAACGTGGCCTTTATATAACCTCTCCTCCCCTCCTTTCCACTTTCATCATCTTTCATCCACAAACACAAAACCCAGCGTTTTTTTTTTTACAAAATGAACACCTCAAATCACATGTTTAGTCCTAAAATCATGAAACTTATAAGCATAAAAGGAAACTAACCTTCTGAGTTATATTAAAGGGATTTCTTTCTTTTATAAACTACATTTTCATCTATTTTTCTCCAATTCTTCTTCTGCCAACCCCTTTTCACCTTTTCCCTGACTTTCCATAGATTTAACGGCCTACATTGATTAATAGGCAGTGGTGAATGTGATGTTTTCCTTTTCTCTGCTCATATTCTACCTGGCAGTTAATCGATACATGGAGACCTCAAAGGAAGGACGCGTCTTTATGGTTTGCTTCAGAGGGGTGTACCGACGCTGTCGATGTGATGTGTTCACAGACAATGGGAACAGATGCTGCAGCTACATTCAACAGTCTGACAGGATAATAAATAGAATCATTTCAGCACCGTAGCCAGGATGAGAGTCATTTGGAGCCGTGTATTCTTCCAGCTCTCTGGAGTGAAGACTTGACTCGGTTTCTTCACTGTGAAAATTCTACCTGTTGGAGGGAAAATCGATCGGGCTCTCCCAACACCTGTTGGATAATTGACAGGTATGTCAGCTCTAAAAATACCTGGAGCCCTTAATTAGCCCATGGACCATGTGACTTGCACAGACCTGCCCGAACCTACCACATGTCAATGAGCCTCCACCTCCATTCCCAAATATCTATCCTTGGTTGGCAGTTCCGGTCAAGGGCACACATATTCCTTTAGGGACAGATTCCAAACTCTCCTTTATTTTGAGTCTTGAGACACCTACAAGTCCAGACCTTACCTACCAGACCTTCACCAGGGAACTCTAGGTCCAGTGATTAATGCAGCTATGCTAATGCTCAGATCTAATGCCTGATCAACCCTAAGTATTGTAGTAAATATAGAGCTACAGCCTCAAGTTGTCAGGGGACACTGACACAATCTACTGAACTATTTCCCTCTCACTTCCTTGGCTGCATGTCTACACCTCTGTCCTCCCCTCCCCTCTCCTACTCTCCTCTTCTTATCACTCCTTACCTCCCACCCTCTCCTCTCCCCCCCCTTCTCTCTACTCTCCTTTCCTTACCTCTTTCCTCCCCTTCTATCCACCCTTCCCCTCCTTTGCTCTTCTTGCCTCCTCCCCTCCCCTTCCCCCCTTCTATCCTCCCTTCTCCTCCTTTCCTCTTCTTGCCTCCTCCCCTCTTCTCCACTCCTCACCTCCCATCCTCTCCCCTCCTACTCTCCCCTCTCCTTCTGTCCCCTCCTCTCTCTTCCCATCCTCTCCTCTCTCCTCCCATCATCTCCTCTCCCCTCTCCTCCTCACCTCCACTTCCCTCCTTTCTCCTGCTATCCTCTCCTCTCCCCTCTCCTCCTATCCTCTCTTCTTCCCTCCCCTCCTTTATTCCTCACCTCTACATACATGTGACCTCTGGTTACACTGACCTCCCCATTATTTCGATCAATGTCTTTAGCAAAACAACACTTTACTCATATTAGTTGAAACACATTCAGTCTGTAATTGCATGTGTGTTCAAGGTTTCTTCCTGTTAAAAGGGAATGCTTCCTTGAAACTGTTGTCTCACTGTGCTTGCTTCAGGGTCAGGCTCTGGGTTTCTGGAAATCACAGAGACATTGTTCATTCTAATTGATTCTGTATAAATAGAGCTAAGTTGAATTGAGCAGTAAAGTCCCTCAGTCATCAGGTCCATGGTGTCTGAGGACATTAGCAGTAAAAAGAAAAGAAAAAGAAAGAAGTGAGCAGAATTTTCTCACATCCTCAGTCAGTACAGGTCCATCTAGGTGCACTCACCAGAAAAGGAAACTAGGTGGAAAATAAGCAATATGCCCCTCCCTTTGGGTGAATTACAGTAACCCCATGTGTTATTAATGAAACCTTTAAACTGCATTCTTTAAGATACACATAATTATCTCCCAATGGTACAGATTCTTGATAATTACTTGAGGAATTACCTTCAAAATATCATTCTTTGCTCTAAGAACAGCCTAAGACTCTAGACTGGAGTTCTTGATGCTCTATCTCACATTTGAATACAGATTATAAACAACCAACTAAAACTAAAATCCAGCCCTCATACTGGCAAAGATAAGTACTTCTGTATATGCAGATGACCTATTGTTGATTTCCACTATCCTATCATGGTAGGAGGTAAATTTGTAGTTTTCTACTTACTCAACCAATCATTTTCTTATTGTCAGTTGTAGTTGTCCAAATTTTAGTTCATTCTGCTGTGAAGGTTATTTTTCACTGTCACCTCAACTCACCTTCAGGTTTGTATCCTGGTTGGGACAGAGGCTGGGAGTCTTTCTGTGTGGAGTGTGCATGTTCTCCCTGTGCCTGCTCGGGTACTCCAGCTTCCTCCCACAGTCCAAAGACATGACAACTGGGGAAATAGGTTAATTGGTGATTCTAAATTGCACATAGGTGTGGCTGTGAGTGTGACTGGTGTTCCCCACGTTTGCCTAATGGCAGCTGGGTGACCCTCTGTGGAGGACTAGGTGGTAGATAATGGATGGATAAATATCAAGAATGATATACTACTGAAGATCTAAATATCTAAATATTTCCCATTTTCACCATGATAGTTTCCAAATTCAAAAAGAATATGGACAATATACAAAGTTAGGAGAAAATAATGGGAAAGAGTGGAAAATAATAGGTTTAAATAATGAGGAAATAGTGCTACAATGGAAGAAGCCTAATAGAAAATGAAAGAAGTAAACTATTTACATATTTATTTATACATATTTAATCTGATGTTTAATAGTTTAATGTATATAAATGCTTTGGATACAATGCAATAGGTTGAATAAAGGGTAAAATTATCATGAATACTTAAAACACATTCAAATAAAATAAAAAACAGACAGTTTGCAGTTTG
The DNA here is from genome assembly GCA_911728415.1 of Lagocephalus sceleratus. Taxonomy (NCBI): domain Eukaryota; kingdom Metazoa; phylum Chordata; class Actinopteri; order Tetraodontiformes; family Tetraodontidae; genus Lagocephalus; species Lagocephalus sceleratus. The sequence continues at coordinate 806,434 of CAJVRN010000111.1, read as the reverse complement.
AATGGGCAGCTTATGCAAAAATGAAAACAAATGTAAATGAAAGCACATTTGCTTGTTACAGATGAAAAGATTGGAAAGGCTCTACTGAGACAGCTGGGATAAAAGAACAAAGAAGAGAAAGGTTTAACACAATTTTTTTTAGGAAGAGCACTAAAGCACTAAATTCTAATGTGGCTATGTGATATCTTACAATAAATTATAATTTCGTTTTATACATTATTATACAGCATGGTATAATAATGTATTATGTATGAACATACTGGTCAATAATGTTGACCAGTATGTTCATGAAAAGTCAGTTGCTTGTCTTTTTTTGCGTTTTTTAGCTGGCTGCACAGTCAGGAAAAAAACGAACGTACAACAGACAGGCAGCGAGTGTTAGACAGAATTTCACCGTGTTGCAAAGTCAATAAAGTCACACAGCAACTGACTTTGATAAATACCTAATGTATCTGATCGTTGCCATGCAAAGCAACAAAAGAATGGACCCAAACCATGATTTCAATGCCTGACACATTTGGTCGTTAGCAGATCACCTCAGACCCAGCTTTACAAATGGAATTAACCCCGATGAACAAGCACCTAGCCACATGAAGGTATATGTGTAAGACACGCAAACTGCACAAGGACGTGCTGTGGTCCCCAATGCAAAAATGGATGGAATGATGAGAGTGGAAATAAAAAGTGTGTTGGAAAAAAGAGGAAGTAGTGAAAGCAGATAAACGATAAACAAAACCATTGACGACACGACGGCAGCCCAACTGCTGCTGTGGAGCGTTTTACTTTGGAGCCTCTCTGTGTACTGACAATAGTTAAAGCTTCCATTCAAGACTGACAGATACAGCTGCACATTAGGCTGTCACTTTTATTAGACAATGTCTACTGAACAGCCTGTAATTACACTAACACTCAAATCAAGCTCAGTACCCCCAACAACCCCCCCAAATAAAGACTAACACTATTCTAACACGTTATAAGTCATGACTTGTCACTGCCATTTATTTTATGATGAGGTATTTGGTACATATTGTCTATGTATTTAAGAGAAAATATTAAAATGTGTTTATAGAGGTTTAAAGTAGCAGAACACTTGGCACGTGCAGGTAGGTGGAGCTCGTGCACAGCTGGTGTCGAGAGAGGTATAGGGAGAGATAGAGAGAGAGACGGGTAGAGAGACAGAGAGGAAGACAGAGAGAGGTAGAGAGAGATAGAGAGAGAAGTAGAGAGAGAGACAGGTAGATAGAGGGGTAGAGAGAGGTAGAGAGACACAGACAGAGGTGGAGGTAGAGATCGTTGGGTGCAGCTCTGAGGTTATCATAGGACACTGTCGGACTTCAGCTCCCCGCAACAAGAAGCTCCCTAAACCGTGACTGTCCTGGACCTCCGCCCGCATCACCCACAACAATTTCGTCTCTTTGGCGCTGCCCCCGCTCACAACAGCCGCTCGGCTCCGTCACGCGTCCGCTCACTTGTCGGACTCGCTCCTTCAGGACAGACCGGTACCGGGCAGCGCCAGCGCGTAGCCGGCGACACCGTCCGTCCGTCGGCCTGCCAGCCCCCCCCCCTCCCGGGGAGACACGCGTAGGTGACACCGGAGCGGCGGTTCCGGGGAAACGCGCGTGCGCGTGTGTGCGCGCGCGTGTCCGCTGACGCACTTTTTGATCGGTCGTAAATTGGCGCGTGCCGCAACTCCGCCAGCAGTTAGACGGTGACGGCGGCACTTGTGGCGTCCGAGGCGCCGTTTAATCTCCGGACTCGACTCAAACACAGGACGGGTTTTTTTTTTTTTGTCTTTTCGTCTTATTTTTTTCCCGAGCGACGCGCTCCTCCGAGGGCTGAAAGGTCACCGGGGCTGGACGTACCGCCCCCCCTCCTCATTCCTCCTCCTCCACGTCCTGCGGTCTGTTATGAAGATGTGAAGTCTCCTCTCCCTTCATTCCTCACCCTTTCTCTCTCCGTTCTCTTGATCTCCCCCCCCACCACCACCACCACCCTCCTCCTCCTCCTCCCGCTACTGAGACATCAAACGCCGGCAGCCTCCCCACCCTCCGGGATGTACGAGAGCGTCGATGTTGTGGGTTTTAGCCCCAGCCCCAGCAGCCCGAGCGCCGGCTCCTTCCTCAGCATGGACTACTACCACAGACCCCCGGGGCTCGGCCCGGAGAAGGGACCCCTGTCCGCCGGGGGGGGGCTTCAGCGTCCGTTCGGGGGATCGCTGGTGACCAGCAGACACTGGAGCGGATCCAGCCACTGTGAGTAGCTGTAGAATTAAGATAATAATAATTTTAAAAAAGGAAAATCGTATGGAGGTATGAAGTAGCGAGACAGGATTAGCGAGCGCAGATGATTTAATCTTCTGAAGACAGCAGTGGGATGATTGCGGGTCAAGATGAAAACTTACGTAACTTTCCATCTTCAGATGGATCCTCTATATGAGCAGATGTTTGTTTGTTGCAGCCTCTCTATAATGGTTTTTCAGCGTCATGTCTTTTGCATGTGTCACTGCTGCCTGTCGAATCTACTGGGTTTGACCTGTGCTTCATACTGGTGACCCCCCTCCATTCCATCCCACAAACGCACATACACAGACAGACCCCCCCCCCCCCACACACACACACACACACATCGATCCTTCACCCATGGGTCAATGCTGTCTGTGGGTTATCACTTTGGGCTTTTGATTCCATGACCTCAGTAGGTCAGCGGCGGAGTGCGCCCGTTTTGACCGGATCTCTTCGGCGAGCTGGACCCTTCTGTGGGTCGCAGTAGTTATGTTTTCACAACTGTGTCTGAGTGTATTTTTTTGCTGAGAGATGCGATTATTATTTTATTGTAAGAAATTGAATTACAGATATCTTCAGCGAGCTCATGACAGGAGGGGTGGATGTGTTGTGCATCTGTTTGTGCTACCATGATGCATTTCTTTATTGTTAAATCAGATTGTGTGTATGTGGGAACTCCTAAATTGCTGTTAAATGTCATTATTCGGGGTGGACTCGTGGAACTGAATCATGATGTTTTGCAGATCGTTGGTACCTAAATTTGACATTTGCTTGGTGCTGCATGACATTGCCAGAACCGTGTTAAACTTCACAGGTCATCGCCATTCCCGTTGTTATTATCCCCAAAATTACACTTGTCAACCTTGAGATGGACGGAATCATCCTGACCACGCGTCAGCCAGGCCCTCGAGGACCAGAAACAAACAGTCGGGCCATTTATAACTTTGCACTGTTGGCTCTGATGAGGAAGATGTAACATTTCAGCATTCTAATTATTATCTGCTATAATATTTTAATTCATAATCGCAGCGTGATCCGTCTTTGGCCCGAGCAATTTTTGAAACGTGGAAATCAGTTCAGACTAACATGCAGAGTACAAAAAAAATATAAAAAAAATGTTGAGCCTTGTGATCGGGATGCTTTGAACCAGGGCTTCTCGAACACAGGACATGCTTCCTGTGATTTGATAGCACGGCCCTGACCAAAGATAGGCAGCCACAAAGTCAGGCAGTTACCCGAGGGCGATAACGTGGTGATGTCATGGTGACAGGACGCTTACACAATCCGGTTAGTCATAAAGAGGGAGTGCTAGTGGACGCTGTATGTGTCTCTCTCTCTGCCTCGCCATTCTGGAGCGCTCAGTAATTGAAATGGTTGGAGCTGCATGCACCCTCACTCTACCCCAACACACATACACACACACACACACACACACATACAGACAAGAATGAAGAATCAAAGGTTAAAGGCCATGCACAGACTCAGACAGCAGCAGTGAGCACTGGCAAGGACGCGTGCGCGGGTGTGTGCGTTTTATCTGACTGCGCGTGTGTGTTTTATTTGTGTCTGCGTGTATGTGTATCCCACAGTAGTGACTCACTGACAATTGGGAAGTGACCTACATCTCTCCCCCTCTTTATTTCTCTGTCTATCTGCCTCTTTCTTTCCTGTGTCAGCTGCCCAGTCATCACTTCACTGCACTGAATGACCTCTCTTTTCTGTCCGTTGGAGACACCCTGAGAGAGAGAGAGAGGGAGGCTGGGGGGGGGGTGTCCAGAGTGACGCACATAAGCTCTCATTCAGTCACAGTTTGTCTGGGAATGTGAGGGTATACTGCCCAGGTTTGACCTGAGTGAGAACGTGTGAAAAGGAGAGGAGGTGGCCGCCTTTGTGCGTGGCCGCGAACGCAAGCGCACACCCATCAGATGCTCGATGCAAAGGTGCCAGCGGATGGCTGTTTATTAATTCAACTCTGAAACAGCGTGTCCCTGCCTGAATTTGACTGCGGAGGAATTTCTCGACTTGTTTTGCATCGCGTTGTAGAATATCAACCTTGACTGCAGCGTTATCAGCACAATTTTGCGCAACCTTTTTTAACACCCCCCCAACAGCAGTGTCTGATTAAGTCAGATACCCACGTGCCGATGCCAGCATACATGTTCCAGTTGTGTTGAATTGAATTAATCTCAAACTGGATGTTACTTAACTATTAATTGTACAAGATTGGGAATTATTGTATAAGTCTTACAGCCCGATAGTGCAGAAACATGTTCTGTATATACTAACAGATATGCTGCGATCTGATGCTGATTCAATTTTCAGCATTTAGCAAATAGAAAATAAGCAAAAAAAATCCCCTTTTTCCCCTTTCAGATGTATGACAGAAGCCACACTTCTGCGAGTCGATCTGAATATGTGTGGTGGAGCTTCAGGAACAGAAACATGTTTTTGACCAGAGGAGTAATTAAGACACAGAAGACAAACGTAATAATCACAAATTCAAGGAACTGCTGGCTGTGCGAGTTCCAAGCACTAAATTTCTTTGCAGATTTTTTTTTTTTTTTTTTTTTGTCTGCGCTGTCTCGTGAATTTCACGCCAGATATGAGCTTGCACGATACGTGTTTCGCGTGGGTTCATGCTCCGAAGTATCCAATTTAGCATGGTCGCTGTTTTACTGAGGAGATCTGTTTGAAAAGTGGTGTTTTGAAATAAGCACCATTTTGTCAGAAAGGAGCGTGCTTACATCAGAGATTTTAACACGGTTATGTGTTTTCCCCTGTACTGGTTCTGGGTTGACCAAAGCAACCACTGTGGAAGAAATGTGATGTTGGATTTGACTGTGGCTCCAAAACAGAAGGTCCCTTGTCACGCTGAGAGACATTCACAGATTGCAGATGTCACGGCCTTGTGACCAAAAATAGCCTGGGACCAAAGTATGACAGTGTCAGAAATTCAGGATGGTCATAACGTGCTCTGATGGCCACTATGGCCCGCGTTTATCAGCCAGCCAATAGAAATGCAGCATGGATGCAATTCAGCTGGCATCAGTGCACAACATACACACAGCAAACGTTTCGTACCCAAGTTTAGTTAGTGCGGGCGCCTCACACTGTGGTTTGCAATAAACATTAAATCATGTACACTGTAGAGGGCTAGTGCTGTTATTCATCTATTACTGCTAGTTTAATCATATTTAGATTTTGTATTACATTCTAGAACATGTTTTTTTTTCTTGAGTAGTGTATCAGAAGAAATAAGGTATAAACACACACACACGTAAACACACATTTATATGTATACATATATTAAATTACTTCACACTCAGTCATTTAGTAGATGCTTTTATCCAAAGCTGCTTAAATTGATTATTATATATTAATTATTGAATATATTCATTGGAATCCAATAAATACTTTCAGTAATTTTTGGTGCCAAAGAGTTATAAAATAGCTTTTTGTGACCATGAGAATCTCATTATGCCATTTTCTTTGTTTTCTTAATTGCAACTTGACTGACATGTTTAGCTTTCTAAGTGCTGTAGCTGTTATCTGTTTAATTTAAGCACAGATTTTGCAGTTACGTAAATAAAAAGCTGCTACTACATTGCAGCTGTTTGTTGTGAAGAGAGAGGAAAGAGGCCTGGTACAAATATAATACTTCTTAATCCCAGCATAGCTTCCTCTGCATATAGTCAGCAGACAGTAAAAATACAGCAGATTTAATCAGTCATCGTCATCATCGTTTATCATTCACTTCACTGCTTAAAGCGGAAGAGAAGAGTCATTTTCGCAGTGGACATGGTCACGGTTTAGTACAGCAGAAACATCTGACAGACCATTTCCCTTTAGCGTCCGTGGCTACACAAGGTCAGTGAGAGCTGCCCCTGCTGTGTGGCACAATTGAATTTACAGGATCGGTTTATCGATATAAGGACCTGATTTGATTAATCACAGACAGACCTACACGGATCTATAATATTCAGGAAGGGAATGTGATTTACTCGATAGGCTGTATATATTGGCGTTTTGATCATATGCCATTTATTCATATTGCCTGTCGCCATAGAGCAAAATGCTGGCAGCAGTAATGTATAAATGTGACATAAAATCCGTTTTTATTCATGAGATCTTTAGATTGTTAACAAGCCAAACTGTGTTTCTACAACACTCACTCCAGCCGTTCTCTGGAATAATGTGAGTCAGCAGTGTTGTTCCCAGTGTTGGATTCCACTGGGTTGTATCTCCACTTATTTCTGTGCTTTGTCATAAAAGAGGATGCCTTCTGCTCGGCATTGGTGACACTTAGAGGGGAGATTCCGACTGACTGGCTGCTCCAACGGGCATACCTGCAGGGAGCACGCTGGGTCGCACAGCACCGCTGTGCGGTCTGTATCAGTGAGCATAATTACATCACCTGTTGTCATGATTAGCAAATGAGGTCCATCATTTACATACAGGCGTGAACCATGCGGCTCTGCACAGAAAGTTGTGGCTCAAGGGTGGCATTGTTGCGATAGTGACAAGAAGGTCACCGGGTTGATCATAGGTCCTGCAGTCTACATGTAAAAGTGTCCTTGAGCAAGACAGCTGAACTCCAATCCACCCAAAGCTGTGCATTAGATATGATGTCGCTCTAGATGTTTAATGTAGTTCGGTCGATCAAAGACGTCTACCGAAATATGGACTAAATGGTGAATCCCTTCTCATCGCTGTTTAAGAGGCCATAGTGCTGTTTAAACTGCACTTGATACAGCAAAAAGTAGTGTTTGTAGCTGATCTCAAACACTAGTCTAATCTCTGCAGCCTAACCCTAACCCTTAGGACATGAACAAACCATTAAAGACTACTGATCTAAGTAAAGTCAGTATGGCACATAGTGAATATGTAATCATATAGCCAGTTAGGATTAGGTTGATTTTTTTTTGTTGTTGTTATACCATTGTACCTTGAAGTGATACTGCTGCCCCCCGTGGGCCAACCAGTCTTTATGTTAAACTGTAACTGTAGCTGGGGATCAAATCCATTAACCTGCTAGTGAGACCAGAACCAGTATTCTTAATAATATAATCCCGTTCATCCCGTTTGTTCACCACTTTAACAGTTGTCTTGTGAAGCGTCTTTCTTTATGTTTACATTTGGGACCATGAAGACTGATTATGATTATGATGTGTTTATCACACATTATTTGGTCTTTGTGATCTGATTACAAACATGTCTGAAGTTCCCATGTAGCCCCTTTCACAATGCTCAAATTCCCCGCCTTGTCCCGGGTCGATGCGGTTCCTTTTCGGGAATGTGGAAGGGTTGTCAGGTCAAATGACCCTGCGAGCAAAAATTTGCAGCTCAGCTCGCCTGCAATATGAAAGTCATCCCGCCGCGCATCTTTCCGCTACATTACCCGACGGCATCGGTATACCTGCCTGTCTCGTTCTGATTTTGTCAGCCTGTGAACAGGCGTTCGCGGTGGAAGCTCCGGGGCGAGATCAAAATTTTGGTCCACTCTCATAAAATCAGTCTTCGTGTCGATCTCCCCGGGACCGATCCAAGAGCGATCTCTAAAGGGCAGAAATTATTTTTCCTGTTTTTTTCCCCCAATCAATCATATCAAATGTGCAATCTTTAATGGAACCACGCGTGTGAAGTCCGCAGTGCTTGGGAGACCCCACCGATCAGGAAACCCTCATATGTGCGACAGTGTTCGTGCACAGCTTGTGTAATGACACAGCGCGCCTTTTGATCACCCAGGGCACGAAATCGGTAATCATGGCGAATTGAGTGCAGATTTGGTCTCTGTGCAAGGCACAGTTATTTATGGCAATACAGCAGCCTGTTGAAAGAGCAGGGGTTTGACCAGGCGCCAAAACAGGTGAGAAACAAAAACATTGAGCAGCCTTATTATGATCATTACACAGCGATATACGGCCACTCAGAAGGACCCTGTGTCATGTGACATCAACGTGATGGTGTATAAGGGGGACAGAAAAAAAAAATTAAAGTCTCAGCGGGAGGTCAAACCCTGCTGACAATGTGAAAATGCCCAAAGGTTGAACAAAGGCGTTAGAAAATCCTGACAGCTGGCCAGAATCGGCTGTTGGATTTGATGCGTCTACATGCACTACAGAATTGCAAGGCTACACAGTTTGTGACGTGAGATTCAAGCTTCCTGCTATTTTCAAAACATCCGATCCCATCCTGTGGCGAGGCCTATGGTATCAGAATTAGCCACCCTCGCCCTGCACACTGTGCTCATGTTGTGACTACGTTGCTTCCATCTTGTACGTTTTTTTCCTTAATTTTTTTTTTCTTTTTGCACGTAAATAAAAAAAACAAAATAAATCAGACACACGCGAAGGCGTAACGGTGTTGCGTAGAGATCCCGCGCGTTAATCCGGTTTTTCTTAATCGGATAACTGCCGTTATCTGATAAAACCTATCGCATTATGCTGTTTACACGTTGACTGGAATAATCTGATAACTCCAGAAATCGGACAATGATTGGGGTTCCGTGGCCATGCGTGTGAACAAGCCCATTGTGTCTTGAGAACCGCACACCGAGGTGATAACCATGTCAGCACATCGTGTAATGCGAATGTTTTCTGGGCAACAGAGTCAATCTCTGTTGTCTTTATGATGATGTCACACCATCGTTTGGGAATATTCTTACCTCCATATTGCTAATAAAGGCATGTTATCATCGCTACATTAATTATTAGTATCATTAATGTTATGCATGTGTATTATTGCAATGAGAGACATTACCAAGTTGAGACGAGGTGAACAGACCTGCTCAAAGCCTCTTGGAATTAACTGCATCTTAAACAGAGATATTGCGCTTTGCTGCAGTTATTTCCTGGATTAAGCTCTTAGCAATTCCAGCGGGGGCGGGGGGAGTTGACTGGAGCTTGCAGCTTTACTGAGCACAGGGCCTGCAGCCCATCTGAGCAAGGAGGTGGGTCCAATGGACCACGCACGAGGGCAAATTCTCAACACTCCCCTCTCCCCTTACTCACAAGATAATCTCTCACATAAAAGGAATACATTTTTTCTCCTCTCTGTCATATACTTGTGTTTATAAAATGCTTCTTTTGTTGTTTGAGAATATTTGGAAAGGTTTTCTTTTTTTACCACCTTTAGATACCTCATGACAGTGCTTCATCAGGCTCCTCCCCCTAACGCTCCAACTGACAAAACGGCTGGAAATAGTTATGAGTTTATATGGGAAAGTATATTACACCAGGACCACTCCCTAAAAACACACACACAGAGACACACTGACCCTAAACCTAATCTAAACCCAATTCAACCTCTACCTTAAAACCAGATATGACCCCCAAACAGCTGTTTGAAGATGTGAGGACCAGCCAAAATGCCCTTACTTTGCTAGTAGAATGCAGATTTTGGTCGTCAGTAGAAAAACACACACACACACACACACACTGAGTCCTCCGTTTGTATTGTAGCCATAACGGACATTCCATTATCGAGAGGACTGGGCTCAAATGAAGAGACATCCTCCCCATTTATTCATCTCTCCATCTTCCCCTTTTCTTTTCTCCTTTTTTGTCCAACAGTTCCCCTAAAGCATTCACTGACCTTTTCTCAACTCCCGTCTGTTTCTCTCATCTTCTTTCTTTTCCTTTCAGTTAATATCTTCTAAAATTCTACACCTACAAGCAAGGACTATGTACTCTGTGTGTGTGTGTGTGTGTGTGTGTGTGTGTGTGTGTGTGTGTGTGTGTGTGTGTGTGTGTGTGTGTGCGGAGATTTGATATGAATCAGAATCAAAAATACTTGAACTAACCCTGAGAAGAGCTGCTGTGTATTTTGCTCAGAGAACATCAGGAAGGTCATCTAATCATGATCACAGTGTTCCACATTCCCCAGACTTGCCAGTATTTTGGAACAGTTGACACTGGTGTGTGTGTGTGTGTGTGTGTGTGTGTGTGATTGTGACCCACAGATGCGGCCTATCAAATGAGAGTTGAAACGATGTCAATAAATTGTTGGATGCTTGTGGACAGCTTGTGGTTGACTGTTGCTGTTGCTTCACTTCTGAAACCTTTCACAATTACATAATTAGAGAAAAAAAAATCACAGTCCATGTTGTTGTTCTGCTGAATATTCCCTCCAGGCTTTAACCTAACTTGACACTTGCAGTGCAAAATAATGTCAAATGCAAAAAAAAATAAAAAAACTGAAAAAATTGAAACTGAAATGCAACAAAAAGATTTTTTGTTATGTTTCACTGGGTGTAAAGACGCCTCATCCCTCTGTTTGCAGCCATAGAGACAGAGAGCACGAGTTCAGGAGAGGACCTCCTTCTCCCCAGCCCGCCCTCGCCACCTCCGCCACCCCGCGTCTACAAGCCCTGCTTTGTGTGCCAGGACAAATCCTCGGGATACCACTATGGAGTCAGCGCCTGCGAAGGCTGCAAGGTACATGGCCGAGCAGAACTGTGACCTGAAGTCAGGCCAGCGAATTACCTCGGGAGAAACATCAAAAATAGTAACGCCACTGACCGCTATTTGCATAATGTGCTAGCAACAAAGTCTTGACCTTTGCACCTACTCGGATCGGTTAATCCTCTTCACTTTGTCTAATCCCACGCGTAAACACACACGTGCACACTCTCGCAGACTTAGGAGGGATCATATACCGTATCCATTTTGGTTGCAGATTATATTTATGTATTTTTCAATTCAGATCACAGTTTCCATCAGGTCCTTTAATTCACCATTTATTCAGTATTCAATATTTATTCAGTATGAAGGTGAAGTGTGTTCTTCACCTTCAATCCAACCTAACATATTTCTAACTGCTGATGGTGTCACAAACGAAGACATGTTGCACACCATGTGCACATCAGCTACTTCTGCAAAAGTAGCAACTATTTTGTTTAATTTTGATCTTGCTGTAATCAAGAATACTGCTGTATTCTCTAACTCTATTACTCCTCACCTATGTTGATTAAAAAAATAATCTACCGTAGCAGTATTGGACCAACAATGTTTCTGTCTGCCCCTGTCAGGGTTTCTTTCGGAGGAGCATTCAGAAGAACATGGTGTACACATGTCACAGAGACAAGGTCTGTGTCATAAACAAGGTGACAAGGAATCGTTGTCAGTCCTGTCGACTGCAGAAATGCCTCGATGTTGGAATGTCTAGGGAGTGTGAGTACTCTTCATTTTCTATCTTGAGGTCAAATGAAGTAAGGAAAGTGTGTCGTTGGTGTTTTTGATCAGAACAAGGCCTCTGTCTCCCTCTAGTGGTCTTTATGTGCTAGTACATGCTGTAGAGCAGCGTCAACTGCGTCTCATTTTCAGAGACAAGACTGAAATAGAAGGGGCTATTCTTGATATACCCACGTGTCTGTGTCTTTTTCCATTAAAATAGATATATATTCTATAATTTCGTTGGAATATTTCAACTGTTATTCATATTCAGAAAACTTAAAAACATGTCATAGATTTGTATCTGACGGTCGCAAAGCTAATGCCTGTTTTTGTAAAAATTATTCTGTTTTCCCCAAATGTACTCAACTGATAGTATTTTTCATTCAAAGTAGCTAATTTCATGTCTCTGTCTTTGACTGAACATTGACTGTACAGTTGTAAAAGTGCAGTGGTAAATCCTATGTCTTCTCCTGCAGTGGTGCGAAATGACCGAATGAAGAAGAAGAAGGAAGAGAAGAAACAAGCAGAGGTGGAGACTTACGTTCTATCAGCAGACACAGAGCAGATGATTGAACGAGTCCGCCGGGCCCATCAGGACACATTTCCTTCCCTCTGTCAGCTGGGAAAATACACCACGGTAACACTCCCACACACATATAACCACACACACAGATATACTCATCTTTAAGGCTCTTATAAACTCATTAAATGCTTTTATAAGCCCACTACCCTCAGGTCATATCTGTTACTCCTCTGTTAAAATTCTGATTTTAACTCCTTTAATACCCCAACACCGTCCCCCAACTTGTAACCATTGACTGACAAGTGAAAATGAGGAAGATTGAAACCTTTGAATACAAAGTTATACTGAGCAGATCCTTTAAATGGACTTACATTCTGTTCAATAGTGTGATCTGTATCACCAAAGGGCCTGCCATCACTCAGTGCTGTCTTTACCCTGCAGAGCAACAGCTCGGAGCATCGCGTCTCTCTGGATGTCAGCCTTTGGGACAAGTTCAGTGAGTTGTCCACCAAGTGCATCATCAAGACAGTCGAGTTCGCTAAGCAGCTTCCTGGCTTCACCACATTGACCATCGCTGACCAGATCACCCTGCTCAAAGCCGCCTGCCTCGACATCCTTGTGAGTTTGATCCCTCCTCGGCGCAGACAAAAACACCACATGACAGTCATGAGGAAGACTCAGTGTTTGGTCTCCCACTGTTCCTGTAGATTCTAAGAATCTGCACCCGCTACACTCCCGACCAGGACACCATGACCTTCTCTGACGGTTTGACTCTGAACCGCACTCAAATGCACAATGCTGGGTTCGGACCCCTTACAGACCTGGTGTTCTCCTTTGCCAGCCAGTTGCTTCCGCTGGAAATGGACGATGCAGAGACGGGGCTGCTTAGTGCCATCTGCCTGCTATGTGGAGGTAAAGATAACAGACCTGAAATAAAAAAAACTATCAGTAAAAACTGCAGAAAAAAAATACAACTGCACGCAGTGGGTGTCTGAAGTTTGTCATAACTGAGTTGTGTATCGTTATGTTTGATTTGTGCAGATCGTCAAGATCTTCAGGAGTCAGACAAGGTTGACATTCTTCAGGAACCAATCGTGGAGGCCTTGAAGGTTTGGAATACTACTCTTTACTATGCACAGCTATGCTCTGTAGAAACGGCCGGTAGCAGTTATCATTGACAGATTTATGGGGAGAAAAAAAATAGTCCACACAGAGTTCAGCAGATCAAAGCTTCAAAAGTTGCCTACTGATGCCCCTCGTGGAGGTTGTTGACCTTCTAGATCTAGAGAGCCAGAGTTTGGTTTGTCTGTTCATGCTGATTGTAAAAGTACAGCAACATGAAAGTAGATGAAAGACTGATGATGTTAGTGCTGATTTAGTTAGAAAAAATGGGATGGAAATAAACATATAACAGCAGCACAAGACATAAGAGAGCTTGTGACTGGAGAAATCACTTTGAGGCACTTTTGATCTATGTTGCTGTGATGCACAAAGATGTAATGAAAGAGACAACGCTCCACCAGGATTTTTAATATAGAGCTTGCTGACTCGTTTAAATGAGGCAGAATGATGCAAAAAAGTCCCAGCGTAGCCTGTTTGGACCCTAGAGTGATAACAGACCTTCTGTGGGGGGGAGGGGACCCCGTGGTTAGACCAGGATGTTCAATTCAAATATACCAAATAATTTATATAAGAGATTAATGCTCCAGTGAAAACCTGGATGTTATTATTTTACATTTATGCCCTCTACATGCTTCACATTTTCCATTACATGGATTGTATCGTGACTAATGAAACCTTTTCCTCCATGTCTGCCTGTGCCTGGTGAAGATGTATGTGAGGAGGAGGAGGCCTGATAAACCCTGCATGTTCCCAAAAATACTGATGAAGATTACAGACCTCAGGAGCATCAGTGTAAAAGGTAAATACAAGTACAATGCACACACACATACTTTGGAGGCTTTCCCTTGATGATGACAGCCATTTTGTATTTGAGAAGTCTGTTTAGTTTATCTACTAATGAGTTTATTCACACAAATAGTTCAAATTCAGAAATTGTACAGTGAAGGAAAAGCGACTCATTCTCTGATCCAGTATTCCTTGTCACTGTTTCTCAGGAGCAGAGCGAGTGATTACGCTGAAGATGGAAATACCTGGTTCCATGCCTCCGCTCATCCAGGAGATGCTGGAGAACTCGGACGGTGTGGAGGGCCATGGAGGCGGGGCGGGAAAAGCCAGGAAGGAGGAGCCAATGGAGCCAGGGAGCCGTCGTCTGAGTCCGTCTCCGAAATCCGTCCCCTCCCCGAGCATCAGCCCTGCGTTCTGCAGCCCCTCGCCCCCCTCCCCCTCCGAGTGAGCTCCCAAACTCTTTTTGTACGTTTCCCGGACAACTTCACGCTCGGAGGCACGAACTCCAGCTGAATAAACTGGGCGGGAGCAAATGGTGACAGTGCTGCTGCAGCAGGAAGGGTGGGTCAGACAGGTACAGGATGTGGTTCTGTGTAAAAAAGTGTGATTTCTGTTGATCGGCGGGCTTCAAAAGAAACATTTGTCCTGTGTGATTATGTGTACAGCTTACTGTATGACTGTAACATACTGTATATAAAATGATGAAAAAAGTAGTCAAACAGAAGGATACAAGAAGTTATTTTCCTAAAAATTCATGTATATGCACTGTAGCTGTATTCTCTTACCACACATGCAAACTGTCCACTTTTGATCTCGGACACATCAGGTAATGTTAATATTACATTACATTAGATAATTAGATAATGTTACGCTGGAATCAGAAATGTGAACAATGATTTCTTTGATATAAACGATCTGTTTTTCAAACTCAGCTTGTGAAAGCACATGTGACTCAAAATAAAGGTCTACATGTAATTTTAAGGATGTAAAGCGGTTCGGCCTGCTGCTGTGTGCTTTTAACCCAAGCTGGAGGTGATGAACTTGTGAAAAAAAGAACAATCACCAAAGCAGAAAATGTACCCCCCACCAGAGGACTAGCGCTGTCAGCGTTGTAAATGCTTGAGCATTGGAGATTTCACCCTCTTGGATATTTCTTCCTAACGTTGCTAACATCAAATAATAAATAAAGTGATTGTGTCCATGTTCACCTTCAGTCTGGATTTTAGTAGCCGGTGTGGGTGTTCATCCACCTGGTGGGTAGATGTACATGTGACATTCCTTCACATTTGTAATATGAATAAATACATTCAAATGACTTTTTTTTTGGTGTGTGTGTGTGTGTGTGTGTGTGTGTGTGTGTGTGTGTGTGTGTGTGTGTGTGTCTTTCACCTTATCCTACCTTTTGCTGGTGTGGTTCTGTCAGGAACAGGGACTGAGCGTTGATCATACCCTCTAGGCACACGTGTGGTAACACGACAATCACGTGACTGACGTTGAGGTGAAAGTAATTTACAGAATTTGTAAGACCAGTAATTAAACCTCTGATTGACCGTATGCACAAATGTGTGCACAATCCTATCTTTTATATTTTTAGTTACACTTGCTTTTTCCAGCCTATTTTGAGCATGAAAAACATCCAAGAGGGTGAACACTGTAGATGTCTATCACTGTGTTTCAATCAATCAATGTATGCAGTAGTTCTGATTATGGAATATGTTAATAAGGATGACAGTTAAAACAAGTACAGCAGTAAAAAAAGAAAAAAGCATCCAACTCTCCACCACTAACTGTAACACACATATATTACCGTATACACCACTACTGCCTCACTCCAGTGTTAAATCAGGTAGACGTCGTCATAACTGTTGTCCTTTATGTTGTGTGTGGAGGTAAGACCCATTGGCAACAATACAAATACAGGGAGTTTAATAAAATATCACAATTTTCTGCTGTCTCCGGATGTCTGTTTGTTGCATCAGGATTTCCCCCCATCATGCTCCACGAGGGTGTGAAGGACTGTAGACTCTGGATGGAATCAGCTCAGAAAATGGGCGGTAGACAATGATGACAGTAGCCGACTGGTAAAGGAAGGGGCTGTAATGGGATGCTGGGTGTGGGTCTGCAGAAAGAAGGGCTGCTGTGTTGCTGTTGCTCGCTCCCTCCGCTGTCTATTTGTCATAACAATAATATGTTCAGTGAATTAAGCCTTTTAAAAGCTCTTTTCTGTCCTCTTCAATGTTTCTGGGAGTTGAAATCGCTTTAGATGATCATGCAGAGACAGTGGGATCATCCTTCAGGTTTAGTTCTCTCAGGATTTTCCTTTTTGAGTGGCAGGATCACAGAAAATGAAGGCTGTTTTGGTATCTTAGGATTCACAATCTCAGTCCCACACCTGCAACGTTCATCTGCTCACTCAGACTGGCCTTTGTTCAAGACACCACGAGAGGGCGACAGAAGGAGGCTTCATCATTTACATCAGGGGTCGGCAACCTTTTCTACTCAAAGAGCCATTTCCCAATGAAAAGAAAGCCCCCATAGCCACAACCCATTTTGGCTTCTACAAACGATCTTTTGTGGGCTTGTCTTAATAATAAGATGAATGATCTCCCTGCGGAAAGAAAACACAAGGAAGAATTAAAAAAGATGCAACCGGGGGGGCGCAAGTGAGGTGCACATGGAGTAGTCAGGTCTCCCAGAGCTTTTTTTTCTCTTTTAATCCATCTTAAAATCAGTTTCATTAGAGTTAACAGTTGTCTCAATATATCTAACAACTATACAAAGTAGTGTTTTTTTGGAACCTTTGAAAGCCACGAAGATGCCTGACACGCGTCAAACAAAGCACGCCAAACAATCAGACACAGCCGCGGACAATGGGCCAGATGCAGGCGAAGAGTCGCTGCTTTTGTGGGAGAAGATTTTGAAAAAACAACTTTGGAATCAATCCACAAACGCTTTGACCGCTTAGAACATACATTTGAATCTCTTATGAGCACTCAGTTGGCACTGACTGAGAGAACTGTTGCCACAGAAGAGCAAAGCATCGACCGCGAGCGACGCAGTCACATTTTGGAGCGGTGTGTTTCTGATCTAAAAAAAAGTAACGAAAAAACTGTTAACAAAAATTGATGACTTGGAGGGACGATCAAGACGGAATAATGTCAAGATTGTGGGAATACCGGAGGGTGAGGAAAAGGGAGCCGATACCGAGGTTACTCGGGGTGAACGACTTGAACGACTTGAGCCTGTGACTGTGGATGGAGCGCACCGCGTACCTGTGCCAAAACCTACAGATGTTAAAAAGTCAAGGAGCATCATCGCCAGAATTCATTTTTATCAGGAGAAAAGAGTCGATCCTTCGACTGAGTCGGCAACAACAGACGATCTACAATGGACGACCGGTATTCATTTACCCGGACTGTACAGCGGAGGTGATGGCACAACGGAGGGGATTTCGACAGGTAACCCAGGTGCTCAAGGAGAAGGAGGTGAAATTCAAAGCTTCATGTTTATTACAACGATCAGGTACACTGTTAGAAAAAGTCCGTCATTTTTTACAGGAAAACGCTTGCAGCTGGGGTTACCAGAGAATTCCTGTAAAAAAAAAACAGGACAGTAGATACATTTACAAAGAACACATGTAAATGGTTTTACAGTGAATGCCAAGGTTGAACTGTTAATTCTACAAAAAAAAAATATATCACTTTCATGGAACATTGTTATATATAGATAATTTCCTGTACTTTTTACATGTAACTACTTATTGTGCATCAATAAATTGTAAAATTAACGTGGAACTATCAGGCAAAAAACTATTTAAACTGGTAGAACAACAGTAAACTTTGCATGTTAAATGGAGCTGTTCTGTATATTATACATACAAGCTACTCATTATATACTGTAGTTTTGTTTTAATAATCAGTTTAAAATGATTAGAACTACACCAAAAAATGCAAAAATATATAATGATAAAAGACAAGACAATATCACTTCAAGGAAATTTATTGAACAGCCATTGTGATTAGTTGCAAACAATTAGATTCACTTTTTCAAAATATAGAGCATGCAAAGACATTGGGGTCCAGGGTTGTGTTGCTGGTTTCTTCCTGCAGCGGCATGGAGGAGCCACTCATCAGCCACAGCTGGCACCTTCAGGTAGACGCAACTGTGCTGGGAAGACACCAAGGCAGTCCTCCTGGACTGCAGGGAACTCAGGAGTCCGATTCTGCACCTTCACAGGTCCGGCAGACAGCATGGAGACCTCGATCAAGCAGGGAAGACGCAAGGGAAGCAGGCAGAACAAAGCCACAACACACAGGAGTTCTGTCCTTAAATAGCACGGTAGATTGAAGAGAGCCCGCAGATGCGTCTACCTGAGGTGCCAGCTGTGGCTGATGAGTGGCTCCTCCATGCCGCTGCAGGAAGAAACCAGCAACACAACCCTGGACCCCAACACAAAGAACTTTCAAGCATTGGCTCTTTTTAACTGCTGAACAGACCAAGTTAGAGGTCATACTTTATCTGTGTTTTTTTGCTAAAACATATTCTATTTGAGTAATTGAAGATAGACAAGATTTTTACAATACTGTGGAACATTGTTGGATAACAAGGACAACAAGTAGGTGGCAGACCCTATTCATAGAAAGTTACAAAATGCGCCTTTAAAAGAAAACTTGCATGTTGTACATTTAACAAAGTGAACATTAACAGCACCTCTTCTCTAGCAGTCAACGGAGAGTCCTTGTTTAGCCTTCACGCCACTCATGATCAGCGAGATCCTGTATCAGGGTCAGAACTCGAGGGTTCATGTTGAGACGACGCTTTGAGTTTTTATTCTCTACTTTGGTTCCTGTAGAATAAAAGCATATAAAACATATTAAGTATTTTAGTTAATGAGTTAAAAGAAGTGAATACACACATGCATATATAAACAAACACTCTGAGTCTGGGTCCGAGCCAAGACTCAAAGTCGTATCAAAACCAATACTGCACCCACAACCAAGGCCGAGAATCAGACCCACACCAAGACCAGGTGTGATTACGGCTCTTAGTCTGGGTCTAACTCTCGGCCTTGGCTCTGGGTGCAGTCCGGACTTCAGGTTCCAGGAGATGTTTACTCACCTTTGAAGAAACTCCAGTGTAGAAGCCAGCTCAGATGGATAATGTATGTTGAAACAGTAGTAGCTCCCAAACATTAGCCACAATGCAGAAATGAAGGAAGAGATGTTTGTGTTGACAAGGTTCCAATCCAGACTCAGCATGTACCTTGTTGAGGAGTAGCAGGACTGGCCTAATTTAACAGGTCATATTAATAAATGCGTGGTGGTCATAGCTCAGTCACTCACATAACAAATTCAGACACATATGCCAGAGACTTACCACAGACAATAATAGTGGGTGTCAGAGGCACCTGCCCTAGCTCAACCTCTTCTGCCAGACATGTATCATCTACATGGAAGAACATGGACTCCTCCTTCTCATCAAAGTAGCTGAGCAGAACTCAGCCAACCCCCCAACTCCAAAGAATGGATCAGTTCCTCAGGAAACTTACTCCATGGAATTTCAAAGTTGTCATCCCACTGTGTGTCAAGTCCTGGGCTACTGGAGGAGGTTGATGATGAACTTTGTGGTGAACCGGTGTGGAATGACAGTGAATGGGTAGACGAAGTTTCCACAGATGATAGTGAACTTTTCTCAGGAGTTAGGTCTTTAAATGACAAAAATAAATAAGATTATGATTAACACTGTGCAATATTACCCGACATCCATATTTGCTTGTGAATTTGGATACTTGTGTTGTGTTTTACATACATTTCTGTTTCCAAACAGAAAGAACCTTTCTGGCTTGTACAGGTTTTAATGCTTTCATCAAATCATCCTCTGTCACGAAGCATAGATCATCATAAGTCTCAACTCCAATAGATTCAAAGTGGTCTTTCAGGATGTTTCTGTCGACTGCTGGAAGTTCTGGTAAGACTTCCAGTATGGCGTCATCTAGGAAGGATTGCTCCAAGTGACTCATATTTGTACTAAAGAAATGTAACCAACAGACCAGAAAAACATACAGTGCATAAAACACATAATGTCAAACTATTTACACTGAGAAGTGAGCTTTAACTGAACTTTATTTTGCCACAATACTGTGTTTTAATGGAATGACCTGGTAGCCACCAAGAATGTAAGATACCAAAGGATAGAAATCAGGCAGGTCATTAATGTTGATACAGTGTAACCCAAGACTGTCCTTTGTCACAGAATACAGATGGTATTCTGAAAGGAAGATACCTTTGTAGATATCCATCAAAACATACACAGATGTGTCATTTTGAATCAAGATGAGCAAAAGCTTGCCAAACTCCATACAATCTTCATTTCTGTACACAAGAAACTCTTTTTTTATATGCAGTGCCTTTGTACTCAATGTCTGTGGTAACTGTGGTTTTGATTCCTGAAAAGGTTAACACCTTGACTGCATGTTTAATAGTCTTACTGTATAGGTTTGGATAAAATGGACAGCTGTCCTTCACTTTCAGCAGTTTATTGCATTCTTGCCCAGTCAAAAGATAAGCTCTGACAATGTTTGACAAATGTTTTTGAAGTTTTTTAAGTGTCTGGCAGATCTTTTAAAATAACTGTGTTTACTTTCAAACCTTAGCGTCCATAACCTAATTAATGGACAAATTTCAACAACAGTGCTGAATAGTTGCGCAAATAGTGGTGCTTGGGTTTTAGTTGAATTTCAGGAAACAACATCTTTCTCATCTCCAAATATTCTTGGAGCAAAATGTCAAGATATGCTATCTGGGGCAAAGAAATATTCTGAGCACAAATAAGATCCACAATATCTTTTAGTTGGAGAGCCAACTGCCAAACTTCATCCTCATGGTTTTGTACTTTGTCACCAATCAAAACTGGTAGCAACCTCAAAAGGTTCCAGTTTTGAATGGCTTGTCCTGATAACTTGTCCCCATCAGGTTTGACAGCACATGGCTTTGTGAGTGCTTCAGATCCTTTGTATTTAAACTGTTTGATGCGTCTGTTTAAGAGTGAGTATGTGAACCATTGTTTCTTTTTTATAATGTGCTTCAAGTACAGTGCCAGATCATATGACAACACTCCTTCAAAAAGGTCATGACCTAAACATGGTGGGAGACCAGGCTGGGATATGTGAAAAGACTCAAGGGAATTAAAGATAGAGTTTACTTTTATTCCTCTGATGTCTTGGATGTTTTCAGCCTGGAGATCAGCAATAGCTGTGTCATATGTCTCTCGGGTGCGTGGAGGACCACAGGCATTTGGCTCAGCCTCAAACTCACTTCTTGTGATCTCACAGTACCTACAGAAATATCGAGAGCGACTGAAGTTCTCTGTAAACCCACCTATGCAATGAGAACCCAAGTTATCCCCAGCAATGCAGTAAAGACCTGCTTTTACAGTTTCTCATCTACATTTATTCCATGTGTCTCCAATGATTTCAGGTCTGCTAACAACTCAGAGAAAACACTGGCTATTCCAAAATGCTTAAAGTCATTCTCAACACACAACAATACTAAAAACATATGATCAGTATTTGAGCGCAAATGAATGGGTAAATTTGCTAATGAACGATAGACTGCAAGGACTTTGTGTGTCTTTTTAGCAGAGCCTAGAGGATTTACAACTTCAAATGAATCTTGGTATAAAATGAGTTTTAAGCTTTTAGGGTTTTCATTAAAGAACTGGTTACATTTGAAATTTTGACCATCATTATAAATCTGTAAAAACCTCTGCATCAGGATCTCCAAACTGTTGCAACTGTACATTCCTCCATAAATTTGATTGTAAAAAGTTCTTCAGAGTTTCTGCCACTGGTATGCAGTAAGCAAATTTTGGTTTCATGTTTTCATCCATTCCCAATGCCACTTTTGTATGTATACTCTGTGTATTTAAAAAGTTTTGTGAATGTCTGATTTCTGGTGTACACTGTTCTTAATTGTCCCTGATGACATGCAGAGAACAAATCTGACTCTTTAATGCAGTCACAGATTTTAGTGATTGCTTCATCTGATAGGCTCATATCATTTTTTAATACAGAACTTACTTTTGTAATTGTGTAGACTTGACCTAACTCATGCACATTTTGCATTTCCTCAATAATAGTCTGTATAGTCGAGGCAGGAATAAGCAGTTGTCCTTGTAGTTTAAGGTAAAAGAGACACATGTTTCTGAGATAGGACTGAGAATCATTCTCTGGTGTGTCAATGGTTGCACTCACTGATGGCATGGCATCGTGTGTGTTCTGCATCATCTGTAGCAAAGACATTTGGGGGCTGAGGGCAAGTTTCCCTGTATATGTCAGCAATGCCATCAGGGGAGCATTCTTTATGATTCCTACACATGTGAGAAGTAAATGTGGATTTTTTTGTAAAAATGCACTTACAACCACTTACTGGACATGACACAGACCTGCCTTCGCCAATATCCTCCCGAGAACTGAAGAAAAAAAGTGTCTTCCAATTTTTAATTTTGTGTGATTTCCTGTCTTTTGGGGCCCAAAAAAACACCTTACAATTTTATTTTTTTTAAATATATTTTTTATTGGAATTTTACAGCATGTCCACTGTAGAGGACAACGGGACAATATCCGTGCAAAATGTAATAGAATTTAGAATTTAGATTCTGATATCTTATACTCACCCAAAAACATTCACTTTGAACAGAAAAATAAATAATATATCTATATGAATTTTGCTACGTGGTGCTTGCAAGAACAAAGTGTTTTCATTACATTGAACATTGAAATATAACACACAGAACATAAGCCATTGTGCTTTTCTTCTTCCTCTGGCTATTTTAGCTGTGATAATCCTGGAAGCATGTTTTCTTCTTGGTTACGCAGAGGAACATCTTGCATTTGGTGCACCTGATATATGTCTTGCCATTGCAGCCCTTGTTTCTGCATCTTTCTGCATGTTTGATGTCCATCATCTCGGGCATGTGCCTGGCTCCTAGTCTGCGTACAGATGGCTCTGGTTGTGGGATCCTTGTTTTGATTGGTGGCTGATACTCCTCTTCACTGTCTTCACTGCTGTCATCAAATGAAGGAGTACCTAGCAGTTCCTCAGCCAGGTGCACTTTGAAGTCCAGGTACTGCTGTGTGTCCTTAGCTGGTCGATTCAGTGCTTTGCTGTCAGACTTGTGCTGGATCCAAGCATTTGTGATGGCAACATCAAAGACATGTGTCATCACACGTGTCGTCCACTTCTTGGTCCTGGTTGACATCCGGGAGAAGCTCAGCATTCTGTCACAGAGGTCTACGCCACCCATGTTTTCATTGTACTCTCTGATTACAGCTGGCCTTCTCACCTGGACATGATCTTTGTCTTTGTGGACCATCTGCTACAGATATCCTCTGGATCTTTCCCATAGATAGTGGAGGCCATCAGAACCCGTTTATTATCAAACCACTTTGTCACTGCCAGCTCAGGCACCCTCCGGACAAACGTCACTGAAGCCCCTCTCCCTTCTTTTCTTAGCTGCTTATCTGTTGGAAGCTGGCATTGCTTCACAACCCTGTTCTTCATAATGGTTCCAGTTGCTGGAAAACCCTTTGAAAGCAAAGCATCCATGAAATTGATTGTTGTAAAATATCAATCAAAGAACACACGAGTTCCTGTAGGAACTGACTCGACCATTCGCAAGACCGCTGCAGCTCCAACTCCCAATCTCTGACCCCCGAATGTGTTCTTGCCCTGATAGACTTCAAAATCCAGGACGAGACCACTTGGGGAGGCAAGCACAAAAACCTTTAGGCCAGTTGGATTAGGCTGAGACAACCTTTCCTCACACGGTCAAGCAGTGGTCTGACTCTCCAAAGAATGTCAGATTTCTTTTTCTCTTCAGTTATGTCCAGGTCATTGACAATCTTGAGTGAGCTTCTCAGCTTGTAGAACCTATCCCTTGTCATTTTACTGCTAATAACAGGCACTTTAGTCTTTTTAGGCCAAAACATTTTCACTCTGGGATAGCCAAGGCACGCCATGTGCACTGATATGCCAAAGAAAATCTTGATTTCTTGGGCAGTAGTATTCAGTAACACTCCTGTAGTTTGCAGCTGTCTTTGATTTGAAAAAAATGCCAGGTCTTCAAAGGTTTTTTCATCGATATACTCTGAAAAGTACTGGAATGGACTCCAGTATTGACGGACGATGGGGTTATCTTGATAGGCAGGCAGTCCAGGTAACACAGGTGTAAATCTGTTATGATCAATGGAAAACAAAAAAACAAATAGATTAAAGTTAATAAAATGAGTAAGGTTAAATTTTCTCCATATTGACCAGCTTAATAAGCATTATTTAAGGTAACTTGCATATATTTCCTTTAAGTGTGACACCAGCTCTTTCACTGTTTGAAAATGGCGGACACACAATGAAACCGCACATTTTAAATCCGCAACAACAGGAACAGCTTGCGGCTCAAGTATATTGTGCACACGGTAAAAATGGACCTTGAAAGCCCAGCAAGTAGAAAAGGTTTTACTACAGTTGGCGCCAACACATTTGAAAAGACAGCGTGGCTCATTCCTATGCACTCTGCAATGTTGCACATAGCATCGTAACATAACCAATTTCTTTTTACAAAAGACACAGGTGATCATTTTTAAAATTTCAAGTGTTTGTCTGTCCCTTTCTGCTTAATAATTACGAACTGATATACTTTTTGAAATATGGAGAATTGCTAACTTACATCATTTGCTATTAGCACACATTTTTGCTAGGTCTCCCAAAGAAAATAAGAAAACTTACTGTGTAAACTTTAAATTTTCCAATTGCACAGTCACTCCAGACCCTGCAAAATCTTGTATGTAGTGTGTAGATTTTTTGTAAAATCTTTTAAAATGAAAAAGTGATCCAACGATTTCTGCTCTACTCTGACCCGGTTGCGAGTGGTGTCAGTTGTGCCCGTCAATCGCGCTTTTCCACGTCTTTCCATCATTATCCAATCAGAGACGAGCTTAACCTGCGCAATTTTAAACTCAAATGTATCGGAAGGAGGCGGCTTTATTGCACAAGTATAAGTCTATGGAGAGAGGCGCTGTTATTAGATTGGCCAGTGATGACGATGAACTGCCCATTATGAGTATTATGAATATTGTACCAGTACTGGCTTTCTATTTTAATTATTATATAAATAAATACATAATTTTAATAATTATTATGTTATTATTAATAATAACAATAATAATGGGCTGTAATGCATTGAAATTTAAAGACAAAAAATATATAAAGCAAGGGTTAAGATTGAACAGTACAATAGGCTACTAAAAATGTCATAAGTTTCTATTTAAAAAAAATATAAATAGGCAGTAAACGGTTTCACGTTACAATTAAATTTTGTGTGAAATCACATTTGGTTGACCTCAATTCACATAATTTAATCAATGTTAAAAGGAATAATTTTGGTAAAAGGACAAACTTGTGAAGGGAATAACATATAGTTTTTGTATTAAAAAAAACAGACTAAAACAATAGTTTTTGCAATATTTGCATGTCAATTTATCAAAGTTGCTTTGTTATGAGTATTGCGGTATTTCCCGGTTTCTTTTGCCAATATTTGTAACTTTAACAAATAAATTCCATTTGAATCACATATTGTTGTAGTAAATCTAACAAAAAAATCTGTTTAATAGTTTACAAAATTTCACAGTGATTTAAACAAAAAATATATGTATTTGGGTTTACGAGATATTTTTGCAGGGATTTTACAATGTTTTTATGTACATTTCATGGTCATTTTTTACTGTGTAGACTCCCACAGTCTTTGTACAAAGCAAAGATATGCCTGTTATTAAAAAGTGGAAAAGATACCACAGATCCTGCTAATTATAGGCCTATCTCTCTACTTAATTTAGACCACAAAATTCTAACTAAAGTTCTTGCTACCAGACTAAATAAATTAATTGAAACAATTATTCATCCGGATCAAGTAGGTTTCATTCCAGGTAAGCTTTCTTTTTTTAATGTCCATCGAGTGATGAATATACTTTACTCTGACATATGTGAAAATACCAGAGCAACTGTTATAGCATTGGATGCCCAGAAAGCATTTGATTCCATTGAATGGCCGTATTTATTTGAAACTTTAAAAAGAGGTTAAAAGAGGTTTGGTTTTGGAAACACTTTCGTGGATTGGATTAAAATGATTTACTGTTCTCCTGAATGCTCTGTCTTAACTAATAATGTCTTATCTAAGCCATTCAGTTTATATCGGGGTGTGAGACAGGGGGATTGCCTGTCTCCCTTGCCTGTCTCTGGCAATTGGGATAAGAAATCACCCGCATATAAAGGGTATAGCAATTTGTGGATCAGAATGTCTTGTGACGCTTTACGCACATGATTTACTTATCACTTTAATAAATCCTGAAGAAGGCATTCCTTATCTTTTACAGTATATAATGATGTTTGGTTAAATTTCTGGTTACACAATAAATTGGGATAAAAGTGAACTTATGTTCACTAAGGAAAATGGGACTGTAAAAAATCGTCCCTTCAAGATAGTCCAGGACTATATAACCTATTTAGGTATTAAAATCTCAAAAAATCCAAAACAGTTGCTAAAACTAAATTTACTAGATCGGGTAGATAAATTAAAACGTAGCATTGAATACTGGATTACTCTACCGTTATCTATGATCGGCAGAGTTAATGCTATAAAAATGGTTTCGTTACCAAAATTTTTGTACGTCTTTCAAAACTTGCCAATTTGGATCACATCTGATTTTTTTTAAGAAGCTCAAGACAATTGTTTTGGATTTTGTTTGGGGTTACAAAAAACATAGACTTTCTAAAAAACATCTATACAGGCCAACTAAGGATGGTGGTCTGGGTCTTCCAGTATTTCGGGATTATAAATGGGCAGCAAATGCTAGGCCAATGGCATACTGGCAGTGGGGTTCTCCAGACCACCAATCACTGAGCTCTGCCCCCCTTTGGTTAAAATTGGAGCTTGTATCTTTGGAAAAACCATACTCTTCCCTTTCCTCTTTAATTTTTACCAACCTTTCTTCTGGAATCAAATCAGTTAGTCATAGTTTTGTTGTGAGGAATTCTCTTAAAATTTTGAACCAAATAAAAAACGTTTTTAAAACTCCTGGTATATCAGCTAATACTCCTATCATCCATAATCATGTTTTTGTTCCAGCATTGCTGGTCAAGACATTTTCTCTGTGGTGTGTCAAAGGGTTGAGGTATGTAGGAGATTTATATATAGACAACAATTTTGCATCATTTCAGCAGATAAGGTCCAAATATGACATACCTCACTTCGTTTTTTTTCATTATATGCAACTGAGGCACTTTCTGCGAGAAAATATTCCCCACTTTGAGTCAAGCTGTGAGAGACATGCTCTTTTTGAATTGTTTTCATTTTTACTTAGCAGCAAGAAGCTCATCAGCAAATTTGTAGGATATTTTTCAGAAGATTCACTATCTGCTGATAGTGTTAAGAAAGCATGGGAAAGAGAAACTGTTGTCCTTTCTAACCAGCTGTGGAAAACTGTTTTTTCCAGAATCCATAGTTGTTCAATAAATAGCGGTCATAGGTTGATACAGTTTAAAGTAATCCATCGTTTTTACTATTCTAAAGACAAGCTTCATAAATTCTACCCCTCTGTCTCCCTTAAATGTGATAAATGTAAAGTTAGTGATGGAACAATGTTGCATTTATTTTGGGACTGTCCATTAATCTAACAGTTTTCGGTCAGAATTTTTGTTTTTTTCTCCAAGGTTTATAAGAGGAAACTCCCTCCTGACAGAGAGTTTGCTCTTTTTGGAGCCTCAGAGGATTCATCTGTGCTCCCTGCACACATACAAGTGGCTTTGTTAATGGGCATGGTGCTAGCAAAGAAATTTATTTAAAAAAAATTGGAAGACACCAACTCCACCATGCTTCAAAATCTGGTTGCATGAATTAGTTTCAGTTATTCATTTAGAAAAACTGCGAAAAAGTAATTTTAAATTACAACCCAAACTGGAGAAAACATGGGATCCCCTACTGCAACATTTGGACTTATCTTAACCATATCTGTATTTTTTTTATTTATTTATTTTTTCTTTCTGCTATTGCTTGTTTCCCTGTATAAAGATGTTTCAAGGACTGCCATGGAATGCTTATTGTATATTTGTTGTGCCCTTTGTCAAGACTTATGAACTTTTGTTTTATTTCCTTTTTAATTTGAATCCCTCCTCACCAGTCAGAAGCTCGTGTGTGTATAATAAATAACATTTTGAGAAAAAGAGAGAAAAAAAAAGATCATTCAGCAATATGATATCACATGTTGCAAGAAGGAAGAGCTCGACCAGCTTCTTAAAGAACTGGAAAAGCAAAACTTACAAAATCAGCATTTGGAAGAAAAGTTTAAAGATCTACAGATGCAGTTTTAGCCATGCAGGACACAAACATCAGTCATTATTATTGATAGGGAAAAGACAAGAAAAGAAAAAAGACAAGGTACAGAATTGGAGAAATTAGCTGCAACCATTCATCTGCTGTTAAGCTCTGCTTACTTCTGATTGGGCTCACAGGATATTATTACTGCTTCTCCACTTGTACCTACTCAAGACAGATTGACTTGACACGGTTTGGAGACTTTTCTGGAGGTACCAGGGCCCAATTGGTACTAAAATAAAGTTGCCAGCGTGCCAAGTCCAGACCGTTGTGTTAATGCAGGTCTGTTAATGATCTGATTGGCCAGGGGACTGAAGACACTGAAGAGTCGGAGTCAAATCGGAGCTACTTTGTTCTACAAAAGATATAATAAAAGCTGACAAGTGAAAAAAAACATCTGTAAACTGATCATTTTATCAGATATTCTGGGCTATACAGTGACCCAGACTAAAGCTTCCTTTAATTGGACAAACCAGTCTTTGAGTACACGTGACATAGAATTGTAAACCAGCATGACACATTTGTCATTACTGATATTACCTCTAACTTTTGGTTCCATAAAGGATAAATTTGGAATCAATGCAAATACATTTTTGGAGTATGAGCAGATAAAAGCCATCAGTAATGAAAGGTTTAGAGACAGCAATCCCAGGCTAGAGCTCCCTCCTACACATAAACAATAACAAAGTTGTATAAGTCTTTCTCACTACCATCAGTAAAATGGGAGATGGATTTATCCATTAGACCAACCCAAGACTTTTGGACAGGAGTATGTTTTTTAAAATGATTACCCAAATCTTCAACTTCTACAATATAAAATTCTACACAGAGTTATTTACAAAGGGCAAATAATGTTCAAAATGAGTCTGAGGGATCCTAATACCTGTCAACACTGCTCAAACAATGTTCCCAACAACTACATGAATGCTATGTAACAGCTGTGGAGAGGACAGCCCCACCCTAAGTTCTCTCCTTCACACCTGTGCACCGTTGACCAATAAGGGCCATTACAAGGGCTCTATTTAGGTCCCGGTCCTTCTCCAGTCGTCGCCAGATTGTCCTCTGTGATTATGCAAGACTTTCCAGCATGTTCTGCCTGCCTCTCTGCCTGTTCTCAACCCTGCCTGTTTCTTATTTGCCTGTTTCTGACCTGCCTGCTCTGTCTTTTTTTCTCGTACCTGTCCGTTCTTGGTTCTCGAGATCCAGTTGCCTGCCTGCCTGGTCCTGACCTAGCCTACCCATGACTTTCCAATTCTCGCTGCCTCCCAGTAAACATGACTGCCTTCCATTCCTGACCACGACACCTTGCCTGAGCCCCGGCGGAAGACACTACCTTCTGCCCCCGACTTCGCCCTCGCCCGGGCTCGCCCAGATCCTGCTTCCCCGCTTGTCATGTCGCTCTGTGCAACCCCGTCAATAAAGCAGTGTTTGATTTGAGGATTTTGTTGCATTTGGGTTCTCCTCTACTCTGTGACAATACAATCTGGCCAACCCTGAACCCAACGCACAACCCGTCACCACTGGGCAAATTGATGGGATCCTGCAGCAGCATGAGGAGGCTGTGACAGTGTCTGCAGTGGAGACAAGACGCGCCGCGGAGGCGAACGAGTGATGATCCGAACACCTGTCTGACTGTGGATGATTTGCTTTCTAGTTTTTCCTGCAAATATAAGTGTAAACACCCCTCTGTTGATAAACACCCCTCTCATTTTAACATGAGCATTGTTATTGCATAACCAGTAGTCATTTAGGTCTGGATTAATGAAAGTGTTGTTCTTGGTTGTTTGCCTGTCTTCCTCAGGTAAGTCATTCATGATCTTGATTCCTTTTAACACTAAATGTGTTGTATCTATCTTACTATGCCAGAGGTTGGCTGAAGCATAAAGATAAAGGAATTCTTTAAAAAAAAACAAAAAAAACAGCTACAGAGAGTTTTGTGGAATTCCAATGTGCACTTCCATAATCATTTTGTCCATATTAATTTTGTACATTTCAAAATGACCACTTTGATTATTGTCAGTCAGAGGTTTTACTTTATTTTATTTGCCCTTTTCCTGCCATCCAAGCTTAAAATGACCTTTTACCTAGTGGTGTTAAATAAATATGCTCCAGCTAAGCTCTAAGTAAACACTCTTGTCGTCTTGACTGTGTGCTTTCTCTATTTTAATTCTTGGCTGTTGTGCAAAGTTACCAGTGACAGTAGGTCAGAGTTGGTAGAGCAAAGGTAGAAGGTGGATATGCAGAGTCACAGATTGTGTCGTGCGTGTTCACACTTGTACAGACGGAAAAGTGAGCATTCAGCACCATCAGGCTGGCCTTACACCACTGAAGAAACATTGAATGGTGACAGAATACAAGTCATGCAACAGGCTTTTTCTTCTTCTCATGACAAAGTGTTCATTGCGATTGTGAAATGTAGTGATTGTTCAATCAAGTCAATCAGCACAAGGTCAGAGTCTACCCTTTAACCCAGTGTGATGCTCCTGCCAACTCTGTGAATATAAACACTGAAACCCCACATCAAAGCACCAGACAGGCTGGACAGCCACTCATAGTTTAGGACACTTCAACAGTGCAATGGAGTTATCTGCAGCACTGATTTTGGCAGGGCTAGTGTTATGCTTCCTTTGGTTTATGCTAAGAAAGGGAAAGTATAATCTGCCTCCAGGGCCCACTGCGCTACCTCTGGTTGGAAACCTGCCACACCTGGACAAAAATCAACCTTTTAAAAGCCTTTCTGAGGTCAGCTACCAAAAAGGACATTTTTTGATTGGGAAATGCATGATCTTTCCTGTAAAATAATCAGCTCAACAGGGTATTTACTGAGATTTAAAAAAATATCTTTATATCTTTTTCCAGCTGAGTAAAACCTATGGTCCGGTCATGACACTGTACCTGGGCCAGCAGCGCACAGTTTTTTTGACAGGATACGAAGCGGTGAAGGAGGCTCTGGTGGACCAGGCTGAGGACTTCACGGGCAGAGGTCCACTGCCATTTCTGATCAGAGCCACCAACGGCTATGGTAACACAAGATGCCTCAGATCTGCCCTCAGTATCGTCCAATCATTTTTAAATGCGCTGAGTCTGTTCTTTCATATGCATTTCTGTTGTATTTCCCAAGGCAACAAGCATGTGTTTTCCCTTTATCAGGTTTGGGGATCAGTAATGGGGAGCGCTGGCGCCAGCTGAGGCGCTTCACACTTTCAACCTTAAGGGATTTCGGAATGGGGCGCAAAGGGATGGAGGAGTGGATTCAAGAGGAGAGCAAGCATTTGACAGAACGCTTAAAGTCCTTGAATGGTATGGAGTTTCAAAAGGAAAGGATGAACACTTAACCAATATGGGTTAACAACTAAATTAATATTTATGATTTAAAAAGCTCTGCACTGAAAGGTCAAAATGTCCAAACACAAAACTAGACTTTATAGTTCTACGTTGTAACTCTCTCTCTTGTCTTCTAGCCAAACCATTCGACCCCACATTCTTGCTAAGCTGCACCGTGTCGAATGTGATCTGCTGCATGGTGTTTGCCGAACGCTTCAGTTACGATGACAAACAGTTCCTGCACCTCCTCCGTGTCATAGCCGAGGTTGCAAAGTTCAACAGCAGCTTTATGGGCCAGGTCAGTGGAGGTACAGCCTAAAACAACTGCGTTCACTGCTTCATAAACTATATTAACAGCATTTTTGATCCATTGTGGGGGACTTAGGATTAAATTGCACTGTCCGGACTTCTTCCCTTAGATGTACAATGTCTTTCCCTGGATCCTGGAGCATGTGCCTGGCCCCCAGCACACTATATTTCGCCATATTGACTTCCTAAGACAATTCATCAAGACCAAGATCCAAGAGCACAAAGAATCCCTGGACCCCAGCTCTCCGAGAGACTACATCGACTGTTTTCTCATCCGGATGGAGCAGGTTGGAAATTAATTGACAATTTTTCTTTTGGTCCCTAATGGGGACTCCCCATCATCTTCTGGACTTGCAGTTGGGTTTGTTATTTTGGGCATCTCATCACGTGTGACCCTTGCGTCCTCTTTGTGGTCTCAGGAGAAGCATCTACCTACAACTGAGTTCCACTATGAGAATCTGGTCTCCACAGTGATGAATCTGTTCCTGGCAGGAACTGAGACCACCAGCTCCACTATCAGATATGCACTTGGAGTTCTGATCAAATACCCAAACATACAGGGTAGACCACACATTCTAAATATAATGTGATGGAGTAAGTGATTATCCTCCTAATTAACAGATTCTCTTCATATCTTTTCCTTTATCCTGCAGAGGAAATGCAACAGGAGATTGACAACGTGGTGGGACAAGACCATTGTCCCAAAATGGAGGACAGGAAGTCCCTACCCTTCACAGATGCAGTCATCCATGAGGTGCAGCGCTTTCTGGACTTAGTTCCTTTCAGCGTACCTCGTTACGCATTGAAAGACATCTCTTTCAGAGGTTATTCAATCCCCAAGGTATCCTTAATTATATGAATATGTAAATATATAAGATACAAAAGGAAAACCATGATCCATAACATGCTTTTTTTTATACTCAACAGGGCACTGTGATAATTACTTTGCTGCACTCAGTGCTAAAAGGAGAAGATCAATGGTCAACTCCCTGGTCCTTCAACCCCAAGCATTTCTTGGACCAAAATGGCAGTTTTAAGAAAAACCCTGCATTCATGCCATTTTCTGCAGGTACACTTGCCATCTAACTTTTCCATAAATTCAGTGCAGCTTTAATTATTATTATTATTATATTTAATTATTAAAATTAATAGATTATACAGTGCCTAAATGGTGGAAATAATGCTTCAATATGCCTCCATAAGACAAGAATAACTGGCCCTGTGGGAGTCTCTTAAATATCCTGATTCTGCTTTTGCTCTTCAACCTCCTTCACTTGTCTGTCCACAGGTAAGAGATCCTGTGTTGGTGAGTCTTTGGCTCGTATGGAGCTTTTTATCTTCCTTGTGACCCTGCTGAAGAATTTTACATTTTCCTGCATCGGAGGAGCTGACAGTATCAACCTAAACCCACAGTACAGTGGCTTTGCTAATTTGCCTCGCAACTATGAGATCATTGCCACACTACGGTGAAGGTCCACCTGTCTAAAGAACATGTATGCAGCTTGCACCAATGTTTTTTTTTTTGTTTTTTTTCTTCATATAATTGCATGTATTTTGGATTTAGTAGTACTTTGTTCTTCCATATGAGCAGTATTGGAGACTCAGTTTATTTTATATTGAAATAAACAGTATAAAATCAATTACATTGAATGAAAAAGTAACACAATTTCTGAACTGCAGGGTTAAGATTCAATGTTATCTTTATTAAGATTTCTGCATTTTTTTCCATGCACAAATATTGTGTACAAAATTGTAAACAAGGTTTGTTTATCTATAGGAAATTTGGCGCCCTCGTGTGGTGATTACTTTGGAAACTAAACGTAAAATTATTTGCTTTGGGGTCAAAAGTTTCTATTGGACTAAAGCAGGTCCTTTAAACCTTAACTGTAATATGTTATGTATCTTATTTGTAGTATTTTTGGCATGAATTGGTTTTACCTTGTACTGTGACATACTGTAATTTTTTATATGTATACAGTGGTCCGTTGCTGTGACGTGGTTCACCTATCACGGTCTCACTGTTTCACATTTGTTTTTTTTTAGTGTAATAAATAATTTACAACTTAAAGTATGAATGCATTCGGCTAGAGCAGGGGTGGGCAAACTTTTTGACTCGCGGGCCACAATGAGTTCTAAAATTTGACAGAGGGGCTGGGCCAGGAATATTTGGATGGAGTGTTTGGGCTGGATATACTAAAGCATTGCATGTAGTGTGTGCAAACCTCATAGCACAGTAAGAACACACAAATAAATGTACAACCTGATTTATTAACAGATTTGCACTGAGGACTTTCTTTCTGTAGTGGACGCTATATTGTGTTATTTATAGGTTGCCATGACAATGAGAACGACGATTACGATATTGCTTCAGTTAAAAAGTATTTTGTTGTCCACTCCTTATTAAACCCTGGGCACTCACTGTCCACTTTCCTCCTCTTTGGTCCGCTCATTTTTACAGAAGGGCTTGAATTGCGACAGGAAACGAGGTGAAAAGAGTAATACCTGCCACTCCAACAATGGTCAATGTTTTTTGAGTGTGCCATCTATTGGGGGAACGTGGGCATTGCAGGAAAGGGGAAAATGAATTAAGTTTTTACTGTAATTTGGAGTAGTTCGGCGGGCCGGATTGAAAAGCCTAACCCACCTAACCGGGCCATAGTTTGCCCATGTCTGGGCTAGAGCCATGTGCAATCTAGCAATGTGACTGTGACGTGCTGTATGTTTTCTCACCGAATCAAGTATTTTTAAGTTTTAAGTTTAAACCACGTTTTTTTCTGGTGAAAAAGCCCATAATGTTGATGAAGCGAACTGCAGGGGAAAAGGCACCTGCAGTCGCACTCAAAAGGCAGAGGAAAAAGT
Organism: Lagocephalus sceleratus; assembly: GCA_911728415.1. Classification (NCBI taxonomy): domain Eukaryota; kingdom Metazoa; phylum Chordata; class Actinopteri; order Tetraodontiformes; family Tetraodontidae; genus Lagocephalus; species Lagocephalus sceleratus. The sequence goes on along the minus strand of CAJVRN010000111.1, from coordinate 771,635 downwards.
TTGAACTTTGAGAGTGTTTAAATAAGTGAGAACTGTGAGAAAATGTTAATGCCTGTGAGAAAAGTGTATACAAGTGTGTGGTTTTTTCGGCCTTAAAACATGTAAAATAATTGTAAAAAATAAAGCTGTTTACTTCACGGATTTCGTATATCAAGGGTTATTTCTGGAACATATCCCCCACAATATACTGTATAAATGACAAGGTGAAAACACTGGTGAAACACAACTTGAAAGACCCTAATTCTAAAAACAATCTTTTATGGGCTTGTCTTAATAATAAGATGATCTCATAGCAGAAAGAAAAAAACACAAAGAAAAAACAAAGAAGAAATAAAAAAGATGATACAGCAATGTGATATCACACATTGCAAGAAGAAGGAAGAGCTCGACCAGCTTCTTAAAGAACTGGAAAAGCAAAACCTACGAAATCAGCATTTGAAAGAAAAGTTTAAAGATCTACTGAAGCGGTTTTTGCCATGCAGGATTACATTAGTCATATGGACCAACAAGAAACTACAATGGCAAGCCCAGGAGAAACAAGGATTTAGGTAATGACAATATAATTGCTGTCATATTTATTGTTTTGTGCTCTGGTGTGTCAAGAAAGGCATCTGCAAATAAAATGTATTATTATTATTATTGATAGGGAGCAGATATGTTTTACTGCTGCACAAAATAAACTGTGGATTAACATCACTTTGTTCAAAGAACAAAACCAGTAAAACATGATTTTCACACAAAAACAAAAACATAATATTGAATTCTTACTGCAAATGAGTGTGACTTCTGCTGTTGCCTTTGTGAGGCCAGTTCAGAAATGAACGGTTTCATCTTGACAAGTGCTACTCTCACAGATCATTTGCGCAAAACAAAGTCTCTTCCTTCGCATTTATGTCCGTCATCCTTGAAACACAACCTACGCTTTTGTGGTGGAGCTCCACAAGGTATTTGGGTTGGGGGGTTCCCAGTTCTCTGTGGCAAACCAGCTGCTGGCACTCCGACAGGGACAGATGTCGATGGCAGATTATTCGAATGACTTCCACACCTTAGCCAGCCAGAGCAGTTGGAACCCTGGGTGAATTTGTAGGTGCGGACCTGCCAGCTCGAGAGACGCCCTCAAGGGAATGAGCAACCCACCAGGAGAGCCCATGCCTTGACCAGTGTCACTACCAGGCAGAAAGGAACCCAAGCAGCTGGGTCGCACATCGCTTACCAAGGAGTGCCAGCATTGATGCCAGACGAACCTCTGCCTGTATTGTGGTGGTCATTGACTCTGGGCCAGACACTTGCCTGATCAGCTGAGAGGTGGTCCGGCCAGTAGGCCTGAGGCGTGAACCGCTGTCATCCCTAGTTCCAGCCCAGGCACAGGATGGACATCACTTGGGGGTCATCAGTCGCCAAACTGGTCTAATGACGATGCTGCTGCCCAGGAGAACCGCTTCCATATTCTGGAACAGACGCGCTTACCTTTGGTCCTGGGCTATCCGTGGCTCTGCCTCCTCAACCCATACCTGAACTGGGATACGGGAAAGCTCCAGGAGTGGGGAGTGGTCTGCCATCATTCCTGTCTGAAGCAAGCACTAACCCCACCCCTGGCCAGTGGAAGATGACATTCAATACCACAGCTGGGCATTATAAGTACCTGGTGATGGGGGCACAAAGAGCACGTGCAGCACATGTGAGGGGTACTGCAGCGCCTCCTGGACATCAATCGTTTTGTGAAGGTGGAAAAGTGTAAGTTCCACTCCCTGTCGGTGTTCCTTGGATTCTTCATAGCCCCAGGGAGCGTGTGGATGGACTTACACTGTCAGTTCATCTGCAACTACAGCATTGTGGCAGCCACACTTACCAATCTCACGAGTATCAAGCAGGCATTCACCTGGAGGCAGATGCAGCGCTCCAGCCACTAAAGTGTCAGCTCTCCACAGCCCCAATCCTGCTGATGCCCGACCACAACTGGCAGATCATGGTGGAGGTAGATGCTTTGTCAGGGTTTGGTGCACCCTTTCCCCTGTAGAGGGCGCCAACCTCTCCTGGGAGCAGCGGGAGCTCTCACACCTGTTCTACATCCCATCATCACTGGCCTACTTAAAGCCCATCACCGACAGCAGAAGCTGTCGGGTTGTGCTTCCGCCTGCCCGGATTCCTCACTCTCCGGTTCATGGAAGGCTTACCCTGCTTGAATTTTCCTGGCCTTTCCTGTCGTTGGTGATGCATTATCGTTTTTGTTTTCTCCCTGCTTCGGGCGACTTTCTGTTGACATTTGTTCATGTTTTTTCCTTTTCCCCGTGAAAAGTGATTTTATGTCAAACTTGATCGTGTTTTTCCTTTTCCCCCTGAAGGGTGATTTTGGGTTGGCCCGAGAGTCTGTTTTCCTCCAGTACCGGAGCATTTTGTGTTTCGAACGTTATGCTAATAAACCTGCGTTTGGGTCCTTGGTTCTGAACCATAACACGCTTCCGATATGGGGATTGGAGGCATGCTGTCCGTGCTCATACTTCTCCCACCAATTGTCTCCAGCCGAACAGAATTATGTTGGGAATCAGGAGTTAATTTCTGTAAAACACGTTTTACGGGAGTGGTGATATTGGCTTGAGATTTCCGAACACCCCTTCCTCGTCTGGACAGACCACAAGAACCTTGAATATATCCAGACAGCCAAGAGGCTGAATGCGCAACAGGCCCAGTAGGCGCTGTTTTTTAAGCGGTTCAATTTCACTCTGTCCTATTGCCCAGGTTCTTGGAACACCAAGGCTGATGCCCTCTCCCAGCAGTTTATGGGGGAGGAGGATGAGGGTCTTGGGAAGTCTTCGGAGAGCGTGCTCTCTTCCTCATGTATTTTTGCAGCATTCATGTGGGGTCTGGACTGCAGCTGCCAGCCAGCCTGGACAGAGCGCCTGCTCCAGCAACTGACTCTTCATGTCTGATCCGTTAAAGGCAGAGGTCCTGGAATGGGGGCACTATTCGCACCTAGCCTGTAACCCTGGGGCTTGGCGGATGGGAGGATGACTGAAGCAGAGGTACTTTTGGCTGTCTATGGACGAGGATATCCACAAGTTTGTCAATACATGCCCCATCTGTAGCCAGCACAAGCAGTCCCGCCAAGCCCCTGCAGGCCTCCTCCATCCCCTGCTGGTACCACGCTGGCAATGGTCTCATGTATCCTTGGACTTCGTCACTGGGCTGCCCTGGAACATGGCCATCCTCACAATCGTGGACCAGTTCAGCAGGATGGCCCATTTCGTTCCCCTACTAAAATTACTATCCACGAAGGAGACGGCTCAGCTTGGCATCCCAGAGGATGTAGTGTCGAACAGAGATCCGCAGTTCTCTGCCATCTTCTTCGCTTTCCAACTTCACGGCAGAGGGCTCGGTGGAGTGGTAAGGCTATGGTCTTGAGGAAAGGAAATAGGTTCCTGCTCGGGTGGCTGGGCAAGACATGGAGCAGGAGATGGAGGACGAGGACAGCAGTCTGGAGTCTTCTGGGTCACAGGAGTTCTAGCCCCTCCTTCCCATGGGGGTTGGGCAGTTCCAAACATCATGTTGGGACATCAGGAATCCTCCCATGAGAGAGGCAATCAGCAAGGCACTATTTAGATCCGGGCCCTACACCACTTCATTGCCAGATTGTTCTCTGTATAATCCATGACTGTTACGTGAGTGTTTTGTTTTCGTTTGTGCACTGCTGTCTGTGCCCTGTGTTCCTCCCCTGCCAATCAGGTATTCAAATGAGGACGTACTGCGGCATCACCCTGATTGGCAGGTGGATCTCCCCCGTTCCAGGATTGACTGCAGCCAGGCCTCCTGAGAGATAAAGGAGGCCAAGATGGCGGCAGTCTGGGTAACAGCAGGGACCAACAGGGACAACAGGCGCGTTGCTCATCTTCCTCGAACTCCAACCAGTTGTTGCAGTTTATGGGTTTTTTTTGTTGTGTTAGGAAGGAAAAAGTGCACTTTCTGCCACAAAAGAACACCTTGGACATGTGTCATGTGGGTCTCTGTCTTCAGATGAACAGGAATTGTTTCAGAAATTACCACTGCTAAAATAAAATAAATGCCTGTAAAATGGACCCAGATAGCTCCAGGAATGTCAAACTGCCCGAGTTGTAAAATAGAATTCAATTTTTGCCATCTCTGCAATGTTTGATCTGCACTTTTCAAAAATGTATAAAAAGAAAGTTGAAGAAAATTCAATTCTGTTTTTGTCCTTTTCTTCTTATATCACACAGTTTTAGGTATTACATAAAAATGGTAAATGGGCCAAAACGGTTAAACTCAGGAGCATTGATTGATTTGTTGAGCAATATGAATCAAGTTTTGAGTTTATCAAACTAAATCTCAAATTGTAATAACTCTTAAAGAAAGTCCTCAATTTTGGTGGGGGGCAAATTGTGGCACACATGACAAGGCAGGTGAGGTTGGTCACAAACAGCTGTAGTTCAAAGCTGGAATTAGAGGCTATCATTCAGCATTGGAAGTGTTCCTTGGATACCACTGCCAAGTTCGACAGCCATTGGGCTGAAAAAGGAACAGTCTGGAGGGAGAAGCTCCGAGAAGACACTGTTCCAACCAGGTGTTTGTCAGCAGGAGGAAATGTAGATCATTTTGAAAGTCATTAAATCATTCAAAATAAATATCTTATTTGTAAGAAATTAGGGGTCTCATTTATCATTGTCAATACACCTTTTTTTTCCTCCCATTTTGTGCCCAAGCATTTTTCTCCGCCAAATTTGCGATCTATCAAACCAAAGGCTGACAGGAAGAAGTGCGTACATTTCCACCATCCCTGACCATGGCGTACTATGATTTACACCTAACTACAGGAGGAGTTAGTGACACTGGTGCTGAGTCAGTGAATTACCCAATTACATGTTCCAGTCAATGTATAACAATGCTGTGATCAACTCAATCAAAAATCTGTGGCCAATCAGGCCAATCACTTGGCCTATTTAGATCTTGGCCAAACAATTTGCCTCTGCCAGATTGTCCTCTGTGGTTCTCATGACATTCCCGCATTTTCCTGCCTGCCTGTCCCTGACCTGCCATTTGGTACTGTTTCCCGGTAAATCTGACTGCCTTCTGTCCCTGTACAACTCTGATAATAAAGCGGTGTCAAACTGAACTCTGGTGTCGCTCATGGGTTCTCCTCTGGTCCGTGACACCAGTGGAACCAGCATAGAAAGCAGTCCATTGTCCAAAGCTATGAGAAGATCAGGAGTAACTTAAGAAGTACTGTTTCTGTACTGTGATGAGCTCTAAAACCTGACTGAAATATCTCAGACAGTTTTTCTGCAGGTGGTCCAGTACCTGAGTCACCACAACTTTATCAAGAACTTTAGAAATAAAAGCTTAGACATCGGCCTACAATTTTCAAACACATCTGGTTCATGTAATTTTTTTAAGTAGCGATTTGATTATTGCTGTCTTGTAAGACAGGGTTACATACCCTATTGCTAAACAGTTGCGAGCAATTGATCTGGCCAAGAACAGCTGCCAATCAGTGGGAAAATATTTAATAAATCAGAGATGAGGACTAAAAGATACACAATAGACTTAGATCTTCATCATAGATCCACAATTAATAAAAACGATTAGGAGTAAAGGCTCACAGGAGACCCCATCTGATTCTACAGTCAAGATGCTTGATGACAGTCTAACAGCTGTTGGGATGCCTGATTCACTTTTTCTCCAAGAGTTATAACTCTAGGAGAAAAGAAACTCATAAAGTCATTATCAAGTAGGGAAGGAAGGTGGGTCCAAAACAAAACCATGACTCTTGGTTAATCTGGCAACAATGCTGAAAAGACACCTGAGGTTATTCTGTTACTTTTTAATTAGAGAAGAATAATAGGGTGTTCTTGTTATAGCTAGTGAAAGAAGTAGTCGGAACTCAGATGGAGAGATGTGGGAAAGGGTTATTCAACACAAAGTATTAACAGAAAACCACCATAAAGCAGGGGTGTCAAATCAGTTCCACAAAGGGCCGTGTGGCTGCAGGTTTTTGCTCCAACCAGTCAAGCACATGCAGTTTGACCAATCAGCTGTCTGAAGGCTCAGATCAGTTGATTAAATGAGTCAAGTCTGGTGTGCTGCTGCTGGGTCAGAACAAAAACCTGCAGCCACACGGCCCTTTGTGGAACCGGTTTGACACCCGTGCCATAAAGGAACAAAACGATCTTAAGAGTCTAAATAATAAAAGGAGGCTAGAAAAAAGGAACAAACTCAAAGTATCAAAACAACAGAAAATTACCATTCAAAAACTTTCTAGAAGTACCAAAGGAGGGTAGAGGAAAAGTACACTACTGTAGCAGCTCTGGAAAATGGAAAAACAAATCACCAGATCATGTAGAGGGATGTGCTCTGAGGCATGCACATGTGAAATGAAAGCAAGACGAACACAGAAAAAAATTGAACCATCACTGTTCTATACTGACAGGGCCTTTTTTAAGCTAACACTGACTGTCTTTCTAAGCAAATAAACAGCACCCACATGATAAAGCACAGTAATCCCAGCAGAATAAGAAAGTCAACCAAATACAGGGGCAGCTTACTGAAATACATATATGAATATACTGTATATATATATATATAAAGAAAAAAGAAACATTTTTTTAATGCCATTCAGATATGTCTGCTATGGTACAAACAAAGAAAGATTGAAGTGTTTAGTATTTTACTATTAAAATATAGATTTTAATACTGTTAAAATAGAGACAGAACTAGAATAAATTTGGTGGTTTCCAGGATTTTAAACACAATTATGTCAAATGTGGCACTTTTGAATAAAATTGTAGCCAAAACAAGGAAGGCAGTTTACTTGTAAGCATATGGCCATACAGGATTGTCAAAAAATACCCTGGTTTGAAGAAAGAAACCAAAGCCAGAAAGAAAACTGAAAAAATGATAATAAGTAGTATCATACTTTTGATCAATGCAGGGAATTAAACTGACCTCATTTATGTACATAAACACACACATTAAACAAATAGATTTTGATTTAACAAAATTGACATTTGATATTTGATAAGATGAAAATATTAAAAAACAAGCAAAACTTGTAAACAGTTTTTAACAAAAGTTCAAAGACAAATTGGAGATGAAAGACTACAAATCGTCCAAAAAACCTATATAAGGTTAAAATTTGTTTAATAATTAAAATAGTCAACTGTTAAACGTAATATAATTATTATTCTGTTATATTTGGAAAATGGATAACATGTCAGTACTTGGACAGCCATATGCAAAAAAGCATACCTACACTCCAAAATATGTTTCCAAGTTTAAACCAAGCGTTCTTGTTGAGGCAAAGGCAAACAAGCTTCCAATGAAGACAATGGGACCTCTAAAGGAAGAGTTATCGAACCCACACAACTACCTCAAGAAGCATGTGGGGGAGCTCAGATTTGCTCGAAAGTTAGATGTTGAGCGTCACATCCACGATGAGCCAAAGCCCGGACTTCCACCCAGGACAGACAAAACACCTTTAAAACCGCCAACAATCAATTTCGTAAAGAATGCTATAGCTCAGGAGTATAAAACAGTACAGCCAATTCCTAAGCAGGCAATCAACCATCGTGGAGACAACGTTGTTGTGCAGAATTTAGGACGTCCCATACATATGAAGCGCAAGGACTATGGAACTGTGCCTCAGTACCTGCAGAAGCGCAATGATAAAGAAAAGAAAGCTCAAGAGGTCGCTAAAAAGGCTGAAGAGGATATAAAGGAAGCCATTGTGAGAAAAAAAGTTGAGGAGCAGGAAGCTGCTTTGGATTACCTGAAGAAAATGTGGACTAGTCTGAATGAAGAATATGGTCACCTCCCACTGATCATAGAAACTAGGACTATCATAAACCACAAAAAATATCTTGAAGAAAGGCTGGACTGGGTGCAAAATAACATCCAATACATAGAGAACTACAGGACCAAACACCCATTTCAAAAATTCACAGAGCCAGGGCAAAAGCGTTAAGGTGCTTTATACATAGCCACAATGCAGGCACAGCTCGCTGCCATTGATCAATACAGAGAACTGCTGAAAAAAATATACCTCGTGTTGCTGCACATGAACACAAATTAAAATTTTTTGCAATGCACTCTTTCCCACTTATATTTATTTATTATGAATATTGATTTGGTTGCGTATCAGAAGCAATTGTTCTAAGAGTTTAAGAAAAGCTCAGTGTTCTTGAAATAAATACCAAAAATAAACCCTCAAATACAGGTAGTCGTTGACTCACAACTGTATCTGGTTCCAACAGACTGGTGGTAAGTCGATTTGGTCGTAAATCGAACCCATGTTGTGATATACATCTTATCGATATACATCTTCTTCATTCGGCTTTTCCCTTCAGGGGTCACCACAATGAATTGTTACTTCCATCTAACCCAGAGATGTCCAAACTCTTCCACAAAGGGTTGTGTGGCTGCAGGTTTTTGTTCCAACCCAGCAGCAGCACACCAGACTTGACTCATATAATCAACTCGTCTGAGTCTTCAGACAGCTGATTGGTTAAACTGGGTGTGCTTGACTGGTAGAAACAAAAACCTGCCGCCACACAGCCCTTCGTGGAAGAGTTTGGACATCCTTGATCTAACCAAATCTTCTGCCTCGCATTCAAGAACACATATATCCATATGTATGTGTGTGTGTGTGTGTGTGTGTGTGTGTGTGTGTGTGTGCACAGTTGTTGAATTTTGATATGGCTGGGTAATAAAGGTGTTCCAATGCTTTTAGAAACAACACATTCAAAATATTTTTCCAGTGCATGATGATTTAGGGGTGCCATCACATCTCTGTTTTTGTTTTATAAAGTGGTAACAGTTGTAAATGGTTGCCATGGAGATCTGAGGTACACAAGGAGTGCAGTTTAGAAACAATGAGGTGATCTTTACACACAAGGTAAAACATTTGAAATTATATTCCTCAAATAAACCAAGAATCAAGGATAAATGTTGTGAGGTGTGAGCCAGTCAGTCATGAGTGAAGTCTGCAGTGGATGGATGTGTGATGTCTGCTGGGTGCATGTTGTACAGAAAGTGTAGAAGGAACTTAAAAATAACCAGTAGGTCCAACCAGGCCAGCAGCTCCCAAATCAACCTGCCTGTGTGGGAGAGAGAGAGAGAGAGAGGGAGAGAGAGAGAGAGTGAACAGCTGGAAGCAGAGCTCCTGTTCTGCTCTTCCAGCCTCACCCCTCTTAGATGGGGCCGTCACACATACTACTACCATATCTGTAGTTCTGTCTTTGTATAATTTATATTTACACACACACACAGTGCAAATTAATAAAGAACTTTTACTATAAAGTGAATAAACATGAGTGCAGGAAAGTATTGACAGTAGAGCAAGCAGGTAGAAGGTAATAGGTCCAGTGTAACAGTATGAACAGTAGTGCAAGGAGTAGTGGGTGTGTGTGTGTGTGAGAGAGAGAGAGAGTGTGTGTGAGTGAAAGGGGGTGGGGCCTGGGGGGCATAGTTCAGGAGGGGACATTTACTTTGAGAATGGATCAGTGAGGGTTTTTGATGGGGTCCCTCCCCTCTGTCCACTGCTATCTGCGCCCAAGATTTTAATCACACACAACATCCACAACACTGGGGGGAAGAGTGTTCCATCTATATTTCAATTCATCCATCCATCCATCTTCTACCGCTTGTTCCTCCACTGAGGGTCACGGGGGGACTGGAGCCTATCCCAGATCCCCTGGACTGGTCGCCAGCCAATCGCAGGGCTAACACAGAGACAAACAACCAATCACTCTCACACTCACACCTACGGGCAATTTAGAGTTTTCAATCCGCCTAACCCCAATCATGCATATCTTTGGACTGTGGGAGGAAGCCGGAGTACCCAGAGAGAACCCACGCAGGCACAGGGAGAACATGCAAACTCCACACAGAAAGTCCCCAGCCTCCATCCCAAACGGGATTCGAACCCGAGGCCTTCTTGCTGTGAGGCGACAGTGCTAACCACCACACCACTGTGCCGCCCTATTTCAATTCAATAATTAAAAAAAAAACCATTGCAACAGACTTAACTTCAAAGTCACTTAGTCTTGTTTAAGCATCCTAAACAACAAAGCTTTTAATCAAAGGAAAAGATGAAAGCCAGGCTTTATGATAATTTCAACATACAGAGTTTGGGTACTTTAGTGTTTGTATAAGCAGTTTAAACAGCATTTGATAAGATGAAAATATAAAACAAACAAGAGAAAAATTGTTTGTTATGACAATAACAGATTTGTAAACAATTTTTAACTATAAATTCAAAGACAAATTGGAGATTAAAGACTACAAATCGTCCAAAAAACCTATATAAGGCTAAAATTTGTTTAATAATTAAAATAGTCAACTGTTAAACGTAATATAATTATTATTCTGTTATATTTGGAAAATGGATAACATGTCAGTACTTGGACAGCCATATGCAAAAAAGCATACCTGCACTCCAAAATATGTTTCCAAGTTTAAACCAAACGTTCTTGTTGAGGCAAAGGCAAACAAGCTTCCAATGAAGACAATGGGACCTCTAAAGGAAGAGTTACCGAACCCACACAACTACCTCAAGAAGCATGTGGGGGAGCTCAGATTTGCTCGAAAGTTAGATGTTGAGCGTCACATCCACGATGAGCCAAAGCCCGGACTTCCACCCAGGACAGACAAACCACCTTTAAAACCGCCAACAATCAATTTCGTAAAGAATGCTATAGCTCAGGAGTATAAAACAGTACAGCCAATTCCTAAGCAGGCAATCAACCATCGTGGAGACAACGTTGTTGTGCAGAATTTAGGATGTCCCATACATATGAAGCGCAAGGACTATGGAACTGTGCCTCAGTACCTGCAGAAGCGCAATGATAAAGAAAAGAAAGCTCAAGAGGTTGCTAAAAAGGCTGAAGAGGATATAAAGGAAGCCATTGTGAGAAAAAAAGTTGAGGAGCAGGAAGCTGCTTTGGATTACCTGAAGAAAATGTGGACTAGTCTGAATGAAGAATATGGTCACCTCCCACTGATCATAGAAACTAGGACTATCATAAACCACAAAAAATATCTTGAAGAAAGGCTGGACTGGGTGCAAAATAACATCCAATACATAGAGAACTACAGGACCAAACACCCATTTCAAAAATTCACAGAGCCAGGGCAAAAGCGTTAAGGTGCTTTATACATAGCCACAATGCAGGCACAGCTCGCTGCCATTGATCAATACAGAGAACTGCTGAAAAAAATATACCTCATGTTGCTGAACATGAACACAAATTAACATTTTTTGCAATGCACTCTTTCCCACTTATATTTATTTATTATGAATATTGATTTGGTTGCGTATCAGAAGCAATTGTTCTAAGAGTTTAAGAAAAGCTCAGTGTTCTTGAAATAAATACCAAAAATAAACCCTCAAATACAGGTAGTCGTTGACTCACAACGGTATCTGGTTCCAACAGACTGGTGGTAAGTCGATTTGGTCGTAAATCGAACCCATGTTGTGATATACATCTTATCGATATACATCTTCTTCATTCGGCTTTTCCCTTCAGGGGTCACCACAATGAATTGTTACTTCCATCTAACCCAGAGATGTCCAAACTCTTCCACAAAGGGTTGTGTGGCTGCAGGTTTTTGTTCCAACCCAGCAGTAACACACCAGACTTGACTCATTTAATCAACTCGTCTGAGTCTTCAGACAGCTGATTGGTCAAACTGGGTGTGCTTGACTGGTTGAAACAAAAACCTGCCACCACACAGCCCTTCGTGGAAGGGTTTGGACATCCTTGATCTAACCAAATCTTCTGCCTCGCATTCAATCAATCAATCAATCTTTATTTCTATAGCGTCTTATACAATCAAAATTGTTTCAAGGCGCTTTACAGAATCCCAGGGCCTAACCCCAGACAAGCAACAGTGGCAAGGAAAAACTCCCCTTTAACAGGAAGAAACCTTGAGCAGGACCAGGCTCATGTAGGGGGACCTTCTTGCTGATGGCCGGCTGGGTAGAGAGAGAGGAGGAGAGGGAGAGGAGAGGAAGAAGAGGGAGACGAGAGAAGAGGAGAGGCACAGAACACAGAAACACGCACAGAGTTACAAAAATACAATATACAACAGGTCAGCGGGCCAGATGTCGTCGTGCAGCTCCGAAGGCGGCGATACCTGTAAATAAATAAATCGAGGGGGGGGGGCAGAAAAACTACACAGGAATCAGCATAACTAGTCTGGTCGATGAGGAGGAGGAAAGGAGAGGAGAGGAGAGGAAACCATGACCCAGTGGGGTGACAGAGGCCTGTCAGGTGATCATGTTTCTGGACCCCGGCAGCCTTGGCCTATAGCAGCATAACTAGTATCTTAACCTAACGATTAGATGACCCCCTAAGTATGATAGTTTGTCTGTCTATGATAGTAACTGGAAACTACAGAATTAGTAACAATAAGCTTTTTCAAAGAGGTAAGTTTTAAGTCTGGTCTTAAAAGTAGCAATGGAGTCAGCCTCCCGTACCTGGACAGGGAGCTGGTTCCATAGCAGGGGGGCCTGGTAGCTAAATGCTCAGCCCCCCAATCTACTCCCAAAGACTCTGGGAACCACAAGTAGACCAGCGTTCTGAGAGCGGAGCGGTCTATTGGGCTGATAAGGTATCACTAGCTCCTCCAGGTAGGATGGAGCTAGGCCTCTGAGGACCTTGTAGGTCAAGAGGAGGGTTTTTAAAAATTATTCTGAATTTAATGGGCAGCCAATGAAGAGACGCTAGTACAGGAGTTATGTGATCTCTTTTGTCAATACCTGTCAGAACTCTGGCTGCAGTGTTTTGGATCAACTGAAGACTTCTTAAAGAGTTGTTTGGGCACCCTGATAGTAAAGAATTACAATAGTCCAGCCTGGAAGTAACAAAAGCATGGACTAACTTTTCAGCATCATGCTGCAATAATATCTTCCTGATCTTTCTGATGTTCCTCAGATGAAAAAAGGCACTTCTACACACCAATTTGATGTGTGAGTTAAAGGAGAGATTCTGATCAAAAGTTACTCCTAGATTCCTCACAGAGAGACTAGATTCTAAGGAGATACCATCTAGAGTGATAATGTGATCTAACATATCCCTGAGAGGTTTAGGACCAAACACAATGACCTCAGTTTTTCCTGGGTTGAGGAGGAGGAAATTTGAAGACATCCAGGACTTTATGTCCTTAAGACAGGTCTAGAGCTTCACTGAACTTATCTGTCTCCTCTGGTTTCATGGATAAATAAAGCTGGGTGTCATCAGCATAACAATGAAAATTTATCCCATGCTGCCGAATAATGTTCCCTAAGGGAAGCATGTACAGAGTGAAGAAGATTGGTCCAAGTACAGAACCTTGAGGGACTCCGTGGCTAACCCTACTGTATGGAGAGGGAACACCATGGACATGAGCAATCTGGTATCTATCGGATAAATATGATCTAAACCAGTCTAGTGCTGTCCCTTTAATCCCAACCAAGTGTTCCAGTCTCTCTAACAGGATGCTGTGATCAACTGTATCAAAAGCAGCACTGAGGTCCAGCAGAACCAGCATAGAAACCAGTCCATGATCTGAAGCTATAAGAAGATCATTGGTAACTTTAAGAAGTGCTGTTTCTGTGCTGTGGTGAGCTCTAAAGCCTGACTGAAACATCTCAAACAGACTGTTCCTCTGCAGGTGCTCCAGTAACTGAGTCACCACCACCTTCTCACGAATTTTAGAAATGAACGGAAGGTTGGATATCGGCCTATAATTTGCTAACACGTCAGGATCCAGTGATGGTTTTTTAAGCAACGGCTTAATCACTGCCACCTTGTAGGACCAGGGTACATAACCTGTTACTGAGGAAGAATTGATCTGGTCCAGGATAGGACTACCTATCAATGGTAAAACATCCTTCAACAGGTGTGTTGGGATGGGATCTAAAAGACACGTGGTGGTCTTGGATTTCTGAATCAGCGAATACACCTCAGAAAAATATATATTCATTTAGGAACACATATATATGTGTGTGTTTGTGTGTGTGTGTGTGTGATGTGCACAGTTGTTGAATTATTTCAATTCAATAATTAAAAAAAAAGATTGCAACAGACTTAACTTCAAAGTCACTTAGTCTTGTTTAAGCATCCTAAACAACAAAGCTTTTAATCAAAGGAAAAGATGAAAGCCAGGCTTTATGATAATTTCAACATACAGAGTTTGGGTACTTTAGTGTTTGTTTAAGCAGATTAAACAGCATTTAATAAGATGAAAATATAAAACAAACAAGAGAAAAATTGTTTGTTATGACAATAACAGATTTGTAAACAATTTTTAACTATAAATTCAAAGACAAATTGGAGATTAAAGACTACAAATCGTCCAAAAAACCTATATAAGGCTAAAATTTGTTTAATAATTAAAATAGTCAACTGTTAAATGTAATATAATTATTATTCTGTTATATTTGGAAAATGGATAACATGTCAGTACTTGGACAGCCATATGCAAAAAAGCATACCTGCACTCCAAAATATGTTTCCAAGTTTAAACCAAACGTTCTTGTTGAGGCAAAGGCAAACAAGCTTCCAATGAAGACAATGGGACCTCTAAAGGAAGAGTTACCGAACCCACACAACTACCTCAAGAAGCATGTGGGGGAGCTCAGATTTGCTCGAAAGTTAGATGTTGAGCGTCACATCCACGATGAGCCAAAGCCCGGACTTCCACCCAGGACAGACAAACCACCTTTAAAACCGCCAACAATCAATTTCGTAAAGAATGCTATAGCTCAGGAGTATAAAACAGTACAGCCAATTCCTAAGCAGGCAATCAACCATCGTGGAGACAACGTTGTTGTGCAGAATTTAGGACGTCCCATACATATGAAGCGCAAGGACTATGGAACTGTGCCTCAGTACCTGCAGAAGCGCAATGATAAAGAAAAGAAAGCTCAAGAGGTTGCTAAAAAGGCTGAAGAGGATATAAAGGAAGCCATTGTGAGAAAAAAAGTTGAGGAGCAGGAAGCTGCTTTGGATTACCTGAAGAAAATGTGGACTAGTCTGAATGAAGAATATGGTCACCTCCCACTGATCATAGAAACTAGGACTATCATAAACCACAAAAAATATCTTGAAGAAAGGCTGGACTGGGTGCAAGAAAACATCCAATACATAGAGAACTACAGGACCAAACACCCATTTCAAAAATTCACAGAGCCAGGGCAAAAGCGTTAAGGTGCTTTATACATAGCCACAATGCAGGCACAGCTCGCTGCCATTGATCAATACAGAGAACTGCTGAAAAAAATATACCTCGTGTTGCTGCACATGAACACAAATTAAAATTTTTTGCAATGCACTCTTTCCCACTTATATTTATTTATTATGAATATTATTCAAATGAATAGTTTAAAAAAAGCTCAGTGTTCTCTAAAAATACCAAAAATAAACCCTCAAACACAGGTAGTTGTCGACTCACGACTGCACTGGAGCTTCCAGAGCAAGTTCCATTGCTTCTGGAGGGGTTTAAAGTGACTCTGTCTTTGGAAAGCATATGGAGCAAGACCCGCCTCATCATTGCCAGCTCCAGATCTTTGACCATGGGGTCTATCACCTGCTGCAGAGCAACATCTTCGAGTTGCGACAAATTTCTTGTTGTTCTTTACAATTACCACAACCTTTAGCGTCTTTCGTCTGTCATCCAAATACTGAAATCTTACACAGAATTGGCACTAAACTAATATGCTCACTTTACATGTTACTTTGACTGATCTTATCTGATATTATACAGACGAATTGGCGGCACAATGGTGAGGTGGTTAGCACTGTCACCTCACAGCAAGAAGGCCCCAGGTACACTGGGGACTTTCTGTGTGGAGTTTGTATGTTCTCCCTGTGCCTGCGTGGGTTCTCTCTGGGTACTCCAGCTTCCTCCCACAGTACAAAGACATGCATGATGGGGATTAGGTCAATTGAAAACTCAAAATTGTCCATAGGTGTGAGTGTGAGAGTGAATGGTTGTTTGTCTCTGTGTTAGCCCTGTGATTGACTGGTCCAGTCCAGGGTGTACCCTGCCTCCGCCCATTGTGTGGGATAGGCTCCAGTCCCCCCGCGACCCTCAGTGGAGGAACAAGCGGTAGAAAGTGGATGGATGGATGGATGGATGGATGGATGGATGGATGTTCTCACAACCACAGTAGCAAATCTCAACATCATCAGTACTGAACAGAAATAAAAGCGAAATATAAAAAAGCTCAACAGAGAAAGTTTAACACTTGCACTTAACGTGAAATAGAAATTAAAAATACAACAACTAGCTTTAAACAGGCTGCAGGATATAATAAGAGCAGCTGAGAGTCCTTTAATCTCTTTAGAGGATGTTAAAGAACTTTAGAGGACGAGCACGTTGTGTATCACGACTTCTGACCTCGTTCTTCTTCTGCGGCAGGTGAACAGTCACTGAGAGGGGGACGCTGCTGTTGCGCCACCTGGTGGTCAGGCTGGTCAGAGTGTCACAGGAGGATCAATACTGCTCTGTTATACTGCACTGACCATAGAGGCGTGGATTTGTATTCCTACTTTTCTTCTTCATTCCATAGTGCTGCACGGATATCTTCCATTTAGTGTTTCTGTTCTCTACATGGATATGTTGTCTTTTCTTGATTTTTTAATAGATGTCTTGTTTTGTGTGTTTGTTTTATGCATTTTATTGTCTTAAGGCCATTTTAATTTTAATCATTTTGAAAATCAACTATTTCATAATCCCTGTGGATTAAATTGATCCATTCCAGATTTTTAGGGTCCAGTATTCATCTTAAATCTGGCAATAGTTAGAAGGTTTATTTTAATGGCCAAAGGCTAAATAAATGCACTATTTGTTTTTTATTTTTTATCATATAATTTTGTCCACCACTATATACATTAGAGAGAGAGTGAACAAGAGATTGGGTGTTGATACCTTAGGTTGATGCTTAACCAAAGTAAATATGTACCCATTAATTATACATCATAAACATCAGTGTACATACTTTACTTTACGTACTTTATATTAATCCTTAAGAAGCAGACAAACAATCTTTCCCCTGTTTTCTATTTTTGTGGATGTACCTGAGGATGCTTCATCCCTGTCTATCTGGGTTTCCATCACTAAGCAGCTCAGCGACAGGAACCCTTTTCACAAATGGTGAAATATTGATTTAAAAAAACTAAATTCTTCCAATAATGGTCCATGTATGCTATTGTCAGAGTGACCTCCACCACACACATCTTTTAATATTTGGATGGTTACCACAGCAAAACTGTGCATCCCACAACAGCTGAAACTCTCCAACATGGAAACTTTCATTCTATTAACGGTTCAAATGAGAAACCTGAGAAACCTGACATGAGATCAGGTCTTGATCACAACCAGTAAATTAACCATTGAAGGGCCAGTAATGAATACAGGCATGTATGTCTGCACCATTGGGAAACATTGACTCGACAGAAAAGCTTTTATTCATCAGTCTAATTAAGATCTGGATGCACATTTTTCCATGTCACACACACACCCACCCACTCACCCACACACACACACACACACACACAAACACATGCGCGTACACCCTTGTAAACCTGATGCATGCATTCAGACCTCCTCTATGTTTCTCATTATGAACTAGTTCAACAGGTTGTATGTGAGCACACTCTGATTACATGCTGCATAACCAGAGTAGTGCCGACCAGACGCCTATAAGATGCAGCGACGGTGGGGAACCAAGAAGTCCCAGCTGACACTGAGGAACCAACAGAGAGATGGCTACCAGACATCCCAGTGGCATCATCCTCTTCATGACAGGTGAGACAATAATCCTCAACTTTTAACACACTGGTTATTTAAATGTAAGCTTGACATTTGTTCTATTTCTTACGTTTTTAAATCATGGCGGGGTTTTAAATGGACTAATAAGAAACCAGTGGAAGAGTGTGTTGAGCGTTGTGGTGTCATGTCTCCCAGTGTCTTATGTGGTGGTGACAGCCTGCGGAGCCGTCTCTACTAGCGACCTCCTGGATCGAGCGTCTGAGCACTCCGACCAAATTCATTCACTCAGCACGATACTCTCCAAGGACCTGGTCAGTACCTCTGAGCCCGTAGAGCCGAAGGTTATGAATCACGTCAGTGAGAGCCCTCATGAAGAGTGCAAAGGAGTGCCTAATTTTTAAGAGTTTTTAAGTGATCTGACCTTCAAAAAGTATTTTCCATTTTTGTATTTATGCCACACAACATGGGGTTTAGGTCAATTGACATTACAGAAGAAATGTATCTTTCGTGGCAGCATGTTGTCTTTTTATAATAAATTGCTTAATCAACAAATACATGGACCAAAATCCAGAGTCCTCAGAAAAGTCAAATTAAAAAATGTAGTGTTTATGAAGTGTGTATATATATATATATATATATATATATATATATATATATATATATATATATATACACACAGATATATATATATATACACACACACACATATATATATATCCATATATATTTATATGATAATCTTCTGCTGCCATTAGGACTCTCAATTGACTCCCATCAGCCGGATGCTCATGCCCCGCCCCTCCATGTGCCACACCTCCTCTCTGCAGACCCCCATGGACAAGGAGCAAGCTCTCCAAGTGTCGGTCAGTGACTTTACCTCCTCTCTGTTAATGAAGGGGATCCTTCACCCAACCGTTCTCTTCTTTTGTCCTCTGATTGCGCTTTAGAAGTCGGACCTTTTGTCAATGGCCCGCTCTCTGCTCCAAGCCTGGGCCGACCCCCTGTTGTTCCTCACCACCTCAGCCATGTCCCTGCCTCAGCCGGCTCAGAGCAACGTACCTAACAAAATCCAGGAGCTGAACCAGTATTCCAAAATCCTGGGCGACGGTCTGGACGTCCTTTCTGGCAGGGTGAGTGCTGGAAGCCACCCTCTGAACCCTCGGTGCATCTGTGCAGTGTTCAGATAAAACCAGGTTTTAAACCTTTTCCTAACACCCCTCCTCCTTCCAGATGGGACAGGCAGCTCAGACCATCTCCTCTCTGCCCTACAAAGGAGGAAACGACTTGGGCCAGGACAAAATCTCCAAACTGGTCAACTTCCATTTTCTGTTGTCCTGCTTCCGTCGGGACTCCCACAAAATTGACAGCTTCCTCAAAGTCCTCCGGTGCCGGATGGCAAACATGCTACCAGAGATGTGCTGAAAAAGAGGCGGCCCCCACCCCACCCCCCCATCTCTAGGGGCCACCGTGCTACTCGCAGCTGAAGCTTTGATTTTCCGTCATGCTGCAGCCTTCAGGAATGGGGCTCCAACATAAAAATGATGAGGTCACATGATAAAACGCATTTTTTGCACTTTAAGTATGCTTGCTTGAAAGAAACTCAGTACTTTATGATGTGTCTGTCAATTAAAATATTTTCTTGCAAAGTTGATTGAATTTGTTTTTTCACCACTGGCGTGCTGCCCTGTAGTTGTGTTAGTAAATGCTCCATGCCAACTAAGCCCTGGAACTTCCACCTGGCCTGTTGCCACTTAGTTCCTTGTTAAGACGTGGAGCGTTTATTAAACTACGCCAAAAATATTTTACCTCTAAAAGACTTCCAACAGCATCCATAAGCTTTCAAGTGGTATAAATACAACAGGAAGAGTTCTCAGAGACTTCATAGGGAGACAAACTCCTTCCTTATTCTCTTTCATGTTTGCTCCATAACCATTTATTCAAAAAGGTTTTTTATGATTGGCCTCTTCGTCTATGATCATCCAAAAGAAAACTGTATACCAGACAAAGGAAGTCACATACAGCCTGGATAAAATGGAATTTGTAAATAAAGCAAACTGCGTAACAAAATACTATTAAATAAATAAGTACTAGTATTTGTTAACGTAAAATAAAAATAATATTTCGCAGATAAAGTCAATAAAATCACAATAGGACATTTCTAGATTGTGTATAATTAACAGAAGTGGTTGTCTTTTTTTTGTAATTCTATTGCTGTTTAATTACAACTACACACAACTGTGGAAAAAGTGTGTGTGTATTTGTTTATTTGTAAGTGTGTAGGCATCTGATGTGATGTGTGTGTGTGTGTGTGTGTGTGGTATTAAATGATTTTAATTAAAATATATTCTGCCATGATTTCAGAATCAAACTTATACTGTGGTAATCACTATGTGGTTGACTACTATCACCAATAATATGAAGTACCTTTACTGTGTAATTTTCGAGAAGTACATTGTTAAATGTTACTCGTGTTGAAAATGGGATGTTTCCATCTTTGAAATTGAATTTTAAAAGAAATTCAATCCTATTATTATAGGAGTCAGTAGATGGTCTACTAGTCTAATAATGTGAAATGCTTTTACTCTGTACCTTTCAAGAAGTGCACTTTTAAACTACCTATGACATGTTGAAGACATGTTAGGGTTAAGGGTTAGGGTTAGGTGAGTGGTCAGGATATTCAGTCTCCCCTATGTTGGCCAACAACACACTGTTTACACACAGTTTAAGGGTAAGGGTTAGGTTAGGGTTTGGGGTTATTGTTTGGGGTTAGTGTTTTCAACACGGGACATTTTGTTTTGGGTTTTTTTTTTCAAGTTAAAATCTTCAACTGTTTTAATTTTGAGATACAGCATTTGAAGATTATACTCAATACAATTAGACAGGTAACTACAGAACCTGGTCAAAGAAACAGCGGCGTTCACTATTTCAAAGTGAACTAAGGGCGCTGTTACCGTAACGCCGCGAATATTCGCGCATTCCAAAATGAAGAGCGCCTCATTTAACCGCAGCGCCCGCGCCCCTGTAACAGATCCGGCTCGTCCACATGAGGGATCAAGGCGACCAGCGGGTCCGCCCAGCTGGGCCAGCCGACATGTCGAGCTTCGAGGTGACTCTGGAGCAACTCAACGACCTACTGACGGACGAAAGCGGCTCGTACCTCCGGCCCACAGAACATTTCCACCAGGTCTACCCCCGCATCTACGTCGGCGACGAGTGAGGCCTTGTTGTTGTTGTTGTTGTTGTTGTTGTTGTTGTTGTTGTTGTTGTTGACGACCAAAGCCAGCTTTCTCACAGTTATAAAGTGTCTTCCTCCAAAACAGGTCAGTGAGTTTGAGCCAAACATCCTTCCAGAATTACAACGTTACTAAGAATAGAAACAGTAGAAACATGCGTGAGATAATTTAGGACGCGGCAGCGCACGAGCATTTTCATTATGACAGCTTACGTAATGAAGTTGGAATGGAGGATGATCTGTCCGTAGAGAAATAAATATAACTCTTATAATACTTATATATTATAAGTTTGAAATAAATCAACGTTATCGGATTTAATCATTTGCCTTCGGTCGGTCATTATAATTGTGCCTAGTGGGGTCGTGTCATGAGGAGGCATCACTGAGCTGTCATACACATGAGTCAGTGTAGACGTCAGATCTCCCATTTATTCATGGGCTTCAGGCTTCGAAGGCGCATGTTTGTGGATGAAGCTTAAACCGTGTCTTTCTCCAGCCGGGAGCCATACCTCGATCCATGTGCAATTAATGCACTTTTTAATGCATTCATAAATGCACATGAATTGTTCATTGGGACAGCACCACTAAACACTTGTCCTGCAGGTGAACCTTTGATGAACCTGCACATGTAGTGGTGCTTTCTGAACAATTCATGTGCAATTAATGCATTTATTTTAAGCACCCAGATGTGACGAGCTTTTTCTTCTTTGCAAGTTTTAAATATATTCCTGGTGGAGACTCAAAAGTTCGCCTTTACCACCACTAGGTGGCGCCATTGAAACAGAAAAGGAAGTCGCACATTAATCCCAGGGACCCCTTCAACAGTGACTGAAAGAAGGATATTTGTGTGTGCGTGTCAGGGTGATGGTTTCTTTTTAATGCCTTTTATGTACCCGGTTATTAAAATCCAAGGTGTTTAAACACGTTAGAAATTCCTGGTGTCCACCCCTGGTGCAGGTGTGTGGCCGTGAACGTGGAGCGTCTGAAGCAGCAGGGTGTCACCCACGTCCTGAACGCCGCCGAGGGCGACTCCTTCATGCACGTCAACACCGGGGCCGACTTCTACACCGGCACCGACATCATTTACCACGGCATACCAGCCAGCGATACGGACCACTTTGACATTAGCGTTTACTTCGAGGAGGCAGCGGACTTCATCAAAAAGGCCCTTGCGTACAAAAATGGGAAAGGTCCCCGACTTGCTGTTAAACGTTCCCAGCATGGATAAATCCTGGGTTGTTTGTGACCAGAATGTTTGCATTTTCATTTCTCCCTTCAGGTAAAGTTTATGTCCACTGCCGGGAAGGCTACAGCCGTTCCCCGACGCTGGTCGTAGCCTACTTGATGCTCTGCCAGCGCATGGACGTCCACGCTGCCCTCGCCACGGTCCGTCAGGAAAGAGAGATCGGGCCCAATGACGGCTTCCTGAGGCAGCTGTGTCGACTGAACCTTAGGCTGAGCGCCGAGGGGACGCTCTGGGGCGAGTGACAGCGTCCCCCCGTGACACTGTCCCACTTTAAAGAGATCTGGGAGGTGTTCCAGGTGTGAGGAATGTCAAGAAGAGCACAGTGTGAATCAAGTTACACACACACACACACCTATGTATTTCTATCTTTGTGAGGACTTTCATAGACATAATGTATTCTTCAGCTCCTTACCCTAACATCCCAAAGAACCCTTGACCTCTGACCCCAACCTAAACCCAGTTCTAACCTCAACCTTGAAATCAGATCTAGACCCTCAAACCGATCTTTCAAGATGTGAGGGCCAGCTAGAAAGTCCTCACTTTGGTAGTAGAATGCAGATTTAGATACTCAGTATGTAGCAATGATATAAGAACACACACACAGACACACAAAACCAAACAGTGCTTTAGTCTTCCACTGGAGAAGTGTGCTACAGTGGAATGTTCCATTCCCGGTGCACTAAATTCTCTGTGTTCTTGTACTCCGAGTCTTCTCCTCAGGTCCAAATCTGTCTGTGGGGTCAGATGACCTGTGTTCTTTGGTGTTTTCCTGCTACGCGCTGTCACAGACGTTTGGCTAACTACAGCCGATGCTGTCTTACCCCCCCTCAAATCCCTCCGAAATGATCACTTCGCTTAAAATCGCAGGCTTTTTCACAGCCATAATTCCATGGCAACCGAATATTTTCCCCAGAATTGATTGGTTGGCGTAGAGTCTGGAATATTTGGGAAAAGCTTGGACAACGTTAAAGACCTGTGGAACAGCTGCTGTAACACTGCCAGATCTCTCAGCTGCCAAAGCATCCCTCTGAGGTGTTTCTCTCTTTTTTTTTTTTTTTTTTTAAATTGTCAAGTTTCTTTTTTGCTAGAACGGATCCTGGACAGACGCTCCCCGTCTCTGACCTTTGATCACTCTCCTCTCTGTGGAAGGTTCTGTGTCTGAACCTTACTGGAAAATCTAATTCAACATGAAACTGAATTTTCCCAGAGCCCAAAATCACAAACTGTGTTTGGGAGCCTTGCAGTCGGAGCAGCTCTTCCTGTCCTTGGAACCCTGATCCAGGTCAGGAAAATGGGAAAAAAATTTTCCTTTTTAGCAAAAAAAAAAAAAAAAAAAGCACCATTTGTGGCCAGTGGTGAATTTCACCACTGGCCACAAATGGTGAATTCTGTAAGTAAATGCTCTGAATTGCTGGTTGTGCTCCAGTCATGATGTCTGCGCTGCATTCAGCGCATCCCAGCATTCCTGATGGGAGTTCTGCCACGCTGGGAGGGAATAATTGCACATCGATGAGCAAAACCTCCGACTGACACCCCAGGAACCACCGGAATATCAATCTGACAGGTTTTTGCGCCTCTGTTCTCGAAGTCTTCCTCCCGGTGGCTCGTTCTGTAATGGGAGCAGCAAAGGTGTTGTTGTCGAGCCTGGAACCTGTGAGCCGCCGCTGCTGACGCGAAGCACACTTTTCCTGAAGTCACACGCTTCATATGTTCAGGAATAAAGGGAAAACCTCACTTCTGCCTTCCTTGAAGCATTTCATCTCCTCTCCCTCCTCTCATCCACACCGTAGCAGGGGCGAGGGCTGAATTCTGCTCGTCCTCTGTGTCACGGGATTTTGTTGTCAGTTTAATTGCACAGCTAGTTCAGAATGATTTCTTTCAAGCAGATTTTATATAATCATTTTATATAATAATCCCAGGCCTAGATGGAGGCGCCCTCTAGGGTACCTGATACCTCATCTGTGCCCTCAACTATTTTGTACCCACTCTCTTAAATAAAAAAAATGGACGGCTAATCTAATCAAGAGGAAAATCTCAACCTTCATAGCAGCCGGATTTTCCTACTGCCTACTATTGGTTTCCCTATAACCATGTGAGAGAGAGACTGTTCTACCAGTCCTGGTTGTGACCATGCAACTGTTACTGGGTCTGTTTTAACAGTTAATGTCAATAAGCTTTTAAGATCACTCTACTAAAAGATAAGAAAATTAAAAATAAAAACAAAGACTGAAAACTGTGAATGGTCGTGAAATAAGTGTCGGAGGAAGCCAAACTTAAATGCATCTAAGATCTCATTCAATAACGCGAATTTTGGATCACACTGTTAGGGTATAGGGTATGTGGTTTTGGCCGCTAGGGGGCGCAGTAGGACCGACGTGTAGTTGAATGGCTGCTCAAAGTTCACTGGTCGCTTTCACCTCGGTTGAACCTTCAGGGCTGGTGTCCAGTGTACAATAACACAGAGGTAAGTGGAAACACCACCTGACTTAAACCCGATCTTGAAAAACAGAAAAGTCTGAGCACGGCACCAGAGTTCACAGCGGAAAAGATATATAGCCAATATTTTATGATGTTTTAGAACAGTACTACAAAGATGTAGAGCAAGCCGCGTCACATCCAGCAATAATGGAAAAAAACATTTGTTTGGCAGGGCTTCCTTTAAACTGAAGACGGTGGAGAGGATATGTCTCCTGTGTCCAATATTGCAAAAGTATTTTGGACAATTCTAGCATTTTTATCTTCAAAACAAACCAAACTCAACTGGGCCCACTCTCCTAAACCCTGTTCATCCCTCCAAAGGCCCTTTAATAAGCACCTCCTCTTGTCCCATAAACTGTGTGTGTATCTGTGTGAGTGTGCATCTCTTTGTGTCTATCTGTGTGTGTGTGGTGGGGCCTCCGTCCCCCTGACGTTTTCTCTGTTTCATGTCTTTTTCTGTGTGTTTTTGCCCTTCATCCTTTTCTCTCTCTCTCTCTCTCTGTCTCTTTCTTCATGTCTCTCTGTCCATGCCCCCTCCCTCCCTCTCTCTCTCTCTGTCTCCCTCCCCCTCTTCCCTGGTCTGGCACATGGAGTTGAAGCAGGGACATGTCTTTTAGGATGGTAACCCAGTTACATAACGCCAGTCTGCATGAATGAATGTGTATGTGTGTGTTTGTGCGCGTGTGTCTGGGGTGGGCCGGTCATGTGTTTTCATGTACGCTCATGGTTTGAAGAACATCTCTGCTGTTGCTGTGCACTCCTCTACCATCCAACCAAAGGTCCCATTTTAGCACTTTCGGAACAGAGAATTCCGAACAGCATGTCCACACGCTCCTGTCTCCGCCCCCCGTCGCGCTGCTTTAAAGATTAAAGACAGAAAATTATCCGCATAATGATTTAAATGTTAATAATTCACACCTGGATCATAATTATTATATTATGATAGAGGCAAACACGAGTCAGTGCTTCAGGCTAACTTTACTCAGGGCCCTCCGTACTGTTAGAGCTGGATTCAATCAACATGGCGGACGCAAGATGGCAGCTGTCTTTATTTACAGATGGTTTAAAGGTTAACTGGATGAAGCCATCCCCACAGCCCATCGCTGGCCGCGTGAACCGTCGTGATTCCCCTTCACGCCGGGGCTGCTGAAACATGAAATCTGAAGTGAGGGATCTCATGTCCCCCCAGCTCTGTCTGCGGCCCAGGCCGCACGCACGTGTGTGCTCAGGCTTCTCCGCCATTTTGGATAGAGAGCGAACGCGTCAGTTTGTGCGCTCGGCGCTCACGTCTCGCCGGGGGGGGCTGCACGACTTGAGCGAACGCGGGCATCGGTGTCGGAATACGTCCTTTACAGCCAGGAGCCCTTTTACTGTAGCTGTGGGAAAAATCGGTAATGAATGTTCCAATCTGACACCATGTGTCTGACACACACACACACACACACACACACACACACACACGTACCTCTATTGTTGTGAGGACTTTTATACTCAATATGTAGCAAATACAAGATTACACACATCCTTGTATTTCTATCTTTGTGAGGACTTCCATGGATCTAATGTAATGTCCAACCCTGACCCTGACCCTAACCATCCCTAACCTCTGACTCTGACTTAAACCCAGTTCTAACCTCAACCTTGAAACTAGGTCTTGACCCTCAAACAGACCTTTTAAGACATGGGGACCAGTCAGAATGTCCTCACTTTGATAGTAGAATGCGGATGGTGGTACTCAACAGGCAGATCCACACACAGACATAGACACACAAACACACAGACACACAGAGAAACACACACAAACACACAGAATGACAGTAGAATGCAGATGGTGGTACTCAACAGACAGATCCACACACAGACACAGACACACAAACACACAGACACACAGAGAAACACACACAAACACAGAATAACTGGGGTCTGTTTTTTCTCCTTTCTTTGGAGGGTGGCTGAGCTTTGACTTTGGATTGGTGAAGAGTAGCGCTGCTCCATATTACATCACCTCCCCCACAACAAGCCGGAGACTAAATTGACATCAGCTGGCTGTTCATGGGTCTGACGCTTCAAAATTATTTAGCAGTTTGTTTCCAAAGATAGCAGAGGCGCGCCCCGACCGCGCAGACGGCACAGCAGCGCAACTCATCCATAAATCATCCCACGCAGCTTTTACATCCGATATTTCATTTGTAGCAGCGTTTCTGGGGGGGGGGGGTCCTTCGACTCAGTGCACGGACAGAAAGGTTTTGTGACATTTTCTGCTGTTAAAATGCCTCGGTCTGCCTCGATGCCATTACTTGGAATAACGGGCAGAAAATGGGGGTGACGCATTAAAGCAGGCAAAAATAACAAGCAGAGCAAATTGGGGGGGCAGAACCTTCATGCTGGGTGTCATATAGGTGAGGTGAAAGGCCCCGGGTGTATAGGTGAGCACTGTTGCCTCACAGCACCGTCGCTTAGCACTGTCGCCTCACAGCAAGAAGGCCCCGGGTTCGAATCCCGGTTGGGATGGAGGCTGGGGACTTCCTGTGTGGAGTTTGCATGTTCTCGATTGGGATTAGGCTGATTGGAGACTCTAAATTGCCCGTAGGTGTGAATGTGAGAGCGAATGTTTGTTTCTGTGTTGGCCCTGCGATTGGCTGTACCGTGCCTCTGCCCATTGCTCTGGGATCGGCTCCAGTCCCCCCGTGACCCTCAGTGGAGGAACAAGCGGTAGAAGATGGATGGATGGATGGATGCCGTCATCAGATGTGGCGCATCTAAAAAAGTTCTTTGAAGGCTTGAGAATGAATATTCATTCCACTATTTTGAAGGCAGAGTTGTTTGCAATTGAAAAAAAAAAAAATTATTTGTAAGAAACCACCGTACCCGAAGAAAGACAACCAATCACAGACAGGAGGCAGTACTGACAAGCTGTCAATCACTTCTGACACACTCATAAAGGGCACCAGTAACCACGCCCTCTTTGGAAACTCTAAATAGCAACACAACAAAGGATATAAATTCAGCGGACATTGCTTCTTCTAAAATGTGGAGTATTGATATTTATAGTTCTATTTTTAAATTTATAGCCAAATAAACCGATATTCATATCTGATCATTCTGATGACCATGGTGTATCTGAAGTCCAGGTAGCTGTGTTTGAGACTCGTGGATCTAAGTGAGTCAAACTTTAGTCAGAGACTCGAGGGGAGGGAGGGATCAGTAAAGCACTTGCTGGTAGTTTTAATATCACAAACTTTGCCTTTGATTGTGATTCCATCTACAATGGGATTCCATT
This sequence comes from Lagocephalus sceleratus, assembly GCA_911728415.1. Taxonomy (NCBI): domain Eukaryota; kingdom Metazoa; phylum Chordata; class Actinopteri; order Tetraodontiformes; family Tetraodontidae; genus Lagocephalus; species Lagocephalus sceleratus. The sequence goes on along the minus strand of CAJVRN010000111.1, from coordinate 743,636 downwards.
CTATGGTTTATTTTGTTATCTAAGAAAACCAGAGTCTGGATTTGCTTTAACTGGATCAATAACAAAAAGCTGGTAGAGGTCAGTGACATAACCCTGGATGAGGCCTGTTTTTTTTTTTTTTTATTTATTGCATAATAACCTCTCTCTCTCTCTCTCTCTCTGTCTCTCTCTCTCTCTCACACACACACACACACACACACACATTAAAAAGTAGACAGAGAGATGCAACGAGTTGATACCAAATCAGTTTAATGGTGAAAACGGATTTCACATGGACACGAACACAAACAGCCACTGACATCGCCGCTCTCCCATTGTGCCACAGATGACTTTGTCACAGAGAATGAAAAAAAAAACCAAAAAACAAACAAACCAAAACGAAACCGACAAAACGGCCATGCCCATCACGAACCCACACCCAGCACTCAAAACACACTGTCAGACTCTCACCAAAGAGAGAGAGAGAGCGAGAGGAGGTGGGGGTGTTGACCCCACCCCACCCCACTTCCACCCCCCTTCCACCACCCACAGCTTCATTCAGCTTCATTTACATTCTCTGCTGTGCCAGAAAATATGGCTGCTAGGATGCGCTTGGGTACAGAAGGGGGGACCCCTGCTTGCACCAAGTCACCGTCAACACACGAGAGGGCTTTTCTCAGTCATCATGGGTGTTGGGAACGGTTCCCAGTCAAGGCACAGGGCACAGGCCACCACTTAAGGTACACCGACACAACTGCATATTTCAGGAGACCGGAGAGGACGCGACCCCTCTCATTTAAGACTCGTTTTTTTTGTTTTTTTTTTTTTTTTTTTTTTTTGGGTTCTGTCACACGTGGCACCCAAACCCAATGAAGCGGCCCCAGCCCTCTCCTGGCTTGACGGCTCCCGACCACAGGGAACTAATATCTGCCGGCCGATGAGAAATACCGAAAGCGTGACTTTGCACGATGTGCTACGCATTCCCCACGAACATCACGAAGCAAGTATAGTCATTTAGAAAGGAGCGCCACAACACTGTCACAAATGCATTTTACAACTCTGGTTCATGAAATTCACTATTAAGTGAAGGGCTCTTTTTTTCTTTTTTAAAAAAAAATCCAGTCCTACTTAAAAAACAAACATATTCAAACTCCAAATTTTTGAAAAAGCGGGGTGTTGTTTGATCCTACATGACGTCCTTGTTAGAGGCTGATCTCTCTTCCTCTGGCACACCGCACCTCTCTAGCTCTGTTTTAAAATTCTTGGTGGGTTTGTAATGAATCAAAACCAACGTTAAGAGCTACGGTTGTTTTTAAGAATCTTTTTTTTTTTTTTCCTTCAGAATTCAGGTTCACTCACTTTCAGCTCAACTCATCTTTGCCAAAAACTATGCATTGTCTATATAAGCCTCAAATAAACTGACTGAAATGTATATATTATGCGTCATATATATTATGCTTTTCAATATGGGGTGCAATATTAAATATGTACCTATATACTAGACTAGGCCCTAATTAGATCTCTTTCGAGGCTTTGACAAAATGTCCCACATTTCCGAGAAAGGAAAATGTGCATGTGCAAAAGAGCAAGGAGCTATATTGTGATTTTCATACATGATTCTGCGCCTATAGATGCAAACAGCATTACTTTAATGTACGATATGAATGCATGTTTCACTCTTCTTGTTCTTGATACAGCTAATTATATGAGCTGTTAACTCCAAACACGAGGGTGAAGATAACAGCTCATTCATCTGATTGTAAATATAAACTATTAAGAAGCAGGGCTGAAAGTGACATTCTTTACACTCAAATGAATGCAATACTGGGTTTTTTTTGTACTTTTTTGCCAGTTTTTGTCATTTTAAAGTACAATGTTCATAACCCCCCCCCAAAAAAAAGTGTCAATGACATTGTAGCAATGCTTGTGAAATAGTGATTGTTTTAGCCATCAGAACAACACAATTACTTCCAGAAGTACATGGAAACTGATAAACTGATAACAGTCACTTTGATTCCCAACATCACGTGAAAAGATTGAAAACAAGACAAGAAATCGCATCTCTAAGGGGATTTACAGAAACACAGCTGAACGTGACCCCGTTTGGAATTACGGAGATTTTAAGCAGAGCACCACTCACCAATTCAGACAACTCAGTGAGCTTCAGCTTTGGTTGTCCAGATTGCTCCATGTTGTTCAGATTAGTAACTCCAGCTACCAAAGCTGAAACTTTGAGCTGTCTCGATCATTTAGTGGTACTCCTTATAAAATGGCTCTGCGCATCTGCATGTTTTCATGACACTTCTTCAGCCAAAGCTGCTGGATCACACCTTGATGATTCGACTCCACTTTAAGGAGACAAAATCCTAATCAGGGGTTCATTTTGGGTTACCAACATTAACCACTGCTCACGCTCTGCACCTGCAAATGGTTTTAATCTAAAGAGCTTTGATTAAAAAACCAGGGCGGAATTTGAAAGAGGCCGTCACAACACCTCGCTCAGCTGAACCTTGAATCCTGGGTGACGTCTGAAAACTAGATACTACCTCACCAAATGATGGTTTCAAAGTGCATGACACAGCCATTGTCTCACAGTAAAGCATCAACACAGAAAAACATTCACTTACCAAGATGCAAAAGAAAGAATAACGTAGAAGAATAGTCTTAACAAACAGCCTTTGCTGCCTTTCAAAATAAAGTTGCTTTGCCCTTCCCGCTTTACATCGCTCTCATTAGCTATTTACATCATAGAAAACTGGACCTCGACGGTGGCTCTTCGCGCTTACAATTGTTTGACGCAGGGTGAGGACTCGCCCACGCTGTGGGTGTTGGGACAACAAGGGATTTTTGCACAGCGAAAGTGACGTCAACAAGGTCAATGATGAAGTGCGGGCAGGGGTGAGTGTGGGACTTCACACAGTCGCTTTGACAGTACAGTCTCAATATATTACATTCCACGTGTGGACGTAGTCCCATCGGGGTGGGGGAGGTGGTGGGGAAAGGTGGGGTCACCTGTTCCCACCGAACTGGTAGCAGGAGCGCGGTGTTGTAGCGGTGTGTAGAAAGAATAGGATAGGTCGGGCCTTTCCATGTGAGCCACGGGGGGGGTATGACGAGCTGGGAGAGAGCGTACCTGCCTCAGGCTGTGACAGAGGTGTCCTGTCAGGTTCACATTGTCGTCAGTTGTAAACAAATATGGAACTCCGAGGAGAAGGAGGAGGATGTTCGGTGGTGGGTGTCCTCCCGCGATGAGGAGGAGGAGGAAGAGGCTTTCGTTTTGGGGTGGGCAAGGCCGAGAGTCCCCCCACTGACAACTCGATGGACGCGCTCCAGGCATTGACGGTCGTCCTTGAGCATCTCTGGTGATATTCTTTACCCATGCTCATGTGTAGAAGTCAGAAAAGTGCCTCTCTTAAATCTGTTTTTTGGGGGATGGGGGAATTTGGGCGATGGCTCAATGTGGTGTTTGCACGTGTGTGTGTGTGTGTGTGTGTTTGTTGAGGGAGGTTGGGGGTGGCGGGGGTGCTACAATTAGTGGGAGGGGCCCTGCAAATTCCCGGTGGAATAACTTATTGCCTCGTGAGAGAAAAAAGAAAAAAATAACAATGATTGGCTTTCTGTGGTGACTAGGGAAGCCACCCCCCCTTTCATGTATACACTATGAGGAGGCGGTGGAGCCCAAACCACCATGGCAACCAAGGTCAAGTGTCGATTAGAAGACCTGGCTGTGGTTGTGCTGTAAGAATAAAAGCCTACAGCGAGCAGATATTCTTTTTTTTGTTGTTTTTTTTGTTTTTTGGTGTGAAGGGTTAGTCGCTGTCTCATACTCTGTCTCTGCTAAATGCTGGTGCAGCTGATCATGACTGAAGGCAGTGTACTCTTTGCTGCTGGTGAGTGTTCTTGTGTTTCATAAGAGGACGAGTGGAGGTCTCCAATGATCATTTGGCTGAACGGGAGACGAAGGGAGAGAGTGAGAGAGAGAGAGGGAGAAAGAGAAGGAGAGAAGAGAGAGAGAGAGAGAGTTCGGTCACCCTGCCAGCTCAGATCTAAAAACCTGAACTCACCTAGGACCAGACCTGAACTCATGCTGGACGAGAGAGAGATTAAAAAAAACAAAAAAAAACAGGGGAGAGAAACAGCTGTGTCAGCCACGATGCCTCAGAATCAAAATGCATCTTTTTCTTTTTGGGAGGGGGGGCTCTGCTACGCCACTGGATCTGAGCTGGCAGCGATACATTCAGCCACTGAACGGCCACACGCGTACATCGACGCCTACTTCTGTAGACCCATCCTTCTGTAGAGCGAGGCACAAGTGCTGCCGCCGGGGAGGGGTGAGGGCGGGGGGGCTCCGTCTGTGCCATGACCTGGTTGCCACATGGCTTTCATTCACAGTGAGCTAAGTACGGTACAAATCACAAGCGAAAACATGGCCGGCGTGAAACTGTACTCCTTGGTCATCCTATTGCTGTGTATGTGTGCACGTGTGTATAGACTCTTTCTATATATTACTCTATTTATATCCCTGTATAACTTCACCCTGCAACGTAGATTAAGTAACACTGAGAGTGGAGGCGGCTAAAGGCCGTGATCGAGTGTTTTGATTAGGAAGGGGCGTATGGAGGGGTGTGTCTTATGTGTGTGAGTAAGATTTAAGACAGGCAGGAACAGTAAGTGTGTGTGTGTGCATATGTGTATGTGGTGGGGGTGTAAAAAGGGGCGGGTTGCTGAGGGATACAGACATTGCGGCTTTAGTGCAACAGAAAAAAGACCTGATATTGTAGTGGATGGCAGGTTTGGATATGAGAGATGGAGCTCCTTTTCAGCAGTGTTTTCATTCAGAGTTTCTTGGAGACGCCCAGGAAGTTGGCAAGGGAGCGGGGGGTGGTAACGGCATGCGATCCACGGTGGTGGCGGTCTGCTGGCTCCCCATGTTGCATCTTCCTATCCCCTTCTGTCCAAATCTGCTGCTGATTCTTCCCCTGTTTGCAGGGCGACCCCCCTCCCCCACACACCCCTGGTTCACCTTCCAACAGAGAGAGAGAGAAAGAGAGTTGACCTGACCCAACTGGGCCGAAATGGTTCCCAGCGACCCCAGCTCCGAGCTGTTGGAGTCCCGTCCCAGCTCTGTACTATCATGGGTTCGCCCCTGCCATGCGTGGTTGTGTCAGGCTCCGGAAAGAAAAGGCAGGATGACTGTTGGTCTTGGATAAATGTGAAAAAAAAACAAAAAAAAAAACACAGGAAAGAATTCACAGTCTGGTTAAAAGATTGATCCTCTGCCCGTTTGTGCCAGTAAACCATTTGTATCAACCTGTTTCCTGCATGGCAGCTGAGTGGCAGCTGCTCGGAGATGAGAGGTGAGGTAGAATCTGTCGGTCTCGGGTTGGACATGAGGTCCCGGCGACGGCGGGCGGGGCGAGAGGGGGGGGCCCCCCCACCCTCCTCCACACCCCGCCTGTCGACCCGAACGCCGGCGCCGAAAACCGCCACAGGATGAGGAGAGCCTCCAGTAGGATTGACAGTGGGGATCTGCAAAGGTTGGTGGGTCCCCCCCCGCACGCAGGCATGACGCGTGGTGAGACCTCGTAGCTATCGATGAGATCAGCACGTGCAACGACGAGTGAGGTAATAATAAAGATAAACCATAGTGTCATGTATCTGTGTGTATCTATGAGGTAATGAAACATGGAGGTACCTGTCGGATATATATTTAATGTGGGTGACTTTTCAAAAGGCTGTAGTACAGTAGGTGCTGCAAAAGCAGGGCTGCCTACGTAGCAGATGTAGAGAGCGGATCACTATTAAAAAAAAAGCTGGTAGTGCGACTCTACGCCTGTTTGGTGTTATGAACAAAACGGTGTGTTCTGAAAAGCCACGAGGAAACCCTGAAAGTCGAAGACTTGGAGGGGTGGAGGGGGGTGACCAACCAGCTGCCCGGCCAGATCTTCCCTCTGGACAGCCGCCCGCCGTCAGACTTGCAGATGGAACGAGATCGGATGTGACTGGCTGCTGGCCAACCTCCTTAAACGCTCTGGTGTCCACTTCGGATTCCTGGTCCGCGGTGCCCGCGCTGATTCAGTGCCGGTGCAGCTGTTGAGAGCTCGCCTCCATCAACGTTTGGCCGCCCTGTAAACACCCTTGGGCGTGTGTGAGCTTTGGGTCGGCGAGTTAAAACGGAGTCCCCCCCTTTGGAAATGCGATTACTGCAATAGGCTCAGCGTGGTCTCAGAACACACCACAGTGTTGGTAACACGCGAAAGGGCCAGAGTCTGGTCCTCGGGTTTTCTGACCGACTAGCTGGAGATCGCATTCTAACTTGGAAGCCGACCCCTCCTCCCCCCCCCGCTCTAAAACCTCATTTGAAATCTGCGATGACATCGCACCGGTCTGCGGGTACAGGCGGAGCACACCGCATGGCGTTTTTTCGCTGTCTTCTCAGAGGACAGCGAATCCTCGAGAAGACGTGCAAAAAAAAATAAATTAAGAAAGAAATACCAGCAATGAGGTAACATGGGGGGGTGTTAGTGTGTGCGTGTGTGTCTGCCTCTGTGCGTAGGTGGGACAGAGACACAGAGGTCATTATGTGAGGGAGGTAGGTCAACGAGCAGGAACCCTGGGGGGGTCAGATGTACAGTTGTGGGGGGGGGGGGATGAAGGGGTGGGGTCTGTAGGGAGTTGGCTCCCATTGATTCAAAAAACATGAAAGACCGTTTTTGTTTTAAACGATGAGATGTTGGGGCGAATGGGGGCAGAGACACGACCCCACTACCCTGTCGCTTGCGTCAGCATGGGTGTTTTGTCCACACCGTTGCATAAAGGGGAGCTTCTCAGTTTGCATATCGAGCTGTAGACAGACCGTATGTCCATGGCGGTGAGAGTTGAATCTGTGACTTTTTACAGTGGCGGAAATCCAGAACTTGGGTATCTTTCCGGTAAGGTTGAGGTGTGATTGCTGGTGGCAGGGGGGTTGTGCGGGTGTTAAAAAAGAAAAAAAAAACCAAAAACGACAACTGAAAAAAGAAGTTAGCAGGACACATTCCCAATATAGACGTTAAAACTGTTTTGTCTTTTTCTTATTCCCCTTCCGACGTTACTGCAGTTCTCTTTTTTGTCAGGGCTTCTCTTGCGGTGGGGAGCCGATCGGTCAGCCACTCAGTCAATCACACTTCTTGGTCCTCAAAGACCTCCAGGAAGAGAGGCGGAAACAGTTCGTTGGGACATTCCACCTTCATGTGGAGGAAGCGGCTAGCGTGGCAGGCTCCGATCATGCGCAGGTCCGTCACCTTCATCAGCAGCTTGGGCCAGAAGTGGGGGATCTCGTGCTTGCGGTAGTTGATGTAGTGCTCAAACGCCAGCAGGTAGGCCTCTTGGCACTGTTCAATCTTCTCCACGCTGGTTAGGCCCGAGCGGTCTGACGAGACAAAGGTGACAGAGGGAGAGAGAGAGAGAGAGAGAGAGAGAGAGAGAGAGAGAGATTGCGCTTCAGGTAGATGCGGTGGTTTTGTCGTGGCCTCTCAGGTCCCTTGATGATAGCAGTGTTGGCAGGTAGAAGCAGCTTACTGGAAATAGCAGTCCCTGTGTGACACCCAGCTGAGCCATTTAATTTTGCAGGGTGGTTTTCAGATTAGCTGATAATCTGACGTTGTGTGCTTTGTCAACTAAAGAGATGCACCCTCAACCCCCAACAGCCGCTACAGCCAGGGAGCGCCACGAGGTTTCCGCCTGCTTAGAGCGGCATCCTGTCGTGGCTGTTGTGCTTTTGTATCGCAGTTGCCTCTGATTGTGTATGTGTGTGTGTGGGGGGCGCATTGGTAATGAACGCATCTCGCCGCAACCCCGCTCTAAATCTCAAAGCTGGGGTTTATGGCCGTCGCCACAGCGTCGGCGAGGGATCTTCGGGAAATTAGCAATGTCAGCACCCGCGTTTGGTTGTCAGCAACCCCTGGAGTACTTAACTCCTTAAAGAGGCAAACTCTCCAGTCCAGGAGATCCAACATCCCTGATAAAATAAGAGCTGCAGCTCAGCACAAATGTCTTTCAGCACATCAGAGTGCACAACAGCATTTGAAGTCTTCTCTAAGATGAACACAGTTGCATGCTCAGTTTGGCCCTTAAATTACCAGATTTTCCAGACTATATGCCACTACTTTTTCCCCCACACTTTGAACCCTGCAGCTTAGACACTGATGCGGCTAATCCGTGCATTTTTCTGGGCTAAAGGGAGCGCTATAGCTGGAAGTGCAAAAGCAAGCCAGACGGAAGAGGTAACGCAAAAAGGAGGATGCTTGTTTTCAGCTTAACTTTTAACAATCATTTTGCATGTCATGCACACACCCTCATCATGGAAATCACACAAAGAAATGAATATAATGCATTGTTTGGACAGTGGTTTCAGTGCACAGGAGGAAGACGAATAAAGCATCGATGACTTTTCTGTTTCATCAACCATTTTACTGCCGTGGTACAGGCACTGTTTGACTCAGTTAAGGTATATAAATAAATATTTACAAAATCTTTCTTTGTAAATATCTTAGGTTATAACGTGGACATTTGTGACTTATAGTGCAGTGCAGCTAATATATGTCTGAAAATACGCTAATCAATTGGATAATTTCAAACGAATGGGAAAAGTAAAAACGCAAAAGTGAGGATTAAAGGTCACCTGGGGTTTACAGTGGCGTCCTCACCTGAGCTCATGAGCAGCACCGCCTGCATCAGTGCCACCTCCGTGTCATCCAGATTAAACTGAGCCAGACTTTTGCCCAAATCAAAGATGGCATCAGACACCACGCCCAAGCCGCCGTTCTTCAGCTGCTCTCGTTTCACTGCTATCTCCCCGCTGAGCGTCAGCGTCTCGCTCTCAGGGTCGTAGCGCACCGCAGCACGCAGCGACATGATCTCCATGCAGCAACCCTTCAGCAGGATGATCTGGTCTTCGCATGGCAGCTGCAAATCACCGTGACAACACAGGAGGTCATAAGCCAGTGTGCTGGACGGTTGTTGTTTTCATTTTGAACACAATGCTGATGTCTAAGACACTTCACAAATTCTTAAACTGTGCCAGTCTGGATTTCGTTAGTGACACACTCACACAGACAGCATGAGTTTTACTTTTACTGAGTTGTGTGATCTGAAATATGACATAAATACAATAAAGTACAGCCCAAGTTGACATAACATCAGCCAATCTTGCTTTTTAGACTGAAAAAAAAAAGCAGAGACCGGTTGAGAGGTACCCAGACCAGGATGGATTCGGCTTTGAACATAAAACATTTACAGATGACACTAAAAAGAGAAATCTCTCCGTTGGGGGAGAGATGAAACAAAACAGCACATGCAGATGAGGCGGTCAAAGATAAGCACTGGTTCTGTTTGATGTTTGTGAAATCTTTTAAACGATATGACCCAACACATTCTTTTTTCCTTTGACTTGATTTGTTTCTATTTAGTCTACGCCACAGATTGAAAAGATCCGCGTCCATAACGCGCACTTAGTTTACTCTGACCACTGGAGCTTTTAGCTAATGATTAACGCCTGATGAGACAGAGGGAAGGCTTTCAGTTTCATTTGTGGAAAAGCTATCTAAGCTGTCTGGAGACAGAGGTTATTTCATATGCACAACATCTCCCCTGTCATGCTTTATGTAATGGAGAAGCCCCTGACACACATGGCTGCACGCAGGAGATCGTCTCACCAATTGGGGAGTGATCACCTCCCCCGAAGGCAAGAAGAAGGATATTTGATAAGGATTTAATGGGTTCATACAGGAGATAAGGCTTAAAATCTGAGCGACATGTAGCATGGCAGGAACTATATATGTAAATTAGGAAGCAGCAGCGATTGTGACTCGACGTGTTGGATTTGCATTGTTAAAGAAATTTAAAAAAAACTATACCTCTGAAAACATGGGCAGCTTCTTGGCAAAGTCGACGACACGGGTGATGGCGGGGGTCATGATCTTGGTAAATTCACTGAAGGCCTCCAGGTCCACCTTATCTCCATCTGAAGAGGGCAGCATTGGCCCCTGTCCAATATCATCAGACTGGAAAGGAGAAATTACATTTACCATCAAAATCTTATGTTGTAAAAATGTCAGTAGTAGCTGCAAGTTTTTCAAGAACATTAAAAAAAAAAAGAAGAAAGAAACAATGGGGGCAGCGAACTATGACTGAAAGAAGAGGTGAGCTCTGAGTTGACCTTTGTCTCATGAAGTTTGTTTGGATCACTGAGTAAAAAAGAAAAGCCTGACCTTGGAAAAGGTCATAAACGAAAATGCAGAACTTACACAGCACAGCCTTAATAAATGGGCTTAGTCAGGAGCTGCTGAGTTTTACACGAAAAAAAAAAAGCAAGAACAGGTTCATTATTGTTAGTCATACACTCGGTATGATGGTGGAACACTTCCTGCAAACTGGAAAAGAAACATCTGCTTATCCAAAGCAATTACAGATGAGCAGTCTTTCAATGATTTGACATGGTTATTTCACACTGGAAGCTGTTATTATTTCCAGTGACTTTCTCTAAATATATTTGCCTCAGTAAGAATGTTTCAGATGTTTCTGTCATCTCCAATCAAAGAACTGGGTCATCTGTGTCTATAGACCCATTTACAGCCTACAAGGAGCTGCGTGTGCACAATGGCAACAGAAGTGCTGGCACTGATCATGGACTTGCCATTGTTTTGATACACGATCAAGCGAGATGAAAATAGTGCGGATCATCTGCCGTCAAAATGTTTGGTTGCTGCGTTGTCAGTTGTATGAACATATCTTCTCAACAAGGACTTCTAAATTCTAGCACATACCAAGAGGCTCTTGACTATTTCAGAGCAGAAGGTGGAGTGAACCGAGGAAAATATCACAAGTACACAAATTTAGTAATGGTTATCTGAAAATATTATGTACTATTCAATTAATGTGACTTGGCGTAGTGTATGGAATGAAAATGTAAATGTTTGGATTTGCTTGTACAGATAGCAGTCAGATATACTGACAGCATAATAAGCAAGATAAAATGTCAGGAAACTGTTACATTTTTAAATTCAGGAAGCATAAAGGTAAGTAACAGACCATGTAAAACAGGTCCAAAACATAACAGCAATGTGACAGATGATTTATGAAGTGTTTCTGTGTGGACGTACTTCTCTGTGATGACTACCCACGCCTCATACACCGTAGTTTTTACCTTTAGCTGGGTTAAGACTTCAGACTCAGGACACAGAACTCTTCATCAAGGTCATGCTATCTTAACTCCCATACATGTCAGCATACAATGTAGTCCCACGCATCAAGAGACTATAAGTAAATATCAGGCTGCTGGATGTTGGGACACTTACTAACATCATGCTCCCAGTCAGCGAGCCTACAGGGATCTGGGAGCTGGTGGCCATTTGTTAAAAAGTCAGTTTTTTAAAGTTATCAACCTTTTCAGTTGTTTTGTTGCCACTATGAATGGATCAATAGTGAACTTTTTGACTTCGGTCTACGTCTGACTCCTATTTCAATCTAGATGCGACATAACAGTAACACTAAAGTTTCAGGATTTCAAAAAAGTACTTGAGGTCAAAAATACTATTTTAACACACTACACACCAACCCAGCAATTGGTCATGAGGTGTTGTCGGGACACAGTGAGCTGACAGCTAAGCTACCACTGCATGACAATCATCACAGGCACGTGTTAATTTGCTCATAAATGTGAATTTTCTGGTCTTCGGGGATGAGGCATGTTTCCGCAACTGACACCTTCACACGACAGGTGAATGCAATGCAATTAAATCTGACATTTCCTTTTAGATACCATTTTTCTTCAGTTAACCTTGGACAGCTTTCCCGAATCCCCCAAGGAGTTTCTTTCACAGATCCATGGAAAGATAAATAAATAAATAAACCCGTCGTCTCCTTGATGGTGTAGTAGTTGCTTAGTAACGTAACCTTTGCCTTACAGTGAGAATTGGTGGTGGAGACACGTGCATGGACCAATGGTTTCCGAAGCACAAAGAGAGTTTCTGATGAAAAGAGCCTGCTAAAGTGATTTTAAAAAATGAAACGGTATGCCTCTTTCATCGTCAGTTTTGAACTTTCAGCATCCTTCTTCCAGAACATTCTGGAATAATGAGCTGAGCTTTTCTTCTTCTGGAAAAACTGATTACTAAAATTAAAGAGCATCAAAAACTGACTGCACAGTTTATATTTAATCATTAAAAATAATCAATGACAATAATTAATCATGTTTTTATGCAAAACTCGGAAAATGAAAACACACTGGCAAAAGATCTCTTTTTTTCTCTTGGGCTTTATTTCCCTTGCAGGGTTATGGGGAGGGTGCTAGATCCTATCTCAGCTGCATAAGGTTATGCAAGGATGAGCTCCCACCACTCCAGAATTTAAGTCATTGCTATAAGATAGGCTCACAGTGGTTGTCCAGAACACTCACCATAAATTTGCGCTTCTGTTTCCAGGTGGAACCCTGGGCGTTGGTGTGTCGGTGGGCTTCAGTCACCATTCTGATCAGCTCCCACTCTGCTGTGTCCGGCTCTGGCCTCGCTTGCAGCATCCGAACCATTTCCTCCCTCTTCCTTCGCTGTCGGTTTTCTTCGATCAGACGGCGCTTGGCTACGCGCTTTGAGTCATCCAACACCACTAATCGGAGAACACTCAGATTAACCAATACAATCGTTTACAGTGGAGAGTAGAAGGTCTTTACAAAGTGTGTTAAAGTAGAGTTTCACTCTGTATGAGGGTGTTAAATGAAATGACTTTTGTGAAAATCCAGTCCATGGGGTCTGGGGGCAGTTCACCCATCTATATACAACATCTTATACAGGCGAGGGTCCCTCATGATCACATCTAATCAATTCAAATGAATGCAGATTGTCTCAGTCAAGCTGTAGAAACATCTCAAAGATGATTTAAAAGAAATGGAAGTTCAAAGGTCCCATGGCATGAGTTCCCCTAGCCTCCCTATGGTCTATGGCCACAGACCAAAACCATGCACCAGCGATTATACTCTGCCTTTTTGAATGTTTAAAGCTCAGTTGATCTGGAACCTCCCCCTTCTCTGCTTTGCCCGCCCAAAGCTCTTTGGCCAGCAGATGAGGAAATCAGCTGAGCCTAGACCATCCAGTGTAAATATTTGCACATGGTAACATGGGCGCTAGCGGATCAAGCTCCACCCACCACCACCACCCTACCCCACCCCCCTACCCCACCCCCCTCCTCCTCGTTACCATATAAAACTGCAGACATTGAAATGGCACATGGTAAGGGAAGCTCAGTATTGGAATGGCATGTCATGGGACCTTTGAGCATCATATTAAATCATCTGACCAGCTTGTTTAAATTGTTTAACTTTGAATTGAAGAACATTGATTTCCACAGTTATATCAAATACATTTGATTTTCTTTTCAAATCAACCTTGGTGAAGTAGTCAGATGACTGTCCACTTCATCAATTGCCATCCTACTAGTCGTTGCTGCCTTTTTTATGATCGGGATGGTAAAGTAGGCCCCATTTCAGCAACAGCATAGCGTAAATCTGAAGGTCATTCTTCTGAAATTTAATTTAAGAGTCATTAAAATGCCAACACGTGTTCTGAATTTGTACTTCCATGACTTTTTTCCATTCACGGGAGCAGCTGTAAATGAAATTGGATCATTTTGTTCCATTAACTGAGCATGTGTGTGTATGAAGAGAGAGAGGGAGATGAGGGAGAGTAACAAAGGTTCTCAGCTTCTGGTTAAAGAGCTAGATGATGAATTCCGTGATGTGGCTTTGACATGCCAGTCTACGCACTTTAACTTGATAGCAATCACTGCTGTTTATAATTTACAGTAATTTGCTTGCAAACGGCCTTCTATTTTGGTTTGTAGCCATAGGAATGGCACTCACAATCCATGGCCATGCCCACGGAGATGCACTTCTTGAAGCGGCACAGCTGACACTGGTTGCGAGTGATCTTGTCAATGATGCAGCAGCCTTCATACTTGCAGGAGTAGGCTGGATGAAGGTTCTTCTGAATGGTTCTGCGGAAGAAACCCTACATACAGACAAAACAAAGCACACATACCTGAATAAAAAGAGGTGGAAAGAACAACTCTTATCTACAAAAGGAACAGGTTATGATTTTTTTCACCATGAAGTTGCTATTTTTTTTGGAAATGCTTCAATGTTTGCTGTCGCCTCACATCAAGAAGGCCCTGGGTTTGATTCCTGGTTGGGATGGAGGTTGGGGACTTTCTGTGTGGAGTTTGCATGTTCTCCTTGTGCCTGCGTGGGTTCTCTCTGGGTACTCCGGCTTCCTCCCACAGTCCAAAGACATGCATGATTGGGGCTTAGGCTAATTGAAAACTCTAAATTGCCCATAGGTGTGAGCGTGAGAATGACTTGTTGTTTGTCGATGTGTTAGCCCTGTGATTGACTGGTCCAGTCCAGGGTGTACCCTGCCTCTGCCCATTGTACTGGGATAGGCTCCAGTCCCCCCGCGACCCTCAGTGGAGGAACAAGCGGTAGAAAGCGAGTGAGTGAGCAAGCTTCAATGTTTGATGCTATCTATGTGATATTTGTCAAACCAAATATTCATCTAATTAGAAATGAACTGACTATTTGTTACATCATTGACCTTACAGCCTTGACATGTTCTTCAGATTTCTCATTCACTTGAATGTGGTGGCTGCAGATCAGATCATCATAACAAATACAACATCAGCAGAACAGATGTATATTAAATATGTCTTACCCCAAGGCAGACTTCAAGTGTTCAATAACATCCCTCTTACATTAAACTATCAGTCTACTTAATGGTAAATACTTGGTTGGTAAATCTATCTATGTATGGTAAATCTATCTATCTATCTATTTACTATCACATTTACATGTTGCAAATGCAGTTAGTAAGGCATTTGCTGCAGGATCATATCAAAGATTGTTTGTTCAACAGCTGTTATAAATTTACTTGATTAAAAAAGGCGTTAAACCTACTCAGCCGATATGAACTGCTCACTGTGAGAAAGGCTATTTTCAGTGGAATCACAGAAAGCATTTATCAGAATTTTTCCTGGTGCGGCCAGGGCAGCGTTGAGCTTTCTGAGAACACCTTTTCTAATCCTTTAGATGAGAACACAGTCATTTTGTAATAGTACAATGGTGAAAATGGCTGCATCAGGATCTGTTCTAGGACCGTAGTAGCCTTTTGATGTAACAGCACATCACTCCAAGATGTGTACAATAGCTGTCCAAAGTCAAGCCAGCTGTGTCTATGATTAAAGATCAGAGAGAGGGGTTTGGTGAACAGTCCCTGCCCTTTAAAGCTCGTCTAATAGCAGAACAACTCTGCTGTACCTTGCAACCCTCACAGGTGATGCAGCGATAGTGGTACCCAGTGGCTTTATCCCCACAGACCACACATGGCTCATCCTTCTCCAGGTAGCTGGGGATGTAACCTGGAACAGAGACACTAAAAGCTAAAGGAGAGGAAGAGGAGAAGTTTGAAGAGGAAGATGGGTCGGGGCGAGAGAGAAGAAGAATGAGTGCAGGGGAAGGAATTGACAATGGGGGGATGTGGTTGAGGGTCAGAGGAGAGGAGCAGAAAAGTGGTGGTGACATTGAGTGGTAGAGGGGATGGAGGAGCAGAAGAGAAGAGGGAGGAGTATTAACACAGGGGCCTGAGTGAAGCTCCTGTGCTTAGGGCCCCAAGAGTCTGACATGGGATAGACAGCATGGACCCAACAGGTTCAATGCTGCATTCCCAGACATCACAACACAATACAGCACAACACTTTACATTTTTTTCAGCATTTCATTCTGTTCAAATAACACCATTAAGTCATGTTGAACTGTGGTCTAGACATTATTCCTTTCAGTTATAAATGCACATCCTTGGCAAAAGGAGGTTTTGTAGACATTTGTCCCAAACCATAAAGAAATTCTCCTTTCTCAACAGAAGCCATGACAGAAGCCAAAGACAGTATAGGTGTGATCCAAGCATGCATCCAATGTTATCTGTGTAACACGATCAACACGATGGGTCACAAGCCTTGGAAAGTTTATGGACTTGTCAAATAGATTAATCAATTTCATAGAAGTATTCATCTGCATATATATAAAAAAAACATCCGAGTGAGACAATATTAGGAAAACTGTCAACTTTGAAGAAAAAACTGCTTAATTATACATATAGTATTCTTGGATTCACAGTAATCAGGTGAGGTAAAGATGACAGTTATCAAGGATTGAAGCTGGGACACCCTCCCCGTGACCACAAATGGCAAACTAGTGGACAAGAAAAAAAAACAACCTATCAGTCAAAAGGCAGATTATTAAGTCAAACATATCTAATGTTGTCGCCCATTCTCCTATTAAATCACCACCTGTACTGGAAAAATGCACCCCACCCTTGTTCCATTTTTATTTATTTATTTTTTTAAAGAAAACTTGATTGAATCTGTTGTACACGCCACTAAAAGCCTCGGCTTAGCTCGTGAGTTAGGCAGCTTAAAGATAAACGGGGTGGGGCTGATTGCTTTCCAGGGCTGGAGCTGGATGAGCGCAGCCCATCTTCACGTGTCCGATGCGGACCAGTAGCTGATTTTCAGCACTGTCTGGCCATGGACCAATGTTTTAAATTCAGTGGCTGATATCTGGTTATGCGGCAGTGGATATTCATTATTTTGCTTTAGAGATGTGAGTTGATGTTTAACAGCTTCTCTACCTCTACCCAGTCTGTATTGCCTCTGACTGCAGTGTCTATGGAAACGAATAAGGGCGATGCCTTTTTAGGCAAAGCATAGCCTGTGATCTTTTATTCCACCTCGCTCTAATTTGCTGATTTTCCCTTCTGAGGGCGATCGCTCTGTTGTCAGACCTAATCACATCGTAATGAAGCGGGAGCAAAGACAGATTAAGTTCCCCCTAAGTTTGTCTGCCTGCTCCCCTCCAGAGATTATCACAGCAGTGAAACCTTTAGTACCCGGGTCAGTCTGGGGAACGGAGCTATGATGTAATGAGCCACACTGGACATGGGCCTAAATCTCTAGTTGCAACAAAGTCAGCAAAAAAAAGAGGTAAAAGATGATGTTTCCTTACCAGACATACTTTTCCCTGAACACTGGCTGTTCTTACATTTCCTCTTCGGCACATTTGGCCACCTGGGGGAGACAAGAAGAAGGCTGCCATTAACTCATTAGGCCTTTTAACTTAAGTTAGTTAAGTCAGCGTCAAGTCTTTTTTGCATCACCCCCCTCCCCTTACCCCACCCCACCTTTGATGATAAAACTCTGATGATAGGGTGCCAGTGTGTTCTTTAGATTTTTAAGTGGCCCTTTTTAATAGTATTTTTGAGGTGAACAGTAGTAAAAAATGCACCATCCCTGCCCTGCGGCCCTCCCATCATAGCACCAGGCCCCTCTAGGGGATGCACCCCTCAGTTTGGAAACCACTGAATTAAGTAATGTTCAACTCATCACAATACTGAAATACTGGTAGTTGTGGGGGTTTTTATATGGAGGTGGTGTATTGTCTTCAGGACCATGTAGTTCTTCACCTAGACTCGCACAACACTCATTCAACAAAAGAAAGAATGAATAAACACAAACATGCAGTTTTAGTTTGCTGTTACTATTATAGTTCTCCTGAAGATTATCTGTATGATATCTTATGGTTTGAGAGAATCTCCCGATAAACATGGTAATGTTTGTTGTCATTTTGATCATATGATCACACTGCATGTAAAACATTCTCTCTGAGAAATTAGAAACAGTTCTAATCTTTTACTGGTCATTCTTTTATTCATTAAAGATATGAAATTAGTAATCAGTTATCAAAACAGCAGCAGAAATGACTGGGAAGCCAATATTCCATCCTGGGAGTTCTCATGCAGATATTAGCAGACCTTAGCACTAAAACCTGCTACACGCATCAGGAATGAACTGTTATTCCCTGTAAAATCCAATAGACGCATCAAATTGAACATGTTCAATATTGCATTGACATATTTCTGCTGTTACCCCCTCTTCCAATAGTTTCCATGTATTATACTTCAATCAAATCACTCTCAGTTGCCACATATAAGGCAGCAAATACTGTAAAACCATCACACTAATGGACAGAGGCAACTGACATAGCAAGTTGCTTTGCGCTCTTTGTTTCCAAAAACAAAAGCACATCATGTACTTATTTGCACGGGTCAGGTCATGAATACATGAACGCTCACACATGCACGCCCACAACAAAGATAATTCCTTGATACCACTTTCTGTCATACTTTAAACTTTCTTGCTTCACTCACTCTGCCCTCTTTACTTCCAGTCTTTTTTTAAATTATTCTTTCATCTGCCAGTTCCTTTGAAAAAGTCTTTCCTCCCCGTTTATGCATCAATGAATTCTTCTCCCTCGCATTGACCTCCGTCCCGCTTTGGTTAATCGCTGGCACGCCGGGCAGCCTTTCCCTCCACATTTGCTCTCTGTGTTGTCTTGTCATGTATATTGAAACATGCTGCAGCATCTGTGCATCACGAGCAGGTAGCGATCCAATGAGGGACTGTCTGCTCGGACTGCTGATCACTGGGGTTAGTTCACAAAGAAAACCCCGCATTATTACCCACCTCATTATTATTACTAGTTATTACTACCTGCTCATCTAAATGATTGAAGAGTTTTTTAAGCTTTTACTGTCAACATCAAATGTTATACATGATGGTTTCTTTTTTATTTTTTCACCATGATGTTGCTGTGGGACAGACCACAGACCAGACCTGCTTCACATGAAGAAAACACTCAGTTTTCATCATCGTCATCATCACCAATGCCCTTCCACGTTCACACACACACACACACACACACACACACACACAAACACACACATATATATTTCTCAATTACTGATTGATATATATCAATCACTACACCAGCTTCCAATAGGTCAATAAATCATGAAGTCACATTTTGTTTTATCCTGTAGCCAGCGTTGGCGATATTCACAATCTCATGCAGTAAAAAGTGATACATGATTCAAAGACTGTTTACGAGAAGAACGAGAAATCAGACAGGCAGCACGGTACCGACAAACGCTGTGGCTGCGAACGTAACTCACCAGCACATCAATAGTTCAGCTCTTAAGGCATCAATCAGAAAACACAGGCAGGCAGGAATGCAAAATCCCGACTGTTAACAGCCAGCATGGGCGCATTAGTTGCAAGTCCTGAATAACAATTCCTTAATCAACTAATCTCCACAGTGGTTTTTGTGAAGTGACTAATGTTTACATCTGCAGCGACCAGGTGAGATCTGGATGTAGGGAATCACACAAAACTACTACACTCCACAGGAACAGGCAAGGACACCCACCTGTTGATGCAGTACGGCTGTAAAATATGCATGTTTCTCTTTTTTGCAGGAGTATCACTGACGTGGAACCGTTATCCAGCAGATCTCACCCTCCTGTTCTTCTCTACACGTGTTGCATTCAGCCTTGGTTAGATGAAAACTCTTTTTCTTTTTTTTTTCTTCCTCCCCCCTCCACTTTTTTTTGGGAGTTTTTAAATCAGAAAAGTGGCGGCTTTGGTTGGCATCCTCTCGCTTGGCGTCGGCAAACTCGTTGCGACCCCCCCCCCCACGCTGCCTGGAGTTCAGTCCAATGCAGAGAAGGGCTTAGCGCAACTTGGACCTGCTGCTGTCAGCTGAGGCGAAGGAGGCAGTGGGAGCTCTCTGCCTCATGCTTCTGCTGGGAGGAATGGCTTCTCTGTTTGTCCTCCCCCTCAGCCTCTTCCTCCTCTTTCTCTCTCTCTCTCTCTCTCACCCCCCTCCCCATCTGGTTGTTCTCAGCCAGCCTTCCCTCACACACCTCCCTGTCTGCCCTCCTCGTCTGTCTGTCTGTCTGTCTGTCTGTCTGTCTGTCTGTCTGTCTGTAGAGTTTCTCCCCATGTGCCACGCTTTCTCCCTCACCATCATAAATCAAGTTCCAGTCCACAAATTGAAGCCCTTGTTGTTGTTTACTTGTGTAGTGTACCTTTCCACCCCACATAACGGTAACTTTTGTCCCTGTCACCTTTATGTTTTTCTCCTTTTTTTTTTTGTTATAGCCCACAGGAGTGCACAAATAGCATCTCGTCATGCAGACACACTTGGGCTTTAAGCTAACTTGATTATGTAACAGCAGGCTGATGCGCTCTCTCTAGTACAGCTGCGTGAAGTCCTGTAAGGACAACGAGGAGTTCCCTGATCGGTGTAATCATTTGCCCTCACTGTTGATGATGAAGTTGTTGTGAGCGCTTCGATGGATGGGTACAGCTTTGTCTTAAATAGCGGAGTGGATTGCAGACACGTTGCAACTGATGCAAATAGTTCCCCATAAAAATGGTCTAGTGTCTGCCATGGAAATAACCCCAGGGCTGTTAGATCTAAGTCATAAGAATTCATATTATTAGAATTCTACATTCTCTTTTGTAGTATTCTAGTGTCTATGATATTACTTAACATTAATTTAAATGAAATTAAATATTTACCATAGATTTAAGTATATTGTAAATTCAATTAGACTGTAAATCTAGTATTCTACAGAGGCAATTGAAAAAAAATTCAAAATGGGAAAGTAAAAGTGCAACATCTGTCTCCAAAATATAGACAAATAGAGGTCAAGAGTAGTTAAGACATGTGAAACACCACAATTGTGTGCTTACATGTACCACTTGTAAAGAGTCAGGGTAAATAATAGTTAATGCATTCTTCCAAAGACCTTACCTTTATTTTGTTCTATATGAACTAACAAAATTGTAACCGTCAACTATATTCTAACTCGCCTCACCTACTTTTATGCACTTTCCTTTCCTCATCTGATTTTCACCATCATCTGTAACATTTTGCTGACAGTGCTGCATGTTTACGAGGCCCAACTGACACATTCAGCAGCACCTTGAGCTAATTTCCACAGTGTCGGTTATCTGTCAGATGCATCACTGCATGAAGAATGGGAAATCAGTGGTTTTTGAGGTGGGGTTTTCCCCCTAAAGGTTTTACTGATGTTTTTTTCTGCAGTTGCAATGAGGTAGTTGAACAACAACAACAACAACAAAAGGACACCAAAACTCGTAAATATCGATTTTTTTCTTGTTAAAATTCCACAAGGAATACCATGAGCTGACTCCCTAGTCACAAAAGGACCACAACAACATTTCTATGCATAATTTATGTTCAGTTTTTCACCTCTACGTTGGCCTTGACCGAGCTGTTTCAATCCATTTCAAATGCTACAAGATGTGTGGGCGGGGACAAGTCTGATGTTTTAATTGTGCTTTGGCGTCTAAAACAAGGGATCTACAGACCTTTTCATGCCTCAAGTTGCTAAAAGGCTTTTAGCAACTTGGTTTTTGGGTCACTTTAAGGCTGACCATCAGCCTCCGAGACCATGTGATGTTTAATTTCAAAAGAATGACACAAACAGATCATTCAGGAATGATAATTACACGCATAAATGATAAATCACTTGGAAAAGTTGACAGCTGCAATCCAGTCCCGCTGTTGCTAAAACTTCCTTGTAGCTCTGCTGTTACATCTGATTTTGTTTTGGTGGAGCGCTGGGTCGGTAACAAAACACCCCGGTATGTGTAAAACTGTAGAATAATGTAGATCTCCCCCCTGCTTTTACTCAACGCGGAGCTGTGTTGGTCTTAAATACAGATCTCTTGACACACTGTCGTACGGCACCCATCGGGGGCCCACGGCAGTTCTCGCCTCTGGTAATATACGAACGCTGCATTAATCCTCGTCACCTGCTCAGTCTTACCCACATTAATGGAGAGGTTATCTGGCTGGCACGGCTGCCGACAACTGCTGCTAGGCGTCGGGCATGTGTGCTGAAGCCTTCGGTAGTAGATTCAAATAAAGTGTTTTGTGTCCTAAATTTAAAGTATCAGGTTTTTCTGAGTGAGGCTCAGTGTGCAGTGAGAAGTCAATGCAAAGTTAAAAAGTTGAACGCAACTTTGGTTGACATTTGGTGTGTGGCCTCCGCAGGATTCAGAGCTGAATTGATTAACATTTGCCATCCATATGGACAAATATACAAACCATGTTGCGACTCTAAATGCCTGCATGGATTAGCATGAAATTATGCGAGGATGTGGACCGCATTTCCTGCCGACATAGGCTCCAGCGCTTTCTTCGGATACATTCCCGCCGAGCCGATTCAGAGAGACATTAAAATACCTAAACCCAACACATCCATGCAGGAATGCCAGGGAAATCCACTGACAAAGGGGGTCGCTCGGACCCTAAAGCTGCGTTATTCAACAAATAATCTAAAAAGAGGGTTTGTTTGAGGACAAAGACTCACGGGGAGAAGAACGGCTTTATGAACAGGCGTTGGGGAGTCAAAAAACCTTTTCATCTCCACGTGTTACATTTAAACTCTGCAAAGACACACGCACGCAAACACACACACACGCGCACACACACAGTAAAGAATTACTCATCTAACAGTTACATCACATGTCTGGTGGTGGATTTGCCAAACTTATTGTTTTTTCTAAATACTATCATCATCATGACTGTTTGTCTCGCACCACATTGTGTTGTCATTGTTGTACCTCGTGCAGAGGCTTTCCCAGGATTGGGCTCTACCTGCGCTGAATATGATCATGCATTTGAGATGTGTAATGCAATATCTGCGACGGCGCAGGCTGGATACGAGACACTCGCCTCTTGTTTGTGGCGATTTCACAGCAATTAACAATGTCATCTCTAACTTTGGTCTCCGTCCCGCCGCTGGTGCTTCCTGTCACATGCTATGGTGGTGATTGTTCTTGCTCTCCAGCCTAATCCAGCCTTCGGATACGGGTGGGGGTGGGGGGTGGATGTGTGCTGCTTCTTGTGCATCTGCGGCTGCAATTCCTATCTCTTATTGTCTGACTCTGTTTTTTTTTAATACATATTGTTTCTGTGTCGCTGCTGTCTGACTTTACGCCCCCCCCTTTTCGCCTGAGGTTAAAAGCACAAAATGAAAAGATAATCTAAATCAAAGACAGTTGTAATTAATGACAAAGCTCTTTACTCAACTTTTGACTACAGTGGAAATCCTTGATATGAACATTTTATTTCCCCTCAATCTTCACACATATTGAAAAATAATTCAAATGATCTTTAGGCTCACAACTTATTGAAACTGTGTGAAAAATGAAAGAAGGCTGAGGCTGCCGCCAGCGGGCCATTCAAATTCTAATAAACTGACTTCTGGCTATGGGATCGCTTAAATCTGCAGCAAGATGTGAGAAGTAACGTTTTTCTTAAAATTTCACTCAAACATCCATGCTTAATCGCGTCACACACGTTTTCAGCGCCCTTCACTCCGAGCCATGTGGGGTTTGTCATGTGTTCTTGTGTGTGTGTGTGTGTGTGTGTATCCCAGAAAACTCAGTGAGTCAGAACTCGCAACAGGGAGGAGTCGAGGCATGAGGCAAGAACACGTGCATGCTCTGTGGCAGAGAAACATACACATGCGCACAAACACAAGGCAACAATCCGCTGCTGTTGTCACATCGACTGTCACATCCTAAAACTGTCGTCTGTTCCGTGGCTCCATCTGCTCTCAGCACTTCTAATCCAGCTCTCTCTACTCCACTAATCTACGCTGGCATGCTGCGTGGAGCGTGCACATGCATGCGCGCGCTTTAGTCTCAATTCTTCAAGCCCACCTGCTCAGATACAGCCGTGCATATGAAAAACAGAAGAAGGACCTCTGCCAGACCTAATTACTGCCGCAGGTACACAGGGGGCGAAAACAGCGGTAGCTACACGAGGGTTACCATAGCGATGGCGCGGCCAAAGGTCAATGGGTAGACCTCTTGTTCTATTGGAAGGCTGCATTACAAATATGTAGGGTGAGAACTCAAAGGTTAACCTTTGTGGGATTACTCTGACAAGAGGTGATGAGGTCAACGCTGGTCTTCTTTCTATATCTTGAAAATCCATTGACCTCTATGTTTATGTAGTAATATAAAAACCTATTGGGTATTGGGTACTAATGTGAATACACACTCCTCAACAACTGTAGGACGGCACACTGACTTCAATTTTCAGCTCACCATAAATGTGTTTTAGTTTATATTTTACGAAAACAGCAGGTACGCAAAGGCAGTGTGATGTGGAATTTTCAGGGCAACAATCAAAAGGGACTTTTGTGCCTTATTTGGTATTTATCCTAAGCCCAAACTAGATGCATTACAGTGAAGACTCATTAGAATTTGACCTCATGTGATTGGGAGCTTATAGTCCCCTTGCTGATATGCCCTATATGTGGAAGGGCCTCTTCTGTAATTATGTTATGACACCAATAACAAGAGTTCCAATAATTGACTTCATTTAAAACATTTGAAAACACTCTGAAGAGCGTCTCCAGGCGACTTTTGTTGAAATGTGATTTGCCACGCATTTTCCGAGAACAAGCACTGTTAGGAATGGTCACATGCAGCAGTCTTAAACCTTGGGGAGCCATGTGATTGACATCACGACATGAGTAAAAATAGTGAAATTACACCACAAACTACTGCTTTGCCACTGTTGTTTTGGAACCCTTTAAACATTTCCAGGATTCTGAATCTTGATTTCAAGGGAACCAAGCTGAGCCAAAAGCCTCATGCAGTGTTAAATCAGTCTTGATTGTTATTTAATAAGAATATAGGGGCATGTGCGTGTGCGTGCGCACTCTATGTGCCCAGAAATGTTACACTTAATTAAGCCTCATTTTGGCCCTGCAGTTTATCTCCTCTTCCTTTCAACATCCTGGGAGACATCCGTCGACCCTTCCAGGGATTTCTCCTCTACACACGTGTTAAATATTTGTGTGCGTGTGCGCCCTCTTCGAATATGACGATGTGTTGACGCAGTTCTGCATCGGTCTATTTATCCATCCATCCAATTGGTAAAAATATAAGCCTGTAGCCATTCTTTCATCTGTCAAATCCCATTTTAATCTCTTCTTTCCTTTCATGTTGACATCAAAGTTACACACACGTGCAGATGTAGAATCCATCGCATTTTGGTCAACAAACACATGTGTGCAAACGCATGCACTCACCCTTTCTCATCTCCCTCTGATGTGTTGCTTTCCTGCTCGTTGGACATTGGTTCCATCCAGCCTCAGTCCCGTCAGGCTGCCAATCACAGGACAATGAGGCGGGCCTCAGTCTCTCCAGCCTGCTCAGCATCCGCTGGCGCCCACTTCAGTGGACAGCCATCGCAAAGACTGGGTGGCGCGGCTGGGGGTGCAGGACGTGCATCGAAGCAAAAGACGGCTGCAGAGATTCCAAGAAAAAGGAAAAAGAGGCAGATTGTAACATTAGTTCACAGTAACGTTGTATTTTGGAGTCGTTTCTTGTTTTGTATAGTGGAGACGGTTGTCTAATGATGCCATGACAATGAGGGGATAATTATATTATTATTATTATTATTATTATTATTATTATTATTATTATTATTATTATTATTATATCATCCTTATGATGCTACACAGTGTATTCCTCTGATGAGTACATGTTGTTTTCCACATTGTTACTAATAACAGGTGCTGCTGTGATGTTTCAAGCAGGTGACGAAGGCCGGTTCTTATTCTTATTTTAAACAACTACATCTATCCATGCATTGCTATTATCCTTTTTTATTCCATTGAAATGCCATTTGAGAGGAGGACCACTGTGTTCTCTGAACCCTTGTTACCTTTCCCTTGTGTTCTTCCACCCTTTGGTTCTTTTTTGGCGTGGGAGGGGTGAACAAAAAAAAAATCCTCGCAGCCTCATACAGCCAATCAGAACAGTCAGACACAGCAAACAGCCAATCAACTCTGGAATTATTTGCTTTGATTTTCAGTGTTGTGCTTTTTTTTTTCTTGCTGCCTGTTTTGATGTCAGTAAAAGACAGTCTGGGTGTTTCGATATAAAGCTTACTGGGGCTGCAGCAATTAAATAAGCTGCTAGGAGTGTGCAGCAAAAAAAAAAAAAGATTATTATTTCTCTTCTTGCAGCCTTTGAGCGAGGACACAATTCTTAGTGCTCGACTGAAACAGCCTCTGCTCTCAATTTGTATTTCACAACTAAAAAGGGTTGAACCTGTTGCATTGAAGTTATTATTCGTGTCCCACCAGGGGAAGGTCTGTGGAGGGGAGCAGAAACCACAGTGCGTGGAGCCATTTTCCAGTCTGGCAACAGACGTGAAAATGCCTGTAGTTCATTAGTTAAAAGAGGCACGCGTCTTCTGGTATTTGCTAAAATTGTACAAAGAGTTATGGCCTGTGACAGACACACAACAGGTGGCCTGAAACAAATTCGAAAAAAAGAGGCCAAACTCCTCGGAGGACAGACTGGGCGCATTCTTCGGGTTCCTCATTACAAATTTTTGAGGCCTGCTTTCATAATAAAATCTCTGCTCAACTGTGAACACTACAATCCCGCCTCTATTAGAGGCAACAGATTCCTGCCAAATCTAATTTACGATAAGCTACTTACGGATCCTAGGAAAGGAATTTGGGGTATACTGTACGCCTGTATGGTTTAGCCCCAGCTTTTCTTTTAGGTGTTTTTGGCCTCCTTTTTTTTTTTTTTTTTTTTTTGTTTTTTGGGGTTAAGCTCAAAAGCTGCAGTTAAACAAATTGTTTGGTGGATTTGAAGTGACTTGGAACAAGCAGCCACAAAGGGCAACTTTTAGGTTGCTACACTCGACATTTAAGGAACAGCTGATGGTGATGGATGGGGGAAGTGTTATGAATCCTGCTAATGCTGGGGATGGCAGTCCCAATATTCGGAGCTTAAGTGAAAGTAAAAGTTCCCAGTAAAAGTTCAATCGGTGGGCCCATCTAGTGGCACATTTTGTCCATGTCATGTTGACTGGAGCTCAAGGTTTTACTTTATTACACCTGTACCACCATATTTGTTTCTTTCTAAAACAATCAAGTTTGAATAGGTTACTGAGGTTGTTGTTGCCCATTTCTGTCCTACACTCCACTTTAATAAAGGCATTTAAACATCACTTGAGACATGTTAAAGCACGTCAAAGTTAAAGTTCCTTTTAAACAACCGAATAACTTGTTCAGTAAATAATGGAACTTTAAAAAATACTTCCCACCAGGGGACTGTGGAATGTATAACCCTGACATTTTATTAGTGGAATAAATGTATTTAAAGTCACAAGTTAGTACTTTGAGTCCTGACACTGCATCCATGGATGAATACCACAGATTTCCACACAGGTGGGTATCAATTCTGCTTTTTTGGGTGATGATTTGCCATTTTTCTTGAGTGACTCGCATCACTTCTACAACCCCTGCTCTGCCACTTGCATAAGGCAGGCTGTACCATGTGGGGGCACCAGAGTCAACACAACGCTGGTGATCCAGATTTACATGTGACCTGGTCTGAACCAGCTCTCACAGGCTGTTTACGTTGGTAGCTCATTGGTACAGTCTGTTTTTTTTTTGTTTTTTTTTTATGACGCTGTCTAAGTCTGCTTTACTTAGCAACTGAACTGAGATCAATAATTAACTGAACAGAGTGTTTTGCCAATGTTTGTAGAGCAAAACATCTTCATACATTATTAACAGCACACCGTATTTTAAGTTTGACTCTGGAGGCCACTTGACTTTAATTGTAGATCATTCATCCACTCTACGTGAATGAGCTATCATTATTGATCTTAATTAAACACAAAAAATATGTTTTGACAAAAAAGATGATAACAATATTCCTGTTTTTGATTTACTAGAATGCTTTTATCAAACAGCTTTAACAATTTGACAACATAAAAAAGCACAGCTATGAAGTGTAGAAGGACATGAATAGTGGATGGGCATTGATTGTTCCACTGCGATGCATCAGTTTTGATGTACTCCTGTTCTAAACTTCTTCTTGAACGTGTTGAAGCCTCACTGAGACGTGGTTAGCAGGCTGGACAGCAGATGGCAGCAGAGAGCGAAAGTTCAGAGTTCACCAACGTCAACAAGAAAAACAATGTCGCGTTCCAGATGTGAGCGTCTGCTGAGACTGTTTCAAAAACCACATCAGAAGTCAAAGACAAGGAAAAACAGTACATACATTCAACCAGCCTCAGAAATAATAAAATGATAAAAACTGAGACGCAGATAGCTTTGAATCTTAAACACTTTCTAAGAGGAGGTTCCACGCTGACTTCTGCATGGTTGGTTTTCCTTCAATACTTTACTAACGGTCAGCTAAAAGCTGAAATTTTAAAAAAAGTGCTGTCTAATTTCTACTCACATACACACATATGCACGGATTGATTATCATTTCCATTCATTAACTCTGTGCTAAAGGTTTGCTGTAACCTGCTTGCTGCGCTCTGCGTTACTGGGCGACTGTAGCAATAAGCTGCTGTTGAAATGTTCCACTTTGGCTTGAAATAATGATAAGAAAATAAAGAAAGCCAACATTCTAACTGGGTGCAGACAAGAATGACTTTATTTTATCAACCACCACATTCAGCTTCAGGGATTCAGAGTTCTGCGCTTTCCCCACAAAGCCAATAGTTCAGCGGCGCCCATCGGGTTCCCACCGCTAGGGGGCAGTTGCTCATTATGCATGCCACTTTCTTCTTTCTACTACTTTCACTCCTTACTTCATCAACACTGCTCTCACTGAAGATATCATGTGGCTGCACAACAGGTTGTAATTATTAACCACACAACTATAAAACTGCGAAACTGCTACAAACATCTGAATTTCAACATAAATGTTGCTGCAGCAACTGTATATGAGAAAGGATTTTCTGACCTTGACCGAGAAATAAAGCTTATAGTGCAGTATCAGTCTGAATTAATTCATATTCAAATGTTTCAGAAAACATTTTCACACATGTCACCTAACTCATCACGTAAACGGTGGTAAATTACAACGTTGAGAAAAATGCAGTTACTTAGAATATGTTAGATGGTGTGATTGTTATTTGCTTAACTCAAGCTTTGTAAGACATCTGTTATTTTTTTTAAAGGCTGTGAAAGCTCAGTACATCTTGATTTAAAAATAGAAATGGAAAACGGAAGAGTGAAAACAGAAGTCAAGTTTAGTTAGCACAAGATACTGTAATTAAAATGTAAACATTTTTGTGCTCACAAGATGAGACGAGCCTCCGCTGTCAGACCGGATTTTCACTTTGTTGCTGGCAATGTAAATAGAAGGAAAAACTCACTTTGCTCCCCTGTGGCTTGTTTCTATAACTCAGTTTGAAATGCATTTATTGGCTGACGTTCGTTACACTGCATGTTCTGCCTGGAAAATACAATTTTTAGGAGAGGACGTACTTCAGATAAGTATCATACCATGGTGTGACAAGTATCAACACTACATATGGCAGCTCTAATTAAATTCTGGGGAGTGGGAGTTTGTCAAACGTGTTTTTGCACCATTAAAGAGAAAATATTTGCTCTAACTTGGCGGCTTTCAAACATTATTGAGTGTTGGGGGCGACTATCGACACTAACTACTGTATCGCTCCACGCTTGTGTGCTGTAAATGTTCAAAATATGTGCAGCGTTCAAGCTGTTCCAACCAGTCTGGCCAGTTAAAGTTCCTGCTTCAAAGAAGATTAAAACACACGTGCTAACACAATTTCGACTTCTATCTTTATGAGGGGTCTCATTTAAGTAATTAATTATATGGCCTCTTACTTTCTGACCTTAATCTTAACCCAGTTTTAACCTTAAATCTGAGTCATAACTGATAAACTGCCCAAATGTCTTCATGTTGCCAGCAAACTGTATATTCTCAGTTTGGGATCATACACAAGCAGTTATTTTAAAGAAAAAATCCACCAAGCAGTGCTTATAAGCATGTGTATTTGTCGGTTTATCTTCTTCTCTCCTGTATTCTGAACAATCTGTTTTGCAAGCTCTGCTGCTGAAAGATAAAATCTTCCCAGACCCTGTGGATTTCCACAGCTGGTGGGAACTGAACCAGGGGCCCTTATTCTCAGCTCAATTACCTCCAGTTTCTTCTCTGATCAGCCTCAAACTTGATCCCATTTCTGCAAAGAAATTACAAACTGACACAAACAGAAAATCCCCGGACTCCCCTGCGTTCCCGCTGTCTCCCTGCGTGAGCGTGTGGATATCTAGAGCACAACAACAGCACACCACAAGCCAAGTCCAGCGGCAAGGTTGGTCTTTCTTAACTCTGCAAACCCAAAGCCGAGCGAGCCCAGTGGTATACGCCGAGCGTCAAAAAGACTTGAGCAAGTGTTAACGTTTCTTATAGCTGTCACACATACAAAGCGACTTTCAACAACAGGGTGGTTGTGGATGTGAGGTCCTTCCACACCACAAAAGCAGCTCCATTCTTGAAAATGAGACTTACATGTGGTTTCTTTCTAGGGTTCCAAGCGACATGTTTAGCAGGCAGCATAAAGTACTAATGGTGGTTAAACGTAACAGCTCTAGATCAACATTCATTCTCTTATTTAATTGGCCGATCTATCCCACTCATGCGTCACAGCTCAAAGTATTTTGATTATATACATACAATTTGTGGCTCCTCGTCAACTGAACTCAGGGCTGCTTGCTTAACAAAAAAGAAAGGTACCAGTCCTGACATTCAGACAGATAAATAAAATGAGACGTTGCAAGTATTAAACTAACCAAAATGCACAAGAATATTAACTGTGGATTTTAATCTGGAAAGTAGGTCACAGGGATTGTGTTGGCCAAAGGGTTCGAGGGAGGAAAAAAAAATTGAATAAGTGGTTGCCCTTTGATCAAAAGCAGCTGCAAAATGATACTTGACTGACATCTAGCCATTTGTGTTGCATGTATTACAAACAGCATTTGTTATAATCACTTAACATGGACTGGATAGTGCAGGATGGAAATGATGAATGACACTTTTTCTGTAAATACAACAGTGTGTCTGTTTCAGATATAGATCTTCCCCCAATTACCCCCCACTGTCCCGCGCCCCTTTTAAAAAGTGGAATTCCAAAATAATTCTAATTAAATTAACTTGTATTGTGCTTTAGCCCTTCCTAGCATCCTAAGCTGCCGCAAAAAGACAATGCTGTAAACACAAAGGTAAATGTCAGTTATAATTATGGTGCATCTAGCAGCTGTGAGCTCAGCTCGCTCAGAGCTCGCCTAAAGCAGGCGATTGCTCTGATGATTCTCCTCCATGAGCGGCTCAAAATGTCACAGTTAAGCTGCCCAAACCTGCTTTTCCCCTTCTTTCGCCAGCAAGTTCATAACACCGACTCGTCCGGTCTGCAGTGCATCTTGGCTAACTTCATGATATTGATGGCCCACCCACTCAGAGCGAAGCTCACTCTGGACCACCGCCCGAGATCTTCCATCTGCTCGTGCCTTTCTATAGGAGTGCGCGGAAAGGCAGTGGGGGGCCTTGAGTGAAATGTACGCGTTTCATCTCAAGCCTTTATCCTGTGTTAAAAAAAGTATATATATATACATACATATATGTGTATATATATCACACATATATATACGTATATATGTGTGTATATATATATATATATATATATACACATACATATATATATATATATATATATATATATATATATATATACATCTCAGATATGCAAAGAAGCACGTTTCCCTTTCTTTTCTTTTCATAATTTAAAGAAAAATCCTGTTCAGTGTCCCAATAAATAAGTGGTTTGCATGACGTTAGGGTTGTGAACCGCCTCACTTCTATTTACAGGGTTTTTCTTGTCCTCTTCTGATCGCAAATATCTGGTTAGTTCAGGTTATTTCCTATGCATGAGTTCTGGAGTGGAAGAACAAAATAGATTGCTCCCTAACTGCTGCTGTTTTGCTGTTGATGGTATAGATAAGAACTTATGGAATAAATCTTAAATGGAGGTTTTAGGCAGCAAAAGTGAAGGGATTGGAGCTGAAGTATGGCACACTGTTGCCCACTAAGCGGGAATCAGAGACACTGCCCCTTTTATTCCTATTTAAACATGTCGCTAATCACCTTTGACCAGCCTGAGCATAACGTTTTGAGGAGGTGTGCACTTCAACCTCAGAGAAACAATCACAATGGCAGAAAAGTGTGTTGTAGGCTACTGTATAGGCATAATAGAGTACATAAGAAATACAATGATCTACAGTATGTGCTAAGTGATCATATACAAATAATAATTTTCATGTACACTACATTTAAGCAACACATCATGACAGGCTATGATATTGGGTAATATTATCACGGTAAGGAACACCCCTGAGCCATCATGAAGTGATGTATTGATTTTATGAAAGCATTAAATTAATTACACCATAAGAACAACAGAAAAAAAAACAGGATTACCTTTTGCCAAAATGTTTTCGATATTGATTTTACATACATACATTGGAGGGTGCGTACTTTAAGATGGTGCCTAACGTCCCTCAGCACACATTTGCTCTGAAGCCACTTCAAAGCTTCATTTCCAATTCCTCTCTTATTACATTCTGTTAGCATTACTTTAGACTGGCTGTTGTTGACTCTGGTGAACACCCATTAGACCGCGGTGAAGAACCAATCAGGTAGCTGGAATTCACCTTTCTGTCTTTCTAGATGATTGATGACAGTAAAAACATTTGCTAAGAAGGTTGGCAGATGATGTGAGACTGTTCTGTTTTGTTTTTTCTGTTTTCTGTTTTTGTTCGCCAACATAAAGCAGCTACGTCTCAAACTGGTGCTTTTCACTGTAATGGAAATAAATATGATATTTAAAAAGAAAAAAAACCACAAAAACTCTATATTTACTCAAAAACACCAAGAAATGCGATAAGCTCACCTTTCAGAAACACATTGCCAGTCCTCACATTTAATTTATTCCCTTTAGAATAAATTCCCATAATCCAGATCTTTTGCCAACAGAGCTGTACAAATATTTGCCACACAAATAAGAGCGAGCACAGGCACACAAGCACAAATGTTGAACGTCCCAGATGTCAATACCCAGCATGTTACACACGCACGTAATGTACTGTACAACCCGACATTACTTTAATATCTAATCTAGGAATCAGGTTTTATCCCAGCAACTGTGTCAAACTGAGCTGAAGCCAGAACTATTACAGGAGTCCAGGTTACAAATCACAAGCCTCCGTTCGATCTGTTTGCTGTGAATACGGGGGAGGACGGGCTGGCAAAAGGGGCCCTCAGCTCATGCTGCTACGCAGGAAGCGGGCCAGCCCAACCAGGCCACAGGCTTGGCGTTATCTTTACACGCCAAGGGTGCAGGAACGATTTGTGAAGGGGGGGTGTTAAAGGCAGGGAGAGAGATGGCCCTGAATCAGAGATGAGGAGGGAGGAGACCCTATGAAACAGCCCATTAAAAAAAAGAAGTAGAAGAAGAAATGAAAGTGACAGAGCAGAAGTGGGATTATGATGAGGGAGATAAACCAAACTGTGTGAGTCGTGTGTCCCCACGGAGACCGCTTTGTGTCACACTGCAGATTTCCTCCCAAGGTTATCATAAAGAGCCCTGGATTAAGTGTGCCTGGAAATTCTTGGTCTGGAGAGACGTCACAGACAGAAAGCAGCTGGTTACGAGAGGGTCGACGACGCGCAGCACGACCTCAAAAACCCTTCCAAGCGGATCATAAACCTGAGCGCGTTTATTGCTCAGTAATGAGTCCAGACTAAACTGGCCCAGCGCGCTACATAATTGAACACACGAGTGGGCTCTCACATGTATTTGCTGAATAGTTTAAAACACACAAGCATGAATATAAACATAACCTCAGGCTTTCAGCATCGCCGATGAGAGCGCCAGCATATCAGATGGGAGAAGCCAGGTTTGCGTCGTAAATATTCCCCATCAAGTTATAATTGAGGATCAGGGCTCCTGCAGATTGATTCAGAAGGAGTTTATTCAGGTGGCTCACGTACAGTGTCTCATCAGATTAAAAAAAACAAACAAATCCCCCCAAAAAAACCTTGCTGTGACCCTTTTATAATACCTCTTGGGCATTATTGTAAGCCCATAAAGAACAGAGAAAATGGAGATTTTTAAGTTTCATACAGATGCTGGTTGGGTAATTAACTGGTGCTTTATTTTATTGCAACGGTTTTCTAATCAGTGCTTGACTCTGAAGGTGAAGGCTGATTAATTATTTTGTTCAGAAAATTGTTATTTTCCAACTAGTTAACGTGCTTAGCTAGCAAAAAAGGCTTAGTTTAGCAACCTCAGGCAGTAGATCTTGATTTTTTTCCTCTTTTTTTGACACAAGAACAGTAATTTATATCACACATTTTCTCACCCGTTGTCTCATTTGTGCAGTATAACATTTCGAGCTCCCGCAGACATGTGATATCAGTAGAGCGTGAAAGGAACCTTTCATTTACTGCTATACCATGACTAAACATCTGACCTGTTCTGGCTACATTCAAATTAACCACAAAACACACGCTCTTGGAGAAAAATGCCTTAATCTGGAAAGAAATCGTTCAAGAAATCCACATAAAAACGTGATCCTGGATTTGAAATTAGATTCATGGTTGAAATTTGCGACACTGGAATGAGACTGGAATGGGTTTGCTCTGATGCTGCTCTTTTAATCTACTTATGAGCCTCCTTTTTTGTTGTAAATTTCTCAATTCTTTCTCCTTTTAAATATCCTGCATCTTCATTATTATCAGGTTATTTACCATAGCAACATATTTACTGTACATTTCACATAATTCTGTGCACTGAAAGTTCTGTGGAATTAAATATAATTTCACCATCTCTGATCCTTCAGTTCATTTATATTTATTGCTAATCATTTCTGGTCTTGTATTTTACTGGTTCATTAAATTTGAAGCAACAAAAGTGAGCAAATGCAAGACATGGTTAAATGTCTCCCTGACAATATACCCATTTTATCTATCCAATAATTTTGCTTAGTCTTAAATTCAAATATTATAACACCGTATAATATACAGTATAATATCCTGTTGTTTATATAGGCTCAACAAATACAAGTAATGGTTGCCTTTTAAATGATTTAGTTGAATGTTTCAAGGCAGAAATCCACTTGAGAGGCATGATGTTCTCAAACTCAGCTACTGTTTGCAACGGTCCGATGGTCAAGTCAGAGAGTGCATAAAATCTGCACACACCAAAGAGCAAACACGACATCATGCATGTTTTAACGGGGACTTCCTGGTCAACAGAAATAAGCGAGCCAACAAAAACAAGAAAACTGGGTACTAATTAAACACTATACCGAACTGTGTGCAACTGTCAGAGGTTATAACCGTACAATTTCCCAATTAGCTTGCCCTCTTTCCACCTGTTTAAAAGTGCAGTCAGAATATTTTGTGGCTATTGTAATAGTTACCCAACACACCCAAGAGCAGTGTATAATTAGACAGTAAAAACAAACACATTCACTCAGTTGAAACCATCAGTCTCTAATTAAACAGTAACAAAAGCAAAGTTCATCAAGCGCTGGGTGGGAAGAATGAAGGACAGTAAATTACAGGAGTTTCAGTTCTAATATTTTACTATAAGTACTAAAAATAGCTGGGATTGCTGTTGAATTATAGTCCTTGTTCTACTCTACATGTGATTTTTTTTTTCAATTTATAATAAGATGTCTCCTTTTATTAGGCCAAACAGACTGGTGACAGAAGGCACTATCTACATTAACACAAGTTTAATTGAAGCTATAAAAACAGATATGGTGTCCAGATGTTCCACTCTGCATTGTTGTCAGCAATAGACCTACCGAGGCCCCAATGTTGTGTGAGGGCAGTTTTGTATAAGCAAAGGAATCCCTGACTAATCTTTGCTTCGGATTAATGGGGCATTTTAAGCTTGAATGCTTTTAGGAAAAACAAAAAATCTCCTTTCAGCAGAGTTTGCGTGTAACTCATCGGTCGATTGTTCTGTCTTAGGTGCTCTCGTACTCAAACTTCCCATCAAAGCTACCCTTCATCTGTTACTCAGAGTGGTCCATCTTGATCCAGATTGGGTTGGAGCATCCCTTGTCACAAGTGAGTGTGCAGGCCTTGCAAGCACGTTCATTTATTTAAAATTGTAATCATTATTCATGGTAATTAAACTATCTGCACGCACTACTTCTGCCAGCCCTAATTTCTAATTTCTTCTTAACAGTTCCACTGGGGGGTGACCACAGGTAAGGGTAGTCCAAGTACGAGACTGAATCACAGCGCAACACAGATCTTATGGTGGGCTTTTTCTGAGAACACTTTGCGTTGTTAGATCTCCCTGAATTATAAATGCCTCCATCTGGTCTACTGAGTTTAGTGGGTCTGAGGTGGTGGAGCAGAGGCCTAGCATTTTGGTGATGATATATTAAATAATCTATGATGACAAAAGGAGAACTGATTCAAAACTAAGCTCCAGTTAATGCAACTAATGGAGGAAAGGAAATAACTTCCTTAGCAACACTTTGTTCTCTACAACCATTATACCTGGGCTTTTGTCTCTGTGGTATCAATGTACTGACGCCAAAATATAAATGTTTGAACAACCCTATTGTTAACTAGAGAATGTAAGTACTCCTTAATCTAGTATAATAAAAGTAGAATTGTGCATCGGTTGTTGGTACATTCTCATTCAACAGGATCAGAGGCAATGATGACTCATTCTGGACTCCTGGATTTGTATGCAGACAGACAAACGCAATGAGATAATGAGACCTCATTCAGCTTATTTTTAGGCCGATGCACCTTTAAAGCAGCAGCATGACATGAGAACAAGCAGGCCAGTTATGCACAAAATATGTGAGCGTCTGTAAACCCTTCACCACGCCATCTGCTTCAGCAAAGTACGTCGGCTTTAAAAACAAATTTAACAGAGAGAAGGGCACATCCAATTTGATTGGCTGACGTACACTCTGTGTCTTCCACATCGCCATAAATCAGAGCCATAAGTGTCTAAGGAAGGATGTGAATCGCCATGGCAACACGAAGCATGGGCCCAGGAATAAATTCTGGCAGTGAGATGTAAGGAGAATTTCAATGATGAGTGATACGTGTGCGAGTCCCTGCAGACGACACAAGAAAAGCTCATTTCTGAGTCCAGGCTGTGCTGTGTAATTTGAGCTATCTACAGGAAACAACACTGCGAGACAACTTACTTAATAAACTCAGGCCCAGCACTGAGTTTGACATACTCAGCCTAAAATGACAACGCTGCCGAATCGTAGGCTGCGATGCAAGTCGATAAACGTCATTGTACACACAGGGGCTACAACAAAGAAGGCTTTGCATTGGTGGAACTCCATCATATCAGCTTTGCTGGACTTCCACATATTTACTTGTCTTTGAGCTTGGTTTACCTCTGATATGCAGATGGTACCTTAGACAGCATAAGAAGGAAGCATATCTTTGTCTCTGTCCACCCACCTAATCCACTGTGGTTCTTTTCTGTACCTTTAACCTCTCCATCCCTCTTTGAGAAACAAGTCCAGCCCATATGGGACAGACTGTGGTCACACAGCTCGCTATTTTAAAGCACATATAAAGCTGTCCTTTTTGTGTTTTCTCACACTTTCATAAACTTGGAAGCAATTATGAAAGTGTTGTGGAGAACTGTTAGAGCAGCTATTCACCCTTTTTCCTTGCCGTTCTACTTCCTTCCCATTATTTTTATCATGCAGCAGTTAACACATCATATGAAATGTTGTAACTCACCTGTATTTCATCGACTTGTCCTCCTCAGCTCTCAGAGGTTGTGTCCCTTCCCATTTAAGGCCATAAACTGCGAAAAAGAAGTTGGCAGAACAATTAGACAAATTGAAAAAAAAGAAGCAGGGGCAGTTTTTCTGGTGTACTCATTTACGAAAACTTTTTTTTTTAAAAGACTATAAATTTAAATAAAGCAATGGAAGATAGACGAGAAAAAAAAAGCAATAACCTGGGGCAATATTTCATTTAATACCACCTTATTATTATTATTATTATATGCTTGGTTATCCTCGATTCAGACTTTATAAATCCAACTATATCTGTTGAAAGCTGTCAGATGTCTATTATTGTTTGAGACTTCAAATTCGCCAAATGGCCTTTAGTGCCAAGCATGGTCTCACTGAGTGGGGAACATCTAATAAAGCAGAAATGCCATTTAAATGTCACTCAGTGATATGAGTGAAAAAAATTACAAATGAATAAAATGGAAACCTACAAATATATCACAATTACCCAATACAACAAGAATAACAATAATAATACAATTACCCAGAGAGTGCATCAAACAAACAAACACGCATAATAATTCAGAAAAAAGGAACTCACTGCTGCATTCTTCTCTTCAATGCTCTTTTCCACCCGTTCTCTCTCTCTTTTAATGTTGTCACACTCTGCAATACCCTTATATCTGCCAGGAAGTTCTTTATTCTTCAGTCGGCCTCTCTTGAGGGTTGGTGATTGAAGCGAAAACTCAAAAAAGAAAAAAAAAATGCAGAAGGGAGCGTCCGGGTCTCTTCCGTGATACCTGTAGGCCTCTCAGGATTCGCTTTGTGCTTAGATCATAAAGTTTGCGTGTGACGGGACGCCAAAAAAAAAAAAAAACGACGATGTCTAGCGGGCAGTGATCCTGAGTGCCCCCCCCCCCCTCCTGTTAAACTCCCACTTCTATGCCGGATTGGAGATGCTGGAGTGAGACGTCTATTTGGTAGACTGGAGCACCTGGTATGTGATTCCCTGTTACCTTCTGTGTTGACTGAAGCACCGGGATGCAGATTGAAATCTTTGTGTTCCGTAATTCTGAAGCTGTTGAGGTATATAGTTGCCTGCCAGGAAAGACGTGAGGCTATTATGAGTGTGTGGCTGCCTTCCGAGCTATGCTGTGTTTTAAGTTCTTTGATGACGGATCATTAAGATCTAGGCTTTGAGTGAGCCTGACCTGGCAGGTGGTGAGAAGACTGAGGTTACTGCTGCGCTTTACATTTGCACCGAGGTGAGCTTTGAGAGGCATGGAGGTTGTTACTGTTAAGGATAGCGTGAGGTCACAGGTGTCTTCTTGATCTGTGTTTCCCCCCTTTGCTTGGCTGATCTGGTGGAGGAGGTAGGCAGTGGAAGAAAAAAAATCCCTGAGGTAACAGAGAATCAGAAAAATCAGAAACTAAATCATTCTGTAGATCTCTGGGAGGTAGAACGCAGATGAGGTTTGTCTGACGCAAGGAAGGGGGGCGATGGCAGCTCGAGGTAAATCTGTGCTGTGTGTCAATTTTGATTCTACTCCTCCCAACGTACACGGGGAACTCCACCTATAGGACACAAAAACACACAGACAGGTTAGAATATGACTAGTTACAGAAAACAGATGGGTTATTTTATGATAAAAATAAACAGTTGACAAAAAGAGTGACAAAAAGAGTGGATCTTATTTTTTTTGTGTCTGTGAAAAATGGTAAAAGGTCTGTAGAACGATGTATCGTCAGTATTCCCCCACACCCCACACACACACACTACAAAGAAGAAACTGCAGAAGCTAATTTAGAATTCAACATCGCCCTCAAGGACACTCAAGGGCCTGGGATTAAACTAACACCCTTCGTGTCAATAGCAACCACTTGACCACCGTAACTAACCCCTTGAATACCCATCCTAAAATTGGCAAAAAAGCTGAATGGTTTACCACAATTCTTTCAACCACGGCTCCATTATAAATCCAGTTTCAGTGCTTTGTGACAGATCATTTTCCCTCTCAAAGAAATATCATTGTGAGTGATAAAAGGAAACGACCCAGTGCTGTGCTCAGGAGGCCACCAAAAATAAAAATAATGCGCCAATTAAATTAGAGAAGAGAACTTTTTGCTCTTCTGTTCTTGCCATAATTGCAGTAAATTAGATGCACTCTACTTCCAACCCAACACTCAACTACCTACAATTATGTGCAGACTAAAAAAAGATGTGTTCTGTCAGCTGTCAGAAACATACCCTGCATTACACGCGACTGTGCACTGTAGCATTTGCACTGAGTTGAATACACGCTGACACAAACCCCAGTGCTTCTGTATGCAAGGTAGATGTACTATTTTGTAAAATAAATAAATAATTAAAGAAAAAAAAAAAAAAAACATATCTTTGAAAAAAAAACGCCTGTATCGGTAAGAACTACAATCTTATGTGAACATACATTAGAACATTAAAGCTTCAAATCATTTCCCAAAGACTTACATAAGCATAACAGTAGCTTAACTCTTGCTGTTTACGTAAACGTATCCGATGAATTTTAGACGGAATGCCTGCCATGTTGCATATCCGGACTGAGGTGTGTATGACGAATAGAAACATAAGAGGGAATGGTGGGCTACCTGAGGTCTGGTCTCTATTTCAGAAAGATTTCCAAGGCTCAGACATGGATTTGAATCTGAATACCCTTTCAGGAGGCTCAAGCACTCTCGGCATTGTCTTCACGCTGCAGTAACAAATGAAACATGCAAATGGAAGCACAGACCGAACCATTCGAAATGCCAAAAATCTTTACCGCTTTGTCATTTGGCAAACTTGCATCACCTTGTAGTCTTCCACTGTGAGGGAAAAACCTATTTAAGTATGAATAAACAGCCTTTAGTCCATGGCTCCTAAGGTAAAGATAAACCGTGGCTGGTATCATTTAATTTGAAAATTAAATACATATGTAATATACATCTAGATACATATTATGTATAGAATGTGCACTGATGGAGGCCTACGTTTGCGTGATATTAATGTCCTTGGGAAACATGGTCAATTCGAAAGCTCAAAGGGGGGGCTGGCTGATACATTAGCCCAGTCCCAAAGCAGTTCCCACCTTGAGCCAGCTAATACCAACATGATACTGCACCCCACAACCAGGATCAGAAACCTGTCTGAAAGCCAAGAGAGGGGCAGCAGCAGGAAGCAGGGAGAGAGAAGGAGAGGGAGGGGGGAGAGGGAGAGAAAGGGAGAGAGAGAGAGGTGCGGTGGCGAGAGAAAGAGGGGAGCCATCCCATAGAGTTTTCATCATTCTGTAAGCAGAAGGGAAAGCATGGCTTCCCTTCCCCTGACAGCCGCTGTGACAGCTGGAGAGTACACGCTGCTATCAGTGTCGGGCTGTACAACAATCCTCGGCTGGTTGTCTGCCAAATCACATTTGTCAACCAAAATAAAGTGGTGAAAACACAGATGAAATAAGAGTGGGGAAGGACATTATCTATCTATAAATTGATTCATATCAAGGCATGGTATTAAATTACAGAAGACACAATGCACAGCTCCTGTAAAAGCGCTAAATTGGGCACAATACTGATTGGTGGGTTAAAATGAGTCAGAGTATATCATTCAGTTCTGTCTGGAAAATCATGTCAGTGGCCAAAGTCAAGGAAAGACACACTCTGAAAAAGTATATCAGACTGGAGGCTGTTTTTGTATTCTGTGATTGCGGGAGGAAACTGTGGAAAGATGAGGAACCCAGGCCAAATCCTGAGATTCAAACCCAGAGGCAGAGATTCTAACCTTGGACTGTCTTGCTGGGAGTCCACAGGCTTCACCACTGCAGTTAACACCCCCGGTGCCCCGTCCTGCCGACAGATACATGAATCGCTCCATCAGTCCATCGTGTCCGCCTCCTCTTTAACACTCAGTTCAACAGGATCCTGTCACATTTAGAGGGGGCTAAATCACTCTTGCAACTACTGTTTATTGACTTTTTTTCCTGACTTAAACAGCACCCAGCCTCATTTTTCAGGGCGACTGAAGACCACCCACAACATCGATCATCATCTGTTATGCTGGCTGTCGGGGTTTTAACCGATAAGGTCTCAGCGTGTGAGCATCAATGGGGATTTATCCAAGGGTCTTTTATCATCTACTCAATGGCCAGGTTCATTGATGTTTATTGAAGGCTTGACAAGCCAACGTAGAGGACATAACATAATTAAGTCTGCTGAAGCTACTGTAATAGACGTGTCCATGGCCCCAGTGGTGCAGAGTGTTGTAACTCCTCCCTAATGGGGCCAAATTAAAGAGGTGACTGGAGACTGTCCTGTCATCACTTTGATTTACATTAATCTATCTAGGATAGTTAATGAGCACTAAAAATAGGAAATGGCTGCAGCATGCTTGTGATAAGGTTGATCTGGTCAATTTCAGGCACATGAAGAAGGCCCCAGTCACCTGACTGACCCAGGCCACCTTCTCTGTAAGGAGTTTTGGGTCACAGATTCATTTTGCCAAGGTGTGCGAACAATGAATGAACAATGAATGAACTACTAAACATTATACTCTCCCTTTCAGAGATGTCAAATATTTTTTTCAAAGCCTGGCAATCAAACCATGTGTGTATTGGCTAAATATATTATAAGCAAGCATTCCTTATGTTGGGATTTAGTGGCTCTTAAAAATAAGATGATTGAGC
Source organism: Lagocephalus sceleratus (assembly GCA_911728415.1). Classification (NCBI taxonomy): domain Eukaryota; kingdom Metazoa; phylum Chordata; class Actinopteri; order Tetraodontiformes; family Tetraodontidae; genus Lagocephalus; species Lagocephalus sceleratus. Next base: position 701,341 of record CAJVRN010000111.1, on the reverse strand, counting down.
TGGGTATGGTGAACAACTGAAGGCTTTTGGGTTTCAAATGTAGCACATCATATCCCTCACCAATACAATAAACATGCGATGACCGAAATGAAGCATGGTTTCTGTAAAAACCTTCAATCCTATCTAAAATGGAACCCAACAAAGTGGGCTATTACAGCAGGGAAAATGCTGCCCTTCTTTCATATATTCTACTTCATATATCTGCACTGCACGTCTATCTTTTATCTGTTCCTCAGTTAGATGAACTGAACCCACAAGAAGTCTTTTGATCACCTCATTCTTTACTGCAAATCACTGCAGTAAGGATACATCTAGGAATTGCCTTCAGCACCCCCTCCCATTTTATTATATATGACTGATAGGCTGTAAATAATTTGAAAGGTATATACTTTTCAGGAAAAAAAAATCACATTTAACAGCTCAAAAAAGGCAATTCAAATAACAACCAGTAAAAAAGTGATGATGCTCTACATCCTGAATGCTGGTTAGAGACGGTTAAGAATCTAAGGAAGAAGAGCTGATGGAGCTACATTGCAGGCAAACAGAGTGATAAGATAAAAAAAAAATCTGAAGACTCTTGGGCAAGATCATAAGAATCCTGGCCATTGCACTGGGTCTGACTGCTGTGCCCCTCCCCCATACACCATCAGCCTGATTTGGATACATTTTCTGTAACTTGGAAGAGCTGTGGACACACCAACCACACATATTTCCAGGAATTATGTTTATCCAAGTAAATAAGTTCCTGGTCATAAAAGTTCCTGGAAATGTTTTTGGAATCGGGCTTATTACAGAAGTAGCTTTGCATCATGTGTCATTCATCCTCTCTCAGTAATTGTGAATAAAAAAAGAGTCGTAGTCATTGCTGTGTATTTTTTTTCCTTTGACTGACAAAAATGTAAATTCCTGGTTAAATAGGCTTATGTCTGTGTTTAAAAAACAATCTTGTTGCAGTGATTTGTGCAGGATTTGCAATTTTGCTTTTGTTTACCGGAGACACTTTCATTTACACTCACACACACCACACACACCCACACAAACAGATAAAGGCAATAAGAACATGAAAATGCAGTTACTTCATGTATCTGTTGAAAAAAATAACAAAGAATAAGTAAAATGGGCACATGATAAGGAAGGAAGGAAAAAAAGTGGAGGTGTGCAGCTGCAAATGCCTTCCTATGGTTGCATAGCAACAACACGAAAGCCATGAGAAATCAAGCCTGAGCAATCTGCCAAATCTAACATGAAAATGGTTGATTATTTAGTCATTTCCAGGCTAAATAATTTCTATAATATTTTCAGACACATACTCTTATTGTACATTGGATTCCATAGATACATACATGCCCTTCATAACACTTCAGACAGGGGTGGATGTTGTTAAACAGCAACAGAGAAACAGCTTAACCTGTTAGGTTTAATTTTATCCTGCAATATAGAAAGAGAGCCAGTGGCCTCTATAGATTACATGCTTATACAGGCTGCAGATCTCTATCCCTGACCTTTTCCCCACATTGCAATGGTACATTCAAGTGTTAGTGGATAGATGGTCATATTCCTCATTTAACCAAGCAAAATGCTAATGACAGTTCCACCTTGATTACATAGTGCATAGGGAAATCTTGTTAAAGGTGTGTGGGAATTGGTTTTGTATTAGGAAAAATTGTATATGGGAAAATGTATATAGGAAAATAACAAATTTTTGTTAACATATGTTTTAATCAGTGGTGTAAAGGGACACCATCAAAATAAGTGAGAAATTGCCTAGGTCTTATATAGATACTGAGCTATTAGTTCCCCAATTCCTGAAACTTCCTAATATGGGGCATTTCAACAACAGGTTTCCAGAGTGTATTCATATTCATTGTTGATTCAAAAGCTTCAACAGAGCTGAGAGCAATCAAATTGGGTCACCGCACAGATGTCGCCGAGCCATGGTAGTCACCTTTGACCCTGGCTTGATGATGGGTTCATCCCGCAGCCAGCTACCAGCTAGAGTATTGATGCTTTAATCAGGACACAGATACAACACAGATAGATATATAGATATATATATAGATAGATAGATAGATAGATAGATAGATAGATAGATAGATAGATAGATAGATAGATAGATAGATAAACAGATAAATAGATAGATAGATAGAAGAACTGGGACATCTTAAAGGCACTGAGAATAGTGTTGTGGTGGAACAAGGATTTTGTTGTCCTATGTTCTGGTTCTAACATCTGAGGCCTTATGCAAGATTATTAAAATCGAACCACCAGCGCCTCGTGTTGTGATAAATAGAGCCTTTGCAGCACAACATGAAAACAAACAGTGTTCAGACGGGATGAATGACGTGAGCCGCTTTGTTAATGCTTGACGGTATGGAGCTGCGCTGAAGGGTTTATTGTGCTGTCAGCGCCGCAATCATGCCTCATCAAAACAGAACAATTTCTCAAATGGTGAGTACAAACAACATGGAATTCACCGTGCACTCGATGATACACCATTTATATAACACCAAATGTACAATGGTATACTTGGCACACATCTCTTTTCACACATCTCTTTGCATGGTGTTGCAGGGATTAAAGAGGGACAACCAACTCTTTGCTTCTAAAAAATGTGCAACACAACTCTCACAATTCTCAACACATTATGTTTCTTCTTCATTAATGGCCACTATTCATTATATTCATTTTCATTAGGACCAGCTTCAATGAAAACACAACAATGTCTTTGGTTGTGTAGGAATGAAGAACAAGCAGCTGCCTCTCAGCCAGTCACAATAGGACTGCCAACAAAAAACGAGTTCAAGACTGTCATCACACTGTGCTGTTACTGCTTGTTTCTAAGGTATTTTAATTCTGAATTGTCCTTGTAGTCTTTTGCTTTTTCATTACAGCTACCTAAACAGATTGTGAGCACACGTACTGCAGCTGAGCCCACTGAGGTTTTGGCAGTATTTCTATACAGAAGCTGTATAATCAGGTTTCTCCTTCCTTCCTGTGGCAAGTAGTAAAGTGCATTTTCAAGAATCCTCCACTAAGGTCACCTGTGCAAGCCTGTCAATACTGCGGTTTAGTGCAGATGAGTCTATGCTTAAAACTTTTTAAGAAAAAAATGTTTAATCATATTTCTCATATCTATCTCCATGAGCATTTCAGGTTTCTAATGACGCTTTACCACATCAAACACTTAAACAGATTAACCACTTAAACAGATTAGTTGCTTTAAAAAGTCTGTTCTCTTTTCCTCCGCTTCGTCATTTCCCAGGTGAGGGCAACCACAGATCAGATCATCTCACCATTCCAGTACTAGACGTGAGCTCTAGACTCTCCAACATCTTATGGGTGTCCTGCCAGTGCCATACCCCTGGACTGCCTCACCAGTGAGACGTCTGAGGCCTTTTAACCAAAAATCTGAGCTGAGGAGCAGTGGCACCATTCTAAGTGCTGTAAAGCTGCTGAGCTCCCATCTCCAAGGATGAGCCCAGCTGCCCACCAGAGGAAACACATTTCAGCTACTTGTATGTGTGATCTTATTCTTTCAGTCGCTCCTCGCTGCTCATGCCCACAGGTAAGGGTCAGAATGTAGATTGGCTAGAAAACTGAGCGTGTTGCCATCCAGCTCAGACCGGTACAGGATCCGTATCACTGCAGAAGCTGCACCAATTGGGCTGTCAATTTCTCATTCCGTTCCCCCCTCGCTTGTCAATGAGAGTAATTCTATTTGAATTATTAGCAATCAATTAGCAACTCCATAATTAAATTAGAAAAAAAAAACGACCTTCCTGGCAGCCAGACTGCCAGTCATATTCCATCGTTTGAGGTTTTTTTTTTTTTTTTCACTGAATTAGCCTGCATGTATCCCACAATGTACATATACAAAACCTTAACATGTTATGGCACCCCTGAGAGCTCCTTAAACCTATACAGCTGAACATGATGGTTCGCAGACACATACATGCCTGTCCGGATTTTCTAAGTACAGTACACACCCATGGATGCGTACAGACAGCTTGACCCTTTCCTGACTGTCTGCTCCACTTTATCCCTGGCTTTACCTATCGTCGTCAGGCATCACACGACCTCCTTCCCTTTTTCCACTGGTGGCAGCACTTAACTGAAATTTCAATTTCATGTGAAACAGAGATCCTTCTGCGGTGGTTTAAAACAAACATTAGCAGACATTTCTATAAAGCTTGGCTATTATGTGAAACAAGCCACTGAGCAGCGCGCTCACTCAATATGCTGTTTCTTGGTAACACGATTTTAAAGAGCAATACACGATTTTCAGAATTTTCGGATTTAAGGTAATAAAAAAACGGTATGAGACGCTCTAGTGGTGTCATTTCATCTGGGGTAGAGTGTGACATGATATTCTGTCTCTATCTGATGATAGAGGTATGATATTCTGTCTCTATCTGATGATATTAAGCTATCCTGTGTTACCAAGACGGACCAGCAGTGCGTGCATATTCTTGAATGTTTTGTGCATATGAATCTATTCCCTCCTCCCTGCCCCACCACCCTCATAAATAGCAAGAAGTAACCGTCTGACTTTCAAATTAGATGGCTGAGAGCAGAACCAATCATTGTGCTGAAGGCAAGAGGTAGGGGCGGGGTAATGGAAATGAGCAACGCATCTTTATTTTGGTTATAGGCTGCGCTCAACTGTAAAAAACTGCCCCCTTTAAAACAATTAAAAACTAGAAAAGGACGCGAGACCTTGGACCTCAGCTGAGTAGCTTATTTCCCCATATCATGTTGCTGTTTTGACCTGTTACAGCGAGACAAGTAATATAAGCCTTGATCAAGTCCCTCAGATCCTTTGATCATCATATTTACTGTTTGATCTTATTTCTGTGTGACCCTGGAAGTTCCTGGATCCAGATGGTAATTGGGAACATCACCTAAACCTGATCATCTGTTCTTTTTCCCATTATCAACATTTCCAAGTGAACTTTTGAGTCATATTGCTCACAAGCAAATGGATAAATCTATATATCTATTCCATAATCTCCTTAGCAGAGATAATAATGACACACACGATACACTGGAACAATATGTTGCTATTGAGAAAAATTGCTTATTAATCATGAAATTAGTGGATGATGTAAAGTGTGAAAGTTAGATGGAGAATAAATGTGTTGCAACAATGTAAATAAATGTAATTAAGCACATACAGCTTTTCATATCATGACTGAAACAAAAAGAATAAATTCAGAGCAAAGTACTCAAAACTCTTGGCGTGCAATCTTTGGGGACCTCTTATATGAGACTTACAGAAAGAACATTTGAATAGGCTGGTTTCCATCTAAATGCAAATCGGATCTTTTCAAAGTTCCCAAAATGGAAAGTCAAATTAGTCACAATTCTGCGTAATGGATTTTGAACTGCACTAGTGCTGTCAGAAAAATGTAGGCTGGTATGTAAATGAGTTTATAAACCTGAAACTAAAGAGTCAAAACAGACCCGTGGCAGTGGGGAAGGAAAAATGGAAAAGGAGTTATTTTTCAGTTGTACAGGAAAGACAAAATGATTATGATGAAAGTGATGCACACCAGAAAATATGCCATCGGCAGCATTGGCCAGCAAGATTGCTCTGTAAAAATTTAGCATTGCCATTACACTTTCTTAACGTGATGTTTTTAACTGCATGAACTACAGACTTTCATACATAATTTTGATCTTGTGATTTAAAAAAAAAAATGGAGGAAAAAAAAAAGAGGTCATTGAACATTTTCTTTTTTTAAATCAAATAGCAGTGATTATTTATTCAAAGATAAGAGCTCATGTGGTTCAAAGTAATTTCGTTGTTGCAGATTAGATCATTTACCCAGAATTCTAGCATGCTTCTTTCGATACCCTGTGGATGACATAAGCACTGACGGTTGTCCTCATTAAAGATAATAGAATAATTCCACCCAAAGACACTGTCTAGCATGTTTTTTCAGAAATGTCTTTCACACCTCATGTGGCGATTACACAGACTGCAAGACTGAAAAATTATGCTGTGATTATAGTAGAGGGGCTGGGTCTGAGCAGGTAGAGCTGCAAACTGTGCTGCGTGTTTCGGCATAATTTAATCATTTGTATCTTTACATTCAAGCAAATAACAGTGGACCTTAACAGTGCCTTTAAAGAATAAAAGGAAAATAGAACAGTCAGAGCAACTAAAAGCTGTCTAAACATGTCTATAGCTGAAAGGGAGGGTTCATCAGTGAACCAATCAAACCAGTTGAAGACAACTAAGCGTGGCTTTATAAATACCTCCAAATCATGCAATAAAATAACAGAAACATTGGTTATGCCAGTGCTTTATTTTTAACAGCAGCGGAAGACTGAGTGTTCCATGAACTCTCCAACCCACCGGCTTTCTCAAATCTCTATTCAGGACTAACTGGACAATTACATTGTAACTACTGAACAACAAATGCAGCTCAGCTTTTATGTGGGTTAATGCATTTTGTCTCCCTTTGGGTACATCGTGCATGTCTCTCCGCCAAAATTATTTATGCAACATTTAAAGGACTCTTGATGTCTTATAGCCCACTGGCCTTAGGGGAATAACTGTTCATGAGGATTCTGGCTTCGCACAGCAAGATGAAAAGTAGTTTTGTTTTTCACTTTTTTTTTTCTTTCTAAATTGGATTACACATGATCACAAGATTTGAGTTTGATTTATTAACCCATTTTGTCCATATGACCAGTTTGTTTTCATTCAAACAGCATTGACTAAGTAGTCCAGGGATTAGGAACAGTGTGTGCTTTCTTTACTGGCACAAAATGTTTCAGCATCCTTACAGTATCAGGTAATAGATACAGGTGTGGTATTTTGGATCTAAATGTCAAGTCTTATCATGTTCTGCATCTTTCATCTAAAGACATTGAAACTACGTTAAACCTCCCATGTTTAGAGTTACGGCATGGAAAGAAACCTAGTTTATGAAGGTGTAAAAGTTTGGTTTTACGCTGTAGACTTAGTCTTAGACTATTTTCACCTACATCAAAGGTAAAACTGTGACACGGCCTTTTCGTGGAGCAAAAATCTTACAGTATGCAGCCTAGCTGGTTATTTAAGCAGCCAGATATTTTAAACTGAACTATACACACACATAAAAACTGTACATGGACTTCATTAGTTCTATACAAGTTAATAGTGGCAGCTCTGTTTACCATCTTGGATTTCCTTGGAGCAATCTGAACACTTAAGTCTGCTTCCCAAACATCCCTCACTTGCTTCTTGTCCCCGACCACATCTCAAAGCTAACGTTCTTATGACCCACAGTAACGGCGTCATCAAAACAAACACTGAATTGTTCATTCAAATGCCACTGTTTTGGGGCCCTTTGGACCCTTCTGAGACAGTAGAGCCCTATTCTCCTCCCAGTAAGAACCAGTTACCCCCCACGATCTCAGAGCGAATGTCAGTATCCTCAGCTACAAGTTCAGCCAATGGCCATGGAAACACCCATTCTTTTGTATTTTCCTACTTCTCTTTCCATTCCAGTATTTATTGAGTTATAAGATGAACAAAATTTGACACAGTGATGAGTTGACCTGAACTCATCTCGAACAGATTAGAGATTAAGACCAATCATCAGGAAAAAATTAAAAGTCAAAGCCTTATATTCACCAGAAAACAAAACTAAACGTGTTTGTTTAGCATACTAATGATAGGTATTGGCAGGTCAGCTGCAAATAAAATGTTATGGTTGTTTTTAAATTCAAACCTGGCTTCAGATTCAGGTATCAACAAATCAACTCACACTCAACCTGGAACTTGGGGACTTAGATGTTGACACCATATCTTTTTAACCAAAAGTAGCTTTAAAAGCAAACCACGTGGAGCGCCCCCTCCTTCAAGGATGACCCGTTGCGTTTCATGCCTCGGATTAGCAGATCATTAGCCTGAAGCATTGATTCAGTGACTTTTATGTCTCTGTGGCTTTTACACTCCATTAATAATTGAGTGGTCCACATCACGGGGTTCTGTTTTTCTGTTTATAATCAGGTTTAGTACTTTTACAAATCAGAGTCACCATGAAATGTTTCACTTCAGTGAAAATTGACCAGTTTCAGTCAAATTCGATTAGGAAGCTCTTGGATGATATGATGTACTCAGTGCAAAAATTTCTATGTTAACCCTTAACAAGCTCGCTTTCGGCACATTCATTTTTATCATTTTTATTTATTGAGCATATATCGCAGGTAATTTTATTTTCTGCCTCACTTTAAGGCATAAAATTAATTCTACGGGCTTAACACATCGAATCAAAAAAGCATCAATATTGGAGCTGATTCGCAAATCAGGTCAAATCTTTCCCTATTGATTAAAAATTTTGGTAAAAGTAACAATGTTATTTCCACCGTCAGAGTCTAAATAACTCAAATTTGGCATCGTTTGTTGATCTATGTAGAAATGTGCAAATAATAATGTGACCGCTGAATCATGCAGGCCCAAATTAGGCAGAAATTCTCATACCCATTAGTTGGCAGGAAGAAAAATGGATTTGTGTGAGTGTGTGTGTGTGTGTGTGCGTGTCTGTGTTGGTGGATTCCGTTCCAATGATGCCAGGCTTCCTGCGCTGCATTTTAGACTGTCCTGAATGCAAAATAAATCACCATTATTCATCAAAAGAAAAGCCATGCGCGGGATTTGATTCATTTGACAATTCGATGTCAGGAAATTAATTTATGGCCGTGTTCCTACCCTGAAATGAATCATGGCAGTCTGTGGCTACAACCATTCCTCTTATTTAAAGCACCTAATTTGTCGCAAAAAAAAAAAAAAAACTGCAGATCTATTTTTAATGAGCGTGTCAGACTCGGGCTCTTTTCACACCTCACAGGAAGCCATGGCAGATTCGGTCTGATGCAGTGTGCAGAATCCCAATGATTTCAGTCAGTCAGTCAGTTTATATCGTGTACCAAGTGAGCCTGAATCATTCAAAAAAAGAATCGGGGGGTTCTGTGGTATTGTCACACACCTGAAAATGGCAAGGGGAGGAAAAGAATGGGCTTGAATGCTGCATACGAAGAGTGCCACATTGCATGAACTCATGGAAAATGGTCAAGTGCGTCAAGGCAGTCGGTGATTAGTGATGCAGTCCATTTGCAGCTTGTTGCTGCTGACTGTGGACATCCGATTTTTCCACCTTCTCAGGCAAGAATAAATGATTAAAGAGCTAAATTGTATCTGGAAATTGAGTGTAATTATCTGAACATGACCTCAGCTTGAACTTTTTTCCCAAGGACACCTTAAGGGCTGACATTTAAGAAATTGTTCCCAATCAGAATTCAAAATCTGACTTAACAACTTATGGCAAAATGGCCACAAAAATCCCAAAACATTAAAACTCGTGATCTTTCTACTCATCATTTATTCATCGCCCACATCCAGACAGGGGCCATTCCATCATTTCGCGCTGCTGAACCCGTGCATACAGGTTATGTTAAGCTGAAGACTGACTGTACGTTCACCCCTTCAACTGGATGTTCCCTTTTTTTGGGCTTTTTTTCATGGTCCCACTGTGCCATTGAGGGCAAAGTCTGTTACTTTTTTTTTTCCTCTCCCTCACTTTCACAAGCTGCTAAAAACAACGCAGCCTGGCTGGAGTCTGCAAGATAATATAACATAATCAAACCCTGAATTACATTAATGTTATCTGCTCTGCAATGCCAGATCTGATTGAATAGATCCTAATATGTTCAAAATGTAATGATCTACTGACGGTTTTCCATTTTGTGAAGACTGTGGCCCCTCACAGAAGCTTTTTTTTTTTTTAACTTGTTTTTACGGAACTTACAAAACAAGACATCACTAATCACGGATAAAATATGAAAAAAAAAAATTCATATCTGATCACAGGAATAAAAAACCAATACTCCCTCTGTTGGTTTGTCCCAATTTTATCTATTGTTAGCAGCAGAACAACCACAAATAATATTAAATGTCGTCCTTAGATATGTGAATGAATAGTATAAACTGTTCTTTAATTGGTTTTCCAATAAACCAGGTCCAAGTCCCCATCGCAAAAGAGATCTAATCTCCAGGGAGAACCCACCCAGAAGTAAATCAAATAAAATAAATAAACACTAATTGCATATTGAGTCTAAAATTTGGTTAATTTTAACCAACAAAGACGACTCTTTATTGCTGTTTTGTGACTAAATTTCCATTGATTGCATGATATTGTGTGTATTGTCACTGACGCGCAATAGTTTAGGTTGTCCTAATGAATAAGGGAATACGATCCCATTCAGAATGTAGGCTGATGTTTCATGGCAAAAGTCATGAAGCGAAACTCTAGTCTGACAATGAGAGAGCGGTGTTTCATGACATGCAGAACTTGTCATAAATTTGCATCATCGTTACTCATGAATGTTAAACATGACCTGGAGACGCACAAGAGAACGTTACATCAAATCATATCCGACCCACGGCTCTATCGCGATACATTTCATCAGCAAATCGGTCTTCTGGCACTGAACTAAACTCACTGAGCGCCACTGTTTAGATTCACCCAGCATGGCTAATAAGGCCATATAAGCATTATCCTTTCCCAACATGGCAGGCAGGGGTGATGCTGAGCCAAGTAATAAACACTTGCTTGCTCAGAATGTACATCCGACGGATCGCAAGCGTGTGAATATATTTGAAGGAAAGTAAATTTGAAGAAAATAATGTATCGCTTGTTGCAGGCAAATGTTATCATTTGTATATCATCCACTTATAATTCTGCAACAGCATAACCAATGTTGCCCAAAAGAAATACAAGAAAGCAAACAAAAGAAAAAAATCCCTGAAAGTGAAAAAGTAGAAATCTCCACTGATCATAAGGCACTCCACGTTGTTGGACTGTAAAAGCATGCTTGTCTGAGCATGCCAGGGATGGCGTAGTATGTAGAACATACGTTGTTTTCAAAAACATTACGAAAACGCCTAATGAGCACAAGTCAAAGCATGTGCCTGCACTTAATTAAAAAGATTTACGTGCGAAGAACCCTCTGGCTTTCTCCTGTCAGCGCTCAGAAGAAGGGTGCTGTTGTCATGCTGTAGTAGCACGCTAAGCCCTGCAGCCATGACATGACATGATCCCACCCCTTCAAAGTAGAGCTCACCTACAGACATTGCGTGAAATAACCATTGTTACCACAGATGAGAGTCATAAATAAATGAGCAGTTGTGTTATATAATGTTGGTAATAAATCTGCAGACATGACTAATTCTTGGCTTTCATTAATTTTACTTAAAGTCTTAATTTATCGGTTTAGCCTGATTTAACAGGATTTAAACATCTGAGCCCTCAGATGACGCCATACCTATCAGAGTCTGTATATTAATGCTGTAGTCTATGGGCTTCCGGGATCTCTGCCACTCAGGATATACAGTAGATAATTTATATATGAAAGCTGCTGTAATTGGTACATGCACCAATGCAGCATTAGCTGCTTTTGGTGGCTGTACTGAGAGATATGACAGTTTCTGTCCTCCAACCACAATCAGGGTACTTCAAAGAGGTGAAATGTAACAACCTAGGTGCTGGTGATACAGTCGGAGTTGCTCTTCCTCACTGATACAAAAAAAAAATTGTCCTCATTGAAATGGAAATATGGCCCTGGTATCTGCCTTAAAATCTAAAAGGCAAAGAAAAAAAAGATCAAACGCTTGACTGCTTGTTATGTTCAGCTTGTTGCAGAAATGGGCAGTTGATTTTTCTTTCATTCAAAGACATAGCGTTGAATTTGTTCAAAGGGAAAGCTGGTTAACACAGAGCTGACACAGTAAAACCCTTATTCTGTTTCAGTCCAAAAATTCTTCATATTGCATGTGCAGCAAGAAAACATGTTACATCATGATTGTCAAACATTCCACATCTCACTGCTTTCATCACATTTTCATCTTGATGCAGACACATCGGACACAAATGTTGCGCGTTTAACAGCCATCATCTTCACAACCTTGCAACAAACAAGTTTCATTCAATCATTCAACAGTCAAGCAGACATTTTTAGATTTACCACAATGGTAAAGCTAATAATCTCACAATATATATGCACATATGCACAATATACAGTCAAACTGTATCTAAGTGTACTCTTTCAGCAGCAAAAAAATAAATAAACAAAAAAAGGTTGCTTTATATAGCTTTATATGTGTTTTATTGGAGAGATTGCAAAAATATTGATTTGGTGGAGACATCTGAAGCAGCCCACCTTATACATTACTTTACCACTGCACATTCAACAATAACTTCATAACACATTACAGTTGTAATATTGGTCTTTTTTTAAACAAATGGAGAGTAAATTTCTCATCTGAATGTTCACATCACTTAAAAGGTCAGCCATAACCTCCTGTCACGGCACGCAACTGTAGCTTCAGGATTATTTCTAAACTCCCATCAAAACAAACAGGATAAAGATGACTGCCTTAGATGTCCCTATGAATACTGCTTTGACCCAGATAGACAAATAAAGCCCAGCAAACAATAGAGAACACACTTAATCAGCTAACTATAGCTAGAGTTGTACATTAACAATGTAGCATATGTGGTAAACCAAGTAAAGCTGCTGGCTCCAGGCTAATCCTCCAATCCTCCTGGACAGCAAAAAGAAAAACAGACAAACAATAGAACGTGTCTAGTTTGCCAACATCACGTGACCCAATCAGTGTGAAACACTAGACAAAGTATTAAAAGTATTAACTATACCTTAAGTTTAACATTCTTAATGTTAAACTCTTTTGACAAAGGGCAGTGCGGCTGCAAGTTTTTGCTCCTACAGATCAAGCACACCCAGTTTGACCAATCAACTGCCTGAAGACTCAGATCAGCTGAGTAAATGAATCTAGTCTGGAGTCCTGTTGCTTGGTTGGACTTTGGACATCCCTGATCTACAAGTTTCAGCACACTGAGAAGTATTCAAAATATTGGTTATAATTAGTCTAATTTCTTCAAACATTTTTTTTATAAGTGGAGGACAAACACATTTTCTGTGTACTGCTCCCATTTTTGCCATCTTCTATTTCGATCTGCACAGATTCTCTGTCTCTTATCTCTTTCCTGTCCCTCAACAGCAAGACAGTTTACTTTAGTTATGATGAGAGCTTTACTGCAACCACCAAACTCCCCCTGGGGGATAAAGGCCTTGACCTCCTGACACAAGTTCATTCTGAACAGGGAGTCTGTTCTTTTCATGTAATCTCTGGAACACTTCCTGTTATGGCCACTCCTTATGCCGGTCTCTGTTCTTTTACAGGACACGAGTCCACAAACGTTTCATTAGTTGCTGTATGAAAGCGTTTGTGTATCAGGGGAGTTCTGTCATCCCAGCAAAGCAGGATTTTTTTTTTTGTCCTCTTGAACAATAAGCACCCTGTGTTCCTCTCACGCTCTTCACACTTGTGCGAAACATATATGGGTGTGGGTAAGAGATACAAACAGAACCGTTTCTCTCTTTTTTTTATCTTTTTGTTTACCCAGATATTATGTTTGACCCAGGTATCATAATACCAGTGCATTATACATTACACCAGTCATATGCCAAAATTTTCCATTTGTTGCCCTCCTACGACTCACTCAGGCACTCCAGGACAGGTGGACTGTTCTGTTCTCTTCTGTTACCTCCTCCACACTCTTGACACTGTTCTGGAATAGACAGCAAACCTCCCAGCCCTGGCACATACTGACATGACATACCTGAGTGAGCTGCGCCTATTGTCTGATGCCAACATCAGCGAGGAGGCCTCTGAGAAAAAAGCAAGACTAGGTAGGAGTCAGCCAGAAAGAATGAGGAATGGGAAATATTTCCTAATAGAGGGTAAGGTGCTAATGGCATCCCTCTGATCTCTCCTGTTTGCAGAACAGCACTTTTGTCCATTTTAATTTTTTACCCTACTGGGTGAGTAGTCCATATAATCCCATGGTTTTCCTGCTTGACAATCACATTACCATTCCTAGAAACAATAGGTGTTTGAACAGTAGGTGTTTTCTCCTAACATAAGTTGTCCAAAAAGGTAATGCCTTATGCTGCTGAAATCAAAAAGTTTCTCTCCAAAATAAGATTCCATCTATTGCTTGTGACAGGCAGTGCTGACCCACTTCTCAAGGTTGGCACACTATTGTTGGCGAAAATACAAACACCATTCGCTCCAGTTGCACAATGCAATGGTAGACACAATCGACATCAGTATAATCAGGCCAGTATATTGTGATATTTTAATATATGTCATCTAAAAAGTTATAACGTAGATCACTTAATCAGCAACTTTTCACAACCTAATATTTACACGGCTTGACAGTAGCTGATCTAAATTGCATTAAAAAAAAAGTTATGTGCAACTTTGCAAGACATTTTACAAGATCAAGAGCTTCAGAAGTTACTTGATATGGTTGTAAATCTGGATCTAGATTCTCTTATTTTGAAAATTACTATATAAATAGTAAAAATAAAACATATTAACACACAATGAAAATACAGTTGGCTTTCAAATCACTCCTACTGGTACAAAATACAATAAAAATTGCTAGACTTAGATCAACATCTTGACTAATAGTTTGCTGATACCAAGTCCCTTTCATAACGGATGCAGGTCCAATAACATCAAGCTGCAAAAAGGTATATCAGCTCCTATTTAACTTAGTCCACTTGGACATTGAAGTCAATAAATAAATTCTTCCTCTTCTTCTTGTTTGTATACTTGATAAGTAGGCTCAATTAAATGGCCTAGTCAAGCAACTAATATATATTGACTGCTGTTGTGCAGGTAAATGTTCAATTAGCTAAGAAAGGTCACACAAAGTCTTTTTGTCAAAAAGAAAAAAAGTGGCAATTACACAACCTCAGTGGAGCGATGTTCTGCCTGTTTTTGTTTTCCTTCAGTTCAGTCCTTGGGTTCACTTCACAGCTTATTTATTATGAAAAGAGAATTGTGTTGATATTTTGTCAAACTTACAAGACTCGACAAATAAATCTGCCCCCCTAAAACTAATTCTGACTTTCAAATGCAAGAACATTAAACAAGTCAGGTTTGGAAAAAAGAAAATAAAAAATAGGTGAATTGTATTGCTCATTTATCAGACCCAACAATCTTTATACTTTATTCTACTTTTGTTCAGGAGATAAGGTGCAAATCACCAAATCCTTGGGGCATTATTATTCTATCATCATTTCTGAAAATACCTAGGGCAATGAGCTGGACACCAGCCAAATTTCCTCTTTTACATACAAAACGCAACATTATCATGCCAGACTTCCCAAACATCTCCCAGACTTAAGCAGGCGTGAAACTCCGCCCCCCTGCACCTCTTGTGACATGAACAAGCCTGTGGCAAACCCCTGCTGGACCCGGGCAGCAGCTCCTTCCACACCACCTGTTATGTAACTCCTTTTCCCTCAGACGGGCAGGATGGAAGAGTTGGGTTTACTTTCCTGTCTCCCTCCCTCCCTCTCTCCCTCGCTCGATCGCCCACCAAACCCCACCCCCATCCCCACTATACAGTGAGCCATTGCTAGTGAAAACCAAGACAGTGCCTTGCAGCAATGAGTTATGCAAACAGTGGGCAGGGGAGGGGAGGCAACGTCAAAGGAGGTCATGTCTGGTTACATGCCTGAAATTACACGCTTGTATTAATATACATGCAAACATGCATTTAGCAATTTTAAGTAGACTTTATTAGTTAAACTGGTGCAAGCCAATATCAGTTGCACTGTTCAAAAAATATTTTTTCTTTGTTTTTAATTTTCATAAACAGCTTTACCTGACATATATTTCTGAAAACCCATCAACTATAATCTAAAACTGGGAATAATAAGATAATCTTAATAATCAGATCAGATGCATTTACATGCACATTCAGAAATGTGATAACCATAAAATTCCTGGTTTATATGTTTCAGTCCATTTACCAGATTTCTTTTGGACAACACACATATAAGATCCCATTTTTACACAATGTTGTCATCTGATCTTAATCAGATCTCAATGTGGACACTGAAGACACATACAACGCCAGGTATAAAACCTATATGAATACTGCATCCACATACCATCTGGATATAATCTGGATACAAGATGCATGTTAAGACTAAGACTTTTAAAACATCTAGTCTCGTCTTGTTGAACATGGTGACGCCTATGCTCTTAGCATTATTTATCTAAATGCGGGCACTAATAGTCCTGCAAAACTGGCTCCACACTGATATTTCCTTCATCTGTCCTACTCCATGTTTGTTGCCTTTCCTTTTACCTTCACATTGTGACTAAGTCACTTCCATTTTTTTTAAACAAATGTGTATATTTGTCAGAACACAATGAATCAGTTTAACGGCTATACATCTAAGCAGACATCTTTGTATTATGGAGAAATCTAGATCTGTTAATCACATTTCTAACAATCAGATAACTGTCTAACTATCTGATAAATCTTATCATATTAATCTTTTTACATGATCACTTCAGTAATCTAAAAAAAAAACAGGATACAGATAATGATCGGATTTCTATGATCATATAAATGGGGTCACTGTTACACAGGGTAAATACCGTGACTTATCCAGCAAAATATATATGTCTTAAATCACTCAATGAATTACGTCATCTAGATTAACTGATAGAAAACCATTAATAGCTACAGTTGTACAAATAAAGCATGCTGAATAATGTGTATAAGTATTAAACTTTATTACTGAATCCACTAGAGAAGCAAATGTTTGGTTTCATATTTGAACTGATTTCATTCAACCCTCTAAATAAATATTGTGTTGCCTGTAATCCCAAATCAAGTTCTTTCTCTGCGGCCAAGTGACAACCTGCTATGACATCACGTGTTGGATTGTGAAGGGCCATTTTTGAGGCCATTACTTTGGCTGACAGGATATCACTTGGAGTTAGAAGAAACCATATTTGGATGAAAGGGCAGGGTTGGAGAAGGAGTAAGGGACAGGTGTTACTTTTTACCTCAGACTGTTTTATAGGTCAGGCATGTCAGTCAAATAGAGTCCCATGTTTCTAAGGAGTCATATCTAATTAATTAGGGAAATATTTTCCGATTGACCACCAGTTGATAGTTTGGGATGATGAACCTTAGCTGTACACTCCATTATGACTGGTGAAAAAAAATGATTGAAAGAGTACTTCATGATTGAATGTTAGTGAATTGGAGCAAGAGCTTTCTGGTGACCGCCCCTAGTGGATATCTGTGGTATTGCATCTGAAGGCACTTTGGCATGGCTTCACTTGTCAGCCCATAAGTCTACATCCGTCTTTTATATAAAGACTATGTTTGCAGCATAAGGTTGCAGATGATGATTTCAGATCACTCAACTAATCTCATGGGTCAAATCAGATTGGTACAAAACTGCAAATGATGTCACCGTCACTCTGGAACTGAAACCTACACCTTTGGCACTTTCCCATTACACAGCTTTGGCACGAATCAACTCTATACTCAGTTGGGATCATTTTCCAGTACAACTCAGCACCACCTCTACACGGGTGGGGTCGTCAGAGAAAGGTTGCCCCAAACTCCAGTAGACTCGTGGTTGGAGCATGGTGTTGGGTTTGCGATGACATCACCCCCTGGTCAATCAATAGCCTGCAGCACCGATGTTAGATGACATGGCCTGGTTCTGCTGTCCTAATTCATCCCAAAGGTGTTCTGTCGGTTTGAGGTCAGGCAAGTTCCTCCACGCCAGACTTGCTCTTTATGGACCTTGCTTTGTGCAACACTCTCCTGGCAACCCTACTGGAATTAACTGAGCTCAGGAGAACGACCCGTTCTTTCAAAAATGTTTGCAGAAGCAGTCTGTATGCTGATCCTGCGTGCTTCAATTTGTGATCAGACAATGAAATTATACACATACAATGCGCTCTGATCTACTGCTTGCCACGCTATGAACATGTTATCTTATAGAATATGAGGGACATGCACTATGAGCTCAAAAGCATCAGCTGTAAAGTGAAAAACACAGATTCATATTGCAGGAAAACAAATCCATCTAATGCAATTAAGTGGTTTCTTGTGTACCTGCACATCTATGAATTATTACCCACCTACAGAATCAAGGTACCCATTGGGAACCTCCAAAATGCGGGTCAGCATTCCGTTCCACGGGAAAAAAAAATGCAGCACATCTATCTAGGGCAGGGGCACCAAGCAGATCTCACTAAATAAACTACATGGACAAAATGAAGAGAGAATCTAGTCACAAAAATAGCATCATGCACCTCACGGGTTCATTAAAAACAAGAAACCAAGTAATTCATCTCTTCCCCTTAGAGGCCAAGTAGAACAGCATAAAATAACATGTAGCACATACACCTCACATATAAAGTGCATAGGATGCATCCAAATACAGGATTTGGTCAGATTTTTTCTTAAAAACATGGAAGTGAACTACAATCTTTACACATTAACATTTCAGTAAATGTACCATTCATTTGTGTGTGAATTCCCAAACTTTGTCACTAAATGTAAAAATCTGCTGCAGACAGAAAATGTACATATCATTTAAATATTAGCAGAAAAGATTAGTGTGCGGAACACCTTGGAGTTGCCTCAAAGCAACATGTTTCCAGGTGTGATTTGAGAGTCAGGTGCCTGGAGCCTGTGTGGGTTTTCTCCAGTTCCCAAAGCACACACAAGAGATTGACTAGTGACTCTAAATGCCCCCTAGGTGTGTGTCTGTGCCTGTGTTTGTGTGTGTCTGTGTCTATGTGTGCCCACTATTCAGACTGTGTTCCCTCGCCAGGTGACTGATGTCACTGTTATAACTCTCTCTCTATCGATAATCTCTCTCACTCACACACACACACACGCCTCTTACTATACTTGTGAGGACTTTAAGCCATATCTCAAGCCCCTCACAACTAAAGCCCTGCGGGTGCGCGTGCACGCGACGACGCTGCTGTAATTAGGGATTACCTCTGGAGCTGCTCGCGAAACCAAAGCGGCACGAGCGAAATCACGACAAACCGAGACTTTCCACAAATGACGCACTTATTTGGGTCGCTGGGTGGCGGTGGGGGGGGGGGGCGTTTTGCACGGGCACTTTCAAAAACCTGCTTTAAAGCTTAACACAGCACGACAACGCTCTTCTGGACCACACGCCGCAGACGGTTTTATTAAAGGACCCGAATCTCCACAAGTGAACTTTGTCACACTTTTCCTTTTTTTTTTTTTTTTTTTACACGCGCGCAAACTTGCATAAGACGCGCTCGTGCAATCCGTGCGCGCGGAAGCCGAAAGAGACCTTCCGCGTGTCACGCTGGGTGTCATCTCTCTCTCTCTCCCTCTATGTCTCTCTAGGTCTCTCCCTCTCTCTCTCTAGGTCTCTCTCTCTCTCTCTCTCTCTCTCTCTCTCTAGGTCTCTCTCTCTCTCTCTAGGTATCTCTCTCTCTCTCTCTCTCTGCTACGTAGGACACTACGTTCAAGTTCAATTATCGCGGCCATAGCGCACTCTTGTTCCGCCGACCTTAACCGCGAAGCCGTGACATTCCCGACCTCGGGAGGGGGGTGTTGGTGGAGGTGGAGGTGGAGGGGTGGGTTACGCGCAAACGTCAGGACGGGGGAGCGCGTGGTTGGGTGTCTTTCTCAGATGACACCCGGCAGGTGCGTGCGGCGGCGCTGACCTGCTCGCGTGGCTCTAATTGGCCGGTACAGCGCGCGGGGCCGCGGGGGTTGACGTGAGGACAGCGGCGGCGTCCGGCGCCACCGCCGCCCCGCAGAGAAGCCCCTCACCTGACCCCCGAAAACGCAGCCGAAGTGACACACTTACCGATGCGCGACTTGGGGTTTTTTTAGTAAAAATTAAAAAAAAATAAAATAAAAAAAAAAAAGATTAAAAAAAAAAAAAAAAAAAACACCTCCCGCGCCTTTATCTTCAAGCCCGGTAACAAGGATAGAAAAGTCAGGAAGGGGGGGCAGAGAGGAGGAAAAAAAAAAAAAGCAAACAACACAGGCGAGTCCGGTCGGTCGCCGTGTCTTACGGCATCGCTGGTAGCTGTCCCCCCCGGTGGTAGCCGCCTCTCTGTCCGCAAAGAGATGCGTGGAGACCGGACCTGAGTCTTCCCAGGACAGGCGAAATTCACGGCAAGCGGTGCTCCACGGCGTTTATTTGCTGTCTGTGCTCGGTCCTCCCCCCTCCTGGTTGTAGAGTACAGGGTGAATGCGGGTCAGTGGAAGAGGAGCTTCCGTGTGTGTATATGTGTGTGTGTGTGTGTGTTAGTGGGGGGGGGTTGGTTTAGAAGCGGCGCGGCGCCCTCTAGCGGCCGGACGGGGGAGCGTTGCTCTAGAGAAAGCGTGTTGCGTAATGAATGAATTCAGAATTCGGAGCAGTGGAAAATAAAATCATTCCAACCAGGTGCATCGGTGGAGGACCGTTCCATATATTCCTTGTGCATTAATAATTTGTTTTATAACAAAAAAGCGCGTGTGTACAGTAGAAATACAACAAAAAAAACTATGATTGAAACCACAATGCAGTGTTTATATGACTGCGCCTCACTGCTGCTGTATGGAAGAAGACGTGTTTTTCGCACAGTGTGCTATTTTTACTGGTACAGAAATGAATAATATTTGCCAACAATGTGCTCATGTGTTTTTAACAGACTACAGCTGATAATAATTGATTCCATGTGTCTTACTGTGTTATGATTGTTTTGAAAAGTATTCAAAACTGTACGACTGAAATGTTGCTGATGAAATATTGTTTTCGAAAACATGATTTACACTGCCATTACCAATAAATCACTGACAAATGTTGATGATTTTTGTTTCCGTTTGTAAATGTAATAAACTCGTCATTGAGATAAGAGGGTCCGTGAATGTGGACTCTCAGGTCTGACTGGAGTCATGGCAGAAGGCGGCTCAATGTTTTTGATGGCACGGAAATAAAAACAAAACATGCACAAGGTTTAAAGGGCAGGAATAACTTCCAACATTCTTTTGCTGTGTTTGTGCCAATGTCAACACAGCTCATCGAGGAATCATCTGCTCCGTGGGTTTTTTCTGAAATACATGTTTTTCCTCGTTTTTCAGACGTCCTTGGAATGCCTTTGCCCTTTTTTACTATAAAGTACTATAAAATTGCAGTAGAGCAGACTAAAGATGCATATGGAATTAAATGGCATCCTCAGATATCATCTATTCCTTTTAAACTTAAATAAAAATGACAACAGACACCAAGTTGAGTTGTTTTTTCCTGTGCATCTGCAGCTTTTATTGCAATAATACATCTGCATGTTAGTATATTTTCACATCCACACACAATCACGCACACACCCACGCCATAACAGATCAAAACCAACACAAACATTGGACACAAAAAAGAAAATCAACACAAATGAATCACCAAATATATAAACCCCAGATATAGACACTAATGCATGCATGCTCACACTCAGTGATCACGTTCCATGCGCGCTCTTCCGCACCGAACACATGCAGCATGTGGTTTCGCCTCACATGCACACGAGCGCACACCGACGGGGACTTAGATAAGTAGCAAAGGTCTTTTGAGTCTATCATAAAAGTGCCGTGTATTTTCTTTGAATGTGTAACACTGACGATGCCATACCTACACTAACTCGACTGAACCGAACCGCACACAAACAAAGACAGACGGGCCCACAGCCCAAACATTTACTTTCACTATCACAGTAAAGTCAACATCTCTGGAACAAGAGGGAAGAATCATACTGCGATAGTATGAAATCAGCTTGTGATTATCGTTTAAATTCTTCTCACGATATACTGTTTTGTCTATATATACTATTTACAACAACTGAGTTACACATTGTATATTTAAAGGGTTTACAAGTACACATGGAACAGCTTCTATGTTCTTTTAAAGCCACTAGACACTGACTAAAAGCCTCTTGCTGCTTCACGTTGTAAATATTCAAAGAGCTTTGGGATTTTGGCCGGTTTTGGGTGATTTCTCTGTCTGGTTAGTCAGGATATGCATCACACCTACAATACCATAGCAAAAATAAAGAACTAAATCAAACATACATGGTTGCATTTGTTGCTTTTTTTATACACATAAAGCACAAAACAGCACTTTTTTTACAATCATATATTCCATTTCTTTACAGATAACAGACTGGGAGCGGTACGACTTGCAGTAGTTTGTGATGATATGTGGTTCAGTGCAGTTTTCCATGACTGAGGGCGGGGGGCCGTAGCCGGGGCTTGTGCGGACGGCAGTGCTCCGTTGTCTGACCGGGGAGTGCGTTTGGAAGGATGGATCGGTGGCTGGACTTTCAGTTCTCCCTCCGCTTATTCGTAGAAGCTGCGACCGCTGGGGGCACATAGGAGGAGGAGGACAGAGGCGGAACAAGTCAGATGAGAGCTCGGTGCTTTCATGCTGTTTCCATCTGAGGGGCAGCCTCGATGAACGCTGCTGAGGCCCCCCCCCCACTAGTCTACTTTTACTTTGCACCAGATGTTTGCACACATAATTTATGTCGCCTACTTTCAAAACACTGATTTACTGGTTTCATGGGGTTGCAGCAATGAAACACTTCCAAATTGTGGACGGTGGACACTTGAAAGACCTGCATGTTAATAATTTGCAAAAGCTGCCTGTGAGTGCTGTGTAAAAAAAGTCCATCAATTAAGCAACTACAGCCAAATTGTGGTGTCCAGATGTGTCAAACTAAAAATGACATTTTTTTCCATTTTTTTTGACCCCCCCATTTTGTTCAAAAAATAAAAAGGAATCCATCTAAGGGCAGGTGAGGGCATTGTTCCAAGCACTACCTAAGAACTACCGCGCTAACTAGAGACAGTTGTCGTCGCTGGCTGTTGACCTTACCAGTGCACAATTAGTGAGACCCGAGATCTTAAATGCGGATTTGATCGCCTTCATTCAACCTGGTGATTGCAAAATAAAGCCATTACGTTCAGGTCGGTGACGGCGTGTTAGTGGTAGTTGACCTTTGTGCAAAGTACATCTGTGCTGGGCTAAAGCGATGAAGTCAGGAGGAGGAGATGAGATTTGATAGAAGGTGTTGACAAGAATGAGCATGGCCGGTGTACTCACGCCCCCTCATCTCTGAGCAGAGACAGGAACTTGGAAACTCTGTAATCCTGGTCCATCTAGACAGTCAAAGGAAGCACCGAGAGAAAAAAAACGCACAGGAATCAGAGTTATTTCTTGTTTGCTTTTCTGTTGCCGAAATAGAAAGGAACGGAAGAAATAAAAGGAGACCGAATGGGGTTGTTTAGTCCAACATCTGCACAGTCGGGCACTCGTCAGGCATCACCACCGAGGGTTCTTTACCTGCAGCGACATCTCAATGAGCACCAGGAGCTTCTTGATGCCTATCCAGACGCGCTTCCCTCTGAGCTGACTGGCGATGCTGGCGCGCTCTTTGTCCGTGAAGCTTCCCAGCAGCTGCAGGGGTGTGGGGGGGGGGTTGGACATGACATCGTCAGCCCCGCCTTCGAGCGAGGGACGTGTACACGCGATGACGGTACCTCTAAAGCGTCCACCAGCTGCTCCCCAGTGGAGATGTTGGGGATGTGGATGGTGGTGCTGAAAGCGTCCAGCATCTCCATCTCCTGCAAGACGTCCTTTCTGCTGGTGGTCCCGATGATGAGCAGCTTGCGGCCCTGCAGGAGGTCAACGTGGCAAAGTGCAGCAAATCGGACATTAAACTTTTTACATTGATACTGTAGGTGAACTATGAAGAGTTACATGAAAACATACAGATGGACTACAAGCCGCCACTTGATTGAAATTCCACTTGATTGAAAATACAAACCCACAATTCAAATATATGCTAAAGTAATAACTGATGGATTTTATCGTGAAAAAAAAAGGAAATTCTGTATAAAAGCCCAACCGCATCAGAATGAATCACAGCAATCCATCGCAGATAACATGCCAGCTTTTCGTGTTGGGCAACATTTACGCAGATAAAGTGCGATAAACTTGGGCCTCGGGTCAAAGTCTCCACATTAAGAGAGGAGACTTGCCTCGCGGCTCTTTTGGAGCACTCCAGTACAGCTGAATGCTGATGCAACAGCATGAGCTGTGTGTCCCCTGCTCATTTGATTGTCACCATTTCTGGAAAAAAAAAAAAAAAAAAAAAAAGAACTGCCTGCCTGCGAGCAGCCCTAAAAGCTACCGAGGCAATTAGCTCTGGTTGCCTTGGATATGTTACAAAGCCGAGAGAATATTTCCTTGGAAGTGACAATGAAAGTCATATCTCTCACATTCCAATTTTGATGTCCTGTGAGTGCTGCTGGATGCAAGCAAAACAGTGCTTCCTGCTCCAGGAGGCTGATACAGTAGGACGTTTATGGTCCACTGTGTGAAGCCAGAGGGGGTGTTAAAACAACAGCGTGGTGCTGTAGGATGCAGCTGGGCACAGCGTAGTCAGTCAACCGGGCGCTGGAAAGTAATCCCGTTAGCGAGAGTACACGGTTTTCCTCTGTGGTATTTGAGTGGATCTCGAGAGGAAGCTCCTGACACAGAGCGAGGAATGTTGGCATTTCTGTTTTAGTAAATGAATCCAGCATGTGTCAGACATTCCTCGGCTGACAGGCCTTTGAGCGCGTATGAGCTTTTCACTTCAACCGGGGCCAGCATATTCAAATGGAGCTTGAGTCACAGGGTTTATCCCCAAGACGCGACAGACCTTTGGCGGGGCCTTTTTTAGCAGCACGAGGAGAGCCTGGAGCACCAGGTTGGAGAAACGGGGGCCGATGGGGACGTAGTCCAGCAGGCGCTCGATGTCGTCGACCACCACGCAGCTGAGCTGGGACTTGTAGGCATCGTCGAACACCTGGCGGATGAGACGACGGAGACGACGGAGATGAGCGGAGCAGGGAGCCGGGAGCCAGGGGGGAGGGTTCACCCATTAAATGTCCGCTGGCAGACGCGCGAAGGGTTAAAGCACTTACCTTTTTGATGGCCTGGCACTTTGAGATTTCTGAGTGTCCAATCATCTTGTCTGGAGAACAGATCTTTATGAAAGGGAACTGCGAGTCCTCCGCAATCTTGGCCGCTAATGCGGTCTTTCCACTGTGAGGGGGGCCTGTGGAGCAGAGTGGGGGGGGGGGCAATTTACTGTCTGCATGTTTGGATATGCATGTAAATCTGCTGTCTGTAACAAGAGGCCAAACTGTTGATAAGAAACTATAATGAGCTCAAATCCAGTTGCTTTTAAATGATTATAAATGTCACCGTGGATTCTGATTTATTTGGGTTTTTTTCAGGTTCCACTTGTGTGCGGGTGCTGTCATATGGTCTTTACCCTCCAGCAACACCGTCACCAGTGGCGTGCGGTCGCTGTTCTTAGTCTGCTGCACCAGTAGCTCGCCGTCGTCCAGCACGTGGGTGACAGGGTCGCCCCATTTGATGATGCCGTTCATGATGTAGCTGGAGTAGTCCTCCTGGTTGGTGCCGAAGGCCTGGACACAACCGAGGTGGACATGTTACCACCGTCGCGCGTCGTTGGGGAGGGGGGGGTGGGGGCGAGACGCGGTGGGTACATACGGGTTTGATGTCGTTGTTGAGGGAGCCCATGAAGTCAGCCCTGGTGACCTGCAGCTTCTCCGCCCGTTCCATGTCCACCTCCACTGTTGACGTAGCCTGTTGGAGGAGGGAGGTGGGGGGCGGGGGGGGTTAGACTTCGCCGATCGGGTTACGAGCGCGCAGTTTGCAAGCGGGGGGGGGGCGAGTGACCTTGATGTGTCGGTTCATGGCGGTGGACTGGGCTGCCCTGACCAGGCCCTCCAGCTCGGCGCCACTGTAGTTTTTCGTCTCGGCCGCCAGTTCCTTGATGTCCACGTCGGTGGCGAGCAGGTTGAAGCTCTTCATCTTGTTGGTGTGGATGTTCAGGATCTGGACTCGGCCCTTCTCATCAGGCAGCCCTGGAGGTCGGAGGCAGATGGTCACCGCCGCGTTTCTACGTTTGATAGCGTTTCTCAGTCCACTGCTGCATCGGAGATGAAACTGCAGCTCAGACTCTGTTTCTCATGTTTTTGCAAACATGTGACGGATTAGGAATGCCAGCCCTTTTTTTAACTGGGACACATTCCTCTGAATGAGAAAATATGTGTGATTTGGGGCACAGTAGCATCATCAGATGCTCCGTTTCCTCCTCACAGATGCTTTGGAAGGCCTCTGTGTTTGGTGGGTGATTGTTTGTGTGATTTGTTTGTCTTTTTTCTGATTTTTTTGTCTTTGTAATTGTAATTGCTCTGCACTCTCTCCGCCGCTGTCACTCTCCTTTGTTCTGCTTTTCAGCTCAGTTAAACGCAGCAACCAGGTCCTTGTGTGTCACTCAAGGCTTCCATTTTAGAAGCATGCACGTCTGCTTCAATGCCCACCACAGTTGTTGGGTATTCATCCATTCTGAAAGCGCTTGCCTACAAATGCACCCACGTGTGTGGTGAGAGCTGTCCTGAAGCTGGGACATGATTTCCTCTGGCCATGGTTCTACCCTCAACCATGGCCCAGCAGGTGTGCAGCATAGGACTTCAGTTTAAGGGGTCTGACGGACTCATTCATATCCCTGATTTGCCTGGGGAAAAAAAAGCTGTCATCTTTATCATCTTTTTGTAATATCTATGAAATTGAACACCTACCGATCTCCATCTTGACCTCAAACCTGCCGGGTCTCATCAGGGCATCGTCGATGAGGTCTGGCCTGTTGGTCATACCTGAAGAGAAGGGGGAAATGAAGAGGTGCTCACACCGGCTCAAACGCTGTGGCTGCAGCGAGGGTGCCTTTGTTTTCATTGAGCAGCCTGTCGTCTGTCTTCTTTATTGAATTCATTAGATGGTGTAAATCGTTTATGAGAAAGAATGAGCGCTGGAAAATAAATTCCAGAGGATCGGTTTGCATTTGAATTTAACAGGGTGTGATACCAACATATGATTAAAGACGTGACAACGGCGTATTAATGCCACGTGGGAAGTGGCAGCTGCATGCAGGCGACCCTGGATGAGGACCCTCTGAGCATCTGCTGGTTCAGTACCTTGCTCAAGGGTACCTCAGCAGTGCTCTGTGTACTGTACCCTTCCTGCTACCTGCACTCCCTCAAAATTTGTCTCCACTTCTTAGTCCCTTAAAGGTCACATGAACACCATAATAAGAGCAATAGATCTGTTTTTTTTCCCAAATTAAGGAAGCGAGAAGAAAATAGAGCTAAGTGAGATTGACTGGTTCCTTTTCAATTTCAGAAAGAAAGTTTACTTTCTAGGCTGCTGTCATGTTACTAATCTATCTCACTTTAAATCTGTTGATTTCATGTAAATCTGTAACTCTCGCGTGTTCAAGATCAGTTGATTAACTTGACCAGGTTCTTTTATCAGAAAGTTAGTTTGATTTAACAAAAAAGGCTCAAGGTTTCGCTTGTAGAATCGCTTCCTGTTTGGTGACACTGACCGATAACCAAGATGTTGTTGAGCTGTTCCACGCCGTCGATCTTGGAGAGGAGCTGGTTGACCACTGTGTCGTGCACCCCCGTGCTGCTGGCGCCCGTCCCTCTCTGCTTACAGATGGCGTCCAGCTCATCAAAGATAATGATATGGAGGCCGCTGTTGGCCCCCAGCTGGAAGAGTCCCACATGAGCCACATTAGCATTACCATCTGAATCTGAGGGGGAAAAAAACACTTTGGGGTCCCTCACCCTCTTCTGCTCCTCCTCCGCTTCGGCAAACAGCTTGCGGATGTTGGCCTCAGACTCTCCCACGTATTTGTTGAGGATCTCTGGGCCGTTGACGACTTTGGGCTCGCGTGCGTTGAGCATCTTGCCAATCTGCCTGGCCATCAGAGTTTTACCGCATCCTGGAGGTCCGAACAGCAAGATGCCCTTCACGTGCTTACATCCTGGAGTAAAGAAAGATTGAAGAAAGACGTAATAAGCACAATCTCTGAGGCCAGAAAAATAGGAATATGGTGAGAGGACAGGAAGCGTAGAGGGAATATTTACCCATCTGCTCCACGATGTCAGGAGGAAAGACTCGGGACGCGAAAGCTCGGCGGAAAATGTCAGAGAATTCCTTGTCCAGACCACCAATTCCCATCTTCTCAAAGTTCCAGTCTGGGTTGATGATTGTCTGCCTTGCCTCCTTGGTCTTGGCCTTTCCTGTAAACACACACCAGCATTATTCCTTTACTTCTTTTCTCTATTTTCTCTACTTTATTACAGTTATAAATCTCTACGTGAGGGACAGGAAATGCTCAGGAAAGTAACATAAAACCTCCTAAAAATCAAAAGGAGAGTGTTTCTTGGAAAGAAGAAAGAGACGTTAATGAGAAAAGCATATCCTGATGTGTTCTTACTGCCACCTTGTGCAGAAAAGAGATACTACATGATCCCATGTGTGTCTCGTAAAGATTCTCCATGAAACAAACACTTGTAATAACTTAAACACAAGTTTATATAATAGCGTTTGATGTAGTTTGACATTCATCACATCATTAACTGGAAAAAAGAATTATGATTTAAGCTCATTTCTCAGCAACTACGAGGCACCACTATTAAAAGGTGAATAGTGGCTGTGATGCTTTGAATTCAAAAATATTCTTATTTGCCTTTTGGTAAAGCTACTTTAGTAAGGAACCTACCAACAAGCGTAAGGGACGAATTCTCCACCTTCTCGAAAATCACCTGGCTGTTGCCCACCATCAGCCCGATCTCGATCTGTCAGCGAGGACAGTCATGATCAGAGACCCATCACCATTAACTTGTAATAGACTTCATAAATACCCCTGGAAAATCCCTCACATGCGTGCAGCTAAACAGGCTTTTAATCTCAGGGGCCCACCAAGTTATTACAAAGAATAAATATTTGCTGTGATAAATTGGGGCTGGGGTGCTCATCTTTATTATAGCTGGTGAACTGGTCACCCCTTCAGCATGTATTAGGATAAGGAAGATTAAAAGCAATTTAATTAAGTATTCACCAGGCCCAGCAGTGTTATATAGTAAATGTTTCTCTGATCCCACCATCATCATCATCCAGTTTTATGTGTTATAAAATGGTGGAGGAGAAATCCAGATGCGAGAGTTTAAGATTTCTCTGTTTTTATATTTGCCATTAATAAAACAGCTCCTGTTTCCTCTGCAGTCTCCCTTGGAGATGAAGTAGAATTTCCAGAAGGTCTTGGGTTCAGTCCCCAGTTACAACAGGCATTTCTGTGCTGAGTTAATATGCCCTCTCCGTGTCTGTGTGGGGTTTCTCCAGGGGCCTCCGGTTTCCCCACAATCAAAAAGCACAGTCCGGTTGGCCCACGGGTCATCATTGGAAATAAGAAGTTGTTCTAAACTGATTCTTTTATACTTGTGATTGTTTTTTTTATAATTATTGTTATTATTCTGCGATCAGCTACCTTCTGTTTCTTTCCGGAGGCTGGTTCTCCTTTGAGGATGCTCGCATCCATGGCCTCAATATCCTTTATCATCACACCAAACATCTTGTCGCAGAAATTAAACACCAGCTGAGGAAAAGAGGGAAGAATTGATCAAACGTGAGCAGAGAGGAGAGAGCAAACCCAAAGCGCTCTCTTCATTGAATAATTGGAGACAAATTGGAATTGGAAACACAAACCTGCTGGGAGACAGAGAACGCCTGGTTGTTGAACTGCTGGATGAACTCGGCAGCCATCTTGTCGGAATCGTAGGGGGACGAGTCGGTGCTCTTCTTCTGCAGGAAGTCGATTTCGATTGTCATGGTGCCGATGCACTGCTTGGACTTGTCAAAGTTATAGTTGCAGACTGAGGGTGGAGATAAGCGCAATGATCACAGGTGATGCTGGATGGAGCATATGTTCTTCAGGAGTTATGCTATATTTGAATTATGAATTTAAGGTGTCAATTAAAAATGACGTAATGTGATTTTAATAGATATATGCTGTCAGCAAGTTTCTTCCAGTAGGATCAAAAAGTAGATGTTTTTGTAACAGTTGATAGGTTGGATACATTAAGAAATGGAAAATCTGAATCATAACTAAAATATTTACCAAAAACTCATATATAGAAATGCTATACCTTCCACCTCCTGGCCAATGGAGATCCCGGCCCATTTCCTCTATAAGAAGATGAGAACAGTTAGAAAGAATTGAACTGGTGGGCGTGTGTGTGTTTCTGTGCGTGAGTGTGTGTGTGCGTGCATGTACCTGTGGCAGGTTGAAGCCGACGCTCCCAGGAGCCATAGTGTGGTGAGTCTTGACGGTGAACACATATTTGTGATTGGGCGTGGTCTTCACGATCACGTGTCTGCAGGGGAAGGAGCGTCGGTCATTACCGCTTCGTTTGAAAATGCGCTTCATCTATCACAGGTGTCTTCATAAATACCACCCGCCTCTTATTTTACATGAAATCTGATTTGACCTCATCTCGTTTGCTTTACGCTGATGTAAAAAATGCAGCAGAGTTGAGGTCAAATCAGATTTAATCCACTGTGCATGAAGCACCATTGGTGCTGCATCACTTAGTGAGGCTGCATCTCTGTAAGGTTTCCTCTTTGCAGCATGCTACTCCTGATATTTCTTTTCGCTGACATCTGAAAATAAATCCCGATTGTGGGTTAAGCTTTGAGTGATTCAGGGTTGAGACAGGGATTTACACAGATACCTGCAAATCCACCGCTCCCTTAACCAGTGCCTGGCCTGGTTATGTACCACCTGGCAATGTTTTACATTTATTTCTTATTTTAATAGCTACCGACGTGTATGCTAATAAAACAAACCTTTTCGTGGAACATCAAATACAACGGCAAAAAAAACCCAAAAAAAAACACTGTCCCTGCATCTGTTTGGGAATTTGCTGGCTCCTTCTGAGCCAGATCCCAACGTTCAGCGCGCCTGCTGGAGAAAGATCCCAAATGCTCTGAGCCACATGGTATTTCGTGCTTCTAGCTCAAGAGAGCCACTGAAATCACGCAACCAGCTGTGAACCATCTGGCTAGATAAAAGTGTTGATTAAGTTTTTACTTTCAGTAAAATATTCCATATGCTGGTGCATAAATTTACCCCAATGTTTCTTCCGCCTGCAGCAGTTTATGGACTGAAATAGCAGCTAAACTAGACTTTTCTATAAGTATAAATGTTCCCGAAGAAGTGCTGGTAGAAGGTTCTAAGAGCTGTGGAGACACTCATCTGATAGGAAATGACCTTTTACACCCAGTGAGTCATTCAGACTTCCACTCCTGTATTTATTTTAACGCGGCAGCCTGGCCTGGCTGGGCTGCAGCAGCTCACAAACGTAATCAATAATTGCTCTTAACATTACTGTTAAGTTGTTGTCCACAACTATGGATTTAAGCTCTATCCCGCACGTTTTGAATATCATTAAACACAGCCAGCAGTGCATTTCTGCAGTTTTAAAAACTCAGCAGTCGCTTCTTGTTTTTAATACGAAACGCCTGCGCCTGCACCTGCGCCTGCACAGTCGGCGGCCCCCTGAAAAACGAGGGCAATCAAATCACTTGAATAAAGAAGAGAATAGGACTGTGATAATGAGGATATTTCACAGTGACCGAAATTACAACAGCAGCTATAATTATTTATTTATCAGCTCTGTTCCAGGAGGGCTCATCCTGAGGCTTATAAAGGGGAAATCTCAGGCTGATGATTACATGATTACAGTTTAAGGCCAGAATTATTTTTCTAAACTGCTTCCATGTATGTATCACAGCTGTGATGTCCCGCTCATAATGTCAATAATCTGAAGCAGTTAGCCACTGGTAACAGCATTACTGCTTAACCGTGGGTGATAAAGGAATACGGTTTCCATGGCAGCAAAAACCTAACTCTGTGAAGCAAGAAAAGTCTCATTAAGAATAAATGAACACAGAAATGAAACGCACGCACGCCTTGTGAGGCCACAGTCGTGTGCTTGGCAGCGAGACATCCGATTGGCTGCAGATGGGCGGGGGGCTGATTTACACTTTGGAAATGCGCGTTAGACAGTTCACATATCAACGTAACAACTTCCACAAGTGTGTTTGATGTAACCAATAAATATCTTTAAACGCACACATCTGTGAAATGTTAATTGCAGAAAGAAAGAAAGAAAGAAAGAAAGAAAGAAAGAAAGAAAGAAAGAAAGAAAGAAAGAAATGTCAAAAACATGGTTACAAATATCATTCTTATTTGTACAACTCTTTTTCACTTATATATATGGTTTGGAAATGTTTTTGTGTTTTGCATCATATGTATATCTAAATGCCAAAATAATAATGGGAATCATTTCTGTGTTGAATTATTCTTTATGAGACTGTCCAAGGTCCATATAAGTCCTTACTGCCTGATATTTTGTACACCTAAATTGAAGTCTAATTTGCATCTATTCTATGAAATATATTATATGAACGACATGAACTGTGACTAGAACATAAGGGATAGGTTTTTTTCTTGCAGTTTCTGCCTGTCTTATATGCATCTTTGTAAATCTTTTTCTTTTTTGCTCATTTCCAGCTGAAAACACTGGCGACCTTGAGAGTGCCCCTCCATTTGACCTTACTTTAATGGTCATCCTTGCTGTGTCCTGTGATTATCCTGATGATCACAGGACACATGCTGCCGCCTCTTACTGTGTTTTTAACCGCAGATGAAGCATTGCTGATTAGGGAGGGTCGCATTGATTGAAAAGACGACTGGAAACAGGCCATAATGACTACTCACTGGCCTGACTGCAGATCCTTCTCGCTCACCACGGCGCAGTTAGTCAGGGACAGCTCGTCTGTTGGGCAGCGCGCTGCTTGCATGGACTAGAGGAGAGACGAGAAAGGAGAATAGAGAACACAGCTTAACCATTTGACACAGCAAAAACATTTAGCACAGTGTACTGAATCCGAAATGTACCGGAAATGAACATGTGTCAAATTAGCATTATCGTTGTTATCTGATTTGTACGCTCCATCCATCCATCCATCTCTTACATATTCCTGATCATGATTCTGTTCACAACAGCGTATTCAGCTCAGTCAGACATACTGGCCGGAGAGATGTGACCTTATTTGAGGCTTTTCGCTGGCTGACCTGCAGCTGCGGTCGTGCAAAGTGTCAGAGTGAGGAAATCCGGTCCCAACAGGCAGGACACCCGGCCTCATCCGTACATCTTTAATTCACAGGTCCGCTCTGAGGCAACATTAACAATCAGAAGATACACAGTGTCGTACTGAGGGTAATATGTCCTCTTTCCCCTTTACAACTTTAGTAAAATATGAATATTACAACCTAGATAAGCCACATTTACATGCCAAGTGAGAATAATTCACATTATGTTCATTTTAAAATGCCTTTATAAAGAATGGTCTCGGTAGATGAGTCAGATGGAAGGGAAAGCGAGTCAGATGGAAGGGAAAGCGACTGATGCCTCCCTCCCCACGTGACCACCGCTGAGGCTGTCTGACACTGTTTCACCAAAGCAAGCGTGATTTCTCACTGGCAGCATCATCAGAAATGTGGTCTGGTGTCTGTTCATTATTCTCATCGTGCCTCAGATCCGCTCGGCTTCATTGCGCCGAGGACAGGAAGCGAGACAGGCCCCGCGTGCACGAAAGTCTCCTTGACCGTCCTTGGGTCATGTCGGGTTCGCGTATCGTCAAGTCAGATCGCCCTGTCCTCATTCTGGGTGCGGACTGAAAAACGGCCGTCGGCTCCGCAGCTAGAACGAATCTGCTGGATTCAGCAGATTCCTGAGTAGCCACACCAGGTGGTAACCATGGTAACTGGGTTGGGGCCGAGCGCCTGAGGATCAATCGCGTTCTGCCGCCTGCAGATGTGTCGCCGATCTTGGACGGCAATGACGCGTGGAGGCAGCAGAGATTACAGAAGCACAGCAGAAGGTTCACAAGTTCTTTCCTGCCTTCGCCTGGGTTCAGACCTGCAGCAGGTCGATGCGTGCACCTGCTATTGTGCATAAATCAGATGGATTAACGTGTTTGCGCCATTTAATCCGTAATTGTTACACCAGATTTTAATCTTGATAAGAGTTGAATGTCACGTAGCACCACGTTGACCATGGGCAGGCTGCAGATACGCAGGAGATAAAAGGAGACAAACGGTCGCCCCTGAGCTGCTTATGCACTTGAACAGTAATGCATGTGATAAAAAAAAACTCTAACATGCTACATTGATCTCTGGGAACATGCAATTGTCACCTCAGACCCTTCCCTTCTCCTGAGAGTCATATTTTGCCCCTTAAATGGACCTTCTATGACTGGATCTGCAAATGACCCCAGTTCTGAGGTTCATCGATGCAGATATTTTTAAACAAGTCAGCTGAGATTTTAATCTTTACCTCTTTTTACTGCAAAAGGAGTAGATGACAGATTGCGTTTGAGCTGCTGAAGGACTCTGCGCAGCAATATTGAACCGCGTATGGCTAATGAAACCACGACTATCGATTGATGCTTGTGATATTATTAATTACAAATACATGATAGCTGGCGGCCTTCATCATTGTTTTAATATGGATCCAGGGTCAGCCCCGCCCCCGGCGCTGTTGCTGCAAAGCTGCACCCACTGCAGCAGGTCTGGATGAGCATCGCCTGAGTTCTGCTCGAAAAGGAGCACACAAATGAGCTTGTTTATTTTTTTTTGGCAGCCATGATCCGACCTCCTACTTGGAAAATTGAAAATGAATAGCAAACTGTTTGCAAGAAGGTTCCCGGAATGACTTCGCTTCCGTACAGTGTTTGCCGGTTTTCCCCACGCCTGCGTGGGTTTTCTCCAGGCTCTGGTTTCCTCCCACACAAACACACACGTTAGGTTGACTGGAGTATCTAATTGCCCCTAAGTGGGCATGAGTGTGTGTGAGATGTGTGCTGATGGGATAGAGAGAGCCACCCCCCAATGAGGAATAACGAACTGTGAACAGAAGATGGATGGAAAACTGTATAAAATTGTGTTTTTATTATATCAAACACAAGGAATTTGACATTTACACAACAAAAATCAATAGTGAACTTGGTGAGACAGTTCCCCAGTAAATTCTACTGGCAAGTAATGATTAATAAACAAACAAATAAACAGTTACATAGAGACATTTTCTGATGAATTCTTACAAAATATAATCACCTTATTATGTTGAATTTAATGGGATAAAACTCGCCAATATATGAACAAGGTGAATCAGTCCCCCTCCTGGGTGTTCCAGGTTACTTTTCTGTTCATAATAGACTGCTGGAAACTGAGCACCTTTATGATTCTCCTGTTCACCCACCATCATCTCCAGTACATTTAATCCAGGGATTAAATGTGTTGGAGTCACTGGTCAAGAGGCAGAAATATGCCCTGGACAGTTCTCCAGTCCATAATCGGACAAACACACATACACACACACACACACACACACACACACACACACACACACATTCCCTCACCTGCTCACACAGTTCGGAGCCTCAGAACTTGGTGAAAGGCAACTGTGCTCACCACTGCACCACCCCGCGGCCCATTACTAATATAACATTCAGATAAGCATTGAGGAAACTGCTAAAACCTTTTCCAAAGCCACCTGCAGCTCCCTCACTATTTCCTGTGGATTGAAAGTTCACATGAAGTCTGTCTGTATCAGTCTTTATGAACAATTTTCGCCTCAATGCTGTAGTATTGATTAAAGGACCGTTTTTATGGTTATTTAATAAATGTTTGCAAATGACACACAAACACACCCACACACCCAAACGCACACACACACACACACACACACACACACACACACACACACACACACACACACACACACACACACAAACACATACACACACCTAAGTGAAGAAATAGTCCTGCAGTGCTGCCATCATGCCCACACCACCCTGAAGTCTGGCCAGATGGAAGTGAAACACTACCAGACTACTGGGACGAGAGAGAGCCTTGTAGGGGCTGGTCCTGAGAAATAAATATTCGATTTAATCGTGCGCATATCTATTTTCTCCAAGAGGATTTCATTATAGTTTCGGTTTCATTGGATGCACATTGGAAAGCTGGGGGTTGGCGACTGCAGCGAAAGCTGTAATATTATCTGCCATAAACAACAAAACAATGTGGTGACAGGACAGTAACAAGATGACACAGCAACTGGGTAAAATTGAAATTATACTAGGGATGTCCCCGATCCGATCACGTGATCAGAAACAAGATACTGTAATGTTGTGTTTTAGATATGTCAGTATCTAAAACACAACATTACATTGTTCAAATGCTCATATTGCAAAGATAATGCTTATAGCAGGGCCAGCAGAGCAATAAGTATTTACAAGGCTATAGATGAGATTCCCAGTTTGATTACCCTAGAAAGCATCTGGGTAACCTAGAAAACAAGTTAAAATGCCAAAGCTGTGATATTGTAAAAGGGCCCACTTGGATCTAGTATAGTTCTGATGGGAAACTGCTTTTAACTGGAACCCAAAAGAAACCAAAGGTGTGAACTAAACATTTCCTCTACATCAAGTAAAACTACAACTCTAATGTTTTACTGTATGATGATAACATTTATATCCATATTTAACCCTGATTAAAAAAACAATGCTATAAAGCAGCAGGCAACTAACTTGAAAAATGTTTGCGTTGATAGCAACTGTCATTTAATCAGCCTGCTTAAATCATCCTCAGATCATGCCCTCATGTCACAATCTGAGGTTCTGACCCAGAGTCTGCCCGTTCCTGTCGCTGTGTGAGCCCGCTGTGTCCTGTCAATGTCACATCCAGCGACAGCTGCAATAAATAGCACACCATAGCTGCTGAAGAGGGATGAGCTGTGGGCGCTGCTGGAACTGAAGGATACAGGCAGAGTCTTTCAAGGAAGCACCACTAAAACCAGTTCAACGTGCTTGGAATAGGCACGTGAGTTTGCAGAACGGTCTTTGAACCTTCGACTCAATGAATGCAGAAGAACCAGCGGAATAGAGGAGCTAATGAATGCGCTGTCAACTTGATGTTTTCACTCATTTGGTATGTGACGCCAGTTTGAGACTGCAGCTCCGACACTGGGAGCAATGGTGACAGACACAGCCAGGTTACAGATATGGTTCCCTGTCTCCTGGGTGTTGATCAGTTGACAGTGATACATACATCCTCTATAGAAACACCTCCTCGCTCTGGTGAGATGCCATCTCAGAAGAAGCTGCACAAGAAAATGAAGTGTTCAAATGAAATGTTCATTTAATTGATTTGAGTACTGTATGTCACAGTCAAATGGCAATCAAGAGAAAGGATAGATATGCTGTCTTTCTTATTTCTATAGCCATTTGATATGAAAGGCGAGGCCAGAAGTCGCTGACTAGTGCTTATTACCTATTGTGAAAGGTAATAGTGAAGCAAATGCTTAGAACCTTTCTGACAAAGAGAAGTAGGTTACAAGATCTGCAAACAAAAAAAGACATCAAGCCATGATCTAAAGAAATCCAAGAAGAAGGAGTGATTGAAACCAATCTGAAAGAGGTTTCAAAGCTATTTTCAGTGTTTTTTGGATGCCAGCAAACCAGGGACATTACCCACAAATGGAGAAAACTAGGAACAGTGGTGAACCGTCCCCGGGGTTGGCAAGCCTACCAAAATGAATCTTCATCAAAATCATCACATAAGAACCCTAGAGCAATATCTAAAGGGGCACAGGCCTCACATGTCTGTTAAGTTTAGAGAGCGTGACAACAATAAGGAAGTAACTGTTCAGAAAAGGCCTCTGTGGCAGTGTCCAAGGCCAAAAGCACCGCTCCCCATCTCGCACGCAACATCTCAGGGATCCCCTGTAAAAAGAAATACTGTGTCTGCTGACGGGCAAGTCGAAGCTTGGGCTACATCTGGTCTAAACCTGACACAGCACTGGGTCACATGGTGGTGGTAGTGTACAACCCTCTGGGGCTGCCTTACTGCTTCAGGACCTGGGTGACTTGCTGTGATTGACGGGGCTATGAATTGGTCCGTGACCACCGCGCTTGGGTTGTGTAGCGGGACTGTGACCCAAAACACACCAGCAAGTCCACCTCTGAACGGCTGAAGAAAAATCAATATAAAGGTTTTGGAGTGGTGGAGTCAATGTCCTTGTGGCTGACGTGACCTTAAACGAGCTGTTCGTGCTCGGAAAACCCTCCAGTGTAGCTGAGTTAAGACGGCTCTGTGAGGAGGAGTGGGCCTTGAATCATTTATAAACTGCTTTTTGTACTTAATTAGGTTATCTTTATCTAATTTTCAAAAAATATGTTTGATAAACTAAACATCTAAGTGTGTCAAATATGCAAAAAAGAAGAAATGAAGAAAAAGAAAATACTTTTTCAGAACACTGCATGGATTAAGACTTGGTAATGAGGAAACACCTTGTTTGATAGAGCTTAGCCTACAAACAGCTTGCTGTTATCATTGTTGCTATGCCTACCAAAACTGAACAACAACTATTTTATCTCACTTGAGCTGAATCTGTCAACCTGCTCTGTGGCCTGGCCTGTGGCTTATCTTCAGTATGGTCAACATTTGAGTGCCCCTTTTATCTGAAATGTATCTATACATACCTTGTAAAATATTACGACCTGGTGGGCACCAGCAGAGGCAAGCAGAGAGGAGGGACACAAAAAAGCATTTGAGACGAAAAGGGTCTTCGTTAGGGGTTGGGGAGGGCTGCAGGCTTTCTGAGGTGTGAGATTGGTATAGCTAAAGAAATGCACATTCAAGCCCCACCCACTCATGCAGGCCACACAAACACACACGCAAAGACTGATGGTGTGATGCTGAGGGCATGCAGCACAGATTTGGGGTTTGCTTGCATTGACAGATGTCTTTTCTTAAATCCCAAATCTGTTACCATAGTGATGACATCGACCAATGAGCCATGCTGAACAATTAATATCGTAAAAATCTGCTTCTCTTCCCCAGTGTCAAGATTAGCACTGAGGTTTTCAGCCATGAAGAATGCTTGGTAATTGTTACTGTATAAAGTGGAAAATGACATCATCTCCAGAGATCAAGCCTTCTGGGATAAAAAGGGAAGCCAAGCATAAGTGACTTTAGGAGCAATACCACTGAGATCCACTGGAGGCAGGCTCCAAGTCACTCCCATTCATTTTTAATCATGAAATAGTCCATCCATTGTCTTCTTCCACTTATTTCTCCACAGACCTATCCTAATACATTGGGTGAACTCGGCGTACACCCTGGACTGGACACAGTCAGTCGCAGGGCTGACACACAGACAAACAATCATTGACCTACGGGCAATTTGGAGTGATCAATTAACCTAATCCCCAGTTATCATGTCTTTGGACTGTGGGAGCAAGCTACAGTACCCAGAGAGAACCCACACAGGCACAGGGAGAACATGAAAACTCCACACAGAAAGGATTCAAACCCGGGGCCTTCTTGCTTTGCGGTGACAGTGCTAACCACCACACCACTGTGCCACCCTCATGAAATTGTCATTCAATTTTTTTTTCACAACTTGTACAAGTGTCAACAGCTAAATATCATCATCCTAAGTATAATTAATTCAAAATTAATCCTTAAAAACTGGTGCGTGTCTTATTTGATTGACATGCTTGACCTGTAACTATTTATGGGTGCTGCATAGACCGACTATTTTCACAATTGCTGCAGACTCTCTAGAAGGTGTGAACCAAAAGAGGTGAACTCTGGGTGAGGCCAACTCATCACGGGCACCACCAAGCCCAGCAGCATCGACTGGATTTTGACGGATTACTTCAGCATCAGCCAGCTCCACCCAAAGCTCTCCTATCGCTTCATCTCTCCAGTTAGAAGACAAAGTGTAGCCCTAATTCCCTCTGTCACCCTGCAGTATTTCTATTGCTCCCATCCAGCCGCTGACATGCCCTTATTTACAACATATTTGAGGTTAATTAGACAGGAAACAGAATCTTTCCCGGGATAAAAGGCCATTATCATCATTTGAAATGTTATCTTTTCAGTATGCTGTAGGATGAAGCACCATTAACAACAACTAACTACTACCTTCTAAAATTCTAAATGGGAGAAAACTCAGTTTCAAGGGACAATGACTTGTACTGATATTTGTTTTTCCTCCTGAATTGTGACATTTTACACAATGGCCATTGCCTCCTCGTGTATGCTGACAACTGCTTGAACAAACAACAGCATTTTTATTGGATTTTCTTCAAGAAACAACAGTCTTAACCCCCCCATTGGCGGATTTGCTGTGCTGACAACATTTGCAGCCCCAGGATTTGTGCTGAGCTGCATCGGGTCTCGGGCGTGGCGTCAGCTCTGCGTTACATTGGAACGACGGACCACCCTTTCTCCCCTCAGCTCCTGGTCTGCCCACTCTCTTCACCAGTGAACCAGAATGTCCACCAATCTGTCCCTAAAGAGTAGACGTGATCCAGGCTTGCAGAGTCCCAGTAGTCTAACAAGTTCTTATGTTAATGCCATTAAACAGTGTTGTCTTCGGGGGAGGAAAGAAGCCTGTCTTAAATCCTGTTCAATCCCCCCCAGCCTTTTAAATCAGGACAGCTTTTACTGGTGGAGCTACTGTTCCTCAATGACGTGCTGGAAATATTGCCTTGTTAGTATGCTGCATATAATGCTGCAGAGGAGGGGAGTGGCTGGGTAACCATTCCATCATTCCTCTTGGCTGTCCTATAAATATTCTCTTCAAAGATTCCCATTAAATTATTCATCTGCCCCCACACCCACACACACCCCTCCCTCTGGGGGTGGATCAGGTCACGTGTCTCCACGAGCAATCAATGGATAAGCAGTGGCGGTACACAAGAGGCCAGAATTTATGATGTAATGTTAAGATGCCTCAGTGCAGGCCATCACAGGTAATGCAAGACAAATCAATAATGTAGGAATAAATAGTCCGAGAAAGGTCTGTTTATTTGATATTTGGACAGATCTAGAAGAATCCTAGCCTCCGTGTTGCACTTTAGGAGTGGCTTGCCCTACTTTTATACTTCTCTGCTTTCACCAATCACTTCCGAAAGAATCTTAATGCACGACCATGCACCAAAACGGGTTTTGAACCTCATCATTTGGCTGGAAGACTGTGCCAACCACTTTACTTTTACAGTAAAGGTATTCCAAAAGTGAATGTATTTCAGGAGCAATTAAGGAGATGGACCCAGAAGGACTCCAGACAGCGACGCCTGGTCTGCTGGTGAGGGAGGGGTGCAGCAAATGCGAGGATATAGCACTTTTGGCTGACCTGGGCATGAATAAATGTTGCCATATCTATTATCATCCAGATCAATGATCATCCATATTACGAACTTGACTGACTGTGATGGTCCGAAAAGTCCGGTTTGGTGATTGCGTTCAAAATGAGACAAGCTATTGTTCAGTTTGGTTCCTCTCAAACCCAAAAACTCGCAGTCAGGTCCCGCTGCAGGAAAAATCAATGTTGAACAAACATGTTGGTGTTGTTTTACACCAACATGATTTGACACTGCTGTTTTCTAAGCACGTGATTTCTAGGCTAGGTCCATTGCCTAATTGCATCCGTAAACATTTTCCAGCTTTTGAGCGTAGTCAACAGAAAACACAACAGCATTAAGCATCAACAGCGCTTAAACCCAGCAGGAAAAATGCAAAACAGCAATAGCCCTGCTTGTTTTATCCCCCCTTATTGAGCCTATCTCGGGCGAACCGCATACATGCATCAGAGGCCAGGGATTTGACCCCCTTTTGAAGATCAATATAAATAAATATGTGACATTCAAGTGAGTTTCAAAGCAGAGAAACCACAGACCTTTGATCACTACTGTGGAAATATATGTTGACGGAGAGGTAGAGGCACACAAAGGCGCAACAAATGTTGCAGCAAGCGATGATGTCACTGGTGAGGATGCTCAAATCTGAGGTGTGGCAGCATTTGGCTTCCTAGAATTGTATCGCATCAAATGTTACATCTTAGCTTGGCTACGTTGCCCCACTTGAGGTATCGAGGATCCATACTCGGCCTTGACTCTTCATCCATTTGTTTCCACTTGAAAATACATGAAGTGAGCATGAGCTGAAGTGAGCGATGTAGCATGGACTAGTGCCGTTGAGTGGTCAATAAAAGGTATCAGCAGGTGCCCCCCTTCAAAACCTCATGCTGTTCTCTAAACTCCAACTGCCTTGCTCGATGGCACAGCCTACCATTCTTGGAAGTGCATGCAACAACAGCTGTGATCCTTTTTTTTTACCTGCCTCTGTTGTAGGTGAGGATAAGCTTCTTTCCAAGCAACTCAACCTCCTGGCATCAGGGGCCACACATCCAGAGGTAGGTGGGATTTTTCATTCTTTTTTAAGCAGCTCTCTAAATAAGCAATGTTTTTAAAGTAGATACAACACCATCTGACTGAGGCAGAAAGATGCTGGGAGGACCTCATAAGGTCAGTGGTTCAATTTAAGTTCAGAATCGATTGTTTTGCTCCAGGCTCCTCTTAAAAAGACTGATGCTGGAGGTGCTGAGTTTGATCCCTGTGTGAGGTCTGAGATCAATTCACCATCAGACCTAATAAGCCGATCAATAATTGATTAATTACACCTCTGTCGTCACTCACTGTGTTTACAGAGAGGCAATGGGTGACAATTTTAAAAGATTTATCCCAAAATAGTAATTCATGCAAATAGGTT
The DNA here is from genome assembly GCA_911728415.1 of Lagocephalus sceleratus. NCBI lineage: Eukaryota > Metazoa > Chordata > Actinopteri > Tetraodontiformes > Tetraodontidae > Lagocephalus > Lagocephalus sceleratus. The sequence continues at coordinate 658,785 of CAJVRN010000111.1, read as the reverse complement.
TTTGTAATCGTTGTAGTAATCATTGTTTTTTACGTTTTCAGAAAGTTTATGGTGACAATATATCACAATCTGCTCTGCCACAACAATCCATTACTTAAACCCTACAGTCTTACACATGCCCTCTGCCAGATTCTTCTCATGTCTCATTTACTTTTCAGCTCTTATTGTCAGACTGGTTTCTCATTTTCGACCTTGCCTGATCCTGACTGCTACATCCCGACCTAGTTGTTTACTCCCCGCCTGGTTCCTGATTGTCCCCTTCCACCAGACTGCCCCCCCTTTGGTTCTCAAAGTTAGGATTACGGTACCGTGGACACTCCAATGTTTGAGAATCAAACGAACCCGATAAACAAGCTTTGTTCAGTAACGTTTTCAATCAACTTCGCCTCCGCTCTTTTTGTGCTGCAATTGGGTCCTATTTCAACCCATTCCACAAGAAGCAGCTACTTTCTTTGTAGTCCAAAATAATTTCACAATAAATCAGGTTCACATATATGCTAACAACTGAACTCAAACATTGGACACACAGTTGGAAACAGTAAGTGTGGGTGAGTTGACTAAAACTGACTGATTTTCAACAATGTTATTGTTGCATGTAATATCTTAAAACTCATGAATAACAACAACAAAGTCTTGACTACAACATCCAATGTAATTAGAATTTAGAATAATGCCTAAAAACCATATAAGTACAAAGTATTTAAATCTAAAAGACAAAGACTAAAGACAAATGCAGTAATGAAATCATACATTATCAAAACAGTTCCATAAGTGACTAACACAAGAGTCAGCTGAGCCAGTGAAAGCTGACAAAAAACAACAGGTAATTAGAATTTGTTCTATCCTGGCTGTACAAATGTAAGCATAAAACTAAATTAACAGCGAACACATACCAAATGAATGTATAGTTAAGATGCTCCGAGTGCATTTATTTACTCCTAAGTGGCGATAGCTGCCATTGACTGTTGTTTATCTGCCTATTTTGTCCTTAAAGTTGTAAGGCACAAAGATAAAAACTGACAAATGAAAAGCTTCAGCTGTTTGAAGCAGCCCTGACTGCCCTCCCTCAGGAGGTCTGCTTTATCCAGTAGTCAGACGCTTCTGGCGCCCCACAGGTCTGTTGGACTAAACATTGCTCCGCTCTGCGGGAAAAATAGAATTAGCCCACTGGATTTCGTCCAGGTTTCTCGTCTTATTTAATAAAAACAGAGCCATTCTGAGCTCAAAGGCTGATGTGAGGAAACAAATGAACACCGCGGTGAATATCAGCACGCCCTGCACTGTCAGGTCCCTGTGGAAGAATCCGCCAACGCAGAGATGCAGACTCATATGTGGCTGTTTTGTAATTCTGCAGTAATTGCACTTTGGATCCCGACTGTGACCTTCAGTGGAGCTAAAAATGAGGGGCTTGTTCTGTCCCGTTTGTTTGCTAGGTGATATTTTCTGAAAAGCGTTCAAGATGAAGGCCTTAACTGCAATTTACGCTGCAACGGCCTGATGAAATAGGGGGACCGACACCCAACAACGTCACTCCAGCTACGTAGGCCTTTTCTGCCGATGCGTTAAACCCTTCTTCTGCAAGCTCGGAATTCACGCCTGCCAGAGCCGAGATGGAATCACCGAAGCAGGTGACGATCAAAGAGTGCTTTCAAGAGAGTGAAGGAGACGCACCCCTGTCATATCTGTGCATAAAGCCAGCTGGACAAAGAGACAATTGGTACTTTACTGGGAGAGTTCCATGCCCGATGAGTTACCAGGCAACCAGAAATAGGCTGACAGAAATGGGAGTCTTGCAGGGTGGCGTGGCAGTTTGAAAAAAAAAATAGTGCTTGTTTTTGGGGCAAGAGGCGGGGTAGTGCATGGTCAAGTCACACGCTCGTCACAGGGCTGATGGAGAGAGAAAAACAACCTCTGACAACCTGCACAGACACGACATGACGAGTCATCACAGAAACGCCCCTGGATTCAAACCCTGGACCTTATTGTGATGCCCAATATAAACACCAGTGCTATTATTGTCATGCCATTCTGGAATTGACCTTTATTTGCTGGGATTTCAGGCTGATTAAATTCTATACCATCAACATGGAACAGCATGCAGCATATTAACATTTCATTTAGTGTTTTCCCTGACAAGACGATGTCACTACCAACAGAACAGAATCACTAACACGTATTACTCATCCGTGCTCCTTTAAGTGACGACTTATGGCCCTGCCTACTTGAGACCTACTTGACTGCCTACTTAATAATACTATAATAACCATAACCGTTGTGTCATAATAACACCATGTTGCATTTTTTCCTAGCTTTACTTTCCTTAATTAAATTGTATTCCTTTTTTAGAAATGTTTTAATCCTGAACCATCAAACTAAGGCATCATAGCCTCCCAAAACTACCCCCGCAACAGTGGAATTGTGAGTAATAGAAACCTTTCCTATAAATTGTAGTGATTTTATTTTTTAATCTGATTATTTCTATTGTTTCTTCCAGTACCAAATGCTGTTTGTACAGGTGGTATAAGTACAAAATAACTATAATCAGTGGAAAGTGTGGCAGATATTGGTTCATATTTATAATGTGATTATATTATTCATATAAATGTTATAAATTCTGACAGTACTTTAACATGTGCTTCCGAATGACTTAAATATTATTCATTAATAGGTCTAAGAGTTCATAGGTTTTGGTGAATATGATGCTGGTATGAAAGTGGTTAACAAACAGCATTGTGTCTCCGTGTTTTCCTGCAAAACTGCACCCATCTGGCTTCAGCGGCCCCCCAAAGCAAAGGCAGCCGGGGTTGAACTTGTCGGTTCAATGAAATCACCGTGAGATTGACACCAGGCGAGCACGTTAGCGATCACCCTCCTTCCCTACGCAGGTTACACAATCAGCGGCATAAAGGAATACGATCCTGCAGCATGCTCCGCTCCTCTCCGCCCTGCAGCCGCACGGATCAACCATCGCATGCATGCTGCACACGGACCAGTGTCCGCGCACGGTTCCCCTGACCACCAGCTCTCTGGTTGCGAGCAGATCGTCGAGGCTCATCACCGACCGCTTAACGGTTCAAGGGCAAGCGGGGCTCGGGATCAACCGAGGAGTCAGCAGGTTGTGAAGGTCCGATGCTCCCGGTCCGACGTTAATGGAGATGACATCCCGCTGACACACGCGTGGGTGCCCGGCGGATCATGTGAAATAAACCGAATCGGACGTCGCGGTGACATTCAAGCGCTGAAAGCCACGGGACTGCCCGGAAAGACGCGCCACTCGTCCGACATTTTACGCACTGCGTGTATAATCATCTCCCCGCCCTCCCACCGGGGAAAAAATAGGAGCGAACAATTAACAAGGCAACGCTTTTTTTTTTTGTTTGTTTTGTTTTTTAACAAAGCTGTCTTACCCGGGCCGCCATCGTCACGGTTGCGGTTCCTCCTGGGATGCAGCTCAGCTCCGGGATGCGCAGGGACGGCGGGGACGTGGAGCGGAAGAGGCGGGTCCTGGGAGGCTGATGAGATGCGGCGCACCCCGCTCCGATTGGAGGGTTCGGGCGGAAGCGAGGCGATTAAAACCTGGCGTGCGGCCGAGGCGCGTGTGGAGCGGCTTTAATCCGACGTGAGCGCTCTTAAAGCCTCATCGGCGTTTTCGCCGCAGCCGACCGGGCTTTTTTTTTCAAAAATACCTAATAAAGTTCCAGGTGAAACGGGGGCGGTCCAGCCGTATTCTAGACTGCTGTCGCGCCAGTGGTCACTCGGCTACGGTCAAGTCTGCGGTCACGTGACCGACCCGCCGTAAAGGTGAGGTGTTGACATTGTGACACTGGACCCGATCAAATACAGGCAGCAGCGATCCACGGCTCGATGGGACGGTGTACATAAGCTACGAGCCTCTCCGAGCCTCCATCGCTGGCGTGTTTTTCTGCGCAGATGAATAAAGAGACGTCAGCCGGGTTCCACTTCAGGACCACGGACAGCACCACCCACAGGCGGAGGAGCTCCACCGTCACATCCACAGACGCGGATGGACGCCCTTTTTCTTCTGTTTCAACTTAAAAAAAAAACCCCGAAATCCGTTGTCAACACTTACCTTTAACTTCATTATTGTTATTATTTTTAATTATCAGCCCACATGATGCAGTCATACAGGCAGTATCTCTGTGCAGTGATTCAAATATTAGTAATGCATTACTTTGGTTTGATATTATATATTGGCGTTAACTTTGATGATGTTTTCTTACAATAGTGACATCCTGAGCTCCTGGTTATAACAACTGCCTTTTTCGTTTAAGGTAGTTTCTTCAAATATGAGATGTGATCTTTTCTGGATCATATAATAGCGTGCTAAAAAAGATACCAAAAAAAACAAGGACATGCTTATAAATATTTTTTATATAAAGAACCTGTTACAGTTGATCAAATAGTTCTTAATTCTCACTTACATATTCATACATCCACATAGTAACAGACTGCGGCATCAGCACTCTATGAACACTAGTAGCCTTGGTTTTTGTTCAACAAAGATTGTTGTTTGTACAATATCACAAATGAAAAAGGAAAGATAACAGAACTTCATCATCATTATACATCATCACCATTATGTTACACTTTTTTTTTGTTTTTTTTTTGTTTTTAAGTCTTGTACTTGTGGTAAGATAAAATATGGCACATATGAGTTGATCAATGATGAGAGCACACACGGGCTGAAAATAGTCAGCCCCCAGAGCTCATTCTAAACCTAGAAAAAAGTTCATTCAGAGGTTATGTCAAGCCATCGTTCTTGGAACAACTGCATGGACTGCAGGAGGAAATAAAATGAGAAGCAAATCACAACAAATTACTATTTGAGCTTAAATATCTGGTGCTTCCTTCCCACCAGTTATTCCGAAGGAGAAAAAGAAGACGGAGGAGCCTTTTTAGATGAGAGCTGAAAAGGTTTCAAGAAAGAAGTGCCTTCAATTCGAGCACTTACAACTACAGTAACCAGGCTACAAAAGAGAAATCCTGGCTCTTTCAAGAGCCAGAGACTGGCAGGAATAAATAACAGCAAGTTTCTCATGATCACCAGCATAGCATAGTAAAAGGAGTTGCCCGGCTTTACTCAACAGGAACAGTGGGCATATTGAAAAAAGTCATGTTGATAAAAAGTATTAGAGTCCAAGGTGTTAACTCTACAGCCTTATGGAGTTTTTATTTACGGTGTGTGGTTTTGGTTCACAAAACAAAAGGGCTTAATGAATGTGATCCTTCAAGTTCCAGCTGTTAATGCAAAGTCTTGTCTTCTAACCTGGTGTTAAAGGTAATGTATCGTCCCGTTAGATTTATCCTGGTATCGCGTGTCTGCACTCGTATGACCCAGTGCATTATTAAGTATTTTAACAACTAATCAAGCTTACTTAGTAGAACAGTGAAGCTCCTAAACAAGCATTTTTACTACTGTTGTTTCGAAATGAACGGCCTATAATTTTAAACATCACAAAGTAATTTTAAAAAGTGCAAACGCTGAGCTGTCAACACAACAAATCAAGGAAAATGTGATTATGCAACAGTCATGGTGGGAACGTCATTCAGAGAAGTGCTACTACATGTACACGATCCGTCAGAAACAGCTAGGAAGAAGGCTGTGCAAACGAAGCTTGTTTGCCATGTTTGTCATTCATCATGTGCATAATTGTCTCATGAGGTCTGACTCTGTATCAAGGCTACATTATTTTGACAGCATGGTATCCACTGCAGCCGTGTCAATTAATTGTCAGAACAAGCAAGAAAAGCAAGTTTAAAAACCATCTGCATCATGGAGACACCCAGTCTGGAAAAGAGTATGACATTTTGCTTCATTTTGAAAATCCCAATTAGTATATATATCTTTTTTTCTGTTTTTTTTTTTTTTTACTTACTGGTTTTATGTATGAAAACTGGCCAAATATACTTGTTCAGAAACTACAAACCCAATAAAAGACGGGGCCCAGATTAGGATAACTCCGAGTCTGACACATAAAACAGTTGCGTATCGATATCACAATTTTCCCTCCAGGTGCTTTTCTACTGGAAAACAAAAAGTCTTATAGTCTTTGAGTTGGCTCATGTTGCTTTGTATCATGTATGTTTAGACATGGAATGAGTCTTCAGAGTGTTATGGCACAAGATCTCTGCCCTTTGCTAAGAAGGGAGAGGTTTTTAAAAAAAAAAAAAAATAGTGTGGTTGGACTAAGTGATGTGACATCATTGAGGTTGCCGTCGAGCTTTCAGCTGCAGGACGTGGTCAGTGGCTCTGGACGAAGCATGTCTGCTGCCCTTTACCCCCCCCCATTTCCCATCACTTGCAGCTGGAACTCCACCTCTCCTGCGCCTACGACCCAGCATGACGCCGTCAGAGAAACTCAAGGCGATATGTTTTGTGACCATCTGAAACGAGCCAATCAGGCTGGACCTCTGCTTCTCTGGCAAGGTTTCAGTTTCTTATAGGCGCCGCATGAAAGTGTGACCTCTGACCTCTGGAGCTTGTCAATAATGAATTCCAGGACAATGGAGCAAAGAGCAGCGCTGGTGAGCGGTGTCCTCGATAAGAGCAGCCTGGGTTGAGGATCGACCTTCCGTCCTCCCACCCTGATGTCACATGTCACATCACCGAGTCGAACGTTCAGTTCAGGTCGCCGCAGCCACCTCCCGGTCTCTTCTGCAATGCGTGCGGCATGCAAGGAAACCAACAGAAGCGTGGATGCATGGCAAACAAAGCCGTCAGCGATGGAATGGAGTGTGTGTGTTTGTGTGTGTGTGTGTGTGGGGGGGGGGTGTAGGACTGAAGCCCATAACATCGTGTGAGAAGCTACTGACTGGAGTGGATGGAGAGTGTCATTGTAGCTTGTGGCTGGAGTAAGGAACAGAGGAAGGAGGCTTCTGGTGGTTGTTGTCATGGTAACCAGCAGAGGAGGCCTCTCTGCGGGGGGGCAGCGGTGGCAGCAGCATCGCAAATTTCAACTGAAGTCACATTTACACCTGTAGTGCTGCCCCCCCCCCGGGGAACCTACCCACACACGCTAGAAAAATAATCTTTCTTTTTTCTGAATTGTGTCCTTCCTTCCTCCCCCATCTCTTTCTTTCTTCCTCACCCTCTCTTTCTTTCAGCACCAATGTGGAATGTCAGTCTACAAAGTGCGGGGGGGGGTCATACAGATCAGTGGACGTGTCAGTATTGCATTTGCCCCTGTTGTTTTTTTGTTGTTGTTCGTTGTAGAAGATCCTCAACCATTATCAATCTGTGTGCGCTGGATTACCGTTTCATATTATTGAAAAATAAAACTCTGATGGATCCACGACAGATTACACTGGATTAACCCATTTTCTCTTAGAAATGTACAGTACTTTATGTGCCATGAAGGAGTTAATGGCAGCGCGGCGATTCCACCTCAGACCTTAAATTTCCCATCTGTAATCTAAGTTGTGCTGAAGTCGATCACAGCTCGCCTACATTACGGGCTGATGTTTTTTTTCGATATGGTTGTTAATATATGACTGTGGTGGTGAGTGCAATAAATTTTGGGCAGGACAATGGAGATAAGGGAGAGTGGAGTTGGCAATAAGCAGGCGCCTGTGTGCAACGACATGTAAAGTGACCCCATGCAAGGCGGCTCTTTTTCATGACTCCGGCATTTCTGTATAGCGAAACTGCCAGGACACTATCACGCTTTTTTTTTTTCTATTTAGGTTCAGAATATCCATTCTTAGTTAGCAAGCCTACTGTTGTCTGGCATTTCTAAACTGATCGAACGTCAGGGGTCGGGGGGTGGGGGGGTGTTGATTTCAGGCTGGAATCTGGGCACACCTCTGGATTTAGAGCGACAGACGCGAGCGGCGAATCTCCAGGCTCCGTGGGAGCCTTTTGTCGCCCTCTGAGCCCAGACGCTTGGGCGCGGTGGGGGTGGAGGGGTGGGGTTGGGGGGGGCTGATCTACCCCTGTGGTGGCGTGGGACGACTGGCCCGACCGGACCTGCTCTGTTGTTGTTGCGTCTCCCCGTTTGAGGGGCTCTTCGGTCATTTCGTCCTAAATCAGTTAAGAAGCCAGACAACCGCGCTGCCCCGAGCTGCACCGTGGTACATGTAGTCTAGCCTCCCTCAGCCTGGTCACCCCATCAATCTTTCTATCCCTTCCTCCCTCGCCCTCAGAGCCTTCCTACCGGTCGAGCCCTATGAGGAGCTTGGTCTTCTCCTCCTCTTTCTTGCTCTCGTTCTTCAGGTCGGCGAACACCTGGGTGAAGAAGTGAGGGTCGGTGTTGATCTGAAGCATTTTGCCGCTCATGCGGTTGATGATCTCCAGGCAGCGGTCCCAGAAGGCCTCCTTCTCCGCCTCCACCAGGAAGGGCTTCAGCGGGTAGGAGATCTCATTGCCCATGTAGGAGTAGGACAGGTACAAGCAAGTGAGGAGCGAGGCCTGCAGCTCGCGCTCCGACGCCACCTCGGAGGAGACCACGTCGCGGCACAGCATGTAGAGGAAGACCACGTTGGCCGGCGTGATGAAGCCCTGGTCCTGCCAGCCCTGCAGGAGGAGGGACCGGTCCACGCTGCGCAGCCACAGCACCGGATCTGTCGGGGACAAGCGCTTCAGGCGGTAGCAGCGGCGGCACAGGAACTCACCCAGGCTGCGCATCAGTTCGTTGGTGGAGGCCTGCAAGAGGGAGGAGCCAATGGAAGGAGGGGAAAGAGACAGGTAAAACCTAAATCAGGTGTCGACCGCAGCTAATCCTGAAATGGGGGGAATACATCTGGAACCACGAAGAGAACCTTTTCCCTCCCCTTTTCTCCGGCTGGGCCTCTACATTCAAATTGATATGCATATCCGAACACTTCTTCTGTGTCCAGCTCACCTGCACGATGACTCGTTTCGGCGTTCCCGCGGCAGTAGACGGCTGTATCCCAGATCCCGTGAGGGAATTCTTTTTGGCAGTGACTGTAACTACATTAGCCAGGGTCTTGGAGGTGGGCAACTGGGATGAGGTAGTGGTGCTGGTGGCCGACGGGTCCTGGCTGGACGAGTACGACGACAGGTTGGCGCAGGACTGCGACTTCTTCAGCTTCAGGCTGTTGGACGCCGAGTTGGTCATGGCAGTGGCGTTGCCGTCCGGGGAGCTCCCTTTCCCGCTGTCCCCGCCATCCGACTGCAGCTTCTTGGACCCCTTCCTCTTCGCCGACACAGCCACGATGCGCTTCCACGGCAGCACGTTGATTATGGAGGGGCGCTTGAGGGACTTGGCGGCGGTGGCGGCGGCGTCCTTGGCGTTCTTGCTGTTCTGGACCGCCGTGTAGTGGCCCACCGTGGCCGGGCCATCCTCAAACAGCACCGCTTTGCGGTAGCTGGGGGACAGCGACAGCACGGTACCCATGATTCCTGCGGCAGAGGCGTCAGAGGAGCACGGGAGAGCGGGGGCAGCGGCGAGGGCAAAAGCGGAGTGTCTGGGCTTCTAGATGCGACCGTTTCACTTCGAGAGGAAGTCGAGCCTGCAGCAAAAACAAAACAAAACAAAACAAAAACAGGAAGCAGCATTATCCATCAGTTATATTCCCTTAAAAGAAAGAGTGTGTAACCAGAGTACGGCGGTGCACAGATTCAGCATTTTGAGCTCTATTTTAATGGAATGTTTTTCATGAAAACGTGTTCTGTGTGCAAGGACAGCTAGTCACTGCATTTACAGTGTTTTTTTTGCGTTGTTATTTCACCATTTCACCATTTGAAATCACATCTAAGGTTCTGTGGGACACCAGATGTACAAGCATCCAAGGCCAAATTGCATGTTTGATTATTAAAAAGGTTTTTATCCAAAGCGATTTTGCTAGAATCTTCCCAAAGTATTGTACCTTTGTTGTGTATTTTGCACATTAGTGACAATAATAACACTATTCCTTCACACTAGTGCCATATGATACCAAGGGCCACCATATCATAAAGGTGCACGCGCTTTGCAGTGGAAGAAAAGGAGCATGCATCAAAAACGCGCCCTGCGTGTGTCCGTATGTGAACGAGGACAAAACCTATGATCACAACCTGAACGGGCTCTGGCGTCAGCGGGGGCCTGCATTCCGCCGCTCACGGGGGTTATATAAGAATCAAGACGAGGGCACGGAGGCATGAGAAAGAAATGTGCGCAAGCATCCATCTTAGCTCCAAAATGGAAGCCTTGAAATCAACCAGTCCGACAGAAGGCTGCTTCCGTGCCCTAACGTCATCTGCACACCTGCACAACACCCAGAGTCTCCATCACCCGCTTTCCCATCTACAATATAAGCGCACGGAATAAACGCGGTCATAAACACCTGTGCGCGATTTCTTTTTCTTTTTTTTGCGCATCATTTGGGGCCTCGGTCCTTTCGTCATTTGTTGCGCTGAAATAACACAATGGTGATTGCGCATGCAACGGGGCATCCCCGTGTGTTTTCCTACCTTCTAATTAGTGGATCTTCTTGTGGACGCCATAAATCACACCTTGACCCCCCCCACCGCTAGTGCGACAGGGCAGAATGCGGTCAAAATGTGCAAACGCCTGCCAGCCTTTCCGCTCAATATTCGTGCGGCTTCCAGCTCGCCAATGCCTTCGGTTTATAGTGATGAAGGCGCCCCGACCGACAGCTTCGCCTCTCGGTGCCACTTGCCTTTGCGCAAACCCTCATTTATAAAAAGTCCCCGGCTCGTCGACGCGCAGCAGCTGCGAAATGCGCTTTGCCCCTTCGCTCTCGGAGCTTATGAAGACGTCTTCCATTGAGAGTCCAGAATGTCCAACGATATCCCGATGCTCAGGGAGACGAGGGACCTCCTGCGGAGGTAAATAAATAAGCGCCCATCCAAAAATGTCTGATCACAACAAAGGCGGAAAATACCACGAAAAAAAAAATGGCTTCTATGGATTCCAAAAATAGCCAGCAGCTTCCACCCTCAGCAAACCTGTCAGAGAGAGAGAGGGGGGTGATGCTTTAGATGCGGGCATCTGCAGTTATTCGGGTTGGATGTGGGAGGAAAATCGGCGGGATCTGATTGGCTGTCGGTGCTGCCGCCGCTGCCGCCGCCTACCGTCGCTGTTGCAGCGACACCGACTAGGTGTGTGTGTGTGTGTGTGTGTGGGGGGGGGGGGGCACTGTCCGAGGTGCTGAACCAAACGATCACGTATCAGTGCCGCTGCTGCTGCTGCTGCTAATAATAATGAGGAGGAGGAGACCGAAGAAATCCGGATGGGGATCTTATGAGTCAGTGAGGCTTCCACCCTCTGACAGATGCTGACAGATGTGATCTTTGTTCTGTCACTCGATTTCTTCTATCGAGGAAACAGCAAATTTAACCGGTGAACAAACTTTTAAAATAAACTGGGCCAAAATTGTTCTGATTTAAAAAAAATAAATAAAAGCGGGACATGAATGCCTTTCAAAGCTTGATTAATCGTGATTTTTGAGAAAAAAATAATTTTATTTGCCATCGCATTATACAATATACGATACAAGACACTAGTTGAAGTGACAGTTTCAATATGTTAATTTGTGATGTGTACTATAACAGGCTTGACGTTGCATTGAGATGCTGCAGGGATGAAGCACCAGTCAACTCGATATGCCATTAGTAATAGTGATAATAAATTAACAATTTAAGGAAAGAAAGATGTGTAGGCTAATCTGTCTGTGAAAAAGCAACGGGTAAATGGTTAAAAGAATAATTACAGACATTAAAAGTGTCAGTCATTAAAAGTGTGTCTATTGGCTGATGCTGCTGGTGCAACTAGGGATAAAGACAAAGGAGACATTATCCTGAATTACAGAAGAGTGGTGGGGTTGTCAGTAAGTGACAGTAAAGGGCAATGTTCAGATATTCTACGATGTATTTGTGGTGATTTAAACAATACATCACATTTTTATCACCTTTGAATTATTGTTATTGTGCCTTTTAAGTTTTCATATTTGTCACGGGTTTTCCTTATGAAACAGGAAAGGATTCTGGCTTCATTTTTTGTTCGACCTCTTTGGTAATCAGCCATTGTATAGAGTGTTATCTGGTCAAAACAGGCCAAGAAAGCTAAAATTATTTTTATATGTTTATTGTAATTGTTTATATGACTACTTTTTATCACCTCTATCCGCTTTTCAATCGATGCTGGTCGTTAAACCGGGCAAAGGTAGGCATTGAACTACATATCCCATCATTCAACGGGGTAGCGCGCATCAACTTCCGGGTCGCGGGGTTAAAAGTAGGACTATTTTCATTTTTGTGAAGCGCCCCAGCACGAAAAGTTGCACTCATGTAATTCGATGCATCGGGATTGACGTTCAGATGGATAGCTTGCACAGACACCGTTCACTTTATAAAGGGACCACTCCGCCATGGAAAGAGACTTATCGCAAGGTTGGTTTAACAGTAACTCAGCAGTCTAAGTAGCGAAGCCCGGGCCACGTTGGTGCTGCGGGATGAATGAAGGTGCGCTTCCTCCTCTTTTCTGCCTAGAGGTGCGTGGACAGGCTCAAAAGCAGCCGATCGCGGCTGCTGGAAAGGTATCGTCAGCTGGGAGAAAGCCAGCAGGGTGGCGGCTCGGGGGCCTCCGTCATCGTCCAGGAGGTGATGGAGGAGGAGTGGAGCGCCCTGCAGGCCGAAGAGCGGGGGCTGCCCTCCCTGTGGGGGCCACAGGGTCTGGCACAGGTCGGTGCCCAGCAGGCCTGGTCCTGTCCATGTCCTTAGCCCACTCCCGACAGAAGCTGTAGCATTCCTCTTGTGATGTTCTGGTTTGAAGACTGTCATGGTATCATTGTCATAACTTTATTTTGGATATACAGACAGGCAGACAGATAGAAATAGAGTTCAAATATAACTATGGCAATGCCACCGATACAAATATCAACTGTCGATACCATGACAAAATATTAGTGTTAAGTCCTAACTGGTAAGCAGTAACACAAATTGAACCTTTGCCCCGTGAGCGAATACAAATATAAAATCAGTCCGACCCTGTATCTGTTCCAGAATGTCAGATTTGATCATTGCTAAAATTACAGGGACCATCATTTTTATGTGGTAAACTGTGAATATATCAGCATGTTGCATCCTTCTCCTTTACAATTGTCATTGTTTATGTTATTATATTCTAGACTTCTTGACTTGTGAAATTGCATCATATATCAAGAGACATAGTATATTTTTTATAGATCTCTAATGTAGATATTTATATTGACAAGTTTTTAGGTTCATAGAAGTTAGACATATATATGTATAGTGTTTATATGTAGACATGTAGAGCCCTGTAGGTATTGCTGCAACAAAATATTCCCCGTTGTGGGATTGATAGTACTATCCTATCTTATATTCATAATAATCTGTATGTACACTGAAACCTGATTCAATGTCATTTCTTTTCCTCATGTAACTAATAGAATATTATTTTTCCCTGGTTCTCTAAAGATGCTCAGTGTTATGCAGGATTATGATGAACTTGCTGTACTTGAGGAAATCCAGCAGGAGCTGATGTCTCACGGTAATCCACTACTGTCAAGAGTGGGTTCATGCAGGCCATTTACTGGGACGTCATAGCTGAGGGTGTGTGGTCTGTCCTTGTTTCGCAGAAAGTGATATTATTGAGGAGTATGAGAGGAACCTGCAGTTTGAGGAGCAGTACATCTCATCGGTTGTGGAGGGACTGGATGAGACTCACGTCATCTGCCCCGTGTGTCGCACGTCAGTATGCCTTAAAATTTTCCCTGACCTTCAGCAAATAATATCAGTGTTTTTTTTGGGCTTCATTTAAATGTGTTTCTTGTATTTCTTGTGTCTGGCAGGAGAAACTTGAACATCAGCAACCAATTCATCTCCTGCTTTTGTGGACTGCACCTGAACACTAAGGTCCATTGACCTTCTTAAATTCCACTGAATGGTTAATGAGAAGAAGAAGATCATAATGGACAAATATTACTATTAATACGATTAGCATTTTTCTGTGTTGGAACAGAGTAGATAAAGTGAGTGGAAGCTTGGCCATTTAGGACATTTATGCTGCCCTCAGAAGTAAAGAAAACAAAGAAAAACATTCGAAAATTAGATATCTGGTCAAAAATATGAACAAAATGGGAATTCTCGGCATATTTGATCTGTGATTGTTCCCATGCTGTTTGCATTAGCCCCCTGATCTGACTCTGTAGTGCATGGGTCAAAGGGGGTGTGTATCTGGTGGATTAATATAACCTTGTCCTCCTTTTGGGAAAAACTAATTTTCCTAATTCTGTGTTTTAGAACAACATCACTCCGGACATCCTGAGGCACCTTCTCGATTCCAGAATGACAGAGCACCTGGAAAACTGCTGTCAAATCCCTGTTTTCTCCATAGCAGCTACCACAGACAGTTCCTCTTACTTGATGATAAGCTGCCAGGTAGGATGCCACAAGCGGGTGGTGTCAGCAGATAAAATCTGTCACTGTTCCTGGAAATGGACATTATGATTTTCTTAAAAAAGTGACTTGCATTTGCCCACATCTCTGCTGCTCTTCTGTTACTGGTAGGACATTTGAAATTTTTGCATCTAATGTTGTTTTTCTTCTGCTTTCAGGTGTGTGACTACCAGTCCATCGTCCTATAAACCATGCTGACTTACTGAATGTGCAATTTGATATTATTATACCAGTGGTATTTATGTTTTCTGATAATAAAGGCTATTTTTGTATGTAATATCTCTGTTTTAAACCAACAATCATCATAAATCTGTGTATAAAAGTATTTAAATTAGTTTGTATCATGCATTGTGTTTGAGCGGTGTCTGTGCGAAACTGTGTTGGTTTTAAAAAGCATCATCCATTTCCATTTGTAAAAAGCACTTGGAAATAATTAAAGCTATTTTGGCCGCATTAAAATGTCTTGACAAGTACAAAGCTGTTTGCGTCCTGTTTCTATAATACACACCACGGTGACAGCATTCTCTCTCATTTTTTTTTTTAAAACAAAGTTTATATTTAAATCAGCTCAAGGACGACTGTGGCCATGCTGTTCCGCCGGAGCCGTCATCTGATCCTTCAGCTCCTTGGTCCATGGTGTACATCGTGTAGCGCGTCCGTCCGACCGGCAGGGGGCGCGGCGGCTCACGTGACGGCCCGACCGGAAAGACAAGCGGCGCAGAGCGGAGCGGAGGCTTGGCAGGAAAGATGGCGGCCGCGGCGGTGGCTGAGTTTCAGCGCGCGCAGTCTCTGCTCGTGACGGACCGGGACGCCTCCATCGACATCCTCCACGCTATCGGTAAACGCGGCTGCCGCGGCCGGGCCGCCGCACGCATAGGCCGCCGGCGTCGGGGGTTGAAGGACGAGAGCCCAGGGCTGTGTGCTAAACCTGACAGCGTTGGGTTGGCAGGTTTTTTTTCCTCGCTGTGAGCAGGTAGCGGCTAGGCTAGGCTAGGCTAGGCTAGGCTAGGCTAGGCTAACCGGTCAGTTCCCCGCTAGCATGCAGGGTGAGTCAGCAGCGGCGGGCTAGCCGCTTAGCAGCCTAGCGGCTAGCCGAGGCTAGCGGCCGGTGCCATGCTGCTTTTTTTCCCCGACACAAACTGCTGTCAGCTGCCCGGTTCGCCTTAGCTTTTGTTAGCAGCCCCGCTCGTCCCCGACACATTAGGAAACTCAAAAGAGTGGAATCTTCGCCCGATGTTGTCTCACCCGTGGGTCATGAAAGTTTCTCTTCGCCTTTACCTTTTTCAGCCGACTCGATCAGCATGTCCTTAGCCAGACGGGCTCCTTGTCCGGGGGTATCCCGGGTTTGATTCAAGCCGTGTATGACCGTGTGAAACTGCTGCAGAGCTGACAGCCGAGTTGGGGTTGATTGAACATGTGCGTGTTTTAGTGAAGCGGGACATCCAGGACAGCGATGAGGAGGCGGTGCGCGTTAAAGAGCAGAGCATCCTGGAGCTGGGTGGACTGCTGGCCAAGACAGGACAGGCTGCAGGTAAGACCGTCTCCCCAAATGTCTCTGCACAGTGCGCGGTACAAAAAAAAAAAAAAAAAAGTGCAAATCACTGCTATTACGTGCTACGCGTTAGGGAGGCTGAGCATGAAATGATGTAGCCGCAAGCGGGATTGAGCAGCGAGCAGTTTCACTTTCGTATTTAAAGCGCACAGACGGGACATCGTTGATCACCTGTGCAGCAGCAGGAAGGCCTGCTGTGCGTGCAGAGAAGAATAAAATGTGGAGGAAAAATCCAGTCAAGGCTGCCAACTGGGATCCAGACTTTTTTTTTTCTCTGTAGCCTCCCCACCTCCTCCTCCTTTGGTCTTTATAGCTTCTGCTATTATGTCTACAGGGAAAGCTACTGTTTTCCCTGTTCAAATCAGTTTTGCACAGCTACTTAAAGTTTAGAAATCTATGTGACACACCAGTTGGGATCTGTGGAAAGAAAACCCCCAATTTCTTAAGCAACCCAACAGGTATTTATCCCATGATTATCCTAACGCAGACAAAGGAAAACATAGAAGTGCACCTGAAATAATCTGCTGCTGGGCCAAACAGTTTAGACTTTGCCAGCTAATTTCTGCAGGATTCTTATTTTTCAGCTCTTGATTTCTGTTTAAGTTCCTGTATTTTATCCCCATTTTCATCACTGGGCTCACACTTGTGTTACATTTAAAATGCTGAGTGCTGAGAAATACAGTATGTGATGAAACGGAGTTAAGATGGCCACATGCTGAGTAAAACAACAGTCTCATCGAATTCAGGTGGACTCGGAATGATAAGTTTGGTGCTGTCAGAACAGTGAAAGTGCTGGAGGTGGTGGTCTGACCTCGCTATCAGTAATCCAAGACATTTAAGTTTATTTTGAAAGTTTTCTTTTCCATCTGCAACACTTTTAGAGCTTGGGGGCCTGCTGAAGTATGTCCGCCCCTTCCTGAACTCCATCTCCAAGGCCAAGGCAGCCCGGCTGGTTCGCTCTTTACTGGACCTCTTTCTGGACATGGAGGCTGCTACAGGTCAAGAGGTGGAGCTCTGTCTGGAATGCATCGAGTGGGCAAAAGTGGAGAAGAGGACCTTTCTCAGACAGGCGCTCGAGGTGAGCCCTTTGCCACAGCCTCCCCCCATTTGTTTTAGTAAATTAACTTGCTATTAAATGTACGCATACGTCATCATACAGATGTTATTTTCAGAGATTTTTCTAATCTGGATAATTATTTGCACTCTGTCAACCTTTAAAACAGTGTGTTCTGGCCTTCAAATGTCTCTTGGGCGATAGATTCAGTCTTCTCTGCCCTGCCCTGGACACATGATAGCTGACGGTTGTTTGAATGATTTCCGTTTGGATGTGTCCTTCTCTGGCTCCTCAGGCTCGGCTCATCTCATTATACTTCGACACTAAGTGCTACCAGGAGGCCCTTCAGCTCGGTGAGTGTCCCAGCTCGACATTTCCAGATTGGCAGGTTATATTTAGTTTACATCATCTGAACTCAAATCATCAAAATTCAGCTCATGTGCAGAAGTTTCACTGAGTATGACCTTGGTCTTTAGGCATTGAATGTTGCATTTTTGTGAAAAATAGACACATCTCTCGCATGATTATTATGTCAGAGGTGCTTGCAGTTGGGGGGAGGGATCATTTGTATTGAAGTCAATGATCCTGTTAGGAAGGTGTGTTTTCTTTGCAGTAACAGGAGATGGTCAGAGTGGGCTCTAATGTTAAGATGTGATTGGATTGAAATGACACAGTAACTATTTTATCTTCCGTGTGAGCTCCTCACTGCCTCAGATGTGTGTTTGCTGTTAACACCTTAGGTCATGTTGGGTTTAGTTTGAATTTTATGTCACAAACTGTCCTGATGTTCAACCATTTCCCAAGCTTGAAACCTCTGCATTCACCTTTACAACAGTGTCCAAAGTAACATTTACCATTTTGTTTCAAGGTTGTTGTGGCGTTCAGATGGGTGTGATTCTTAATAATGCTTTGTTCTCCAGGCTCCCAGTTGCTGCAAGAGCTTAAGAAGATGGACGATAAAGCCTTACTGGTGGAGGTTCAGTTACTGGAGAGTAAGACGTACCACGCCCTCAGCAACTTGCCCAAGGCTCGCGCCGCCCTCACGTCAGCCCGGACGACTGCCAACGCGATCTACTGCCCCCCGAAGCTGCAGGCTGCTTTAGATATGCAGTCAGGTATGAAGCCCTGGTGCCCCCTGACCTGTTTCCCCGACCATGCTGACCTGCTGACGCATGTTTGTGCTTGCAGGTATCATTCATGCAGCAGAGGAGAAAGACTGGAAGACGGCGTATTCCTACTTCTATGAGGCCTTTGAAGGCTACGACTCCATCGACAGCCCCCGAGCCATCAAGGCGCTCAAATACATGCTGCTGTGCAA
Source organism: Lagocephalus sceleratus (assembly GCA_911728415.1). Lineage (NCBI taxonomy): Eukaryota > Metazoa > Chordata > Actinopteri > Tetraodontiformes > Tetraodontidae > Lagocephalus > Lagocephalus sceleratus. The sequence goes on along the minus strand of CAJVRN010000111.1, from coordinate 640,460 downwards.
AATCATGCTCAATGCGTGAGTAGTGTGCGATCTCACACACACACACGCGCGCGTATGCTCTGTGCTCACCTACAGTCATGATTAATACACTGAATAAACTTGTTTTTCTGTTGCAGGCCGGAAGATGTTCAGGCCCTCATCAGTGGAAAGCTTGCTCTGCGCTATGCTGGCAGACAGGTATCACATTTAGTTCTAGCGGGTTTAAATGCACCCGTTATCCAGTCATAACTTTATTACCAAGCTAGGCACAGGAGGACATTAGGCCGAGATAAAGAGCTTTATAGTGGAGTCTCTGATTTATTAAATCGTACATGAAATAAGTTCCCTCATCTAATTGCTTTGTTGACGGAGGGTTAGGTGATATTCCTCAATCCACAGAGCAGTTTACTGAGTAAATATAATTGCAGCTCAATCCAATTTAAAATAAGTCCAGCCAGGATTGTAGTGGTGGAGAATAATAATCTTTCCTTATGAGTGAACTGTCTCATCAGAGTATGAGGAGTGTGGTTTCTCCTTTCCTGCCAGGCTATGGAAACAGTTTGTCTGCCCTAAAGTCTCCTGGTTGCATAAAACAAACATCAAACCCATTCAGTCATCATGACTCTGTGTTACTCGTTTACTCTGTCAGAGCTTGAAATTAAGCAAATAGAAAGTTATTATTTTCAAAAACATAATCTTGTTATTTGTCGCGTTACCATCATACAGCGCCTGTCAGTCAGCACATCTAACTGATGAGCCACAGACTTTGCTTGGGATCGGTCTTTTATTTAGAACTCACCTCCTGATGTTAATGTTTGTTTTTTCTAGACAGACTCGCTGAAGTGTGTGGCATTAGCCAGCAAGAACCGATCTCTGGCAGATTTTGAAAAGGTTCGTCTTCACGTGTTCATATCCAGTAAGGATCTCTGGATTCTATGTGTTCCAACCCCCTTTGGGATTAAAATGTGGTTCCCCTCATTCTTCTAAAGGCATTAACAGAGTATAAAGCAGAGCTGAGGGACGACCCCATCATCAGCACCCATTTGACCAAGCTGTACGACAGCCTGTTGGAGCAGAACCTCATCAGGGTCATTGAACCTTTCTCCAGGGTCCAGGTAACCCCTCAGACATCAGGAAACCTCCCTCCTCTTTAACTGTTGATATACAAGTTAAATGCAGTAGTGGTTTGTGATGACTACTTATATTGATTATCAGTAAACAGCTGTTTTTAGTCTTTATCTTTTCTAGGTTTGGGTACTTTTCAAATTCCTTCAGTTTTGTTTTAGTTGTTGAGGTGATAATTCTATGTTGATCCAACATGTTGCAATATTCTGAGAAACACATAGAAAAACAGAGCTTTGCTTCTGCTGCATCCATATTTTCTATTCTAATCTGATTTTAATTAAAATAGGTCCATCACACATTTCATCATGCTTTTCACTCTTCTCTTTTCTAGTTAGCACACATTTCTTCGCTCATCAAACTCCCTAAGGTAACATTTACTCCCTCTTGTTTGCCGTTGGACTGTAGAGTCTAGCTCACATTTTTTATTTAATATTAAATTGTGTTGTTATTTTGTGCCCTGTAGAGAGAAGTGGAGAGAAAACTATCTCAGATGATTTTGGATAAGAAGTTTCATGGTATGTGTGTTTTTTTTATTTCTTTTGGTGTAACAGTGAGAAAGGGATTCATTAGAATTCTCATCATCCCAGGTATTTTGGACCAAGGGGAGGGTGTGCTGATTGTCTTTGAAGAGCCGGTGGTGGACAAGACCTACGAAGCTGCTTTAGAAACGATACAGAACATGAGCAAAGTGGTGGACTCGCTTTACAACAAAGCCAAGAAGCTCACATAAGGTGAGTTTCAGATAGTTTCAGACTTGAGTTCATTTCAGCTATACAACTGGGCTGCTGACTTAAAGGCAGTCTTTTGATGATGGCAGTTTATTTCTGTGAGTGCATTTAGATAGGGAACTTTATGTAACCTAACTTCTGAAGTAGTTCGCTTACATAAAGTTCATGTGTACGCCATACTTCGATAGAATGGACCCAGATTAGCCCAAATGCAGCCAGAATACCGCACCCAGATAGCTGAACTACGAGTTCTGCGGATCAGCTCCAGCATTCCATTAACATTGTGCTCCTGGTGGCACTGAGGTTCCTCAAAAGAAGAACATGCAAACTCCAAGTAGTGAAACATAAAGTCCTCCTTGGCTGACATCACTTTACCTGTGGCTGCTACTTCATTTATTTACTTTTTTTTTGACAACTCTTTACTTGTTCATGGACTGGTGTAGTGACGTCAAAGGTCCACAGGTGGGGCCCACCAGGATAAAGTAAAACAAAAACCCCGCCTAGTGGGGGAGGAGGCTTGACTCCACCCATAATCCACCTTCTGCAAACTCCTTTGTAAAAGGCAAATCTGGTTACATAAATTATGCACGCCAATCCAGCGAAAGGTGTAGTCCAATGTTGATGCGCATATAAATGCACTGTGTTGGGAGCCTCCCACTCTCGACTAACCCCCCAGTTTCATCAGTACTCTGAATGAGAGTATTTATTTGTCCGTTGACCAGTAGAAATGTAATCAGATGGTTAATATTTTCAAGACCTTACGTATGAATAATAATCTTTCTTACACAATGTCTACATTGTGTTTAACTATATTAAAATCTTTGGACTTTAAACTTCATAATTCCACATTTCTAAGGCCAATAAATGTTGTAATGCTCTTATATTTTGCTCTTATATTTATATTCCCAGTAGGCCAGATGTTTACATATTGAACAACTTTAATTGGCTCAAAGGTATCTTCTCACAAAGATGGCGGGAATGCTCTGTACAGCAATACATGCAGGAATATTGCCTTATTATTGGCTTCATCCTCACATGGTATCACATGTGAGGATGAAGCCAATGTGTTCCGCCCACATGTTTTTGGTTTGTAACATGTAAATATGGATGGTGCCGATGATCAGAATATAACTCAGTTCATATCGTTCCCCTGGAGATCCAGGCCTCTGTGTATTTCTGAATGAACACGTTAATAATGTCTTCAACTCCTGGGTCAGGCCTTTTGGCCGGCACAGAATGACTGGCCCTGATCCGGTCCAACTGGTCTGTATAAATGCAGGAGTAGATCCTCTTTCAGTTAGCTTATCTGGGTGTGTTAGTCTGACATTAAACTTCAATTTTAGCCAAATGAACATGTTAACACACGCTTTAAAATCCAGTTTTATCCAGACTGACCCAATATGCCCTGGGTTTGTGTGTGGATCACCTGTGGTGTGGTGCAGCAAGGCCTCCCTGAGCAGAGCTCATGCCCCCCTCTTTCACCCCCCCCCATGGACAGTCAAGGGAGGCCGTGGTCGGTTATGTGATGTGGCAGCAGCTTTTACAAATAACTGAGCTCATAAATCCTCCTGGAACAAATCAGAAAGACCACTCTTGTTCACCGCTTACATCTTACCTCCAGCCCCACACAGTCCTGAGGACCTGGTTGCTTTTTTTAAGATCTGGGTGTTAAATCTCTTCCTCCTGTGTCCTCTTGTCTCAGAGAAAGCGAAACCATCGGCTCCGCCTGGAGTGACGAGGGCCAGTCACATTCCTACCAATCGACCGCTCAAACCCGGAAGGGACAAGGGAAGGAGGGCGAGGAGATGAAGAACAGTTGAAGAAGCAACAAACCCGCTGCCCACAAAGAGAAACCAACTTTGTTGACTCGCTCCTCTGCTCTCCCTCCCGTCCCCTCCTCTTCCTCCAGCCTGAGGGGGGACTGATCTGCCACAAGGTTCTTCTCCCTGTGAACAATTCATGGCGCCGTGCCTCCTCCTCTGCTCCTTCCCTGGTTTCTAATGTAAAGCTGGACCAGTTTTCTTCTCCTCTCCGTTTCTCTCCGCACTGGCCATCAGGGAATCTTGTGATATAAAATACATAACATGAAAAAGATCCATATGCAGTACATCTACATCCATGTATTATACATATAACAGCTCTGAGAGGCCATCCAGGATGGACACGAGTTACCTTACTGGATTCTACCTGCTGACCAGCCCTGAAACTGACTGAGAGTCCCTGCACAGCCACTGCAATCTCCGCCCCCCCACCCTCCCACACTTGTTTAACCACGAGTGATCTCACTGGAATTCCGGGATTGAATGACCACGCACGGGACGTTGCTCCTCCGCACACTCGAGACGACACCACAAGAATGTCTGTCATCACGGTGGGGATCTCTTGGGTGCACCCCCCCCCCAACCCCTCAGCGGTCCCACTTCCCGTTTGTATATTTCCACCCACCCCCCCCCGCTCACGTCAGACCTGGTGACGTCACGCCGTCCCTGTTAATTTTTTTTTGTTCTGTTTTTTTAATCATGTTTCAGAGAAAGAAGGTCTCTCTGAGAGCTTCCGCTGCTTCCTTCCTGACCGAAGCAGGATAATTGGCGTTCTGAGGTGTTTTGCGTTCTGTCGTGCAGAAAAAAGGGAGGCATTCGCAGAGAAGGAAAAAAAAAAAGTCAATATGTACATTTTTGGGAACTTAATTTTGCAAGGACTCAAGGGTTATAATACATGAAGAAAGACAAACGCTAATAAAAAAAAAATCAACTTTGAGTTTGTGTACGACTCTGATTCCCGATGAGATGACGAAAACAGGGATGGGAACCGTTCGACGTGTTCAATCATGTTGCGCTGCAGTCACGTCAAGAAGTGTTTTTGTCTAAGAAAGGTTAATCCCTCTAAAAATATCCGGTCTGGATACAGAAAAGACGCGTGTGAGGCGAGTTTTCGGTTCTGTGTCGGTAAACAGTGACGATGCTGCGATGCGCTCCTAATCCCTGGGTTAAATGTCACAGCATCCCAGCCAGGGTCGATCTGTCAGGATTAAACTACTCCTGAGTGGAGGGGGGAGTTGGAGCCTTTAATAAACGGAATTCTGCTGCGAACGCTGTGAGTTCAGGTACAGGTCAGAGACGGCCCGTTTCCAGGAACTGCGAAAGGCTTTCCTCTGGGATGCTCTAAAACGAGGAGAGGTTTCGAATCGCGTCACTTGCACCAGTGTTTTGGAATGGTTTGGACGGGGTCGTGTTTACCACGCTGTTGCATCAGCTCTGCTTTTAAAAACACTCTTTGGGATCCCAATGCTGTAATTTAGCACCCTGACCCCCCCCCCATTCTTGCACGTTGAAGGATCTCGGATAATCAACACTTCAATATGTGTTATATATACAATAAGTCATTGTATGTTTCATGATGGGCCAAACTTTCAGGCGACATACTGGGACAGCAGACGGACCAGTTCAGCACCCAGACACTTTTTTTTTATGGAGCCACGGTGCTGCAAGACATTTACAATGTGGTTTGGCCGAAACGAGACAAAAAAAAACTTTCCCTGGAAAGGTCAGCTTGCATTGAGACTTGGATGAGATTTTAGATGCGGGGATGAGTTTTCCAAAGCGTTTTGCGAGCCCGTGTAGTGATGAACCGCGCGGAATAACCACGGTTTTAAGGTTTGGCTGCAGCCTGATGGGGCAAAGGTCGCGATTTGGTTTGCCTCCATGCCCATCGCCATGGAGATATCTTTCCAGATTTTCCAATTCAAATGATGATGTTCTGGTAAGAAGAGGCACACATGCATGCTGTGAAACTGTAGATCTGCATGTGAGATGTCCTAACCTTTGACAGTTTGTGTTACCATGGTGATAGTGGCGGGGAATGAATATAATGGTGATGATCAGAATGCAATTTATTTATCCTTTGGTGGTTCCTTGTGGTTTCCATGGCCTCCTCTTTGATTATTGAGTGCACTGAATAATTTTCTTGGCTTTAAAAAAAACAAAACTCAGATTTGTTAAAAATTATTTTTTCTTGCGGAGTCTCAACAGCGACATCTAGCGGTAATATTGTGACGGTTGAATTAACGAACCAAGGGGCCATCTAAGGATATTTTAAACGACACAGAGTGGGAACGGGGCATTTGAATATTATAACTCATTTGGATGAAACTAAAAATGAGTTCTTTGAAATGAGAGTTGAGACAAATTGATTCTTCAGCAGTGTGTGTGTGTGTGTGTGTGTGTGTGTGTGTGCGTGTGCCAGGGAAAGCTTTTGGGGTTTTATTGCAGGTTTATGGACACTGTTTACCCTCCCCGGGGCATGGGAGAATCCCGGGGCTCAAGTCAACACATGTAAAGCAGGAAAAGCTTTGGAAAATGAAGCTCGATGAACAGTAAATAACTCCCCACTTCGGCCGTATTTGCATACGAATGCGCCGCAGCACCGCGGGGTTAATGCGTAAACATTCCTTATCACAACAGCCATTATGCGCGGCGCGGTGGGCTGAAACTCGGGCGCGATGTTAAGTCTCCAAAAGGTGAACGCTTGGAGACTTTACTGGCTTTACCAGCTGTTTATGTGCCGTGGCGCAGGTCTGAGAAGAGGCTTACTGGAGGTTTCTGTGGGGAGAAGAAGGGAGCCAGACAGGCGACAGTCGGCACTGTCTTGGCCCCAGGGCAGAGTCAGGAGCGAGCGAGCCAGCCAATGGGAAGGAGACGTTCACTCCCCTTCGTCCTGCCCGGCTTGACTAAGCTCGGCGCACCCTGTAATTACCAGCTCTAGTTGGGTTGGGCGCCGCCACGGTGGACAACCCGGGTGCTGCGGCGAGGGAGGTTTGGGAAGCTCCAGACTGCGCGCACGTCGCTGGCGGCACGGAGGTAACACACTAAAGCTCGGAAGAATGAACGGGCAATCGTCACCTGCCTTCGAAGACAAGAAACCCTCACTCCACGTCGCCGGGAACTCCATCTCGGCCGCCAAGAGCTCTCCGACCCTGGTGGAGAACTCATCCACGGACATGGGCTTCTACAGCGGCCAAGGCGCGCACCACAGCCCGCAGGACTTCTTCCAGCAGCAGCAACAGCAGCATCAGCAGACGTACTCGGCTCAGCACATGAACCCGTACGCGTACCACCACTACAATCTGAACGGACTGGGTCCCGGCGGCGCATATTCGGTCGGCAAGGCGGAGTACCCGTACCCTCATGCGGGATACAGGGAACACGGCGCTTTCAGCAGGGAGGTGCAGCCAGCGCTGCAGGACGACGGTGAGTCCCTTACGGTCGTTGATTCAGGTTTTGAAAATGGATTTCTGTGTTCCCCGAGCGACGTTTGGTCGTCGCCACTGAAGATCCTGTGCACCACCGGCAGCGGGTGCACGGCATGCGCTCCCGTCCGGCTACCTGAAGGCTACGGTTGCGCACGAGTTTTACGCACGAGAGAAAAGTCGGCATTTGCCTTCTGTATTCAGTTTGACATGAGTCTAAGAGTTGAGGTTTGAAGTGAATTCCGCAACGGTGACAACAATCGCGAGGGGTTAGGAGTGTAGGAGAAAGAGCCGCGGATGGTTTGGGTCCAAACCTGGGCTCGGAAATCTGGAAAGTTTTCAAATGTCAGAGGATCTGGTCCTGATTTGGCTGGAGGAACTGGGGGGGGGGATCAACTGCTTGCGTTGCACCCTTGGCTGCACCCTTTTCGGATGACAAACACAAACGCGAGTGGGTGCCAAACGGTGTCAGAGAAAATAACGTTTCTAGAGAAAGATCGGGCGTTAATTCAATTTTGGAATGCCGCGCTCGGAGCTTTCACCATGTTGGCAGGCCCAGTGCGGCTGGAGCTTCCTGGCACGTCTTGGGTGCACTGAACACTGAGCTGCGACGGCTAAAAGGTGAAAATACTGAGTAAACCTCAACTCTACACCCCCCCCTCCCCCAAAAAAAAGGCACATTTGAAAGGACGAACATCTTATTGCCCCCCCCACCGTGTTTCATTGTTTTAATTAACTGAAAAGTGTAAAGCGAAAACAACAGCCAGAACTTAGAACTTAACAGACTGGTCTGTGTTACGTGGTTTTGACATTCCAGCCTGTTGGAAGCTGGCTTCTTTTCGGCCTTCAGGGACTTTGGCCCTGAGCCACGCTCTTCAGGTGTCACGACATGTCAGTCAGCCTTGGCCTTTGAATCATCCGACAACAAGGATTCCTCCTCGTCGCATCAGGCTTTGGGGCCGCCACCGTGCACACGGACAGGAGCACATCTAATAAATGGGCACCGCAGGCGGAGAAATGACACCCTCGGAGGCCTTCGACTTCAAAAATTCAGTATACAGACAACAATAAAACAACTTGTGAATAATAAACACAGACGGCAAACATTTTGAATATTCACTTTTTTTGTACTTCTATATATGTGTTGCTCAAGTTGACCTCTAACCCCTCATCCAAACCCTATAAGTTGCAGAGAAATGCATGTAGATTGGTCAAGATTATTGAGAAATGCATATGGAACTCTATCTTTTCATATTTCTCCCAGTTCTCTGGGTAAATGACACAGTCACATCTCCTTTAATAACCAAAACAGACAGGTTTGTGATCAACCGCCTTTGCTCACTGTACGGGTGACATGCACAAACGGGCCTCGGGGCAACATGAAAAAGCACCTATAAATCTCTGTCTCCCCTCCCAGCTGTGGGACACTCAGACCAAAATTATAAGTCCAGAGTGCTGCTGGAATTTCTTTGAAATGTGGACTCGTACCGGCTCCGGCTATTTTTGACCCACGACTTCTCCGCACAAATTAGCCCGTGGAGACCCGACAAACTTCCCTGGGTGAAGGAATAGTGTCTCCGATGGATCGGGAGTGGAGTGTTAATGCACCTAAATGCTCCGGTCATTTACTACAGCTTGAGGTTAATTATACCTAAGTGTTTTAATATTCTGCTCCTACCCAGGTTCTTGAGCCGCACTTTCATTGTTCAGCCCTTGATTTAAATGCTTTAGTTGTTATATGCTGCTTTGAAGATCCCTTGTTGTGTCTTGCATTTAAATTGGATTTCATTTTTTTTAAAGGGGAAAGACATTTAAAAGTATGGATGGATTTAAGGAAAATGTAGCAGTATTATTTGTTTTGTTTTTTTCATTGAATTCACATCAAGGTGAATTCCTTCAACAGAAAAGATTTTTTAAACACTATATTATCATTATTTTGACAGCTTTCATATCCACTGGTGGACCTAATATCTTTTCCAAGTATTCTCTTGCTTACGTATTTGTTTGTTAATTAGATAGAACATTTATTTAGATGATACAATACAGTCTGTGCTTTTAAATGTGTATACATTCACTTTAACCCTTTTTAATCCATTTTTAAAAGAAATTAAATCAATTAGAATTATAGTCCATGATGGAGGATGCCCAGGTCATCATATCAGACCATTAATTTTAATTTGAATTATTGTTCAACAATACAAAAAAAGTTAAAATTACTCTCCACAGAAAGTATTTTGGCTTTTTCCAATGTAATTTCTGTTCAAAGATAAGTTTCAGCCTCTTTTTACATTGGAATGAAGAAAACAATGAGATCCATCCCCACTATCAGGTTTCCATGGTAATCACATATTTGACAATATTTCATGTGCGTTTTTATGTCCAGTTAAAGAGGAGCCAGACACCGAGGTCCGGATGGTCAACGGGAAGCCGAAGAAGGTGCGCAAGCCCCGGACCATCTACTCCAGCTACCAGCTGGCAGTGCTGCAGAGGAAATTCCAGTCGGCCCAGTACCTGGCCCTGCCGGAGCGAGCCGAGCTGGCGGCACAGCTGGGCCTCACCCAGACACAGGTCAGATCAAAACGGTCTTCTGCTCCCACTCAAACCTCACTCACGCGCCACGGCATCAGTAACGAGACTCACGGCTGACTCCTCGGAGCAATGCCGAGCGTTTTTTTGGGAAGATCTGCAAACACAAAACGACACAGAAGCAACTCTAGAGATCCGGACTGATCATTCAGACCTTTTGATGCATTTATTGCACGTTCATTCTTGTTTGTTCTGCTGTAAAAGGACGTCTCAGCTTGATAGTAACTAATCCTGTGGTGGATCCGGTGATTACTTACAAATCTTTTAAACCTCCAAAGAAGGCTCCCTCAGCTCTGGAGCGTGCAGTAACACTCCCTTTTCAGTTCCATCAGCGGGCTTTAATGTTTTGGGGCAGTTTCACTGCATCTCTGCTGCTCGACAACTGCACTTGAACCCCGCACGGTTAAAAATGGAGAATATTCACTGTAACAGGTAGAAAAACCAAACAGAGTTTAAAAAAAAAAAAAAAAAATCTGGAATGGCTCGGGAAGCACAAGACTTCTGCCGAGACACATGACTGTTGTGTTAATGTGCTCGTGCCCCACGCGCAGTCTGAGGTCCATGCACCAACCTCCTGACCACATCTCTGTTTGGCTCAGTCGTGATCAGGGCTGACACGTTCTGTTAGGCAAGTTCAGAATTCCTGATCCCACAAAAATCCAAATGGTTTGAACCAGAGGTTGCGAAAATTTGAAAACGAAAGTTTTTTTTGGCGATTTTTGACGTCACCTTCTTTATTCGCAGGTCAAAATCTGGTTCCAGAACCGCCGCTCGAAGTTTAAGAAGCTCTACAAGAATGGAGAATTTCCACTGGGAGATATTCCTCTAGAACACAGCCCAGACGCCAGTGATTCCATGGCCTGCAACTCTCCTCCGTCTCCGGCTGTGTGGGAAAACAACATCAGCAACACTAACAACAACAACAACAACAACAGCAGCAGCAGCGGCGGCGGCGGCGGCAACAGTCGCAGCAGTGGCGGCGGCAGCAACGGCGGCGGCAGCAACAGCGCAAACAGCATTGGCGACACGAGTAATGCGATGCTCGTTCCGGCCACCAGGGGGCAGGTTCCTTATCCGTCCTTGGCCGAGTCCTCGCAAGCCTGCATGGGAGATTACTCGCATCAGAACTGGTACCAGCAGCAGCAGGGCGCGCACTTAGGGCTTCCCCACCCGGGCCCGACGCACCTCCCGCCCCCGTCGGCGCCTTCGGCCCCACAGAGCATGGGGGCGGTGTACTGATCCCAGACTCGCAGCATTTTCCGGATGCTTGCAGGTGTCCCTGCGACCGGAGACGCCTAGCAGGCTCCGCCGATGGCGAGTCGTGCGTGCAGCGAAATCGGCTGCGCTGCAGTCAAAGGCCCCGATTGATTGGCGGTCACGTCAACCCCACCACGCCCCCACCGCCGCCTCCCGGCGAGCGGCTCGTAACCGGGGGCCCGCACACACCAGTCTAATGGGTGCTGATGTTGTTGATAGGTGCATTCTAAATTTGACCACACGAACAGCTGGAAGGAAATACCCCCACCCTCGCTTTATCTCTTTAGATGCTTGATCTGGGCTTGACAGATGAAGAGAGCCCTGCTGGGGTTTTATCCGAAGGGGTGGGGGGTTGGTCCATCATTTTTAGTGTTCCAGCTGTTGTCACGGTGTTTATTTTAATGGCCAATTAAAAAAAAAATTAAACCTCTTAAATGTGCCAAGCGTTCCGATACCCCCCCCCCCCACTGGTGTGTACTAAAGCACGCACCCATTAAGCCATTTCCTTTTCCCACGAAAACACGTTTTCTCCTCAGAGCGACGGCATTTACCGGGGTCCTTCGGCCCTCGAGCATTGGCCTCCGTTCTCCTTGGGTTCTATGGGGGGGGGGGGGGCCCTCTGTGCTCCACAGACTCCGCCCACAGTCCAGACCCAGTGCCAGGGCAAATCGCTAGAGGGGGCACGGGTATTTTGAGGGCGGGCTTGGGAGTTAGTCTACTTTTATCATCTGCTCTACTTCAGCATTCCATCAGGCGGGCCCAGGGATCAAGATGGGCGGGTCCGTCCTGCGCCCCCCGCCCCTTGACGCCACAGTCCCAACGCGCGCTCGGTAGATTTTCAATGTGATTTCCAAGGGGGGGGGGGGTAAGGACTCCAGGTTTTCCAAGCCAAAGCCAGTACGTGTCGTCATAGTGAGACATAACTTAAAGGCTGATTTAAACTAATAATAACCTGAGACACTGAATCGATCCCCGAGGGGAGGGCAGAGCTGGATTTGCTCTGCGGACATCATCATGGTGGAGGATTGTGTTCTGTAGCTCCAGCACCTTTTCCATGTTTTGATATTCTGTGAACTGCTTGTATATCTGGAGGGAGTGTCGAGCTGCATACGGACCCTGAGGTTGGCTTGAGTCTAACACCATGGGTCTAGTCGAACATCTAACTAATGTGGGAGCAGTGACCTGCGAACAGCCTGAATAGCAGCCGAGTTGGAGGAGGACAGCTGAAAGCTTTTCGGAAAGACCAGAAATCAGAGAGCGACGATCAACCAAAGAAAGGAAAGGTAGAACGTGTGGGCTGCTCCATCTCCTCAACGGTTCCAACGGGAGGGAGACGGCAGCTCCCTTCTCTCCGTTTCGGAGGATCTATGCCAGTCGATAACTTACAGCAAATTCCATTTGGTTTGCACCCCCCCCCTGCTCCCCCCACCCAAGTGGAAACCTTTCTCGCTTTGAGAATGCTCTATTATTTATGAGACACATAAAATGCGTGACATAAAAACAGCAGAAGCCATTCGGCTACCGCTCTCCGACTACCTGGTAGCGATCTCTACACAAATCCAGAGCTCACAAAAAAACTACAACGACTGATACTGCGGTCGCATGATTTAAAGCTTAACCGATGATTTAAGGCCCAACTAGAACAAAACCGCCAATGTGCCTGTTTTAAAACTGTACACTTCAAGGGGAAAGAAAACCGTATCAGCAGCCTGAGGTCTTCATCTAATTCTGTCCCATATGTGACTCTGACCCTGAAATAATAGGCCAAGTGAGCTGTCAGTAAACAAAAACTAGTTGTACATATACTGATGATGTACTCAGGTCTCCTATTTATAGTTTGTAGGTGAAACTTGCTTTTATTGTTGAGAATTTGCAAAGACAATAAAATGTTATTTTGAACTGCATTAATGTTTTATTAAACACACACACACACACACACACACACACATCCATGTACTTCTTTGTGACTTTCATAGATTTTTCAGTTCCTTACGCTAACTGTTCCAAAGAACCCTCTAACCTTGACCTCTGACCCCAACCTAAACCCAGTTCTAATATCAACCTTAAAATCAGGTTTGGACCCTCAAACAGACCTTTGAAGATGTGAGGACCAGCCACTTCTTAAAAAAATCTCCTCATTTTGATAGTAAATTGCGGATTTTGCTAGTCGCTGTGTAGCAAATAGAGGAACGCACACACACACACCTGTTGTGACATTCAGGACTCGATGTAAAGATGCAAAGAAAAAAAACCACAAAACCAAAATACGCAACCCTTGGTGCTGACGCGGAGCTCTCTGAAGGACCAACAGCACCTACGCGGTCTGATGCCATACGCAGGCAGCGCGCCGCAGAGGCCGTGGGAGGCGACGGCCCGGCAGACACTCTGGAGTCTCTGGATGTTAATAACACACCGCCGACACAGGGAGACGGGCGCGCGGCGCTTTCATGTGGCGCACGCTTGGAAAGCAGGAGGAGGCGCGCGCACGCACGCACGCGCGCGAGCAACCGAGCACGCAGGTTAACCAGCAAAGAGAGAGCACGATGACAAGGGGGAGCTAAACAAAACAAGCTCACCGTACCTGTGAGAGAGTCCTGGACGGGCGCAGTTCATCTGGAAACATCTGGAACATCTGGGGTTAGTGGGTTTGTGAATGGGGGGGGGGGGGTAAAGGTGGGAGAGGATCCAGGTCGGTGGTGAAGTGAGCACACGATGACCCTGACCCTGTGGTGTCTCCTCCACACGTATGTGTGTTGTGACTTTGTGTGAAGCAGCAGGTCTCAGGGGCGCAACGCGGCGTCCCGCGGATTCCTGCGCCGGGGGCCCGCGACTTGGACGCGTCGGGGGAGGAATGCGCGCAAGCCAGGCAGGAGACGGGAAGACGGGGGCCGGCGGAGACTTGTAAGAACATGTGATCTGGTGATCCACAACAGGAGGAAAACAACAAAAAGGAAAAAGAACAACACGACATTGGCAGATGCACGGTTACTGATATGCAAACACTCCTGGGGTTTGGGGTGGAGACGGGCGGTGGGACAGGGCCCAGGCCGGGGGGGGGCGAGGATGAGGCTCCTCTCCCCAACTGACGCCTCGCACCCAGAACCTCTGGAGGAGAGCCTCCAGCACGCCGGGCCCTGAAACAAGCCCCCGAGTGACGGAATATCAATTCAAGGAGGTGCGGTAATCGATGCTCACAAACACACGTACACAGACGCGTGCACACGCACGTGCTCGGACGCACGCACATATACACACACACACACTCACACACATTCGGGACGCCGCGCTTCACTAAGCTTCATTAGTGTGTTTGCTTTTTATTTTTTAACACAGCAAGGGTCACATTTAACAAGCAAATATAAAGTGACCCCTGATGTCTGCAATTTCTTTTAATTAATGCATCCTCTCCCTCTCTCTCTCTCTCTCCCTCTCTCTTTCTCTCTCTCTCTCCTCCTCCCTCTCTCTTCTACTGCATTGGGGTGTGTGTGTGTGTGTGTGGGGGGGGGGGGCATGCTGTCATTTGCCCAGTAGCAAACTGGTTTTATAGCCGTTTTTTTGTTTGTTTTGTTTTACATAGTTGTCCTCCCACAACTCCTCCAGTTTTCTTCACACTTCCTCTCTGTGCTGGTTTTTCTACTTCAGCAGCAGCAGCAGCAGCTCATCTGAGCAGTTAAGCACCGAGGCGATAACCGCACTCTTGTCAATTTGACGTCTATAATGAGCCATTTCGTGAACCACAGAATGCAATTTGTAAATCTGTAACGTTCATAATTTTTTTGACACACGTGCAATATTTGTGCAATAATCTAATAACCGTTGCAGATCTGGGGTACCGGGGCGGTTGTGATGTGACCTGGAGCTTGTTGCGTTTTCAGCTCTTGCCGATAATAAGAACGGCCACCAGGGGGAGGGGGCCTGCTGGAAGTAAACAAGTCCTCTCTGTTAGCAGTTTTGTGCACATGAGGCACTTTTACTATTTTATTTTACTGGCTTTTCAGCAGACAGCGCTGCATCGTCACACTCCCTCTCACCACAGCCCGCTTTCATCCACTTCATTAAGACAATGCTACGTGTGAGGCGTCTGAGGAGCAAAGTATTCCATAAAACTCCGCTGCACAAACTTGACCAGAAGCAACAGGATGCATCACCAAGTAGCAGATTAAATTAGTCGGGGCCCTTCTGAAAAAAAAAAAAAAAAAAAAAAATTCGAAGTGTCTGCTTTCCAAAAGAGCTTTTTGATCCTTGTTGGGGGTCCAGGGGAGATAATCACACAAGGGCTCCTGACGTGTGCAGGAAGTTATCCTGTGTGAAAAAGTTCTTCACTGCGTTGAAAAGGAACATTATTATTGGTGTAAGGCTGTCCAATATTTAATGCTAATATGCTCATTGAGGATTTTGTCATTAAATAATGAATATTTTTGTAATTTACAGAACTTAATTTAAACAAGGTTTGTGGAGGGTTCAGGTTTCGAAACAGTTGAAGATTGGTCAATTTTAAATATAAATGGAATGTGATTTGAAGGCACACACAGATACAAAAAAATCTTATATTTAATTAGAATTAAACTAAAAATATTTTGGTATTGTTGCTGTAATTATAGCTGTTACTGTTATAGATGTTTTCCCATCCATTAACATCTTCTACCACTTAGTCCTCCACAGAGGTTCGCGGGGGGAGACTGGAGCCTATCTCAGCTTACACTGGGTGAAGGCGGGGTCCATCCTGGACTGGACACCAGAGCTGACACATATAGACAAATAACCACTCACACTCACATTCAGACCTGTGGACAATTTATAATCATCAATCTGCTTAATCCCCAGTTGTCATGTCTTTGGACTGTGAGAGGAAGCTACAGGACCCAGAGAGAACCCACACAGGAACAGGGAGAACATACAAACTCCACACAGACAGACCCCAGCCTCTGTCCCAACAGGGATTCGAGCCCAAGGCCTTCTCGCTGTGTGGCGACAGTGCTACCACAGCACCATCTCAGATGTTTTCAGTCATTCTGGTCTATAGAGTGCAGTTAGATGAGAGAATAGAGAGGAGAGAAGGATAAGGGAAGTTTTCTTTGTGCAAGGCTGAAACACACAAGTAAAAAGAAAAAAAAAACAAAACAACTCCTAAACTTCCTAACAGAAAAGCAGAAATCACCCCATTGACTCACTAATTGAACTCAGTTCCAGCTAATTGGTACATGTTGTCTCAGAATGAGTGGAATGAAATCCAGACCAGAAGAAAAAGGCATTACTCCTGCAACAACTCCATCCTGGAGTTTAGTTCAATCTGCTCTGAGCAATAAGAGTATATGTTGTTGCCCTGTTCCTGGGTCTGTTAGCAGTCAAACACCAACCAGGCAAAGATAAAGAAATTAGAATTCACAGGAAGTCAGGTAGAGACCCTCAGAATACCCCCCGACCCCTGGATGGAGGGATTCCAGTATTCTAAAGGTAGAGACATCGGTCATCTCTCTGTTGTGATATCAACATTGTCTCTGAAGCTCTGAGTTCGAGTCCATTCTTTAATCTCCAGAGACGAAAGCACCCAAAACCCTTTCAGACTCACGTCATGCCGAACAAATCAATTTGCTGCGAAAGGAATCCAATTCAATGTAATCCACTACTCGCGGAGCTCTCTCTTTCCTTCAGGGCCCAAGGCAACGAAATATTCCCTCGACTGACAATTACAGATAATTACCCCGCCGGAGTGAAAGCTTTATTTTACAAGCTGCGTCCTAAATGACCTATAATTGACACGGGCCTTTTAAAAAAAGAAAAATCATTGAAGATGGTTGATGACCCCGCTTTTTTTTGTTTTTCCAGATGTTTGTGAAAGATGTAACTGATTTATAGAGAGAAAATGGCTCCGGGGAGAGGAAATAAACCATTTTACACATGGCCGAAAAACATATTTAACGTTAGCTGTTAACTGTCAAAAGCAAAGACCTGGTTGAACGGACAGTGAAAGAATGCCTTTTACGTGGGGACCGATGGGGCGGAGTCAGGGAGTGTGTGTGTGTGTGTGGGGGGGGGTCAGCACCCTCAGTAAAAACTCTACTATAATCTATCTAAACTAACGTAAATCAGGACGGATGAAGCTTCACATGTCACCTAATGTCTGTAATAGTGTGTTCCTTTTCACCCCCCACCCTACCTCCCCACCAAATAAAACCCTATAAATTCCCAAAATGGAATCAATCTTTGAATATACAAAGGATCTCTGGTTCCAGCTGGTTCTTATCTCGCGCCGTAAAACTCCCCCTAGACCTCTCATCGACTTCGGAAGGGAAGAAGGTGGAAGCGTCATTTACGCTGGCGTTCGCTGCCTCTTTGGGGTTTTCTCCCTCCAGTTCGGTGCATGCTGAAATGCTCACAGGCGTGTGTGTGTGTGTGTGTGTGTGAGGTGTGTGTGGTGACCAGTAGCACAAGCTCGTGGTAGGCTGCGTGCCTTCAAAGAATTCACGTTCGATAACGGGCGAAACGAATAGCAAAATAACTTTAATCCGTGGAATGAAGTAAAATGACAGATTACAAATGAAAGCACGAAAACCCCGTAATTTGCTTCCCCTGAACCTCGGAACATTACGACTCAGGCCCGGGGGGGAACTCAGATGTGGCTTGTTCGCGTCTCGGACAGAAACTCTTGTGGCTGGAAAGCTGGATTCAGTGACCCTGGCTTCATCCTGCGGCGGCCCGGCCATATCTGATTGGTCAGAGTTCACCGCTCGGTCAGGGCCATAGTCACATGGGCAGAGTTCGGAAAGAAAAGCCGGGA
This sequence comes from Lagocephalus sceleratus, assembly GCA_911728415.1. Classification (NCBI taxonomy): domain Eukaryota; kingdom Metazoa; phylum Chordata; class Actinopteri; order Tetraodontiformes; family Tetraodontidae; genus Lagocephalus; species Lagocephalus sceleratus. The sequence goes on along the minus strand of CAJVRN010000111.1, from coordinate 622,762 downwards.
GCCAATCAGAGGCAGGGCTAAGCCATGTCGTTGTGGAACGTGGGTGTTGGGGCAGTGAGGGACGCGGCCTGCGTAGCACCAAAAGCTTGACGTCATTCATTTACCCGGGTTGTTCTGTTAACGCGGAGCTTATTCCAGATGTGAGTCGGGGTTGTTGATTTCTCAAGGTGGTGTGATGTGTCCAAGATACAAGGTTCCTTAACTCAACACAAACAGATTATTTCATCTTTATGGTTAAAAGCCCAGAAACAAAACAAAACACAAATTCAAGCTTTTTCCAACTGTTCGTCCAAAAGATACTTCAATGCTTTTCTGCTTTGTCATGTTATTGATACGATTTTTACCCCCAAAGTAGTCCAACCTGTTAATAATGGATATACTGTTCACACGCCCTGACCCAGACCCTGACCCTGACCCCCCTCACACAGACACACACACACACACCCGCACACCAACAGTATATCCATCATTTCGTCTTGAATATGCTTGTCCTCTCTCACATCATCTGAGTCCTCGGCATGGAATCCTGTTGGTGTCCGGGGTACCAGTGAGCAAAATTGTTCATGTATCCTCCCGAGTGCACCGGCGCCCCTTTGCTGGCCATGCTGATGTCCCACAGCGAGCACGGGGAGGAGGATGCTGGAGGTGGGGGGGCGAGGTGTTCTCCTTCAGGTCCACACGGCCCGTTCTTCATGATCTTCTTATATTTGGATCTCTTATTTTGGAACCATATCTTCACCTGGATAATAAAGCAAAACAAAAAAAAACCCCCACAGGAGACATTAATTAAAAATAATGTCACCATCTGGCTGATTTGTTCAGGTTAACAACGTTATTAAATAATATTGAGGAGGCAGAAGACAATCCAGTGCAGAAGGTGTAATTAAAGATAATTAGAAAAGCCTTAAACTGCCTGTGATCAAAGGTTTTGGACAAACGCCTACAATAATAACAATGGTAATCATTTTATTTATAGGTGCCTTTCAGGACCTTACATTTGAAACAACAGTTCCAAAAAGGAACAAAGGGAAAATAACAAGAGAAGACTAAGAGTATAAAACAAACTAAAAAAAAGCAGTACTGAAGGAACAAGGGGCTGTGACAGTGCATCTGAAAATACATCTGAGTTCCCGGTGAGGTCAAGGGTTCACTCTGTGGTCTTCACTACTGAATTCCCGAAAACTTGGCTACGTGTCCAGTCACAATCAGAGCACGGCTGTTTGTAGCAGCAAACGACAAATTAAACAAACGCTGATCTGAAAAATAGCGAGACTAGAATCAAACCCAATAAAAACAACGAAGATCATCCCCTTGGGGACAAACGTAAAGAATTCTTTGACACTGACTCAAGTCCGACCAAGAATAAAGGAGGAGTCAGGGCGTGTATCATTTACATACTTGGGTCTTGATTTCTTTTTCTTAATTAACATTGTACTTCTAATTAATTTTATTTTTCTTTATTCTTCTTCCACACAGATGGAGCGTGCTGGTAACAGACTTTAAGCACGCTCCATCTCCGTACATCGTGTTCCGAAGCCGGTGACTAAACGAGAACCACGGAAGGCTTTTCCTTCCGAGGATGACACTAGTGTGCCTGTTGCCAGGCGATCGTGCCATTCAGAAACATCTACTCTTTTACATTTGAATAAAAGACGACAAGGCAGTCGGGCCAAAGCAGAAAGATGCGCCAGAGATATTAAACTACTTCCGTACAAAGTGTGACCTTGATCTGTGAGGAGCGAAGGCCTGTCTGATCATCAATCAGAGGGAAATTTTAAACTGAAGTTAGCCAGTTGGTGAGGAGTTATTACATATTTTACAACCACAGGCGTACCTGTAAGGAATATCTTTACAGGGGAAGCAATAAATCAGAAGGCAGCATCAACAAAGCAAAACTCCTAGTGCTCAGTGTTCCTCGTAGCTGCAGTAGACAAAAAAAATTACACAAAGTAAATAACTGTAGCTAAAGATCCTAAACTATTTTAATTCACTCAAATCAAATACAAGTTGAGTTACTTGGGCAACAAAAGAAGTCTTGATGTATTTTCTGTGCCCCTGTAATTAAATGAGGTGTTTCTCACTCCTTCAAAAGCAGCAACCGCCTGCTAGGTAATAAAACTATTATGGAATATATGGAGACAAAAACCTCATGATTCACCTGCATTGTGATTAATGTAATTACCAACACGCAAACAGCCTCTAATGTCGTTTCACGGACGCATGAATCAATCATCGCTGCAGTCAGTGTCGAGCACTTTTGTTTCAAGCAGGTTTTTGAGGACACTGTGAACACAGGTAGGCCTGGTTCTGCCTGGAGGAATGTTCCTACACAAGATGAAAGAAACCATAAACACTCCGCAGCAATTAAGGATATGAGTTTCTACATATTGTACATGGCAGCGAAAGCTTGTTCTATGGACTGATCCCTATTGTTACGGCCATTAGCACATTTTTCTGTTTCTTAGAACCATAAAATGAAAAGCGGATGATAAAAGTGATAAGAAAAATATTATAAAACCTTAAGGAAAATATAACACTGAGAATCTGTCCATATTTCATCACCAAAAAAACTGTTTGAAGGTCAGGTCCTCATAACAAATGTAGAAATTTTGATGTTTTTCTTTCCTGGTTTTTTTTGTGTTTCGATTTTAAAAGAAACTAGAAAGCACTCAGAGAGCACAGATCTCTGCCAAGTTTATATATAAATTGCAATAAAATCCGTCTTCTGGATCAGATCCAGATCAGCTTTTGGAATATGATGGAGGATCCCATTTTCCATCTTGAGTCAAATTTCATGGGATTTGGTCCATAATTAATCGAGATTTTTTGGCCCCATTTACCACAATGTTAACGCAAATTTCAAAGTGATCCAGAATCCAGGATTTCTTCCGGATCTCCCCCAAAATGAAATCAATCCTTCCTTCTCACATTTCCAACAAATCCTGAAAATTTCATCAAAATCAGTCCATAACTTTTTGAGTTATGTTGCTAACAGACAGAAAGACAGACAGACAGACGCTGGCAAAAACATAACCTCCTTGGCAGAGGTAAAAATGTCCATTGATGTGTGTGTGTGTGTGTGTGTGTGTGTGTGTGTGTGTGTGTGTGTGTGTGTGTGGGCTCATCCAAATCATTGGACTGGAGAGAAAAATTAAATAATGTCAAAAACAGTGGCACAGTCGTCTCATAGAACAAAAGTTCCAACTTCCAAAGGAAGGGTCTGTCTCTTATCCCGTAATAACTTGAACAGACTCCAGACCCAAATCAAGAATAGGCAAAACTTAACAAAAAGAGAAACAAACCATCAAAAGCTTAAAAATGTAAAAAAAAAGAAAAAAAAAAGGAAACAGTTTGAATCTGTACGCGTTTGCTTCTGCTGTCGACTCCTTCAAAGGATCAACGGCGAAGGTGCGGGGTTCCCAACCCACAACGACGATTCCGACCTGCGGAAAACCTCCTCCCATCCCAAACGCCTCTGAACGACATATCAGGGAGGGATCGGCCTCAGAGCCCCAGACGGACACAGGTGAACGTGACGGGCCGCGAGCGTGGGACGAGAAATCTGGTGAGGAGCGCTCGGCTGTAATTGTCGGTTTCATATTCCAGCACCAACACGGAGCCGACAGCTTCCCTGAGAGCACAATTAATGACACTGACATTAGCGCGGGAGGGGGGACTGGGAGGCTGACCAGGTGCTGTGGGTGTGTGAACAGGGTATACTACACCAAAGCTTCTCGGGTTAAAAAAAAAAAAAAAAAAAGGAGGTATTTTGTGAAGAATTTCAGAAGAAAAAGGCTTCCATGTGGTGGTAGTATGGCCTGTGTGTGTGTGTGTGTGTGTGTGTGTGCGTGTGTGTGTGAGTTGTCCTACGTGCAGTTTCTCAGCTGCGTCTGGGAACATTAGCAGCCCTGATTGATAGCGGTCAGTGTTTGGCCGCCAGCCTAATGGCGTGGAGGCCGGACAGAGACGTGGCGTGCGATCGCTATCTGCGAGCGCGTGTTGGTTTCCGTCTGCAGGAGAACGCGCGCGAGCCAAGCGCACGGGCGCGCGGCCCTCCGCGCCGGCGACGCCATACCTGGCCTATGCCCCGGGTTCATGCGGGATTTACTAGAATAAAGCTTTGATCCACCTCCCCCCCGCAGGGTTCAAGGCTGCCTGGAAAGTCCTGGGATTCCCTCCTTGAATTCCCGCAGGAGCCAGGGGAGGCGCCCGGCGAATCCTATTAGACTGAAAAGGCCTAAAACAAAGCGACGGTGTGTGAAAAGCCGTGTTTTCACTGTGAGCCTGGAAAACGTCACCCATCCATCAAGTGCCCGGATGCCTCGTAAAAACAGGCTGCCCTTGAATTCCAGGCCTAATAAGCAGTCTGGAGAATCGTGTAACTCTGACCGTGGATGTCGCCCAATGTAAACTGTCATAAATTATATATTAGTTTAACGATGCCATTCACGGTCAGATTTTTTTTTTTTCGACCCACGCTGGTTTAGTCGCGGTTAATTTACTCGAGTGCCTCGGCTGGTTATCGTGTTCGAGCCTCGTTTCTGCATCCTGCCCCGTGAAGGTTTCATTTGTCTGCGTTCATCTTTACATCTACGGCAGCTCATTTTCAGTCGATCCTGGCCGCGTGCTTTCGCCATGATAGAGCATGTAATCGTTGGAATCGTTGGAATCAGGGTTGGGCGGCGTCTGCGCCGGTAGCACCACCTAAGCCCGCTAATTTGAATGTTTTATTTATTTGACGGCACTAAAGCCAAACTGCGGAATAGCCCGGCCGTGTTTTCACTGGGGTTTATGAATGGAACTATTTCTTGGACTCTTTTTTTTTTTTTTTTTTTTTTTTTTTTTTTTTTACTGCAACTTTCCACGGCCAGGCTGAAATAATCCCAGACTTTGAGTTGTGAACAGAACAAGTTCTTCACATCTGGGCCTGTTTGTAGCATGAAAGCTAAAAAAAAAAAAAAAAAAAAAAAAAACTAGTTCACTTCTGGAATATGACGTTAAACCAAAAGATTTCTCAGCGGGAAATCTGTGGGAAGCCTTTTTCATAACGTCGCCACTGGAGAGCTCTCATCTTTGCTCCAACATGACTTTAAAAAGTAAACTAATCTTTAGCCCAAGCTCAGTGCCTGTGTCTCGCCGGAGGCCGCAGAAACGCGCACGTATCCGTCAAAGAGCAGCCGCTGAGCCTTTGATTGCGCTTAGTCTGCAAAAGCTGCAGCTCCGCCGCTTTCCCTGACGGAGACGCGCGAAGACGTTGAGGGTGCTCTTCTTTTTCTGGTCACCGTGCATGTGAGAAAGAGTTTCAGGGGAGCGCGGATACAAAAGCCCGGAGCAAATAAACAGATCATCTCTTACTCCCAGTGCAAACACAACTGTGCTAATTCAGTTCCACAGGATTAGGATGCTTCATCCAGTGACATCAGCTGTTTATATATACTCAGGCAGCATGCACACACACACACACACACGCACGCACACACACACACACACACACACACACACACACACTCCCAGCAGCGGCGGCTGGTTGAAAATATTCTAGGTGGGGATGTGAATCCAGGACGAGGTCAGGTTTAATAACCCAAAACAATGAACACAAATGACTGGATACCAGTGTTGTGTGAAAGAATAATTATTTAGATAATATTACATATTAATGTAATTATATTTTCCAAACATTTCAATCATATTGCACTGTTACTGTCCCTCTGACTGACTGAGGGACTTGCTTTTTTTTTTTTTTTAAACCAAGATTTTCACACCGTTTTCTGCAGTGAGGATGATGTTTTCAGCGCCCCAAGACCATAAAATACTGCGACCCTGATTGGCCACAAATGTATTAATCTGCCCTGGCAGCAGTACGCGATTGGTTAATTTGATGCACAGCTGGACGGAAATGAATGTCAGTGAATGTCAGTTGGTGGAAATATGCTTTATATCATTCATATTGCTGAGGACGCACACCGGTGGGTTAAAATGACAATTATAATTGGATTTGTAAAAATATATTTTACATTTTTCCCTCTCTATCAGGGAGGGCAAGGCCACAGTGTCCCCTAGGGGCCGCCCAGCACGGACTCCCAGGCGTACTGCGTTTGACGTGAGGTCTGAGCGTGGTGTTAATCAGCGGTTCGCCTGCTCATCACTTTATGACTCTGAAGTCATACGTCACCGGTTGCAGCAGCTGACTGTGGTTATGGGAAGCTGCAGCTACACTGGGAACGAACCGAAGCGTAATATAATAACATAAGTGATAACTACATGAATTTAATCAGTCAGACTGGCCCCAAAGTGACTTTCACAATCAAAGGCCCTTCTAAAGCGCAACAGGGAGGGCCGTGCTTCATACCAACACACCCCTGGTGGTGTTTGACGCACGTCTGAATCGTCTGCGCTGCCTTATTGACACTATTTTGTGAAACCGTGACCTTTAAGGCTTTGCCGGCCCATGTTGTTCAACTCTAAGGCTGGGAGTGAAAACCAGGCTGCACCCCTTTAACAGCACCTGCTCCCTGAATAGCTGCATACCTCCATTTTAATTTCACAATAATGAGACTCCTCCCTTCTTGCCTCTGTGCTGTCTTTTGTTTTTGTAAATTATATATGTATAAAAAGATGCCAGCCTTTATTTAAGATTGTATTCTTAAACAAATGACAATTTAAATCACAGTCATTCCATTCGTCTGAGTTCTGAAAGGATTTAAAATAACCTGAAAACATATGGCATCAATCAAAATCATCTATAGTGAGCCATAGAAGCTTTGACCATCTTAAAAATATGACATGAAACAATACTGCAGAGTTACAGCCCTACTTGTCTTTTATCTGTTTAATGTGTGCACATCTACAATATTTAACTGCTTTATGTAATAACTGTAACTGTAGAAATTACGTGTGTTATTCTCTTTATGAAAATAAACACGCCGTACTAATTGCCTTGATTGCGCTGGCTATATATAGCCCGTGTTAACGCACCTCAGATCAAAGCAAATTCCTTGTATATATAATTACTCGGCAATTAACTCTAATTTTCATACTGATAGATATCAACCACCATCCACTCATTACACAATCCAGCTTCGAACAAAGAAGAAAAAACGTTCGTAATTTCACTTATTGTCTCGTTACTGAGGTCGTTCCTGTTTTGTACCGAAAACAAAAATCAAAGAGAAAATGGCACCGGTGGAAATTTATTTTTTCTTCTTCTTTTCTTTTTCTTTCTTTCTTTCTTTTTTCTTTAAACACTGCGGACCCTTGAGCAATTTCCTACGTTTTTCCCTCTTTCGGTTGCTGGTCGTAAAGTACCTGCGAACAGCTTTAGCCAGCTCAGCCCGAACTCTCGCAGCGGTGGTTCTTTCCTCGACTGAAAAGCAACGTTCCCGCGACTGAATTGAGGGGGAGACATCTGTGCGGCAGACATCGCCCAAATCCGGCCCGACGCGCGGCGATTGCGTTGAAGTTGCAGCCGGAGACGCTTTGCCCCGAAACTGGACTGCGAACAGCGAAGCGGCGGCGTGTTTTTTATTAGGGGAGCCGTCTTCCGCTGCCCCCTGGGATTAGAATGGCGGGGGGGGTCACGATTAAAGCAGCCAAACGGTGAATCGGAGCTACTTTTTTCTCGTGATATCAGGAAGATGCGGAGCCTGTCAGGGCAATCAGATCGTGATTATCCAACAGTCTCCTGACATCAACGGTTCACTCGCAGGAAAAATAACATGATGGTTCTATTGTCTGAGCTCGCATTAAACCCATTGTTCTATCATGGATAGGTAACAAAGATCAACCGGGCCTTTGAGGAAAAACAGAGCCCTGTGTCGCCCTGGTTTGCGTCGGGAACGTTAAGGAGCGGGCGGGAGCGCCTGAGCACGGTACCTGGGTTTGCGTCAGGCCCAGTTTGGCTGCCAGGTCTGCCCTCTCCGGCAGGGCGAGGTACTGGGTCTGCTGGAAGCGCTGGTTCAGCGCCTGGAGCTGCAGGCTGGAGTAAATGGTCCGAGGTTTCCTGATCTTCTTCCCCTTCCCGTTGAGCCTCACCTCCCCGTTCTCGATCACGGCCGTGGCTTTCTCGTGTTCTGGAGGGAGGGGGGAGGAATTCACAGCAGAGATGGCTATCAGTTACAGGCTGGACCCTGACGAGCATCGTACACGTCTGGCATGGACACAACCTTGAGCCTCTGGTGTTCAAAAGACCAAAATGGTTTGTTTCTACACTGTAAAGTTAAAGTTACAATTTTCCAAACTTGAATCGAAAGTAAGAGCTTGTCCAAATAAGACATTGCAACAACAAGGCTGTAGCTGCTACCTAGACGGCTCGCACTTGGGCCACGGCTGTTGACTTGCGACCCTTTCAGGTGAGACCCCTATACACGTGGAGCTGAGCCTGGATGGGACCTGATAGGGAGTGAGCTTCCCAGTCGAAGGGTAGCCATGTGGTGGGCATGAAGCCCGTCAGATCACGGGTTGCTGAGACCAGAGTATAATATCAAAGCCGTGAGCTTCGGTTCACGTCCACATTGACCTTCTCTAGTTATTCAGTCAGCTCCGTACGGAGGACCAGGCGTCTCCGACGAGTGGATCCATCACATCTGTAAGCATGTCTACTCCAGTCCTGGAGTGGAAACTCAACTTTGGCTATTTACACCACTTAAATGATTTACTGTATTTTAAAGGCAAATGTCTTTTTTTTCCTCCACTAGACTAATACATCAGGCTGTATTTATATTCATTCTTGTTTGACAACCTTAAAAGAAAAACATATTTTGACTCGTAAAATAAGTGAGTAAGCTCACTCATGTAAATGTACACATTTCAATTAAATACTTTTTCTGATACACATTTTACATTGAACATTAATTGCAATATTAAGAAAATCATACATACAACCAAAATATCTGTGATATTTTTTACTTATCACTAACTGTAAAACAATTTTAAGATTTTTACACCCTTGTGATTGTGCAAAAATGGATTGAGCGTTTTAATTACAGCGGAGTGAGGAGGAAGAAACACAATGCATTAAATTCAGATTGAAATATAATCTGATGAGAAGAGCGTAAAATGAGTCAAATACGCGGGTAAAATGATAAATCTTTGTTCTGTCCAGATCAGTTCAGTTTACAGTCAGCTCCCCTGCGAGCCTTTGTCTTCTCTCTCTCTCTCTTTTCTAAACTTGTATGATTGTGTAGGTTCAGCCACGCTGATCTTTGTTATGACAGGAGCAGATAGCCTGCAGCGGCAGCAGAGAACATCTGCAGAGGCCTCCCAGGATGATGGCCTGGATGATGGCCCTGGATGGGAGCTGCAGGTCGGAGAACGTCCACGCCGCTAGAAGAACCTTTCACGAGTTCTGCTGCTGCTTCTCTAAACATGATTCCAGGCGGGGCTAAGGGGGTAATTAGTAACGTGCTGCTGGTCAAATCTAGTGTGATAACCACAAGGAGCTGAGGAGGAAATGTCCTGTGTCCACTGGGACATCAATGTGGACATTTTAATCCTGGCTCAGAAATCCTGATAAAGCAAAGATAATGACAAGATGTGATTGTAAAATCAAATCAAGTCTTTTTTTTTTTTAAATATAAAAATTATTTACTAATGCCAGGGTATTGGATTTCCATCATTGCGACGGAACAAATTGATTTAAAGCTCTGCTGAGAGGAGTGTTGTTGTCTTCTGAGGGTGGAGAACGCCTACAAATTATTTTCCCATTATAAGATTCATAATTACTGTAACCTGATAGTTGTCGACTGGCGCTAGAGAATGTGTACAACTCCTCAAAAAAAAAAGAACACAGAAATAAACCATATATTTTACGATTTTTTTTTATTTGGGTTATTTTTTCTCCGTATATTCACGAAGAGCGGGCTTTACTTCTCTTTTTTGTTTATATTTTGTGGCAGTATTGTGACCTTTAAACTAAGCTAAACTAATAATAATAATAATAATAATAATAATAATAATAATAATAATAATAATAATAATAATAATTTGAGTGAATGTGAGAAGCGCATGGGTGTTTTTCGGTTTTAATGGTTTTGTGGGACGCCGCAGGGCCGCTGACGGCTTCTTCTGATGGCTCTGCGGGCCTAAAATTATGATTCCACTTAATTTTAAACCACTTATGGTCGGTTTACACAAATCTTTTCTCAACAGATTTATCGTTTTTAACGGAACTGTTTGAAAAGACATCATGACGCGCACATTAGCAGCAAAAAAAAAAACAGAGAAAAAAAAAAAGAAAATGTGAAAGGACCAAATTGCGCGCCGACATGGATCCATCGCAAAGCCGGACCGTCGGTGCGGCTCCCACTCACCCACATCGTCCAGCCTGGTGTGTCCCAGCGCGCCGCCGTGACCCCCGTGCTGGTAAGGCAGGTAGGGGCCCGGGTGGTGCGCGCTCACGGGGCTGTGATAGGACGGGTATCCCAGCGGGCGCCCGTACGAGGATGCTCCGGAGGAGAAGGGCCCGTCGTGTTGCGGGGGCCCCACGGCGTGCAGACTGTGAACCGGGTAGTGGTTGTGGGACAGGCCGGGAGATGCCTGCTGGTGTCCGGGATAACCGTGGCCGCCGAACTCCAGAAACGCCGATTTGGACGTGTCGGAGGGGACTAAAGTGTCCGACAAAGAACTCATAGTCATCATTGGGGTGGAGGGAGCTGGTCTGGCTGTGGGGGGGAGGGGGGGTAAAAAGAAACTATGACTTCCAAGAGTGGCTCATCCTAAGTCGACGCACCACAGATGTTCAAAAAAAACAGAGGTTGGATTTCCACCAGTTAGTGCAAGTAAATATCAATACATCCAGGTGTAACGTCGAGCCGCTGGTAGTTTTGAAGAGGAGGGGGCTGCACTACATCCCGACTGAGGGGCCCAGAAACATCAGGTTCGGACACGGACGAAGGCGAAAACGGGAAACCACCGGGGGAACCGACAGAGAGACGAACGTTTGTATCCTTCCGACCTGCCCTTTTCAGTCCGAGGACGCCGCGCCGCCGCTTGTGTCTCCCCGGCGCCGTGCAGGACTTTGGCAGAGGTAGAAGAAGCGTACTGTGTTCCTCCTCCTCGGTGCGCGCCGTGCGTCTGGACGCACCGCTCCCTACCTCCACTTGGCACGCACGCGTCCAGCGCGCTCATTGGCTGCGGGCTTCCACCGTCTCACGTAAATCACCCAGAGGACACGCAGCGGCGGTTTTGGCGGCTTCGAAGCCCAATTTTCCTCATATTAACTATTCAAATTTAATTTCACAATCTAGAAATTAAAGAAAAATATATACTGACACACGATCGCTTTACGAGAGGGAGAAAATGGTAATGTAGAGACTTTTAATTGACTTCCATTATCATTGATTTTTATTCTTATTTTTAATGAAAGTTCAAAAATACAGAATTTATAAAACTAAACTGCCAGAATAAATAAAGAAAAGATAGTAAGCACTATCTTAGACAATATCAACTACGCCCGTGTCGAGATCATAAAGATACACATTTCATCTTTTATATAGACTTATACTGGCTCTGAAATTGATTGATGTATTGATGCAAATGTGGAAATAATGTTGCAAAAAATTATAACACAACCGAAAGCATTTAGGTTATAGCCTAAACTATATGGAACAACTATCTAGAGCGTTTTGTTTATAAAACATGCACCCAAAAATGCATTCAGTGCAAAATATAAATTTATCAAACGCTGCACTTTTCCCAATTGAAAATGTTTCTGGCTGCCAAAGAAGGCGAATTAAAGCAAATGAATTTCGTATGGTGCTTAAAAGGCCTCAGACGCATTCTGAAGGTTGTTTTATTGCACAAAATCGCCCCCAATAAAACAGCATTCTAAAAATATATCACTTTATTTATTGCTTTAATTGCCTTTATATCTTGACAATAGAACTGAGGCGATAAAACCCGCGCACGCTCACGCGCACGCACGCACGCACACACGCACCGCCTGTGGTCCCACGCGAAAGACAATTACAACAAACATGGGCCTTTTGCAGAAACTGAAACTTGTGATTTTGGCAGAGGAGAGGCTCGGACACTGTAATTTCACGCACATCTGCGGTGGAAATCCCGGACTGTGGGTCTGCTTTCAAACAAAACCCCAAAAGTCTCCCGATCAGATACACAGGGATAACATCATTGCGGGGGAGTCTGCAGAACCACTCGGGTCAAAGAAGAAACGTCACCGACGTGCGTATCCATCCATCCATCCATCCACTGGGCCCGTTGATCACGCAGCCTGCACTGTCATTTCTGACTCCATCAGATTAAGATTATATTTACCCACAATATATAAGATTATATCACAGTAATCTATAAAAAAATTATAACACTAAACTCTTTCTATGATTATCTTCACACATCTGTTTTTGATGAAGATAGTATTTTGCAGGAGCATTAGTGTAACTGGGATTTCGATTTCTAGTAAATATGTGGGCCTGTATATATTGTTTTGTTTTTAAATGACTAGAAAAGCTTCAGTGGAGCCACCAGAGAGCCCTGGGTTTAGCTAATTGGGGCCAAGTGGGAGTATGGTGGTCCATAAAAGACAACAAACATTTAAAAGAAAAAAAAGTGAGTCAGCAATATCCTCACAGTCTCCAACAGATGTCCGGACGATACTAAGTGCGTCAAAAAATAAATAAATTAATTTAATTCCATAAATCTGAACAATAACAATCAATAATGATGTCTCAATAAGTCTGTCAGAAAGGCCCCAGATGTCCTCTGCTCCAATCGTGGCTGTTTGTGGGTCTGCTCCTATGAATAAGCTACTCTGATTGGTTAATTGCATTTTCAACAACAACAAAAAAAAAGATACGATACATTTTAAAATGAGGTCCGAAAAAAAACGTATTTCACAAGAACCTGCAGCGAATCACAAAAAATCTGAAAGGTTCCACCCTGTCTTAAACATTCAAATCAGACACCAGCAGGATCTCTTCAGCGTTTGAGGGCGGCGAGACACAAGACAAGAGTGTGTCGTATTCAAACCAGAGAACATGATTCACAGTAGTTCATCTGTCTCTGTGGTCCAATCTGTGAAGACAAATCTGATATTTCTGTATCTCTTTTACGGTGGCACCTACCCCCCCACTCCCCTGACACACACACACACACGCACACACGCATGCACACACACACACACACACACACACACACACACTTTTGAGGCCAGCCAGGCCTGGTCCACTGCTGCTGGTCCTCCTGCAGGATTTCATCATGGAGGTAAAAGGAGCACCAGGGAGACATTTTCAAACTGGCCCCCAGGGCCCGTGGCTCCGTCTTTAAGTCACTAATCTCTGCCTTGACAGCAGTCTTTGAAGGCCCCCCCCTCTCTCTCTCTCTCACACACACACACACAGATATGAACACACACTTAGCAGAGTCAGATTTGTTTTGGCATGTTTTCTCTCCTCCTGCCTCTAAGATCCGTCTCACCAACGGGCTGATGTGAGGGCACTTACTACACATCCCAGCCTGCACTCCTGCTTTCATCTGCAGCCAACATTCCTCCCCCCGTCAGCTCTACCCCTGAGCGTCAGGCGCACCCACCTCACCGTGTCAGCGCTGTTATTTAGCGCCACAATCTCGTTCGTTTTTATTTGTTGCTGATTTTTTTTTTTTTTTTTTCCATTCGGTTTTTCAGACAAACCGAAACGATCGTAAATTGAAGGGATATCTGATTTTCCTGTAAGGTGACGTAATGTTTTATTTTCCGTGAATTGCAATCATCCAAAATTCAGGTTGTAAATCAGGAGCCTTCCTGACAAAAAATAAAAAATACAAAAAATAAAAAACATACCCGAGTGCCTCAAACATCCGAGGCCTGAACCTGAAAAGCGCAATTCCTGATTTTCCCACAAAAATGCAGACAAGTGCAAAGTGTTCACGTTGCGGACAGGACCATGCCGACAAAGTCAGACGGATCCTCGTAAATAGAGCAAGTAGGACTCTAAATCTGCCGTATCGCTGACATAATGTCCTACTGAAAAAACCTGTTTGTCACTGACACCCAACACTTTCTGGGCTAGGCCTAATGTGGAGCCTGCCTTGCTCCACATTAGGCGGTTGAATCAGTTGCAAATTGTCGAATCGCCTCGATGACCCCCCCCCCCACACACACACACACACACCCCAAACACCAAGGGCCTCTCCCCCTCCTTTGCTTCTGGCAGCCTCGGGAGAGCACATATAGAGGTGAATTTAGCCCTGATTCAACAGGTGACACTCAACTACTGGCTTTTGCGTTCAAACAGGGCCCGCCGGTGGTCTGGCCTGGAGGGAGGCAATTCGTCACGAGGTGTCAGGGGCGGACGAGGTGCCGTCAGACCGCCCGCTGCCAGGGACAGCAGGTCCAAAAAGCAGGTTCCCCAAGCCTGTTTGTTAAAGAATGAATGGATCTCTTACAACGAGGCGGAGGTGAAATGATATGAGATGGATGCTTTCCAGTGGTGGGCTCTGCTTGGGCTGGAGGAGCGGGCTCCGTCCTCCGCTGAGTGAAAGTGAATCCCCGTCAAAGCGGGCGGTGTCACGTTTCCCGGCCTCCCGCCACTCTCGGCGACCTGCACCTTCTCCAGTGAGCTGCAGCAGCACCTCCGCGGGAATTCAACCTGAGCCCACGGCACGCCAGCGGGAGTCCGGACGCGTTCACTCTTCCAGTGGTGGTGGTGGTGGTGGGGGGGGTGACTGTTTGAGTCTGCTGAGCTCCCAGATTTTACACATAAGCCTGTGAAAATTCATACAGCCCCCCCAGCGCTTACAGTAAACAGGAGACTGAATCCCAGGTTCCTTCGTCGCTGGAGATCTGACAGCAGCTTAAGCCTTGCTCACACAGCCCGACTTTCAGCTAAACCCTCTACTCACCAGCAACCTTCTGTGGCTGCTGGCGTGGAGAACCCCTCACTCAACATTCAGGATTCTCGAACCCCTTGCGAGCACAAGGTGCCGGACAATTATAGCCAATCAGAGCCCAGAGATTGGAATGGATAACGAGGAATATTCAACACCCCTAATCCCCCCAGATATTTCCTTTTTTCTTTTCTCTGCTTTCGGTTAAAAACGAGCGATAAGGCCACATTGATGCAGTCTGACCTCAAATGTTACTTTCCCACTGACCAAGATGCCCGTGCAAACAGTTCTGCTGAATCATAAATACACATTATCACGTGTAACCCTTTGTTTGGTGCATCCCCCCTCCCTAAAAAAAATAAAAACATTTCTCCTTGTTGCTATGCTATCTCCAGTCAACAGGCACATGAAAGAGCTCCGTTTGTGGCTGCACGCTCACCCCTGCTGCCCTGTGAGGTGAGGTGAGGCGAAGGGTGGAAAAGGTAAATGCTGCCTCCTCTGCTAACGCTGTAATTATAGTGTGCCATTATGGAGCGCAGAACAAAGGCGAGCCCTGCAGCTCCGCAGCCGTCGCAGAGCAGGGGATGTACTGCTGCCTTTATTCTCGCTGCAGTTAATAACAATACTCCTCAATGCTCTGCAGACAGCGCGGCGTCAACCCTCCCACGTGTGTGTGCGTGTGAGTGTGTGTGCGTGTGAGTGTGTGTGTGTGTGTGTGAGTGTGTGTGCATGCGCCTGTGTGTGTGTGTGTGTGTGCGTGCGTGTGTGTGACATAGAGCAGAGGGAGTGGAAAGGGTGTGTGAGGGACGACAAAGCGCGAGAAAACAATGGTGTTCGTACCTGGAGTGCAATGTTGGTCCAAAACAAAAAATAAATAAATAAAGCCCAAAACAAACCAACTCATATTGGAATAAAAGTATCTGGTGTTAAGCGCACCTCCTGTAAAAGGACCCGTGAGTGCAAAGGTCCGAGATTTTCATTTGATTTGATGCAGATAAAAGATGCCTGAACACACTAATTGCTGGGTTAATAAAGTGGATTAAAGGAGGCTGTGTAAACAGAGACGTGGCCTGGTATAAGGTCCCCCCCCCCCCCTCCACCCCAGCGCGGCTGGACCCGACTTTACCTCTGAGTGAAAGCGAAATGGCGAGACTGATCAAAATAACAATAAGAAGGGCACTGAGCGCGGCGAACACTGACTCTCGGTGTTTACATTCTACTGCCGTTGCGCAAGTTGGATGTTGGGTGTCGGCTGACTGCTTGAAGGACGGGCAGTTGAATTCATGCATGAAATGAGTCAATCACTCTCAGACTTCAAACGAGATTATGAGTTTTCATCTTCGGCGGCAATCAGCCTCTCACTGTAATTTCCTGGTGAAATCACAAGCGCACACTCCTCAGTACGACACATCGGTGCAGCGAAGGATTGCAGTCGAGACACCGGGGCGCTGGGTGTCAGTTCAAAGGTGATTCCTTCATCGACCCAGTCAAAGGTACAAATCAATTAGACGTGAGACACGAGCCCGTGAGCCGATGTAAACCGAGTAAACAAGTGGGACTTCAGGTAACTCCTGATTTCAGGGTTCCACCCCGCTGGTTTTAAGGCGATCCGATCCGCTTGGCTAAGCAGTTAGTAGCTTTTTGTCCTCTCTCCACTCTTCTCTGGTGCCATGACACCTCTTCAGCAGCCCGTCCCTGGTCATGTGACCTTCTCAGACCCTCTGGTCTGAAGGTCCCAATACCTCACAGCAGTGTGTGGGCTCTGTGGCCGGAGGAGGCGTTCTGCGGGGGTCCTCTTCTAAACAGCTTTCAGACTGAACGTTCTTCTGTCCTTCATGGGTCTCTCCTGACAGGGCTCAGTATCAGTCAGCTCACTGATGGGCACCGACTGGAGGAGAGCTCACCTTTACGGGCCAGAATAAAACACCGAAACACAACTGTAACGAGAAACAGTTGATAAGCAGACACCGTGATGTTTTAGCCAAATTTACAAAGTGTTTTGTGTCTTGTTTTTATGTGCTTTTTGACAGGTCTTTGCTTTATGGAGCTGCACTGCACCAGACTATCAAAAATTAAGTAGAGGCATGAACTTTGTGATCCCTTCAAAAGTTCATTTACTTTTTTTTTTTAGTCCCCGATGTACAGTGCCTGGAGCCCAGAAGTTAGATTGACTGCTATTTAGGGCAGTACAAGATGCAGGAATTCCGAATATAAAGGAAAAGAAAGAAAAGTGTGTGTGGTAGTGAATTTAAAAACAATGTCACTTTTAAAGTGCACCGTCGGACTGGAACTGCGTGAGCTGTTTGTGAACCCAATGACCAGGACATCAAAGCAAGGCCCAGATGATAGCAGTTCCAGCAGCTGTGTTCTTATATCTTGCCTCTCTACCCCAAGTTGACCTGAGATTATTTATCATTTCATTAAACAGTTCAGACAACAGTGAAAACAGGTCTGTGGGAAACTCCAGCCTGGCCCTAGGGTCCCTGAACGCAGCAGCCAGACACGGCAACGCCGGTAACTGGTGACTATTCTGGTGGAAACATCATTGAAGTGGCGATATTCTAACATTTACAGTGACGCTCAGGGGTGAAGTCAAGAGTGCATTGTCACCACCTGAAAGAGAAGCTCTGACGGTAGAAAAACCATTAAGATAGTTTCAAATCAATTGTACACCGTAAAGAACATTCCAACAATTATATATTACAAAAAAAGCAATTAAAAAATACTTTCGTGACCAGCCCACCTCGTTGAATGCCGTACTTAGATCTTAATTAATATCCTACTATTACATCTGTCACAACTATTATATCTGTCACTTGTGCTATTTATGGCCTGAAGGAGAGAAGCTCATCCAAGCCTTAAATCATCAAATTAAAACTCTTCATAATTATTTCTCGTCATTGTAGCCAAAGCCTTTTGAAACTATAGAGAGAATGACACAAGAATCAAAGCCTTTGACTTGTTGGAGTCAAACCCTGAAGATTATCCTGCTATTCTTTGAATCTCTTAAGGACAGCCGAACGATTTGAACAGAACAAAGTTACTGAATGTACTTCAAACCTGTCCCAGGGGAAAAGTTCAGGACCATAATGGTCCCTTGTGTGTAAAATGAGACATCATTTACAAGTTCCAACAACATGTAATCAGCCTGAATTATTTGGATGTAACTTGTGCCATGTAAGCATAAATTACACTACCGCTCTCTTTTACTAACATTTTTTTTTGATTGCTACCCAAACCCACCTCGCCATCTTTTTTGCAGTATGCAACAAAAAGCATGAGTCTGATTCCTCTTACGATTACAAGAGTTTGTTTTGATTTCCAAGTTTTTGGCTTGGTAACACATCCATTGTGTGCAGCGTTGTTTTTATTTGGTACTACGATGCAATTCATGCAAAACATAAGATGTAATATTCTAGGTTCTGATGGAAAATATTCTAGGTGTGGCTGTGAATTCAGCATATGAGGTCAGGTTTAATAACCCAAAACAATGAACACAAACAACTGGATACCAGTGTCACGTGAAAGAATGATTATTTGCATAATATTACATATGAATATATTCAGAGAGGGAGACATTTGCAGCGTTCCAACATAATACAATTCTACAATGCCGATGGGCCAAGAGTTCATTAATCTGCCCTGGCAACAGCACATGATTGGTTAACGTGCTGCACAGCTGGATGAAAACGATACGAGTCGGTCTGTTGAAATTCACTGGTGAATGAATTTCAGTTGGTGGAAATAACACACACACACACACACACACACACACACACACACACACACACACACTGTGGATGAAAACTTTAGAACTGAATATGTAAAGATATATTTTACACTCCCCCCCCATTCAGGGAGTGAGACACCCTAGCGCCTCCTATGGGTCAGCCTCCACTGCCCAGATCCTCATACCGGTGAGGTGGACCTAATCCTGGCAGGGATGCGAAGGCCAATGATGTTTTACACAGAAGTTAGAGTGAAACCAATAATTCCAAGTCTGTTTCACACACTTCTGACTGTATTACATCACTGTTACTTGCCAAGAGCTTCTACAAACATGCACATGTGGAATAGCTGTGTGATAAATCGTGGGTGCTGAAGTTTGAACTGATGCACAAGTGGACGTTTGTCAACACGATGCAGGCAACAAAAGAAACATCAAAGACATCTTTGTTGACTGAACCAGCATTGACCTCCAGTAGGCACAGACACTGAGATTGAGCTGGAGAAGGGAAAGATCTCTACAAAAACAACTATTTGAACTGAAATCGCTCGAGTCCAAAAACCACTTCAGCTGAACATAAAACTTAAGCAAGATTGAAGAATATAAATGTTACGTTACGTGACCGTAAATCGTGGTCAGACCCAGAACGTTCAGGGCAATGGGCACGATATCGTTAGGTGTCTGCAATATGACAGCGCTGTCACGTGGAATCTTATTTTGTCAAGTGATTTTCTAAACACACACAACAGAAAACCATCACACACGGATCCATCCATCCGAAATCCACTGAAAACCTACCCGCACAGTTGTGTGTTTGTACACATGCCGTGATAAATCCAGCTCTATGAGATCAGCTTTAGATATACCTCCCGGATGTAGCAGTAAAAACGTTACATTTACTGCACACTGCAGTCTGAGCTCTTGTTGACAACGCATCATAAATAACAAGTGAATGTAGACTCAACAATGGCTGGCAAATATTGGAGGGTTTGGCTCAGTGAATATAGAACTCTAGGAGGAGAATTCACGGTGGTCACATTTTATTCTGGCTTGGGCCTTTCTAAGTTGACGTGTTCTCCCTGTGACTGTGAGGGGGTTCTTCAGGATTTTGTTCAGTTGCTTTTTTCAAGTGTTTATCGCCCCTATCCTCTTCATCTTCTTGTCTCTCACCTACCATCTTCATGTTTTCTCTTACTCTGCCCACTTGGTTCCACTTGGTTGGCAGTTCTAAGCTCAGCATGCTCCTAATGCATTCACTGTCCACCTTCGTCTCAGGTCGACCTTACTTCAGCTAGCCTTCATACCTCACCTCTCCAGTGCCCATCTCCACCTCCTTCTGAGGTTCCCTCCATCTGCTCTGTTCTCGTGCACGTCACAATGTCGTCTGCAGACATGATAGTCTAAAGAGATCCCTGTCTGTCCTCGTCTGTCAGCCTGTCACCATACACATAAGCACCATAGTGAACTCCCCACCTTCCTACAGCTCTCAGAAATGTCCTGTTCCACTCGAAGTTACTCTTCTACTTCTCTCTACCACTCCCTGACTGTCTCTGTACTTCTGTACTTCCTTGGCATGCTCACAAAGCTAACTTCTGTCTTTAGCCTACTTTCCATTAAGCTTTCCAATAGCTACATTCAATTCAATTTAATTAATCTCTATTTATATAGTGTCTGTTACAATCAAAATTGTCTCTAGGTGCTTTCCAGAAACCCAGGGCCAGACCCCCAACAAGCAACAGCAGCAAGGAAAAACTCCCCTTTAACAGAGAGAAACCTTGAGTAGAACCAGGCTCATATGGAGGGACCCTCCTACTACTGGTGGGTGGGTGAAGGAGGAGGAGAAGGTGGGGAAACAGAAAGAGGAGAGAATAGACACATACATCAAATGCAAATACAATTAATTATACTGAGCAATCAAAACTGGAGCTGAGAGGGTCAATGGAGTCAGAGGTCAGCATTGGGGTTTGTGATACCTGTAGATAAAATCATCAACTTCATCTGTATGTCTGTGAAGGTTCTCAGTCATCCAGGTCATGGTAATTCTGTTAGTTGAATCATATCAACTGGACTGGTTGAGTTCAGTTGCTATGATTCAACTAACAGAACTTCATCTGTAGATGCCCCAACTCTGCAAATCCCCTTTGTTCTTAACAGTCAACACCACCACACTTCTCTACTCCTCAGCGATCTCAGACGCTTCCGTACCCCCACAAGACGATCTGCCTTCCCACTCCTACCCTACTAAACTAAACTCCTACCCTTACTAAATTTTACTTCTTCCTCATGAACAACAGTCACCTCTTTTACAATCTTTTCTTCGGTTTTTTCCTCAGGTACAGTCCAAAAACATACATGGAGTTGATTGAAGGTTCTACATTGTGTGTGTGTTTGTGTGTGTGTGTTTGTGTGTCTGAGTTGATTAACAAAAAAGGATGGATTGATCTATAGCCATTGCACAAAGCAGCTGAAATGGAATGTCAGGCGTTCTTTACCTTGTAAAGTTAACGTTGCGAAAACATTCCTTTCATCATAAGGCTGGAAGCTTTGGAATTTTTGCTGTGTCCTGTTATGTTTGCTTTAGTTGCCCGTAATGCAATGAGGTCATCAGTCTAATACCTTTGTAGGTGATTGCAGCATGTTGAGAGATTCTCAGTAACAAATGTGATGGGCAGTGTTAGAGGCCTCCTCATGATTTTTCAGCCACATGTGATGCCGCTGGTGATGTGCATCTTCAAACAGAGACCGACCATCAGCAGGAGGGTCGCCCCATATGAGCCTGGTCCCGCTCAAGGTTTCTCCCTGTTAAAAGGGGAGTTTTGCCTTGCCACTGTTGCTTGTTGGAGGTCTGGCCCTGGGATTCTGGAAAGCACCTAGAGACGATATTTAAGCAACATTTCTTTTCTCTTCTGTATTCAAAAGTGTTCGAATTCCTATTCAAAGGTAACAGCGCACACCTGATCACTGCCAGTACACCTGAAAAAGAGGTTTCCAGGAATCTTTTGAGAAATGAGAAATAGTTCAAAAAGAAAAGAAAAGTTTTTTTAATCCAAATTATGCATTAAAAACAAAGAACAAGCCGAGACAGCAGCCACAGTGGCTGTTCAAGTGACATGAAGCTGAACCAATTAGCTAATTGCTTTTGCTGCAATTAAGGGACCATTTTGGTGACCAAAGTATCGCCGCCTTTTGTCTGAGCGGTAATGTTCGCACCTGTTGACGATCTTCTTCATGAGCTGCCAGAGGTTTTAATCACTTTAAAGCCTGCCGCAGGTAGATCATATCTGTCATATCTGTCACCAGACTCTTTTTCGGTACACACGCTGGGCTGAATACCTGATATACTGACTTCTTGTGAATCGATGGCCGCGTCTGGTTGACAGGAATAAGAATTGACCCCGCGCTTTAATGATGCCTTGCCATTTATTCCACTTTACACACCCTTTATTTTATTTCAGGGTGTGCATGCCGTGCACAAACATGCCTGTTTGCTCTAATGTTTGTCGTTGTGAGTATCGCTGTCACTGCAAATTCATGTATGATTCTATATGCAAAGTTATGTGAGCGCTCTATCCAGTGCAAGTATTTTTTTTAGCACACTGATGCCATTGGGGTGTGGTGGAACAGAATTTGCTAGATTATCATTACACAGATTAATGTAACAAAAAGGACCTTGTGAAGGTGCCGACAGAAGTAGTGTTAATTAGGGTTTGGAGGTTGACAGTACTTCTGTCAACATCTTTGTATTAGATACTGAAAGAAAAGTTTGATTTGTTCCATTTTAGTTAGACAGGCAACAATGATCCCAGATTCATATGAAATTTTACTTAAATAGAAGCCTTAAAATATCAGTAAAAATAATAAAAATCATTAAAAATATAAAAGAGCATAGTAACATGACCAAATATGGGTAACACCTTTTATATGTGTGTTATATAGGACAGCAGAAAAAACGGACAAATATTCCAATGAAACAAATGATCAAAGGTCATTTCAAGTTTATTTTCTTTTTTCCTTGGATCACAATGTTCCGCATGGTCAGTTGTAAATATCAGACATTTGAAATGAAGAGGAAAAATAGTTGGATACTTCACAATGATGATATTAAAACAGTTTTTCGTAACATTAGCAATAATAATATTCTTTATATTCCAAAAACAGCAATGTGAGGGTGAAAGCAGGTGAAAAAACAGAAGAGCGTGCACGCGTGTACGCTTTAAGAGGGAGATGATGAGAAAGTTTTAATTGCTGTCATTTATCAGCCAGTCTTGACCTGAACTCTGGGAACTTTGGTTGAACTCTGGGAACTATGTATCGCTCCACATCAGTCTGGGGTATTATGAGAATGTAATTGTCATATGTGGTAACATGAGTGAACATTTAATAATCCTAAAGAATTCATAGAAAAAGAAACCAAAGGAAGATTGGAGT
Organism: Lagocephalus sceleratus; assembly: GCA_911728415.1. Taxonomy (NCBI): domain Eukaryota; kingdom Metazoa; phylum Chordata; class Actinopteri; order Tetraodontiformes; family Tetraodontidae; genus Lagocephalus; species Lagocephalus sceleratus. Next base: position 599,766 of record CAJVRN010000111.1, on the reverse strand, counting down.
TTAAATAATATTTGGGGGAATAACAAATTGTACCATAACAGGGCTGTGTCCCACAGGTGTCTTGTCTGTCATTTTTAGAATAAACATATGAATGTGAAAAGACAATGTTGAATGTGATGTGTTGTTCTGTCTGCTCCGAGTCGCATGTGAGCAAACCCATTACGCCCATTTTTGTTAGCAGTTTATTCTCAAAGTGCTTAATGGACTTCACACGGGTCTCCTCTCTCCTCCTCTCCTCCTCTCCTCTTTCCTCTCCCCTCCTCCCCCTCTCCTCCCCTCTCCTTTCTCCTCTCCTCTCCTCTCCTCCCCCCCCCTCCTCCCCTCCTCTCCCCTCTCTCCCCTTTCCTTACTCTCACAGACCACAGGAGGAGCTGTCACATATTGCTGGGGCCACCACGAAACATGATGAAACAAATAGGTGGGAGAGTGTAACATGTGTGCACGTGTGTGTACACATGACCAGCCGCCATACTTTTGTACTTTAGTCAGTTGATGCCACTGAAACCTCTAAAACAATGCCTTATGGTTATGTTATTAAAGTGTGGCTTTAGTGGAAGGTGCTGGTGACCAAAGTCAAAGACACACAGATGGACAAAGATTTATGTCAACGATAAACACACAAAGATTTCTTTGTGAAACCAGCTGAGCTGTTGAGTGATGCTGGAGATCGAATCTAAAAACAAGGGAAAACCAAGAGGGAAATTAAAAAAAAGGAAAAGTGAGTGTATAAAAGCTCCAACTGTGACTCAGGTCAATACAAAGGGACGTTTTTCTTCTGGAAGTCAAGAAAAAGCTCTTCTCCCTGACTGATATTTTAATTTGAAGGAAAATCAGTTACGGGATTAGGAAGGGATTTGTCAGCATGTCAAAACATCATCTGGCGAAAATAAATAAATAACTAAATAAAAAGCTGTGACTGTGATTAAAAAGTGCTGGATAGGATTTAGGGAAGCATGGTTCCAATTAAAGCTTAATAAAAGTCCATTCTTCCTTCTATGTCTTAGAGCTTTTTTTTCTGTCAAGACCATTTAGGAGGATATTTAGCTTTGCTTGTGACACATTCTGACATCTCCAGTCCTGGTCACCATCTGCTAATATGCCCCCCCCCGACACACACACATACACACACCAGGACTTCATCTCGTTACCACGGAGACAGTGACAAAATATGATGTCACACATAAAATATGATGGTCTTTTTTCTTCTTTTGCCTGCTCTGATACATCAGTTTGCTGATAACTCTTATTCGTACTCTGTTAGAATCTGTCTGCTGCCATGTCAGTTCATTTTTCCCCTAAAAACAATATTTTAGTGACAGTGGAACACTGATCTTGATGTAAATAAAGTACTAAATAAGAAAAAGATGTGTACATCCATTTTGCTGTTGCATGGAGTATTAGCTCCAATTCCATTTCCTAACTCAGCTGCAATTGTCTATAAGTCAGCGGTCCCGCCAAGTGTAGGTTGTATGTAGGAAATAGAATTGACTGAGCACTAGAGAACAGATCCACAGATCCGGAAATTGAAGAAGCTGCAGTATTTGTAGTAAAAGATATATTAAATCATTGGAAACAACGTTTGGCTGACTTTCTATATTTGATGTGGCACTTGATTACTTCACCTATGCTAAAGAGTATGTTTAATCCTACAGATGATGTGCATTACGCACACACGTCAGTCACATGATTGGGCTTGGAAATGTTTTCTGTCTAACTTTTCAAGATCAGAGCCAATATTGTCAATCCATTCAGGCCCTGGACTCTGTGTCTTGAGGCAATAAATTGTGATTGACACTATGAAAATAAAAATGATTCAAATTGAAACTCACACAAACAGCAAGAGGTGGTTGTTATTCTTTATCTAATATTTAATTTTTGATTGTGATATTGGTGAGGTCACAGAAGTGAATCCTCTTGATGTCCTCTGGAATGGTCTGTCTCTTTATTTTGTTAGACGTCCCTGCATATTTAATGTGAAATAAAGTCTTTGCTTTTAATTTTTGCATTCTAGTTGACAAATTTGTAGACCTGAAGAGAGACAGATAGATCAATGGCCAAAAAGCTTTATTACTGCTATTGATTTTAATAAAAACTAGTAATAACTACATAAAGATCCAAGGCTTGATCATGGTGAACCACTGGACTTGGTGAAGTTGTAGACCTAGTTTGGCTTGTGGGTGCTTCACCTTAACCTGCAGGGTCATGTGGTGATGAGTCACAGGATCCTGAGTGAAGGTGTGAGCCTCGATGGAGGGAGTGACAGACCAGGAGTACCTGGTGAGAGTACACGCAAAAGCAAAAATGGATTTTTCCAACTTCACACGGACGGCTTCTTTGACAAAAAACCATCCATCTCTCTGGCTAATACACAAACTTGGCTGTCCCTGTCTTCCTCGGCTGTCCTCAGTTGTCCCCGACTGTCCCCGACTGTCCCTCGTCACGACAGGCGTTGCCCGACCGTGACCTGGATGTCTGACAACATACGCGAAACTATATCAACAGGAAGCAACACGCATGGCCGACAATACCACCAAGGTCCAGTAAAGCATGTCGTCGAAGCATTAAGGCGAGGCGCGGGGGAAGGTGAGTAAGCCCAAGTCCTTTTGTCTCCATGGCGTGATGCCGGCTTCACCGAGAACAACCTGATGAGCAACACGTGGGCGATGCCGGTGACACGGCGGGGGAAAGCGGCACCGGGCTGGAGCCACGACGGGCAGGTTCTGCAGCAGGCGTGCCGCGACAGGCACAAGCACCACCGCCGTCTCTCCAAGTTCAGTTGCACGATCTCATAAAAAGAAATTACAGCCGTGAAAACAACTGTCACCCTGTATACCATACTTACGCAGCCTCTTTATTTTCCGCGTCCATCTCCCTGCACACCTGGAGGTGTGCGGCGACTGCCAAGCCTTTGAAATCCCAGAGTGGAAACTCATTTGGGATATCTTAGCATGGAAACGGCGTGAGGGCGGAATCCCGCGATTTTCCGCCCGAGCTCTTCGACGGCGGTGTGCCTCTGGAAGAGCAGGGCCAAAACGGACTGCGTCCGAGCGTGGAGTGTCTCCTGGTCGCTCTCCTCCCAGACCTGGACTGGGGGCGTCGGTCAGGTCCTGGTGGGCTGCAGGGGTAGGCGGGACAGGCGTCCCGTCTCCCAGTGGCCTGAAGATCTCATCCACACTCCGGGAACGTCAGGACGGTGGAGGTCGTGGAGCGTTCTTGGCGGTACTCCGGGCGAACCTGTGCTCATCGGGGGAAGAGAACAGGGCGCTCATGGGAGCTTTCTTGGTTCTGGGCTGTGAGCACAGGCCCCTCTGCTGGATGACGGGTCTGGTCCTGAGCGGTTTGGGCACCTGCATGCACGCAAGAGTGGAGCCAGAGGTCATTTTGAGGGCTCGGGCGGCGCCCCTCCTGGTCCAGTCCTGTTGCTGGGCCGTTACCCTCCTCCACCTCTCCTGGTGTACCGGCCTCTCTCCGATCTCATCCTGGGAGAGCAACACCGAGCATCTCCTCTGGGCCGCAGATCCCCCACACCACCATTAGAACAGTTACTAAAGATTTTTTATACTCTTTAGTAACTGCAGTTGACCCGCTGGTGCACTTTTACTTGAAAGCACATTTGATCAGGTGCAGGCTCTCAATAATCACTTTGATCAGTCACTCAGTTATTAGTAATGAGAAAATCCTGTGTGGGGCTTTATCGCTGCAACTTCCACATTTGTAATTGCGTTTATTCCTCTCTGATGAAGTCAACTCAAAAGGAATTAGAGGAACATGATTTGTACATCCACTTCACTGCTGGCTGGCTTGGTGTACAGTGGTCTGGACAGAAAGTTGGCAGCCACCTTTTTGGTTTTACAGCAGCTCCAAATGTTGTACTGATTTCCGATCCAGCTGGAACGCTTTCATAATTTGGCTGTTCATTTGCATAAGATGTGGTGGGATTTAAATTCAAGTCAACCGCGCTCAGGACAATGAACGCTCACTCCACTTGTAACACTATCTGCATAAAAGTAACTGTAACCGGATCAATTTTATACACAGTTAAGTTTTGTTAATCACTGTTATTTTATTTTGGATGTGAATATGTAGACTTCCAGAGTCACTCTTAGAATCTAATATGAAAAATCTTTTACTCAAATAGGAGATTATGCTTCAGAGAGACTGTATTGCAGTTCAAGCTCTAAAATGCATTCACTTACACAGTAAAACAGCATACACAATAGAGTATTGATCATATTACTATGTACAGTAGATTAGATAATCTTACAATTAAATGAGTCTTAACCTGATTCACAAAAAAAGTGTTGAAAACTGAAGCACTGTTTTAACAGATGAGTTGAGATGTAGGAACTGTTTGCAGCTTAACTTTGAAAACGGGATGGAATAAAAGCAGTAGTGATGGTCTGAAAGCAGCAATAACTGTCAGACTATGAGAACATGTGGAGAAAGACTCATTCCTGTTATTTTTTTTTAAACTATGAGGTGAATTTGCATTAAATTGTTTGTAATTTACAGAAAAAAATTTCAGCAACAGATAATCCACCCTGATAGCAACAGGTCCATCATGGCTCCAGCCCATTTGGCCTTTTTTCTTTAAAGGTGGCGCAGGTGGTGAAAAACAGAGCCAAAGCCAGAGAGTGCTAATAGCCGCTCTCTGCACAGACAATAATAATAACAACAACGGAGTGCAGCGTCAAACAGGCCCCCTTCAACCGTTTCCAAATGTCATTCCAGACCTGGAGGTAATGAGCCTCGGTGGAGAGTTGAATGGTGGGTAATTGCTGAAGAGGGGAAATGGTTTGTCACCATAGCTTCCTTTAGTTTTTCAACTTCCTCTGACTGTGTGTGTGTGTGTGTGTGTGTGTGTGTGTGTGTGTGTGTGTGTGTGTGTGTGTGTGTGTGAGATTTCACCCCGAGGCTCTTTTAACCAATCGGCTGCATGCTGCGGGGAACTGGACCCACCAAGTGAACCCTTAAACGATGACGCTGATAAACAAAGAAAACAAAAATCTTGTTCTTCGGGAGATCGGTCCATCGGATGTCGGAATTCTGCTTCAGCTGGAGGCCTCACATATCTGATTCTGAAGAAACGGAGGAGGAAGGAAGGAATATCAAAGTGGAGGAAATGATGGCAAAAATAATTGAAGATATCTTTGTCTCTCCTTTTTTTGGTCATATTTTGGAGTCAGTAGAAGGGTTAGACAGATAGAATGGGTGTTTGTGTGCATGTATATAAGAAGAAATATGAGCTATTAGATGTAGAAAGAAAATTACATCTCAGCACATTAAAAGGGAAGCCTACAGGCCAGTCACACCAGTCAGGCAAAAACCTGCCCCACTTCCCATTTGAATTCGTTTTCTAAAGATTTGATCTTATATATTGAAGACTTGTCTTGATTTCTTAGTCATTCTTGTCTATATATTATTTCAAGGAATATATGTCCAACTGGAATGCTTTTGGATCAACACTATAACCTCCAAAAAAAAGACAGAGATTTGTATAATCTTTAAGTAATTACTTATTTCCTGAGATTAAAAAAACCCAATAATTAAAAAAAATTGGGTGGTCCCTTCTCCAGGACGATCAGGGTGAATGCAGTGGTGAATGTAAATACTTCCAGCTGACGTGCATTAAAAAGAAAAGGCGCTCACTGCTGCATTTTCCAAGTGATATTGACAGAGTATTGTTTTTAAAAATGCAAAAAAGGGCAAAGAAAAGTCCAAAATTGGAATTTCCTTGTGTAGAACACGGATCACTTCAGTCCTTCTGGGAATTGGACTCCTGAAAGACCAATTAACTCACCGAGTTGAACATCACTTGGGGCCATCTTTATTCAATAGTCCTCTTTTATTGAATCCAGAATAATCATTTCAATAAAGATACATCAGGAAAAGTTTAACCCTGCATTTCTCTTGGTGAAATCCCTTTTTTTCAGTACATCTGAATTTGCTGCTCACCGTGGAAAACTTTCCAAAGACATGGAAATGAGCAAAAAGCAGCAGAACATCCAGTATTGCTGGACAGTCTATATCATTTATAATTTGGAATTACCTGATGTGCCTGAAGAAATACAGCAAAAATAATACATCCAACTGGTGGTAAGACCCCTGGTAATATTTTCTTTTAGATGTCAAACACATTTAACTTCTTCTATGGTTTCATTTGCTGAGCTAAAGTTGTTTTAGGGGGATTCAGATGATACGCAGGTAGCCTATGCAGAAAACCGGTGCTTATGTGAAACAGGAGAAGAGAAAACCTTGGAACAGCTGTGGTGTTAGATGCTGCACGATTTTGTAAAATGTGATTTCTATGTCACAAGTGATCAGGCATGACACTGGTGAGAGAGTGCTGCACCACAGACACAGCTCTCATGTGTCTGTCCTGCCCTCCAATAGTCTCCCCAAAGAAACACATCATACCCCATCCAAACATATCAACCGTGCTGTCTCACTCAAGACGCTGCAAATACATCGGTTAAACAGCACACAACTACTTCTGGAAACATAAATAGAAACTGGTCCCTCGTCCTCCCACGTTACACCATCTTATAGCGTATCTGCAACATCTATTCAAATAACACGAGTAAGTTAAACAGAACTGCTGGCAAAAAGTGATATTGCCACTAGTTTTCAGTGTTATTAGAGTACTCTGATTACATTTTTGTGGTAATGTAATTGTTTCACAAGTTAAGTAATCAGTTATTTTGATATTTTTTGAAACAATCAATTGGTTACTTTAAGGATTTCTGAGGTTAAGGAAAGGAAAATCCCAACTGCATCCTGGACCTGCTCTTCGTCAGGCAGCACTAACCCACGTGTTTCCTGTTGTTATTATTTCCCTGCAGAGTTACAGTTTGGCTGGGTGATTTGATTCATGTTCAGGACATGTCGATGCATTTAAAGGAGGCTGTGTGCCTGTGTTAGTTAAGCTGCAGAATGCACGAGACGTCTTTTCACTTTTCATAACTACTCTAAGGCATTATTTTTTTATTTACAGGTAACACTGGAACTTCACTGGAACTGTAACAGATTACTTTTAATTGATCATAACATTGTAACCTAAATGACTACTCTCCAAAGTAATTATACAAACACTACTCGTTTTTCTGTTAATATTGCATATTTTTAAAGAGCAGAGATTACTGGATGTTTGTTTATTTGGGGATAATTGATGTTTTAGTTGTTTTTTTTGCACTTACATAATTTATAATTAATAACAAATTATTGCTCTCTCTTGCTAATCCTACTCAACAAAAACGCGTGCACATGATCTTGTTTTTATTGTTAACTGCCTTTGAGCCTTGTGACACACACATTTAGCATGTGCAGCAGTGGTAACAGTGACTAACCGAATGCTGAAAGATTAACTCCTACACGGTTCTGAACTCACACCACACCCACCACTCACACCACACTCCTCTTAGCTTTTTTTTTGGGGTTTTTTTGTGGATGTCTGCAAAAGTTTTGCCACCACATCTGGCTGTGTGTGAGAGGTCAAGGTTCTGCTATGGTCTCTGCAACGTGTGTGTGTTTCTGGAGCGGAGCTGCAGGTGAACGCCACAGGCAGTCGCAATCACAGGTCATGGTCATTAACTGGTCTGTGTGTGTGTGTGTGTGTGTGTGTGTGTGTGTGTGTGTGTGTGTGTGTGTGTGTGTGTGCGTGGGTGGGTGGGTGGGAGGAGGGTGTTTTTAAAGTGAACAGGTGTAGATCTGATGCAGAAAATGAAGGATCGTACACTCTTTGTACAAAGCATCAGAAAATCATTAACAATTCGTGTCTTAAAGTGACGAAGTGTGGTGTGGAGTTTAATGGTTCCAAATGACATTTTTCTTTATTTTGTAAACATGGCTATTGTTGCTACACTTGATACATTTACCTGCTCTGTGTGCAAAATAACCCAATCTGGAACACGAAAAGTCACTAAATGCAGAAAAAAAAACTCTTCTCCCTTCTCATCTCTTTCCCCCTCTTTTCCTCCTCTCTCTCTCTCTCTCTCTCTCTCTCTCCCTCTTTCTGTCTCTCTTCTCACTGCATCTGCTCGCCTGTCGTGACATTCAAGTCTCTGTGTTGATAGCGACCGTCAGAGTTCAGACAACGGATCATGAGGACGCTGAACTCCACAGAGCCACTCAGCCTGTAGCGAGCAGATCTAAGACGTCAATCACAGCAATTCACCAGCATTATGGTATCAAATAACGAAGTGAAACCAAAGTGACTGCGAGGAGCGAGCCCCTGAACACAGAGCAGGGCAGGATCCATCAACAGAACTGCATCTGGGGGGGAGGGTCGACTGCTCGGTTTGGGTTTGTGAGTCCGAATCTTGTCTGCCTTCGGTCCAAAGAAGCGGCTTTCTGATAAATTACCTGGAAGACCTGACCCTGCATCTCAATGGGAAATGAATCTGTTTTTGCCATTTCGCCCCAATTTTATTTACATCGGTGCTCTGCGATCCCTCGGGGGGTCGCCCAGGTGCACGCTTCATTTTTGCAGTAAAAACACGGTTTGGCCAGCTTGATTGAAATCCCACTACACACTTCCTGGGCCTTGCTCCCATCCTCACTGTAATAACAAACAAGAGCCAAGGAAGAAACCATTGTGTTTTGGTGTGAATCCAGACAGACGTGTGCGCGCAGGAATTTTAATTTATGGGGACTGCTGCTCTGCTGCTTTACTTTACCAGCAGTTTCAGTAGAAGTGGATGTTTCTTTTTTGGTTTTTTTTTTTCCTTGAATTGCTCTCTGCAGGAAGATTGGGTAGCTTCCATGAAAATATAGATCGGTGAAAAAAAAAAAAAAAAAAGGGGAAACAAAAGAACATTTTTGATTCAGGTTGAAGGTCTGCTTGCTATTTTTAGTGCCAAGTCCAAGATGGATGACCTTTGTCCTTTTTGGCCTGGGGGTCAGGTGTCAGGGGTCAGATGTTGGCAGGCTGAAATGACAGTTTATTTTTAGTGCAAACAACACTGCTATTTAAGGCTACATAAAGAGGTTGGTCAGATAATTATACCACCGCTTGGTCGGCTGCCATTTATCCACCCACCGTACTGGTCAATTGCAGCCATATGTGGACAGAAACTAGGGGGTCTGCCCTGTCGACGGCATCTGCATGCGTGTGTGTGCGTTTGCATTCGTTTACCCTCGCATAGATGCCGGAATCTCCCCTCCCGCCGAGTGCGCAGAGGCGCGTTCCCCGGCTGTCGGTGCGACCGGTCCTCTTAAGTCGCCGTGCAGCTCGGAGCCCGCGCTTGTGTGGTTTCCCCGCGCATAAATGTTAGTGTCTCTGGGTTGCTCTGTTGTTAGTGTGGCTTCTGCACAAACCCTCTCTTCAATTTGGACCCAGAGCTCAAATCACCGCTGTCCGCCCCGGCGCAGCTACGCTCCCAGTGCGAAGGCCGAAAAAACCCTTGTTTACGCCGCGCCTTTCTCAAACCACCCAGATGCTGCGCAGAGGACGACAGTTTACACTGACTCAGAGCAAACACGGCCGCGGACAGAGAGACAAAGGTCGGCGAAGACGCAAGGAAGCTCGCCCCCCCCCCGCCTCTGTGGACTGGGTCTCTCAACGCCGGCCACACCTACGAGATCTATATGGCGGTTCTCGCTGATGCAGGCGATAAAAGTTGAGCACTACAGTCTGAGCAGAGAGAGAGAGAGAGAGAGAGAGAGATGGAAGATTGTTCTAAGTTTGTCAAGGTTCCTGTTGTAGGCTCCACACGTTTTTCAGCCCGCTGATCCCTATCAACCAAACGGATGGCTGGTGCTCGGTAGCTCGACTTCCGCAGCAATTACCTTCTCTCAGGAGACACTGGTAGAAACCGAGTGCATAGGTTCCTTCTCTGTGTCTGCGGGAATAAACTGTGTGTGTCTGTGTGTGTGTGTGTGTGTGTGTGTGTGTGTGTGTGTGTGTGTGTGTGTGTGTTTGCTATGCTAGATATTGAGTTCCAAAATACTGGAGGTTTAAGACACTTTTAAAGTTCAAATTAGAGTTGAGTCTAGGTCAGGGTCAGGGAGTTGGGATGGACAGGGTTAGGATAGGCAGCTGGTCAATGTATTATATCTTCCCACAAAGTTAGAAATACAAGGGTGAGTATTTGTATTTGTATAAAAAGTTGATTGACCTTCTCCTACACACTTTTTTTATTCTTAAACTGACCACATAATCCTTTATCTTCTCAATGGAAAATGGGTCCACCCACCTGCAGACCCCTGCTTTAGCTAAATTAATGCATTACTTAAAACCTCTGTTTCAAAAATACTTGATTTAGACATTGATTATTAAAATAAACAATTTAACAACAAATAAAGTAGAACAACCATTGTTAAAAGCGTCCTTCTGCAACAGTGAGATCATGATTCCTTTTGGGTGTTTTCTTTTTGGAGGTGTTCCTGGCCATTTGACCTGCTCCTTCGTGTGGTCACCCTCTTATTCTGAATTATTGGTTTGGATGGAACAGACTTGGCCATCTCATCCATATCTGCCAGTCCAGAATATGGATTATAATCCGGACCCTCTAACAACTGCAGGAACACCCTTTTCTGCCTTTCAGCAGGATTTTAATTGGAAGGTGATTTTTTTTTTGTTCTTCAGTGGATGCTTCTTCAAGAGAACAGATACTTCCTCCTGTAATAAGGCCAAGGCCTTAAGGATTTTCTCTTCTCTTGAATACTCCAGAGATCTTGATGTTGTTAACTCCTTTGCCAATCTTTCCAATTATGTAGCCAGCAAGGTGTTCAGGTACACAGGCATACTTCTGCTGTATGTCTATGTACTGCATGGCGAACTTGACAGCTTTTTCAGACTTTCTGGAGACTTTAAAACTTCCTCAATCCTTATTCAACCTGATGTCTGTGATTCCAGGTCCAAGTTTCTTTTGGATTTTAGATCCCTAGGTGCTGAAGATAAATCTGATCACAGATCTGTTGGCCTCCACTTTCTTGTGGAATGTGGGCTCAAAGCATTGATTACCCTTTAATAGAATATTAAGATTTTTCTCAAAAAAAGAAGAATTTTCCCTTGGTAAGATAAAAGTTATTCACAAAGCAAGAAATTCCAGAAATTATATACATTATTATTTATATGCATAATCATTTAAGCTATATGGCAGTGTGTGTGTGTGTGTGTGTGTGTGTGTGTGTGTGTGTGTGTGTGTGTGTGTGTGTCTGTGCGTGCACATTCTCACATATGTGTGTATTTCAGCTCTGAAATGAAACCTCAGAGAGACCATGTAAGAAAACTGAGCTTACCCACAGAACGAGAAAAAAAAGGAAAACCCACAATCCCTCAAGTGCCCACAAGAAGTATTTTGTCTCGCCGGCCTATAGCTGCGCTGCAATTGGTGGGATTGTCAAAATTGGTGGTACAGCGAGTCATCACTCATTGGCTTTCTTTCTACTTCTTTCTGAACTCAGACCTTCAGCATTTTACAAACACACACACAATCTGTATGTGTGCATAATGTATATGGAAATACCATATCGGGGTCTCAACCCTGACCGATTGCAGGTCACCTGCTTTGAGTGGACAATCATGGCGTCTGGTGCTTTGGAGAGGCTTTCTCTTCACAGATGAATCCGGGTATAGGCTGTACAGATGGCAGACAGCGTATGGCGCCATGTGGGAATGACCCATGATGTGGCCGTTGGGGTAACGATATGGTCAGGCATGTGCAGACAACGAACACAGGTGCATTTCAGTGATGGCATTTTGAATGCGCAGAGGTACGATGACCCTGAGGCCTCACGTTGCAACGATCTGAATGCAATCCCGGGAAGCTGAAAACATCCCAGGAGCAGCCATTGAAGAGGAGTGGACCAACATTCCACCGGCCACAATCAAAAACCTGATCTATGTGAAGGAGGCGTGTGAGGAACATGGTGGTCACACCAGATTGGTTTTATGACCCCCCCCTCACCCTAAATACAGTAAAACTGCACATTTTAGAACAGCCCTTTAATGTGGGCAGCCTGAGGCTCACCTGTGCACTAATCCTCTGTCTAATCAGTACCTTGATGCGCCACATCCATGAGGGGGATGGTTTATCTCAGCCAAGGTGAAGCGCAAATGTAGGCAGATTTGCGGGGAACATTTGAGGCCTCTTGAGTTCATGCAAAAAGTTTTGGAATCTAGAGTTCAGCTCATGAAAAATGGGAGCAAAAGCAAAAACGTTTGTGTTTTTGTTCAGCGTGTTTTTTGGAATTCTGCTTTATTCACAGATCGCATGTATGAAAACAGTGTTTTTACATTTTCCATAACAGGGGAAATGCAAACATAGTGGAATTTGTAGACCCACAGGTGACTTACACTGATGTTGAAGCTGGATAATAAGAATTTACCCGGCACATCCCAGTTACAGTGTCTGAATGTACATTTGTTTTCTCTGTCTATGTACACTGAAACACAATAGAAGTCTACATAATCCTTGACTTATTGTTAGTACCTCCCCATGCACAGCAGGAGGGAACCACAATTGGTAGTGAATGTAGCAGACAGGAGTATTATTTTAGCTTCACTGTCCCAGAATCCCTTTTGGTGTCCACAGCATGGACCACTCGGGAAAGGAAATATGGCAACACAGGCAGGGCTATATTATAACGGTAATTCTGTCCATCCTGATATAACCTAATAGTGTTTTATGAGCACAAAGAATCTCGCTGACCCTCTGTTTTTGTGAAATTGTTCTGTCAGAGTTGATATGAATAAAGCAGGGTTAGGGAGGAACCATTAAGGGGTCCCTCCAGTCTTTGTGGGTGGGTCTGCATACAGCTGCGCATATTGTTGATCAGCTGTCAATGTGAATTTTTCTAGATTTATGACTGCACTGCTGTGTCTGGACAAATCTCTGACTTTTCCTCTCATTGTTCTTCCACCGTGTCCTCAGCCATGGTGGTACCCATCAGAACAGACTTTAAGACGCCATTCAACCCATCCCTTGCCTTCCTGCCTTATTTGTGTGACTCACTCTCGTCAGTATAACAGCAGGGTAGCTGTAATGGCGGTAAGGGTAAGATCACTTTGAACTGCGCACGGATACTAAGGTGTAAACACGCTGAGTGACTTGAGTTAGTGAGATGCTCGTAGGGTGCACAGATTTTCCATGGATGAAATATTCTGTTAGGAACTCACCTGACAGACTCTGCTTCCTTTGTGTGTGCGTTTAGGGTGGCCCCTCCCTCTTTTTCTGTGTCCGATCATCTGATACTCATTGTCTTGGGGTCTTTTGTTGCCTCGTGATTTCAGCGAGCTGACCACTGCATGCTGTCTGCCTGATTGTTTCTGAGCTTTGTGTTGAAGAATCACCTGTTTGCTACTCTTTTGCTCTGTGCTTTGCACCTCTGTTGTGAATCTGTTTGTCTGCAAAACCTGAATCTGGTTAAACACACTGTTTTCCTTATATAATGAAGCCTTATGTTATAATTGCATGATGTTTTGGGCATTTTTTTTATTTTAATGTGCATCTCGGTGTCTATCTTGGTGGAATATTTTTATATGGTCGAGTCATTTTCTGTTCTCAGTGAACTTCTTTTGAGGCTGAAACCCCAATAAAATGCTAAAAAAAATAAAATAAATCAATTCTTGTGTATATCACTCAGCACAGCAAGAAGTATCATCAGGTCTGGGATCATGAACTGGGCTAGGGTGTACTGTACCTGGGGTATAATCTAGCTTTGGCCACACTAACCCACGGTAGCACCAGAATGACACAAGGAGGATGGTTGTTCAATATTATTTGGTCATGGCATATTTTGGCTGCTTTTTCACTATTTTGCTTTTTTACTGTTCTTGGCATTAGGGTTGGTCAGGTCACACCCGGAGGCTGATGAGTGAGCATCTGCGTTTGAGCACCCCCCCACCCCCAGGTAATGTCAAGAAAGAGCTGAAGCTGATAAGCTGATGTCGCTGAAACCAAATGTTGAGGAATTACATGGAAATGGAATTTCCATGTTGTGCTGTTGGTTTGTATGCAGAGGAATCATCGTCATCATCCTTTAAGCATCTTATTTAAAATCCTGTGGGAAAATTTTTTTTTAAACTGCACCAATGCGATGTCAGAAAAAAAGAAAAACTGAAATAAAGCATTTCCAAATTCTGAAGGACAGACTGACTTTGTGCAGATACGTGGTGTTTGGTCCGACAATGTCTGGAGGCATCTGGTAACACTTCTGTGTAATTGCTGCTGAGAAACCCTGAAAGATCTGAGAGGGGAAGAAAATTCCAACGTGTTTTTCCTTCGTCCTTCTTCTGCCTCGTTTGCCTCAAGTTGGAATTTCACCAGAGTTTAGGCAAAAACAAAAGAGACGGGTGTTCAGAATGTGAGACGGGGGGTGGGAGGGTGCACTTGGATGAAATTCAAGGAGGATTTCAGTACCAGATTATGGTGTGTGTGTGTGTGTGTGTTTGTGTGTGTGTGTGTGTGTATGTGCATGTGTGTCTGTGAAAAATCCAAAAACATTAAGGTGTGAAGAGGACTGCAGATATCTGGTGTAGCATAAACAAAGGAATAGTTGAGTGCATCGCTATTGAAACAACATTTTAGATAAAAGTCACAGAGGTTAGCACAGCTGCTGTACAGCAGGAAGGGTCCTGGTTGATTCAGCTTTAATTAATCTGTTCTCCAGTTTCCTCCCACAGTCCAAAACAATGTATGGAAGGTTGACTTGAGACTCTAAAATGTATATGTGTGTGTGTGTGTCTGTGCATGTGTGCGTGTGTGTGTGCGTGTGTGTGTGTGTGTGTGTGTGTGTCCAGAGTATCTTTCTGCCTCTCACCATCCTCATGTCATCCTGATCAGGAACAGGGAAACGGGTGTTTGTTGGTTTTCATGATTGGATTTAAATATACAGCAGCCAAACACACTGCGGGTTATTGTATAAAACTGTAAAGCTCATAATTATAGTCAGTTCTATTGTTGCTGTTTGACAGAAGTCATGTTTGGAAATGAAATTTGTCTGCAGGCAAAACGTGATGCTGGAAATAGGAATAATACATAAATCAGAGGGTTTTTGATTGGAATTATTAACTACTGATTATCAATTTAATATCAAGAGCTATTTTTCTTTCACATGTTCCAAGACTTGTGTGTTACTATGAAAATGATACTAAACGGAACACCCTGATGGTAACTAACAGGTGACAAACATGGCAAAATGCTTTGAATCCATCTATCGCAGTGCTGTTGATGATGGATGTGGATGTATGAGTCAGGCAAATAAGCCCATAACACACACTCTCTCTCTCACACACACGCAGACGCAGTGTTAATGAGTTCATTTATTCATTTTCTAAAATAAAATTACAAGTGCAGCCATCAAGAGTGTGAAAATATCCAAATCTTGAAAAGCTTTAAAGAAAAGAAAAATCCCAATCCAAATCCTCCAAACCACAATTGGTTTAAGAAGGAGTCTCGTTCCTTCTCCAACTTATGCAAATCCTGCTGTTGCATGCCGTTTGTGTTTTCCAGCGCGCAAAGAAACACTGACCGTGAGTCACGGCGAGCGTTTTAAAACCTGCGAAAATAGTCAAAGTAAGAGCACTGACGCCATCCTGGTCCAATTCAACCTTCTGGTGCAGGCCAGGGAAAGACGTGAAGCGATCCCTTTATTCTGGGGGGGAAAACATCAATCAGGCAGCACACATGATGGTGATGTAGCCATATGAATTCAGTTATTCCACATGAAATACCAATATTCCATTCAGTTCCTTTTCATTTTCTAAACCATTACCAGAAATCAGATGTGTCAACACCACCTCCCACTGGATAGACAGATAGATAGATAGATAGATAGATAGATAGATAGATAGATAGATAGATAGATAGATAGATAGATAGATAGATAGATAGATAGATGGATGGATGGATGGATGGATGGACGGATGGACGGATGGAGGAGCAGCTGCTGTCGTATCTCAGACGTGGCTCTGCTTGGTCAGATTTGAGGGAGTCTGGGGGCAACATGGGTGTTTGTTTACGCTGTAGTAAAATACACTGTGACTGAATCTGACAGCTTGTTTAAAACACAATCAGCTGTGTAGTGAGATTTTAATCTGGACCTGCAGATTAGACCTGTTTGCGAGGCGCACACACTGACCACACACACACACACACACACACACGCACGCACACACACACACGTGCACACACACACACACACACACGCCGCCATCGGCATAACAAATCCCCACACGTAACCACAGTTCGCCAACATACCCAACCACACCAATGAGCCCACCCTGACTCTGCATCCAAACGCAGCATCGCGACTGACTCTAATTTAGCGTTTCATGTCTCTGTGTGGCACTGGGGTGGCAGGGTGGCACCGCTGGGGATTTTGTGGGTGTCTACAATGGCAGGGAGGCATGTGCCCACAAGCTGTCTGACAAGCTGCTCAGCCTCGGCCTCTCATTTTTGCCTGCTTTAAACGTACATATATTTTACACCATCCCCACCTCTGGGAATGCTGGGAACCGTTGCGGAGTTGCGTTTTATCGGTTTATTCCAAGGATGCGTGTGTCCTGGACGTCGATCTGATACCACGGACGTGTTCAGGCATCCTCGCTGGATGAGGAGGCCTTGTTTAAGTAGCGGTAAATGCCTTCAAGCGTCTAGTAAAAGCGCTTCCATGCATCTGTGAGTACATTATGAGCCGAGCTTCATCCTCCCGACCCACGGCCGAATCAAAACGCCTTTAATAAATGAAAAAAAAAAAAAAAAAAAAAAAAAGCTAAAACTCATTTACAAATACTTTGGCTCTGATGTAGCGCAAAACTCTACGGAGCAACGGAGAATTCAGGCCGTATATCAAAGAGAGTTATCGGGGCTTCAGGAAATCTTTTTCTCAGGAACGTGAGACTGTTTTTGTTTTGGAAAATTCTTGATTTTATTTGCCCCCCTGGAATTCAGAGCAAAATCCTGAAAAAAATAAAGAAAGAAGAAAAAAAAAAAACTTATGGCACTTTAGTACTCAAGTCATCAAGTCTAACTTGACTCTACGACTCAGACACTTTGATATCAACCGTCCCTGGTTTAAGGTGTCAGTTTGGTTGTCATGGTTTCGCCCTCCTGATTGGCACCTTTCTGAGGACCACAGATAAATTAATAAGTGGCCCAATCAATAAGAATTTCAATTCATTGATATGAACCTTTCCCCGTTCCGTGTCCTGTGCCAGTGATGCAAATAACAGCAACAATAACCATCATAAATGAATGTCACATGTTGATTGTTCCCTCTCTACTGGGCTGCTGTGTGGAGGTAACATGATCAGGCCTGAACGTCAGCATCCCTGCAGGCCCCTGTGTCACATAAGCAAAATCACGCTGTGTTATGAATATTTCCATTGTTCTTGCTTTTCAGTTTTAAATCGCAGCCAGTGTTTAACAAACACATTTTGTGTGTTTTGAAAGAGAACTGTAAAAAAAAAAAAAAACAAAAAAAAAAAAAAAAAAAAAAACAGATCAGCATTGAAACCATCTGACGCGCACCCGCCGATGCCCTCCCCCGTGTTTACTGCCCAGCGCGGCTCTATCGTGTGTTTAAAGGCGGATGGAGCTGTTGGACCGGAGAGAAGCGGCACTTTAGCCCCCGCCGGTGATGGATTGTTCCGCGTAAACAAGCTGCTTCCAGCTCAGGGATGATGTAAAGTTCCAATTTCAACCTGCCCTCTCGCCCTCGGTACAGAAGGAGGAGGAGGGGGGGGGGGGTGACCACGGTCAAGCTGTCATTAAATGACCACCCACGCAGGGTGCAGAAAGACACAAAACCTGCAGGTAGGGAACAAATAAAGGTTTCCTTCTATAGCAGCGAAATTTGCATCCTCGGAGACCGTCGCGTTCGCAGAGAAATGAGTGTTTGTGGCATGCTTCACTCCGCACACCGTGCACGGTGGAGATGTAATTAAACTTAGAATGGGATAATTTTTCAAAATAAATATTGGAGGTTTTTTTGTAACAACACTGCAGTCACTCCTCCGCTGCGGCCAGAGAGTCTGGGCTGCACAGTAGGAGCAGTCTGGAGGTGTCCCTCCACGGTCAAAAACACGACCTGGCTCCGGGAGGAGATGGGGGACATGCGCGCAACCAAATGTGACGCTGGCTCCGCGTACAGGTCTGTAGGTCTGGATAGTTGGGGGGGGACCGCACCGGTTGGGAAGGGTTGGGAAAGTCCAGAGGAGCTGCCAGACACGGTGGACAGACGGTCTGAGGTGCGAACGCATGGGGTCGAGGAAAGGTGAACAGAGGCGTTTGAGTCGCTTCGGCGGTGCTCGGGCACCTCTGCTCCGCTTGTAAATAGAAAGAAAGGGAAGAATCAGTGGAGTTCTGGGTACCTGGAGCCTGCAGGAGCGATGGGGAGAGGCGCTTCCTGTTGACCGGGAGACGGATCACATCAACATGTGCAATGAAATCCCCTTGACTTCAAACTTAAAGTCGCGCGTTCGAGCCCCTTACTCTGATCATCACCAATGCTCGACATAATTCAGACGCTTATTCAGATCGGGTCTGTCGATCTATCTGTGGTGAGTGTTTGTGGTGATTAACCAGGTCTGTGATCGCGGGCTGCAGGACTCGGAGAGGCATCAGAGCAGGTCCGAGGGTGAGATCAACCGCCAGTGTTTGGAGAGCGGTGCCCCGTGTGTTTGGACAACATCACAAGATGCTGAGGCTACTGGAACATGTCACGCCTCTTCACGCAGACCACCAGTGTTGTGGGTGCAATCACGCAGCCAGGAGGCGTCGTGCCACTGTGCAGAGTAAATAAACCGAACGGGCTGCAGGGAAGAGGCTCCGCTGCTGCAGCGCCATGGGAGATGCGCGCGTAAAGTGTATGAGGCGGATTATATATCGAGGACTCAAGCTAGAAAAATAACCAGAGCTGCAGCAGAATGACGGCTCGACCTCCAATTATGCTCTTAAATTTGATTTATCATCTTCTTCAGGCACGTTTGTGCGTCAGAATTGGGCATTTGACAAATCTTGTGGAGCCAGCGTTTGAGCTCTAATCCACAGTTTTGGTGTTTAACCCTCAGCTAATAAAAGGGGTTTTGTGAATATGCTTGCTCTGCAAAAAATAAAATGATTAAACTTTTTTTTTTATTGCATTTCATGAAATGCATTCACATTGTTTATCAGGATAAAGGAAACACTGTCTATTTTTTAAAGCACACACATAAACACACAAAATGTAAATCAAAACGACTTTTATAACAACAATAATAATCACTATACTAATAAAATAAATAAGAAATGACTTAGGGATTAACACGTAACAATTATCTTATTTAAAACATCTTATCTAAATTAAAACAAGTAACATTCATAGAAAATAACCAACATCAAGTAAAATAATCTGCGCATTTTAGCTTCCTTAACTGAAAGCTTAAAATTTGGAAAAATGTCAAATGTATTAATTTGGAATTGGTTGTTTCCACTCGCGATCCCGGTGGATGGACGGATGAATCCTCTTTTTATGGCTGTTAAATAAATCTGTAAATGTGCTATAATTGTTTTAGTAGTACGGTAAGATTCAAAACAGGACCAAAAACATTCCAATCATGCCACCATGTTGGTTTTTTTTTTGTGTTTTTTTTTGCCATTTTGCAAGATAACCCACGTTTTCCAAAATATTGAACACATATTTATGGAGCAAACCTCATCCACCGCAGCAGCTGAGTCCCGAGTCTTTAGGCCTGCGTGCCTGTGCTGTTGACAACTGGCACAATTACAATCTTCACGCAGAAAATTCAACTCAGCATGTTTCTAAAATAATTTTTTTTTTTCTTTTTAATTTTTTTTTTTTAATCTCTGGGTGTGACTCCTCCAGTCAGCCCATGTATGGGGTCCTGGAAGGAAAGGCCTGCTCTGCTGCCCCTGCTGGCTGCTCTGGGAACACGTCGGGCTTCCCTCGTAGCTCCAGTTTATTTATGTACCACCTTTCACAGACGATTTAAGTTCTTCACAAAACAAGTAAAATACAAATTAAGCATACAATTGAAAACAGAGCAAGGACAATAAAAACAACTCTAAATGTCTGTCTAACTAATTGCCTGTTTGAAACAAAAGTACTTTTTAAAACAGTAACATCATCTAGACAGTGAATAGACGGAGGTAGATTGTTCCAGAGCCTTGGAGTCTGCTTCAACAGTACGATCTTGTCTCTTAAAGTGTTTTTTTTTGGAGCCTCTAGTCACATCTGGCATGCTGGGTCCAGACCGCGGGGTCAGGGGATGAAGTCTTAGCAGATCAGAGACATCAGGAGGAGCCGGGCTCTAAACTTTAGGGTCAAGTTAAAACCTAAAGAGTTGTGGACGACCTGAATGCGCCCGAGCATGGCCGGTGTGGTTGTGGCAGGGCTCATGCCTATCCTGCTGATCCTAAGAGCACGAGCTCTTCAATTTGATGAGCCCTCTAGCTTTCTGACACCCCCCCACACACACACACACACCCAGGAAGGCTGGCAGGTAAAACCTCTGCTGGTCTGAAACACCAGTGCACATGCATCTAGACATCACAATAGGACACGAGGGGTGATCTCACCTTCTCGTTGCAGATTCAGTTTTATGGTTCAAACTGGCACATGTGAGCTGATGTTAGATGGCTCCTACACATCTGGCATTAAGGGACCCATTTAGTTTGAGGTGACTGGACCATACTGTTACATATTGGAAAAGAAAGTTACAGTTGGACATGATCACTGTACTGTTTGATAGAGAGAAGAGCACAGAGAGACAGACACATAGAGACAAACAGACAGACAGACACAGACCAACAGACAGACAGGCAGATAGAGACAGACAAAGACAGACAGACAGAGACAGACAGAGAGACACTACCTTTAAGAGCCTTTTGTAGCTTTCCTGTGTGATCAAGTTGTGGTGGTCCAATCAGAGATGGACAGAAGCTGCAGTATGTCCTCCCTCAGTAGAAGCTGCAGTATGTCCTCCCTCAACCTCTCACCTCTGCTGCCTGATACAAACCCTTTACCCGAGGTCTTTTCTCATTCACTTCAATAAAAACATTTTTAATCTTCATTTCTCCCTTCAAGAGAAGTTGCCAGCACGAAAAGATCCTGAAGGCCTAAAAAAAAATGTTCTTGGTGAATTCTCCATATCAACAAACGTCCAGTCTTTACACCATCATCATCACATTACGGTTACATTGCACTAAACGGTTCATCTTTATTTTATATTTATAATCCATTATGGAATTCATGTCAAATCAACTTTATGAAATACCTCAATACTTGAACCTTGATGTTAGGAATTAGGGCCGAACTTGCCTTTCTGTGAGGTTATAGCAGAAAATCAATGAAGTAAGACCCTAGAATGTCTGATAATCTGATTAGATTAAATACACACATCTGGCTGTTATTCAAAGGTGCCAAAAGGCACAGACAACATTTTATTTATGTATTGACTGCAGAGAAGATAAAGCTATGTTGAAGAAAACGATTCCAAAAGTCACCTGTGACGTTTTCAGGTCCAAACATTTGTCGGTACAAAAGTGGTGCGAGTCTCAACATCAGGAAACCGTCCATTCTCCTATCCCTGGGGGGGGATGTGGGGAGGAATGTTTTCCCGTCACACAGAATCTTTGATCTCACACCCCATAATCGCTTCCTTAAGATTATACAGTACACAAATCTCCCCACTGCTGTGTGTGTGTGTGTGTGTGTGTGTGTGTGTGTGTGTGTGTGTGTGTGTGTGTGTGTGTGTGTGTGTGTGGTGCCCGGGGGTGGCCAGTGTCCCTTGTGTCCTGCCTGATGACAGATAGGGAAGCAACTGAGACATAAGTATGATGTCATCAGACAACAGCAGACAGGAAGTGATGTCAGCGCTGGTCGGCGTAAACCAGCTAAAAGGCGTTAAGCTCCTTTTTGAAATGGGAAAACTGATTTATCAGGCTGTTGTTGTCATGGTAATATCGACATGCGTGTGAGTACTCTGTCAGAGAATAAGCACTCACTTGGACATACTTTTGTTTTACTTTTATTTTTTTAACCCCTTAACATTTTGTTTTTAAAAATAGATAGATATTAAAATATTGAAAACAAACTAAGAAATTATCAAACATTATTCAACAGTATTGAACGGTATTCACTCATACTGAAGCCATTCAGGAGGACACTGTTGGTTTTTCCTGTATGAGATGGATGTTTAGAAAAGAGTAGTAGTTTCATGTTGAGCTTCAGATTACAAACATTATATAGGAAACCTGATTTGGATCACCTCCGAGTTTATCGGGATCCCAGTTGGATGAAGATTCAGCTGCACCCTTCAGAGTATCCAACACCTCCTCCTTTTGGTAACTTCTCAGTGTGGGAACGTTGCGTTCGGAGAGAAACTGGAGGGCGAGGACTTCTCCGTGTGGTCCAACGCTGCTATTGCATCCTCCTCAGCCCAGAGCAGCAGGCCCCTACCTGCAGGTCTGACTAAATATGCTCCAGTCGTGGGAAACCGCCGGCGTTTCAGTTGCGCTGCGATCCCTAATTCGTCCCTTTTCTGATCGTTTCCTGATCTACTCTGATGCATCCGTTTTCCCTGTTCTGAGAGGACCTGCTGCTTCAGTTCTGCATCCCGGGCAGTGGCTGTTGATCTGACTTCCAAGTCTGGGAATAATCAATATGTGTTATGAGTCATCAGGGGAACACTCCCAAAATTTTACACAGCCTTCCTTTTCTTTTCATTCTTCATTACTATTACTATTATTATTATTATTATTATTATTATTATTATTATTATTATTATTATTGGTTGAACCTTCTTACCATTGCTGTTAATGATGAAAATGAAATTAAACTCAGTTGACACTTAAGAGAAAGAGAAAGCAGCTTTGCCAGGAGTGTGACAGTTTTCGTGGCGTGTTTGTTCAGGTCTGGATCAGCCTGATCTGTGAGCCACACCATTCTGCTCTTCAACAACAGGGTCTAAAAATAAGAGGGTTCATTTCGGTGTATTTCTGCATGCCCCTGAATATCGGCCTCATGCCGTGCAGCAGGGCGAAACACGAGAGGAGCTTATCCAATGAGACTAAGACCCGTCAGCGCTGAGGTTTGATTTACACCGCTGCCTTTCACAGGAAGTGAGAGGCATAACCATGGAAACATTCCAGGAGGTTTCATCACCCCCACATTCTTGGATTAAATAACCAGACTACGCAATCTATTTTTGTTCCATTTTACTCTATTCTGTCTTTTCTTTATGACAAGGCTGTTATGCTTTCGCTGTCTTCTAAGCTCCTTACTGCACCTCTTCTGAAAATACTGAATAAAATACAAATCAGAAACAGTTAATTCCATTTATCAGGCTGCTGTTTGGTCTCAGGATGAACGTACACCAATGAATCCGGATAAAAACATATTTTAACCGAACCATTTTTCCTCTGTGTCCTGTGAACCAATCCAGACCAGCCTGGGCCACCATTGTGCGGGCACTTCATTCAGCCCAGTTGAGTACATGCTGGTGACCTCCGGCCCTTCCAGCAGGTTCCCGGTAAGGGCTGACATTCAGGAGAGGAGAACCTTCGCCTTGCTCACATCAGTTTCATCTTAATATAAACCCTTTTTTACCTTGATCACACAATTGGCACCCAAAAACGTTAAAAAAAATTGGTAAACACAGTAAGAAGCCTCGTCTGCTGCCTGGTGCTGATCTGGTCATTTCCACTGAACTGACTGGGGGAGGGGGCGGGGCGGGTTGCAGGATGGGGCCTTTATCGGAGCGTCACAGCGCCACCAACAGGCCGCGCCCCGCCATGCGCAAAGAGGCGCAAACGTCAGAAGGTTCTAGAATCGAGCTCGCGTAAAAAGTATTGTGTTCCTAGTGATCTACTTGGGAAATGAGCAGTGCGGCTGAGGTCTCACATGTTACCTGGGATTTAGACAGACAAATCGTCACTCCTACTGTGTATTTCTGATAATAAAGTCATTAACAGATGCTGGTCATGTATTAAGGAATGAATAATGATAATAATAATAATAATATAGCACTGCTATTATTATTATTATTATTATTATTATTATTATTATTATTATTATTAGTAGTAGTAGTAGTAGTAGTAGTAGTAGTAGTAGTAGTAGTAGTAGTATGTGCAGATCTAAAAACTATTATTATTATTATTTAGGCTTCCAACTGGAGTAAATATAATAATAATAATAATAATAATAATAATAATAATAATAATAATAAATGAATATTAATAAAATACAATTAAATAAAGCGAAGGTTCCAGTTACTTCCTAGTGAACACACCTTGCCAGGAGTTCCAGAAAAATGATTTAATCCGGATTCGTTGAAGCAAAATTGAGAGATTGGGTTAGTGTGCGCGTCATATGACAGATCCCCTCAGCCAGTAACGTGAAACTCACTTCCTGGTGCCAGAGCAGATCTAAAACCTCAGCAGAGAGCAGTCAGCGCCGGGGCCCCCACCAGCACCAGCACCAGCACCAAGCAGGCTTCAACATGGCTAAACTACACGGCGGCTCCTCCGGCTGTCGGGCCGTCGCCCTGGCAGGAAAGTACCTGTCGACCCCGGCGCTGACCCGGAGCTGCAGCCAGCGGCTGCGGAGGATGTTCGGACCGCGGCGCTGCGTGATGAGCTCCGAGGTGTCCGCGGACGCGGCCAAAGGCGCACCGCCGCCGCCCCCGCCGCCGCCGCCGCCGCTGCTGCACCAGCAGCACCAGCTGCACCAGTACCACCAACAGCACCAGCAGCAGGACTCTCTGGGCTGTCTGTCCGCCACGGATCGACATGCGCCCAACAACCGCAATTTGATTTACCGCGACGTCAGGGCGTTCCTGAGCGAGGTCGGCGGGGACCCCAGAGAGGCTCGCTACTGGCTCACACAGTTCCAGAGGGCCACGGACCCCCAGTCCGCTGCCTTCGCCGTGCTGGAGGTAGGACCCTAACCCAGCAGCAGCAGCAGCAACAACAACAACAACAACAACAACAAAACAGCAACGTCTGTTCCCTTTATGAGCATTTTAGCCTGTTTTTACAAGAAAAAAGAAGTATGATCATATCAATGATGGGTAAAGTATAGACAGTCGAGGGTAACTGAAATACTGCAATAATTACTGGGAATATACCAGTTATTACAGATGGGAAGAATTGGGCAGAATAGCTCAAAAGTAAACATATTTTGTTTGTTTATTGTTTGCATTCTGGTAGTTGAGTCATGGCAACTGGACTGGTTGAGCTCCAGTTGTTATGATTCAACTACCAGAATTACCATGACCTGGATGACTGAGAACTTACACAGATTTATTTTTTGCACTTATATAAAATGTGCAGAAGTATTAAAAACCATGTGGGCTTAACAAGAGCGCCCCCCCCCCAAAAAAAAAAAAAACCAAAACTTATTTAGTTACTTATTTTAAACTATACAATGACAAAAAACATATAAGCTTCATGCATAGGCCTACTAAAAAATAAAAATATAACGGGAGAACATAACTATGTTAAAAATCTATAAGCTTTGCTTCATCCTTCTTTTAAATGCAGATAATGACCATGTTTCAATTAAATATTTTGAACTGTTCCAGAGAAACATCACTTTGATACTTCATTTAGCAACCGTGCTTCTACAGAGGGGGATGTCCAAATCCTTCCTCCTGCTTGTGGAGCATGAATGATAACAAGAATGAAAGTCAAATTCTACTGAAAATGTTTGGGTAAAGATCTCAGAATCCAAATGATTTCATTTATCGTGTTCCTCTCCCCCAGGTCGACAGCTCCGTGTTTGAGTGCAGGGAAATGGTTCAGAGGCTCTCCTTCGGGCTGTCCTTCCTGCAGCGCATGGACATGAAGCCCGTCGTGATAATGGGCTGGTCCGAGGTGGAGGGCCAGGGAGCCAGCGAGCCGTCGGCGGGCTCTCGGTGCACCCAGGGGCTGGTGGAGCGGAGCAAGCAGCTCACCGAGGCCCTGCAGCAACACTCCGTCGCCGTCCTGCCGCTCTTCTCGGCCGAGTCCTTCCTGCTGCTGCAGGAGAACCAGCCCAGCGCCAGGTGAGAGCCGCACCCCAACGCTCCGCCTCAGCCGTCGTCGGCCGCAGCGGCGGAGAAGCGCGGACGTGCGGGACAGCTGTGCTCGCATCTGGCCAGAGGAAGCAGGAGATAGGCTCCGTATCAGTTCAAGAAGGGAAGCGTGTCCTCTGGTTTGGTCACAGAGTTCTATCTAGAACAAACCTCATCCTGCAGATATTTGTTTTCCAACCACAGTTTCTGGTAAATGCACTTTTTAAAAAAAAAAAAAAGTATCATGCTGCTTTAGTTCCTCCTGCCTGCTGCCAACTGGCAGATCCTCAGCTGCAGAGCCTCCGGAGGGGAATGTTTGCTGGAACATTGGATTCACATTTGAGTGGGTTTTTTTTGTTTGTTTGTTTTTTTTACATTTTTGATAATATGTAAGATCTGTTTAACCAGTTTATTGTTTACAATGGGGTTGGTTTTTTTAAAGCCAAGGGAACTCATTTGCAGCTTTTCGTGTCGATCGCAGCAGTGTTCCAGAGGCACCAGAGTTTCCGGAGTTGAGTGTTCATGTCTCAACAAAACACCTCCTGAGTGTTCGTGTCTCAACAAAACACCTCCTGAGTGTTCGTGTCTCAACAAAACACCTCCTGAGTGTTCGTGTCTCAACAAAACACCTCCTGACGATCTTAAAAACCAAAGGAAAAACAAAACAAAGAACCCACAGCAGTAGTTTGAAAGGAATAGAATGACTTGACACCATCACCAGGAAGGTCTCCAGGACTTTATTTGTTTGTAGAATAAATAAGAGCATCCCAAAGTCCGTATCTTGCGACCTTCCACAAGATAGATGCGCTTGCATTTCCTAAGGGAACCTTCAGGGACGGGCTTTGAGGGACAGGTACTGCCCGGATAACAAGGCTCCTTTCCTTCCCTCCCCGTCTTGTCCTCCTCAGCGCCCCTCCTTCCATCAGCGTGGACTGCAGTCTCCTCCAGTGGAGCCTCTGCTGCGGGACCATCCCGCTGGTCTGTCCGGTAGGGAGGGATGTCCGGGGCTGCTCGGTCATCTTGGATTCCACGGAGGTCACGGCGGCTGTTTCCCGAGCGCTGAATCCCTACAAAGTTATTTTCCTGAACGCCTCCGGAGGGCTCCGCACTCAAGAACGCAAGGTACCACGATGGGGGGGGGGGGGTGGTGGTTAGAATCTGCGAAACAGCCTGAATGTTACAGAGCTCATGACAAACACCCGCGCCTCTTACAGGTTATGGCCACGGTGCTGTTGCCTAGCAACCTGTCCACGTTGTCCACGGCGGCGTGGATGAGCAAGGCGGAGCGCTGCCAAGTGGCCACCATAGCCAGGCTGCTCAACCAGCTCCCGACCGAGTCGTCTGCAGTGATCACGTCCGCAGACACGCTGCTCACGGAGCTCTTCAGTCACAGAGGTGAGATCATCCACCGCTCCCTGCGTTTAGCCGCCACTGAAAAGGCCGGGTTGGAACGATTTGACCTGGTTGTTAGGCTTGATCTAGAATACATGCAAATCCAAAACTCTGCTGCAGCTACATACAGGTACTGCGTTAAGGTGCAGCTGAAGGTGCGCGAGGGAGAAAAATATGAGTTTTGGCTGACTGAGTTGAAGTCAATCTCTCTATAAAGGTCTAAGACTTCCTGTTTGTCCTTTTGTGGTTCAGGGTCTGGGACTCTCTTTAAAAATGGAGACCCCATCCATCGGTAAGTTCCTCTCACACAAAACCATGGGTGTAAGATTTGATTCGTAACCCAATGTGAAAATTCTCTTCAATATGTCACTGTCTATTTCCTTAAATCCTTCTTTTCCATTTTAAACACATATTTTTTAATGCATTCGAATTATAGACACCTAAAAGCCAAAAAAAGAAGTCCATTATAGTGTTGCTACAACTCTGAAATAGGGATATAATACCATGGAATTAAAAACTAAATGTTATTTTCCATAGCACCTTAAAAACAAGTACAAGTATCACACGTACGGGTCAACAACAGGTCTACATTTGTCTGTGTTTTAATGAATGTGTTGCTTGTTGTGTGCATGTGTGTGTATGTGTGTGTGTGTGATTGCAGACACAGGTCTCTGGATGGGATTGATGTGGAACGCCTGCTGGCCCTCATCAACGAGTCCTTTGATAAAAGGCTGAGGCGAGACTACATCGACTCCCTGCAGGGACGCATTCACTCCATCTACCTGTCCGAAGGGTGAGACAGCGCTGAGTGAATCTCCCCGGCACTTGGGGGGGGGGGAGGTGAAAACGCGGTCTCCCAGATGTTGGGCTCCTGGTGCAGGGGGACCTAAGTTGCCCTGTTTGTGTGTCCCTCCAGCTACAACGCAGCAGCGATCATCACCATGGAGCCGGTGAACGGCGGGACGCCATACCTGGACAAGTTCGTGGTGAGCAGCAGCAAGCAGGGCCAGGGCACCAGCCACGTCCTGTGGGAGTGCATCAGGCAGGACTTGGGCAAACTGTTCTGGAGGTCGAGAGCCACCAACAAGATCAACCCCTGGTGAGACAGGAACACCTGAGGTTTAGAGGGGTGACACACAGGCGCGGTTGAATTCAACAAGTGAAGCTTATATATTATAGACTGGTAACTGCAACCTCGAGGTGTTTGTATATCTGATATACAGTGGGACCTCTACTTACAAACGTCTCTACATGCGGAATTTTCAGGTTATGACACGTCTCAACAGGAAAATGTTTCCTCTTGTTACGAAAGAAATTTCAGGATACGAAAGGTAAAAATACATTACCGCTGTTACTTGCAGCCCACAGAGTTTAGCGAACGTAAAGGTGCTTGTAGCTGCTCTGATACTGGCTATCGCCTAGCAACTTCCTGTCATCCCATTGGCTAGGAGGGACGTCAATATGTACAGGTGTGTGTGTGTGTGTATCCCAGCCTCGTCTTCGTTTAACTTTTATTCGCTATGGACCCCAGGAAAGTGATGGAGAAAAGTGAAAAAGAAGAAAAGAAGAAGAGAGCTTTTTTGTCCATACAAACGAAGCAAAAAATAATAGAAAAGCATGAAAAAGGGATGCGTTTGGTTGATCTCACCAAAGAATATGGCCGTAATACATCAACAATTGGCACGGTATTAAAACAACGTTCGTTGCTAGACAGTTATTATAAGATTAGCCTGGAATAAAGTTAATTTTGTTCCTGGAGAAGCCTTGCACTGAATTCCTACATTTATTATGCGGTAATCTAATTGTAACATGTATTTATTACATGTTTTGATTAATTTTTATTATTTATAAAAAAATTATGTCCGAATTTTTGGGGTCTTGGAACGGATTAGGGCATATACATGGAAAACATGTCTCTATTTACGTAATTTTCAGGTTATGAAACAACTTCCAGAACCAATTAATTTCGTAAGTAGAGGTCCCACTGTATAAACAGTAGCTCACATCAATACCAGTCCTGGGGATTGTCTGTCTGAATGTGGACAGAATACTTTCATTGAACCTTAAATCTTCGTTGAACATTAAATGTTTGTTGAAATGGGTCTGAAAACAGTTTTCAGCACCTTTATATTTGTTAATAAGGGGAACAGGTGCTTTGTGACCTACCCTGCAGCCATGAGGAGGTGACATTTCACTTTTGGTTTCACTTTTTAGCTTGACTCCGCTGTGGCTCCCTCTCCTCACGCTCCAAAAAACGTTCCCTAAAACGCGGTTAAATGGTTTCAGGTCAGGGCTGATGTCATCTCGATTCTTGCCTCCCCCCCCCGCAGGTATTTTAAGCACTGCGACGGCAGCTTTGTTAACGGCGCATGGACCGTCTTCTGGTTTGGCCTGACAGACATCAGAGATTCCTACGAGCTGGTGGAGTATGCCAGGAATCTGCCGGACTCTTTCCACGCCTCCCCCCTCTCTACCCCCTTGCAGCCCCTCGCAGCTGCTGCTGCGAAATCCTGAGTCGATGCCGTCCCGACACCAGGCTCGTTCGGCTCAGAGAGCTCTCTAATTTGTGCCGTGATTGAACCTTTTCTGGGTTTACTTTGCTTTAGCTGCAGTGAAAACGAGAAATGCCCCATTTATTCAGGAGCTCTGATCAACTAGAAATGACAGAACAGAAAAGCATTAAGCAGCGTTGGGGAACCGACTTTGCTCGCATCACTTGTAAAACTCCATTCTAGTTCACCCTGGCAGTTATCTAGAAACTGCATTTCTGACTAAAAGATACAAATGCAGCTAAAAGAAATATCTTTACAAGTGCTTATATTCATTTCATCATTTAACTCAGTGTTAAACAAATAAACATGTGGTGCATATGGAAGAAAATATTATAGCCTACAAAAAAAAAAAAAAAAAAAATCACATGCCAGCAGAAATACGCCTCTCATTTTTTTCTTTTCTAGAAAAAAAAACCCTGCCATTTTTGGTCAGCAAGTGTAATCATAAGTATTGATAAATAATCGAGAGGTAACAATTTTTTTTCCTTAAAAAAATGTGTAAAGTGCAAAAAAAAAAACAACACAAAAATAGAAGAGAAAAATTGCTATATTTACACAAGACATGGCCAAACAAGTGAATGTTTGAGCTGGAAGCATGTGGAGTAGGTTATCAGAAGCTTGGCACTTCAAGACTTTCTGTGTGCCAAAGACGCAGCAACAAGGACACACATACTGAAGGCTGTCAACCCCTGAAAAAGGATGTCAGACATTCCTGATTTATTAAAGAACTTGGACTTTGATTGGTTTGGTGCATGACTTCCTTTCCTTGTTTAGAGAACAGGTCGTGGATTCTCGTCACTGACGGTAACAGGTTCTTTAAGTTATAAGCTTCCGTAACTGGTTCTTCACTGGTAGAATCTTAAACATTCTATTTTAAGAATCTCTGCAGATTAAGTTTGCGCCAGTTCTCGAAATGTTCATTTTCTATGGTGTTAAGTGTAGATTGTTGAGTTCCTTTATTTTACAGGGAGGCAGTATTATTTTTTTAGTGTGTTTCAGGTATGCCCTCTGGGTCTCCCCAAGACCTGACAGACGTT
This sequence comes from Lagocephalus sceleratus, assembly GCA_911728415.1. Taxonomy (NCBI): domain Eukaryota; kingdom Metazoa; phylum Chordata; class Actinopteri; order Tetraodontiformes; family Tetraodontidae; genus Lagocephalus; species Lagocephalus sceleratus. The sequence goes on along the minus strand of CAJVRN010000111.1, from coordinate 568,786 downwards.
GAAGGTTCAGGGAGACGGACTCCTTGAACCTCCAAAGACTGTTATGGACCGACATCAGTTAATAAAAATGAGCTGCCTTTAAAAAGAGAGGAACAGGAATCCTATCCTCCTCAATAGGTTTATAGCTTTTTAATGGTCAGATTTCCTGACCATAAAATATAACAGTACGCTGAAGTAGATGGACCTTTAGATAGAATCTACTCATCATATTCATATTCCGTCACCTTTACACTTAAAATTAAATTTAAATTTCCAGTTCTAATTGTTAGCACCTGCAAAGCTTTCACTTGGAAAAGCTTGTTAATGTGGTGTACCATGGTGGCTTCAACGACTCCATTAAAGGTTGAGCAATTCAGTTACTGCAAAATGTGTTCTTACCAGAGGTAAGTGCCCCTGACACAACCTCAGTCTACCTCACAGAGTTTGAGCTTTAAAACTGCTCACACATCAGATAACCCACTCTTGCTCTAAATATTTGCAGAGGCACATAATACTGAACAAACTGGAGACTTTGATCACTTCAATTTTATTAGTCTACATCAGTATAGCTTTTACATAAATAGTTATATTGACAGGTAAGCGCAGTATTTAAGTGGGTTGAAGAAATTGGGATGTATTATACTTCTTTTGGTAGGAAGATCCATTAATTCACTTTGCTTTTACTTTGCTTGCACACGCCTTCCAGGTAACTTAGAGACAGGTCTATATCATAAGGTGATGTCACCAGTGTTTCCCAACCTTTTTGAGCCACGGCACACGTTTCACACTTGGAAAAACTCACAAGGCGCACCACCAAAGAAAAATGTCACTAAAATATATTTACTGAAATATAAGCAAAAATTGGTCTCAATTTACTGATTGTGAATTCTGGGCCTGTTTGGATGAAGATTCACAGAAAAATCTTAGTTTACATCACATCTTCTTTCCATTGAAAGGCATTTTAAAATAACAAATAATGAACTAAAAGAGTTTACAGCTTGTAGTTCATGTCCTAGATCAGGTCAAATTCTAAAAGTACAGGATGTGTGTATTTCTGGTTTGGCGACATATGAGTAACAATCAGGTGAAACCAGATAATCGTGCGAGGCACACCTGATGATTTCTCACGGCACAGTTGCAGCGGAAACACTGCCCTACACTGAGGGGGGACAAACAGTAAGTCCAGCACAGTTCCATGGCATCAGGAGTTGGCTCCTGTCCGGGGCCCTCTGATGATGTGGATTTTGGCTTCATCGTCCAGCTCCTCTAGAATTCTCTCCTGTTTGACGGACAGAATGGTGTAGCCGACTGCACAGCCACGGTTAAAGGAAAAACACGGGCAGTACTTTAAAACAGCAGGTGGGACGCGCGGCTTCATGGCGCAACAGAGTCGTGAGCCTGACGCCGTCACTCCTAACTCACAAGGCCTTGCTGGGATACCGTTAAGGCTGGGGATCGTCTACAAATGACGAGGCCAATCAGGCAGAACATAAATATATCACCAATCATACTAATGCAACTCTATAAAGCAACTTGTCAGTATGAGCTCATAAAAACCATCTTGACCATCTTCCTGACCTGTCGGCAATAATAAAAAAAAAAAGATGCAAATGCAGAAACTATTCCATCACACCTGCCTTTCCTGGGTGCCCTTTGACCTTTAACCATCACACATAAAGGCAGTGCAATTTTTTTTGTTGAGAAAACAAAACATGTGTTAATGGTTTAAAGGTTTATATCTGCAGACTAAAGCTTTTAGTCTTATTCAACGTCCGTTTTGTTTTATTTCAAGCTCATAGATCATGTAGTGAACATCCCAAGGATACAAATGCCGAGCACGAAGCCTCCGATAGCCAGGCCTGTGAGCAGGTTCCTCCTGCGGAGCTCCCCAGCGCTGCTCCTCCAGAGCTGGAGCTCCTGTCGGCGGCGGAGCAGCTGCTTCTCTGCCGCTGTGACCGCAGATTTGCCGGCGGGGTCCGGAGCTGGATCAGCCATGAGCACCTCCAGGATGCGGAAGGACGCGGAAGCAGGTCAGAGGTAGAGGAGGCGCCACAGCCCCCCCCTGGTGGGGAGGAGGGCGAGGGGCCAGTGCTGCTGCTGAATGATGGACTGTGGTGAATGTCTGGTACTCCATTCATCATCTCTTCTACCTCTTAGTCCTCCACAGAGGGTCGTGGGGGGACTGGAGCCTATCCCAGCTACCACTGGGTCCACCCTGGACTGGACACCAGTCAGTCACAGTGCAAACACATACAAACAACCATTCACACTCACTCTCACACCTATGGACACTTTAGAATCATCAGTCAGCCTAATCCCCACTGTGCCACCAACGTTACATTTGTGTGTGTGTGTGTGTGTGTGTGTGTGTGTGTGTGTGTGTGTGGGTGGGTGGGTGGGTGGGTGAGAGAAAGTGAGAGAGAGAGAGAGAGAGTAACAAATAGATTTTCCTGTTGAAGTCTTTTTTTTGATGAACCAAAATACTTCATGTCAACACAATCCCCACACACACAGTCAGTCCACTAAGTGTGATTTCAAATATTCTGCATGTGTAAATCCATTCACTCTAACATGGTCACAATCAAGGGAAGACAACAAACATTCACTTCTATTTTAAAACATTTTATTAATGATAAAGCTGGAGGGAACTATTTCTTCTTTCTGAACAACCAGGACAAAGAAAACTTCTTTTTTTTTCTTTTTGTCCTTATTGAGGGACTGTTGAAGCTGGTCTATTTCCTTCTTGAGGCCTTGGATCTCTTCCTGGTGTGATCCGGCCACTTGCTCCAACATTTCTGTTTTGTTCTGGAGCATCACCTCCAGCTCTGAATGACGTTCAGCCACCTTCTTTGCCTTTTCCTCCCACTGCTGACACATGTTGGAGATCAACTTCTCTGAGTTCTTAATACTTTGGGAGAGCTCCTCCCTGAAGTTCTCCTCCTTTTCTTTGATGTCCTTCTGCCAGATCTCCTGCTGGTCATTCTGGACCTTTAAAAGTTCTGCTTCCAGAACTGCACATTTTTCTTTTTCTTCCTCCAGAGCTTTTTCAGTGAAGGTCAGTAGTTCAATAGTGTCAATGTGTGCAGCAGTCCGCCGGCTGGCCTTCCTTTCCACCTGTTTAATGTACTCCTCTTTGTCATTCAGGAGTTCTTTGAGCCGGCTGGTTTCCTCCTTCCAGCCCTCCTCTGAGGTCTGACACCCTCGGGAGCACTTGGAGTCCCGAGAGGCCTTGATCTCTTGCTTTTCTTTAACCTGCAGAGACCGCTTCAGAGAGAGCAATTCTGCATCTCTCTTTTTAATTTCTTGCTCAGCCTTATAAAGTTGCTGCCTCAGATCACAGTAGTCCTCCTCTGATTGGCCAAATTGCTCTCGTAGAGTCCGGAGCTGGGAAAGAAGAGAGTGGATGGTTTTGTTTTTCTGATGGATCTCTTCTTGGTGGGACACTTTGTCCTGGCAGGAATTCTGCTCCTCCTGCTGCTGCAGCTGGTTGTACCAACTTGGTTCTTCTTTGGTTGCCTCAGCTGTGGTACTGGGCTTCTGCTTGTCTGGAGACTGGTGGGCCGCCTGCTTCCTCACATCTCCCAATGCTCTGCAAAACAGCTGGAAAAACAACAAAAACATAGTTTAAAATATTGGAAATAATGAGTAAATAATAGGTGGTCAATAAACATTTTAGTCAGGTTACCACAAGAGAACTGATACAGTCTAGAACATGAAAATGTTGATATTTAACCTTAAAAATGTCACAAGGAGCTAATAGAGTAAAAACCCAGAATGTTTCTGAATGTTAGCTACTGTTAGAAACACTCTTGGTGAATTCAGTCAAATAATATCAGACTTGTTACCTTACTGACTCCTCGGTGACTTGCCATAGTGTTAGAAAATGATGAAGTCATGAATCTAAATCCAGATTATGTTTGTGCTGCTGTAAACTCTGAACAGACTACACTCTAGTCAGTAGTAGTTAACTAACTGTACTTTGATCTGCTTTTGTTTTTGTTTGTTGTTTTTTTTGTTAGTGTTTTGTCTCATGCTGTTTAATGTAAATTATTATTTATCTCCTTTGATGTCATCTTCATGCTTTGTAACCATGGTTACCATAAACATACATTTACATCCCTCCATCTTCTACCTCTTATTCCTCCACAGAGGGACGTGGGGGGACTGGAGCCTATCCCAGCTACCACTGGGTCCACCCTGGACTGGACACCAGTCAATCACAGTGCAAACACATACAAACAACCATTCACACTCACTCTCACACCTATGGACACTTTAGAATCATCAGTCAGCCTAATCCCCACTGTGCCACCAACGTTACATTTGTGTGTGTGTGTGGGTGTGTGTGTGTGTGTGGGTGGGTGAGAGAGAGTGAGAGAGAGAGTAACAAATAGATTTTCCTTTTGAAGTCTTTTTTTTTTGATGAACCAAAATACTTCATGTCAACACAATCCCCACACACACAGTCAGTCCACTAAGTGTGATTTCAAATATTCTGCATGTGTAAATCCATTCACTCTAACATGGTCACAATCAAGGGAAGACAACAAACATTCACTTCTATTTTAAAACATTTTATTAATGATAAAGCTGGAGGGAACTATTTTTCTTCCTGAACAACCAGGACAAAGAAAACTTCTTTTTTTTCTTTTTGTCCTTATTGAGGGACTGTTGAAGCTGGTCTATTTCCTTCTTCAGGCCTTGGATCTCTTCCTGGTGTGATCCGGCCACTTGCTCCAACATTTCTGTTTTGTTCTGGAGCATCACCTCCAGCTCTGAATGACGTTCAGCCACCTTCTTTGCCTTTTCCTCCCACTGCTGACACATGTTGGAGATCAACTTCTCTGAGTTCTTAATACTTTGGGAGAGCTCCTCCCTGAAGTTCTCCTCCTTTTCTTTGATGTCCTTCTGCCAGATCTCCTGCTGGTCATTCTGGACCTTTAAAAGTTCTGCTTCCAGAACTGCACATTTTTCTTTTTCTTCCTCCAGAGCTTTTTCAGTGAAGGTCAGTAGTTCAATTGTGTCAATGTGTGCAGCAGTCCGCCGGCTGGCCTTCCTTTCCACCTGTTTAATGTACTCCTCTTTGTCATTCAGGAGTTCTTTGAGCCGGCTGGTTTCCTCCTTCCAGCCCTCCTCTGAGGTCTGACACCCTCGGGTGCACTTGGAGTCCCGAGAGGCCTTGATCTCTTGCTTTTCTTTAACCTGCAGAGACCGCTTCAGAGAGAGCAATTCTGCATCTCTCTTTTTAATTTCTTGCTCAGCCTTATAAAGTTGCTGCCTCAGATCACAGTAGTCCTCCTCTGATTGGCCAAATTGCTCTCGTAGAGTCCGGAGCTGGGAAAGAAGAGAGCCGATGGTTTTGTTTTTCTGATGGATCTCTTCTTGGTGGGACACTTTGTCCTGGCAGGAATTCTGCTCCTCCTGCTGCTGCAGCTGGTTGTACCAACTTGGTTCTTCTTTGGTTGCCTCAGCTGTGGTACTGGGCTTCTGCTTGTCTGGAGACTGGTGGGCCGCCTGCTTCCTCACATCTCCCAATGCTCTGCAAAACAGCTGGAAAAACAACAAAAACATAGTTTAAAATATTGAAAATAATGAGTAAATAATAGGTGGTCAATAAACATTTTAGTCAGGTTACCACAAGAGAACTGATACAGTCTAGGACATGAAAATGTTGATATTTAACCTTAAAAATGTCACAAGGAGCTAATAGAGTAAAAACCCAGAATGTTTCTGAATGTTAGCTACTGTTAGAAACACTCTTGGTGAATTCAGTCAAATAATATCAGACTTGTTACCTTACTGACTCCTCGGTGACTTGCCATAGTGTTAGAAAATGATGAAGTCATGAATCTAAATCCAGATTATGTTTGTGCTGCTGTAAACTCTGAACAGACTACACTCTAGTCAGTAGTAGTTAACTAACTGTACTTTGATCTGCTTTTGTTTTTGTTTGTTGTTTTTTTTTGTTAGTGTTTTTGTCTCATGCTGTTTAATGTCAATTATTATTTATCTCCTTTGATGTCATCTGCATGCTTTGTAACCATGGTTACCATAAACATTACATTTGCATCCCTCCATCTTCTACCTCTTATTCCTCCACAGAGGGTCGTGGGGGGACTGGAGCCTATCCCAGCTACCACTGGGTCCACCCTGGACTGGACACCAGTCAGTCACAGTGCAAACACATACAAACAACCATTCACACTCACTCTCACACCTATGGACACTTTAGAATCATCAGTCAGCCTAATCCCCACTGTGCCACCAACGTTACATTTGTGTGTGTGTGTGTGTGTGTGTGTGTGTGTGTGTGTGTGTGTGTGTGTGTGTGTGGGTGGGTGGGTGGGTGGGTGGATGAGAGAGAGAGAGAGAGTAACAAATAGATTTTCCTTTTGAAGTCTTTTTTTTTTGATGAACCAAAATACTTCATGTCAACACAATCCCCACACACACAGTCAGTCCACTAAGTGTGATTTCAAATATTCTGCATGTGTAAATCCATTCACTCTAACATGGTCACAATCAAGGGAAGACAACAAACATTCACTTCTATTTTAAAACATTTTATTAATGATAAAGCTGGAGGGAACTATTTCTTCTTCCTGAACAACCAGGACAAAGAAAACTTCTTTTTTTTCTTTTTGTCCTTATTGAGGGACTGTTGAAGCTGGTCTATTTCCTTCTTAAGGCCTTGGATCTCTTCCTGGTGTGATCCGGCCACTTGCTCCAACATTTCTGTTTTGTTCTGAAGCATCACCTCCAGCTCTGAATGACGTTCAGCCACCTTCTTTGCCTTTTCCTCCCACTGCTGACACATGTTGGATATCAACTTCTCTGAGTTCTTCATACTTTGGGAGAGCTCCTCCCTGAAGTTCTCCTCCTTATCTTTGATGTCCTTCTGCCAGATCTCCTGCTGGTCATTCTGGACCTTTAAAAGTTCTGCTTCCAGAACTGCACATTTTTCTTTTTCTTCCTCCAGAGCTTTTTCAGTGAAGGTCAGTAGTTCAATTGTGTCAATGTGTGCAGCAGTCCGCCGGCTGGCCTTCCTTTCCACCTTTTTAATGTACTCCTCTTTGTCATTCAGGAGTTCTTTGAGCCGGCTGGTTTCCTCCTTCCAGCCCTCCTCTGAGGTCTGACACCCTCGGGAGCACTTGGAGTCATTAGAGGCCTTGATCTCTTGCTTTTCTTTAACCTGCAGAGACCGCTTCAGAGAGAGCAATTCTGCATCTCTCTTTTAATTTCTTGCTCAGCCTTATAAAGTTGCTGCCTCAGATCACAGTAGTCCTCCTCTGATTGGCCAAATTGCTCTCGTAGAGTCCGGAGCTGGGAAAGAAGAGAGTCGATGGTTTTGTTTTTCTGATGGATCTCTTCTTGGTGGGACACTTTGTCCTGGCAGGAATTCTGCTCCTCCTGCTGCTGCAGCTGGTCGTACCAACTTGGTTCTTCTTTGGTTGCCTCAGCTGTGGTACTGGGCTTCTGCTTGTCTGGAGACTGGTGGGCCGCCTGCTTCCTCACATCTCCCAATGCTCTGCAAAACAGCTGGAAAAACAACAAAAACATAGTTTAAAATATTGGAAATAATGAGTAAATAATAGGTGGTCAATAAACATTTTAGTCAGGTTACCACAAGAGAACTGATACAGTCTAGGACATGAAAATGTTGATATTTAACTTTAAAAATGTCACAAGGAGCTAATAGAGTAAAAACCCAGAATGTTTCTGAATGTTAGCTACTGTTAGAAACACTCTTGGTGAATTCAGTCAAATAATATCAGACTTGTTACCTTACTGACTCCTCGGTGACTTGCCATAGTGTTAGAAAATGATGAAGTCATGAATCTAAATCCAGATTATGTTTGTGCTGCTGTAAACTCTGAACAGACTACACTCTAGTCAGTAGTAGTTAACTAACTGTACTTTGATCTGCTTTTGTTTTTGTTTGTTGTTTTTTTTGTTAGTGTTTTGTCTCATGCTGTTTAATGTAAATTATTATTTATCTCCTTTGATGTCATCTTCATGCTTTGTAACCATGGTTACCATAAACATACATTTACATCCCTCCATCTTCTACCTCTTATTCCTCCACAGAGGGACGTGGGGGGACTGGAGCCTATCCCAGCTACCACTGGGTCCACCCTGGACTGGACACCAGTCAATCACAGTGCAAACACATACAAACAACCATTCACACTCACTCTCACACGTATGGACAATTTAGAATCATCAGTCAGCCTAATCCCCACTGTGCCACCAACGTTACATTTGTGTGTGTGTGTGGGTGTGTGTGTGTGTGTGGGTGGGTGAGAGAGAGTGAGAGAGAGAGTAACAAATAGATTTTCCTTTTGAAGTCTTTTTTTTTTGATGAACCAAAATACTTCATGTCAACACAATCCCCACACACACAGTCAGTCCACTAAGTGTGATTTCAAATATTCTGCATGTGTAAATCCATTCACTCTAAGATGGTCACAATCAAGGGAAGACAACAAACATTCACTTCTATTTTAAAACATTTTATTAATGATAAAGCTGGAGGGAACTATTTCTTCTTCCTGAACAACCAGGACAAAGAAAACTTCTTTTTTTTCTTTTTGTCCTTATTGAGGGACTGTTGAAGCTGGTCTATTTCCTTCTTAAGGCCTTGGATCTCTTCCTGGTGTGATCCGGCCACTTGCTCCAACATTTCTGTTTTGTTCTGGAGCATCACCTCCAGCTCTGAATGACGTTCAGCCACCTTCTTTGCCTTTTCCTCCCACTGCTGACACATGTTGGATATCAACTTCTCTGAGTTCTTAATACTTTGGGAGAGCTCCTCCCTGAAGTTCTCCTCCTTATCTTTGATGTCCTTCTGCCAGATCTCCTGCTGGTCATTCTGGACCTTTAAAAGTTCTGCTTCCAGAACTGCACATTTTTCTTTTTCTTCCTCCAGAGCTTTTTCAGTGAAGGTCAGTAGTTCAATTGTGTCAATGTGTGCAGCAGTCCGCCGGCTGGCCTTCCTTTCCACCTTTTTAATGTACTCCTCTTTGTCATTCAGGAGTTCTTTGAGCCGGCTGGTTTCCTCCTTCCAGCCCTCCTCTGAGGTCTGACACCCTCGGGAGCACTTGGAGTCATTAGAGGCCTTGATCTCTTGCTTTTCTTTAACCTGCAGAGACCGCTTCAGAGAGAGCAATTCTGCATCTCTCTTTTTAATTTCTTGCTCAGCCTTATAAAGTTGCTGCCTCAGATCACAGTAGTCCTCCTCTGATTGGCCAAATTGCTCTCGTAGAGTCCGGAGCTGGGAAAGAAGAGAGTCGATGGTTTTGTTTTCTGATGGATCTCTTCTTGGTGGGACACTTTGTCCTGGCAGGAATTCTGCTCCTCCTGCTGCTGCAGCTGGTCGTACCAACTTGGTTCTTCTTTGGTTGCCTCAGCTGTGGTACTGGGCTTCTGCTTGTCTGGAGACTGGTGGGCCGCCTGCTTCCTCACATCTCCCAATGCTCTGCAAAACAGCTGGAAAAACAACAAAAACATAGTTTAAAATATTGGAAATAATGAGTAAATAATAGGTGGTCAATAAACATTTTAGTCAGGTTACCACAAGAGAACTGATACAGTCTAGGACATGAAAATGTTGATATTTAACTTTAAAAAATGTCACAAGGAGCTAATAGAGTAAAAACCCAGAATGTTTCTGAATGTTAGCTACTGTTAGAAACACTCTTGGTGAATTCAGTCAAATAATATCAGACTTGTTACCTTACTGACTCCTCGGTGACTTGCCATAGTGTTAGAAAATGATGAAGTCATGAATCTAAATCCAGATTATGTTTGTGCTGCTGTAAACTCTGAACAGACTACACTCTAGTCAGTAGTAGTTAACTAACTGTACTTTGATCTGCTTTTGTTTTTGTTTGTTGTTTTTTTTGTTAGTGTTTTGTCTCATGCTGTTTAATGTAAATTATTATTTATCTCCTTTGATGTCATCTTCATGCTTTGTAACCATGGTTACCATAAACATACATTTACATCCCTCCATCTTCTACCTCTTATTCCTCCACAGAGGGACGTGGGGGGACTGGAGCCTATCCCAGCTACCACTGGGTCCACCCTGGACTGGACACCAGTCAATCACAGTGCAAACACATACAAACAACCATTCACACTCACTCTCACACCTATGGACAATTTAGAATCATCAGTCAGCCTAATCCCCACTGTGCCACCAACGTTACATTTGTGTGTGTGTGTGGGTGTGTGTGTGTGTGTGGGTGGGTGAGAGAGAGTGAGAGAGAGGTAACAAATAGATTTTCCTTTTGAAGTCTTTTTGTTTTGATGAACCAAAATACTTCATGTCAACACAATCCCCACACACACAGTCAGTCCACTAAGTGTGATTTCAAATATTCTGCATGTGTAAATCCATTCACTCTAACATGGTCACAATCAAGGGAAGACAACAAACATTCACTTCTATTTTAAAACATTTTATTAATGATAAAGCTGGAGGGAACTATTTCTTCTTCCTGAACAACCAGGACAAAGAAAACTTCTTTTTTTTCTTTTTGTCCTTATTGAGGGACTGTTGAAGCTGGTCTATTTCCTTCTTGAGGCCTTGGATCTCTTCCTGGTGTGATCCGGCCACTTGCTCCAACATTTCTGTTTTGTTCTGGAGCATCACCTCCAGCTCTGAATGACGTTCAGCCACCTTCTTTGCCTTTTCCTCCCACTGCTGACACATGTTGGAGATCAACTTCTCTGAGTTCTTAATACTTTGGGAGAGCTCCTCCCTGAAGTTCTCCTCCTTATCTTTGATGTCCTTCTGCCAGATCTCCTGCTGGTCATTCTGGACCTTTAAAAGTTCTGCTTCCAGAACTGCACATTTTTCTTTTTCTTCCTCCAGAGCTTTTTCAGTGAAGGTCAGTAGTTCAATTGTGTCAATGTGTGCAGCAGTCCGCCGGCTGGCCTTCCTTTCCACCTTTTTAATGTACTCCTCTTTGTCATTCAGGAGTTCTTTGAGCCGGCTGGTTTCCTCCTTCCAGCCCTCCTCTGAGGTCTGACACCCTCGGGAGCACTTGGAGTCATTAGAGGCCTTGATCTCTTGCTTTTCTTTAACCTGCAGAGACCGCTTCAGAGAGAGCAATTCTGCATCTCTCTTTTTAATTTCTTGCTCAGCCTTATAAAGTTGCTGCCTCAGATCACAGTAGTCCTCCTCTGATTGGCCAAATTGCTCTCGTAGAGTCCGGAGCTGGGAAAGAAGAGAGTCGATGGTTTTGTTTTTCTGATGGATCTCTTCTTGGTGGGACACTTTGTCCTGGCAGGAATTCTGCTCCTCCTGCTGCTGCAGCTGGTCGTACCAACTTGGTTCTTCTTTGGTTGCCTCAGCTGTGGTACTGGGCTTCTGCTTGTCTGGAGACTGGTGGGCCGCCTGCTTCCTCACATCTCCCAATGCTCTGCAAAACAGCTGGAAAAACAACAAAAACATAGTTTAAAATATTGGAAATAATGAGTAAATAATAGGTGGTCAATAAACATTTTAGTCAGGTTACCACAAGAGAACTGATACAGTCTAGGACATGAAAATGTTGATATTTAACTTTAAAAATGTCACAAGGAGCTAATAGAGTAAAAACCCAGAATGTTTCTGAATGTTAGCTACTGTTAGAAACACTCTTGGTGAATTCAGTCAAATAATATCAGACTTGTTACCTTACTGACTCCTCGGTGACTTGCCATAGTGTTAGAAAATGATGAAGTCATGAATCTAAATCCAGATTATGTTTGTGCTGCTGTAAACTCTGAACAGACTACACTCTAGTCAGTAGTAGTTAACTAACTGTACTTTGATCTGCTTTTGTTTTTGTTTGTTGTTTTTTTGTTAGTGTTTTGTCTCATGCTGTTTAATGTAAATTATTATTTATCTCCTTTGATGTCATCTTCATGCTTTGTAACCATGGTTACCATAAACATACATTTACATCCCTCCATCTTCTACCTCTTATTCCTCCACAGAGGGACGTGGGGGGACTGGAGCCTATCCCAGCTACCACTGGGTCCACCCTGGACTGGACACCAGTCAATCACAGTGCAAACACATACAAACAACCATTCACACTCACTCTCACACCTATGGACAATTTAGAATCATCAGTCAGCCTAATCCCCACTGTGCCACCAACGTTACATTTGTGTGTGTGTGTGGGTGTGTGTGTGTGTGTGGGTGGGTGAGAGAGAGTGAGAGAGAGAGTAACAAATAGATTTTCCTTTTGAAGTCTTTTTGTTTTGATGAACCAAAATACTTCATGTCAACACAATCCCCACACACACAGTCAGTCCACTAAGTGTGATTTCAAATATTCTGCATGTGTAAATCCATTCACTCTAACATGGTCACAATCAAGGGAAGACAACAAACATTCACTTCTATTTTAAAACATTTTATTAATGATAAAGCTGGAGGGAACTATTTCTTCTTCCTGAACAACCAGGACAAAGAAAACTTCTTTTTTTTCTTTTTGTCCTTATTGAGGGACTGTTGAAGCTGGTCTATTTCCTTCTTAAGGCCTTGGATCTCTTCCTGGTGTGATCCGGCCACTTGCTCCAACATTTCTGTTTTGTTCTGGAGCATCACCTCCAGCTCTGAATGACGTTCAGCCACCTTCTTTGCCTTTTCCTCCCACTGCTGACACATGTTGGAGATCAACTTCTCTGAGTTCTTAATACTTTGGGAGAGCTCCTCCCTGAAGTTCTCCTCCTTATCTTTGATGTCCTTCTGCCAGATCTCCTGCTGGTCATTCTGGACCTTTAAAAGTTCTGCTTCCAGAACTGCACATTTTTCTTTTTCTTCCTCCAGAGCTTTTTCAGTGAAGGTCAGTAGTTCAATTGTGTCAATGTGTGCAGCAGTCCGCCGGCTGGCCTTCCTTTCCACCTTTTTAATGTACTCCTCTTTGTCATTCAGGAGTTCTTTGAGCCGGCTGGTTTCCTCCTTCCAGCCCTCCTCTGAGGTCTGACACCCTCGGGAGCACTTGGAGTCCCGAGAGGCCTTGATCTCTTGCTTTTCTTTAACCTGCAGAGACCGCTTCAGAGAGAGCAATTCTGCATCTCTCTTTTTAATTTCTTGCTCAGCCTTATAAAGTTGCTGCCTCAGATCACAGTAGTCCTCCTCTGATTGGCCAAATTGCTCTCGTAGAGTCCGGAGCTGGGAAAGAAGAGAGTCGATGGTTTTGTTTTTCTGATGGATCTCTTCTTGGTGGGACACTTTGTCCTGGCAGGAATTCTGCTCCTCCTGCTGCTGCAGCTGGTCGTACCAACTTGGTTCTTCTTTGGTTGCCTCAGCTGTGGTACTGGGCTTCTGCTTGTCTGGAGACTGGTGGGCCGCCTGCTTCCTCACATCTCCCAATGCTCTGCAAAACAGCTGGAAAAACAACAAAAACATAGTTTAAAATATTGGAAATAATGAGTAAATAATAGGTGGTCAATAAACATTTTAGTCAGGTTACCACAAGAGAACTGATACAGTCTAGGACATGAAAATGTTGATATTTAACTTTAAAAATGTCACAAGGAGCTAATAGAGTAAAAACCCAGAATGTTTCTGAATGTTAGCTACTGTTAGAAACACTCTTGGTGAATTCAGTCAAATAATATCAGACTTGTTACCTTACTGACTCCTCGGTGACTTGCCATAGTGTTAGAAAATGATGAAGTCATGAATCTAAATCCAGATTATGTTTGTGCTGCTGTAAACTCTGAACAGACTACACTCTAGTCAGTAGTAGTTAACTAACTGTACTTTGATCTGCTTTTGTTTTTGTTTGTTGTTTTTTTTGTTAGTGTTTTGTCTCATGCTGTTTAATGTAAATTATTATTTATCTCCTTTGATGTCATCTTCATGCTTTGTAACCATGGTTACCATAAACATACATTTACATCCCTCCATCTTCTACCTCTTATTCCTCCACAGAGGGACGTGGGGGGACTGGAGCCTATCCCAGCTACCACTGGGTCCACCCTGGACTGGACACCAGTCAATCACAGTGCAAACACATACAAACAACCATTCACACTCACTCTCACACCTATGGACAATTTAGAATCATCAGTCAGCCTAATCCCCACTGTGCCACCAACGTTACATTTGTGTGTGTGTGTGGGTGTGTGTGTGTGTGTGGGTGGGTGAGAGAGAGTGAAAGAGAGAGTAACAAATAGATTTTCCTTTTGAAGTCTTTTTTTTTTGATGAACCAAAATACTTCATGTCAACACAATCCCCACACACACAGTCAGTCCACTAAGTGTGATTTCAAATATTCTGCATGTGTAAATCCATTCACTCTAACATGGTCACAATCAAGGGAAGACAACAAACATTCACTTCTATTTTAAAACATTTTATTAATGATAAAGCTGGAGGGAACTATTTCTTCTTCCTGAACAACCAGGACAAAGAAAACTTCTTTTTTTTCTTTTTGTCCTTATTGAGGGACTGTTGAAGCTGGTCTATTTCCTTCTTCAGGCCTTGGATCTCTTCCTGGTGTGATCCGGCCACTTGCTCCAACATTTCTGTTTTGTTCTGGAGCATCACCTCCAGCTCTGAATGACGTTCAGCCACCTTCTTTGCCTTTTCCTCCCACTGCTGACACATGTTGGAGATCAACTTCTCTGAGTTCTTAATACTTTGGGAGAGCTCCTCCCTGAAGTTCTCCTCCTTTTCTTTGATGTCCTTCTGCCAGATCTCCTGCTGGTCATTCTGGACCTTTAAAAGTTCTGCTTCCAGAACTGCACATTTTTCTTTTTCTTCCTCCAGAGCTTTTTCAGTGAAGGTCAGTAGTTCAATAGTGTCGATGTGTGCAGTAGTCCGCCGGCTGGCCTTCCTTTCCACCTTTTTAATGTACTCCTCTTTCTCATTCAGGAGTTCTTTGAGCCGGCTGGTTTCCTCCTTCCAGCCCTCCTCTGAGGTCTGACACCCTCGGGAGCACTTGGAGTCCCGAGAGGCCTTGATCTCTTGCTTTTCTTTAACCTGCAGAGACCGCTTCAGAGAGAGCAATTCTGCATCTCTCTTTTTAATTTCTCTCTCAGCCTTATAAAGTTGCTGCCTCAGATCACAGTAGTCCTCCTCTGATTGGCCAAATTGCTCTCGTAGAGTCCGGAGCTGGGAAAGAAGAGAGTTGATGGTTTTGTTTTTCTGATGGATCTCTTCTTGGTGGGACACTTTGTCCTGGCAGGAATTCTGCTCCTCCTGCTGCTGCAGCTGGTCGTACCAACTTGGTTCTTCTTTGGTTGCCTCAGCTGTGGTACTGGGCTTCTGCTTGTCTGGAGACTGGTGGGCCGCCTGCTTCCTCACATCTCCCAATGCTCTGCAAAACAGCTGGAAAAACAACAAAAACATAGTTTAAAATATTGAAAATAATGAGTAAATAATAGGTGGTCAATAAACATTTTAGTCAGGTTACCACAAGAGAACTGATACAGTCTAGGACATGAAAATGTTGATATTTAACCTTAAAAATGTCACAAGGAGCTAATAGAGTAAAAACCCAGAATGTTTCTGAATGTTAGCTACTGTTAGAAACACTCTTGGTGAATTCAGTCAAATAATATCAGACTTGTTACCTTACTGACTCCTCGGTGACTTGCCATAGTGTTAGAAAATGATGAAGTCATGAATCTAAATCCAGATTATGTTTGTGCTGCTGTAAACTCTGAACAGACTACACTCTAGTCAGTAGTAGTTAACTAACTGTACTTTGATCGGCTTTTGTTTTTGTTTGTTGTTTTTTTTTTGATAGTGTTTTGTCTCATGCTGTTTAATGTCAATTATTATTTATCTCCTTTGATGTCCTCTGCATGCTTTGTAACCATGGTTACCATAAACATTACATTTGCATCCCTCCATCTTCTACCTCTTATTCCTCCACAGAGGGTCGTGGGGGGACTGGAGCCTATCCCAGCTACCACTGGGTCCACCCTGGACTGGACACCATTCAGTCACAGTGCAAAAAGAAATCACAACAAAAAAAACGTCCTTGTTGATTTTATGGTTTACTCTTGATTCATGTCTTCTAATTCTGGGTTACAATTAAAATATACATAGGATGAGGGTGATGATGAGGACGATGATGTCAGGAGAAAGTTTGATATGTCACATGTGGGATCTGCAAGGAACCAAAATACAGGAGGTTCAGATTTTTCCCAACTGTATCCACTCGTCCTGTGAGCCGTGTATCATGGACATGGAGACAGATGGAAGAATATAGACGAGACGTGGTAAAGTAAGTCTCACCAATGACCAAAAGACCTCAGCGCCATGATGGTGATGGTGGTGGTGGTGGTGCCTTTATTCTGCTGGCATTTTACTTTCTTTCTTGTCATCATCAGAGAGACATCCAGCAGAGAACTCCACATTTTTTTTTCATTTCCCTTGCACTCAGTTCCTCCTCAGCGATTCCTGTCTTGCACACACATTATGGAATTTATAAAAAGATAAATCTTAGATTTTTGCATGAAAGAATGTTGCATGTTGCAAAATAAAAACAAGAGATTCAGATTTTATTTAGTTATTTCTTTTTAACTCGAGTGGGATTTTTATTTATTCTACATACAATCTCCATGTTACATTTGTGTTTAGTCCAGGACCAGGTCCTGGTGTGCTTCCAGTAGAATTTTAATAAAAACATTTGGTCCTAAATTAATACCAACTGTCAAAGATATTGAAAGAGATCCTGGTCAAAAAGAGACTTCCCCCAACTATGACACAGGCTTCTATCCCTTTATTATTAAAAGAAAATAATAACAAAAAAGATCAAGATCCTCTATTATATGAGACTTACTATCCGTTCAGTTTATTAAGTTTGCAATAAAATTAAAAACCAAGGGTCTGGCTAGGGGGTCTGGCTGGGTGGTGTTGTGGCCAACACTGTTGCCCCATAGCAACATCCCACAGGTGACATATCCAACGTTCCCCTGACATCACCCTCATCCTATGTATAATTTAATTGTCACCCCTTTTTTTAATGGAATATGGTTGGCACTGTCTCCTCACAGGAAAAAGGCCAAGGGTTTGAATCCCTGTTGGGACAGAGGCTGGGGTCTGTCTGTGTGGAGTTTGTATGTTCTCCCTGTTCCTGTGTGGGTTCTCTCTGGGTACTGTAGCTTCCTCACACAGTCCAAAGACATGACAACTGGGGATTAGGCTGACTGATGATTCTAAAGTGTCCTTAGGTGTGAATGTGAGTGTGAACGGTTGTTTGTCTATATGTGTCAGCTCTGTCTATATGTGTCAGCGTCCTCTTGCCCACCTTCCCATAATGTCAGCTAGGATAGGCTCCAGTCATGTTAAGGATGTCCACTAATCTGAGACTGTCAATGGCAGGACATTTATGTAAAGTATCACTGATGCTGATGACCTCATCCTATTCCTCTCAGACCAGGTAGTCTACTAGTGTTACTATACCAGTTACTCTTCAGCTCATCACCAACTTCAGACAAATCACAGGATGTAAGTTAAACTTGACCACAAGTGTTCTGTTCCCCATAAATGGAAAAGGACATTTTTTGCACGTTCCATCTGTCCTCCAGATAAGCTGCTGCTCCTGCTCCAGCTTTCATGGGCTGGTGCATCTTTCTGGACCCAGTCTGCTCCTCCAGCTGCAACTCTTGGTGGATCGGTTGGATCATGCTGAGTTCTCCTCTGACCAACGCGGGTCCCAATTATTTAACACAACACACATGCTAGGCAAGAGGCAAGTTCATCTTAATGATTTTTATTTGTTAGTTTAATTTATATATACCGTAATAAATAACCTGTGACGTACATAAATGATCTGTCCGCTTCCATAATGTGAAGATACTGTATGTGTCGTTTACCGTAAACACGCCCAAATGGCCACAAGGGGGCGCCATTATGCTTCCTAAAATTACAGTCTCAGTGCAAGACTATTTATTTATTTATTTATTTATAGGAACATGTGCCAAGTATGCACACCACAGAATGTTATGTGTAATGGTATATGTAGGAATAAATGTTAAAGCTCTGATAGAATGAAACATTCAAAGAGGATGAGCTTTCCTCTCATGTCTCATAGATATTTCTTCAGAGCAACAAAAATGTCCCACTGCACAAAGGTAAAGTTAAAATATTTAGTAGACAAATGCCCATTGGGATTTGTGTGGTAAATTAGGCTGTAGATCCATGGTATACAACACATGCACATAGTGATATACATTCATTTGAAGCTTTTAAGAGAAAATGAAATGCTCACGAAGCATTAGTGCTTTACTCACAAAACGAAGCATGCCCCTCTCAAGCATGCACATGTATGCATGTCCATTTAATGCAGCAAACAATTCCTCAAGGCTGCTGAAATTAATGTGATTAAGATCACCAACACATGGGGACTGGACAGTTTGACCCAACTGGTTGAACTCTGTACAGTGTAGGTTTCCCATGATGCACTGCTCTTCTCTGTGGCCCAGCTGTGAGCCTGGAGAAAAAGGAGCACACGCATTATGAGCAGTGTCTTCTGAACGCTGTTCCACTGGAGGGAGCACTATGCTGAGAGGGACGCAGCTCCCTCCCATTTGGACAGTCTCCTACGGCTGACTATCCAGTTTGTACTCCAGACTCATGCTGTTAAAAAACAATGTTGACTTGGTCTTTTGCTTTTTGTGCTTGTTCATTTAAATCATTTACATCAAAGAACAGACCCCATAAATACTCATCACCTGAAAATGGCTGAACTTAACTTCACAAAGTGTGTGACTAGTCCTTCAGGGTGCGTCAGCCTGATAAAGGTAAATAAGTGGGTGAATGTAGAAACCACCCTTGGGGATTATTTTGGACTTTTTGTCTGATTACTAATTATTCCATATTCTGCAGCCAGCCACATGGGGGGGTGTTTGTTCCAGAATGACACCTTCACAACCTGTTCAGCCGACAAGGAGGGTCGTGATGTCTCTGTCCAACCTGAAGAGGAAGCTCGGTCTGTGAGGATGTCCTGCACAAATGTTGGGGTGGAATCCTGCATGCACGTACAGGCTTGTCTCTTTGACAAGCGTGTGTGTGTGTGTGTGTGTGTGTGTGTGTGTGTGTGTGTGTGAGTGTGTGTGTCTGTGTGGCCAGAGGTCAAATGCCTAATGGGTCTCCAGGTGTTTTAATATTTGGGAGAATAATGGAATTTGGTCCTTACAAATTTTAACCAACTTCCTAAATGTTGTACAGGTTATCCCTTGCTGTAAAGGGAGCCGGTAGGGAGATGTGTTAAGTAAGGAAAAGAAAATGATCTATGAGACAAAAAAGACGAGCGGGGGGGAAACTGTCATGAGAAGTGGGCTGGAACTTGAGGTATGCTGAATGCAGGTAGAGACAGGCTAAGAGAAGGGGAGCCATAAAGAACGCTAGAATATTAAAGTTATTAAATTATTACTGTACACATGTGTTATTAAAGTATAAGGATGTAAGGATAAGATAAAAGCTCTATAAAAGTTTAAATAGGCCCTTCCATTTAGCCTCTTTATTATAATCTGTACAATTCATTTCTCTATAACCATCATCAGGATCGTAGAGTCATCGTAGTCATTCCCTGATGATAGTCTGACTAGATATCACAGGGAATATCACAGGGATAGACCCCCCCTCCGCCTAGCCTTAACCCCCCCCCCCGCCCCTCAAGGGGACAGAGAAACAGATCCTACAGGAGGATGCTGGGGAGGTGGTGGGATTGAGCTCTGAGTGGCCTCACGGAGCAGCAGAATAGAGCAGCATATATCAAAGAGTGGTGGCTGCATGGAGCCGTCAGGAAAGAGGGGGATTAAATACCTACACTACTCAGGAGGGAGGGGCACAGAGGGAGGGGCATGCTGATCCTGATTCATGTGCTTCCAGTCTGCCTGAACCAGCTCCACAGACTTCGCTTCATCCAAAACTCAGCATCCACTGAGCACTTTCAGAAAAGCCAGAATTATCAGGTCATAAAGGTGGGCTGCATCGTTGTGAAGCAGCAGGGGGGGATCAGTCTGAAGCTGACCACCGTTGCATGTGGGGGGGTGGGACGTGTTCTCCTTGATGGCTGCGGTTTGGTCAGCAGCCTCTGCTCCACCACCTCCTCCAGACACCAGAGCCAACCACAGACACAGCTTTCCTGATTAGTTGATTCTGACTTTGATGGCGGACCCCCCCCCCCAACAGCACACCACAGCAGAGATGATGGCAGTCTCCACAACAGTCTCTCAGAACATGTGTAGCATCTGGTTGCACATGTTGAAGGACCAAAGGAGGCAGAGCCCTCCTCATCCTCCACCTCTGTGTTGGTGGACCCCTCCAGCTTGTTGTCCAGACCGATGCAGGTACCCATTTATAGTAGGACCTTCAGGTTTGGGAAGACCTTCACCTGTCTAATGAGACCTTATAACCATGAAGTGAACAGAAGTGCCTCCAGAGCTGGACTGAGGTACAGATCTGAGGAAGGTCACCAAAAAACAGATTAATGGAGGCAGGAACTTCGCTTGTAGTGCAGGGCTCTTCTTAGATCTGAACCTCTGACCACTCTGGGAAAAGGCTCATCATCAAGAACCCAATGGTTACTTTAAAGGAGCTCCAGAGTTCCTGTGTATAGGCATCGGTTTTCAGAGACACCTGACAACCTGCCTGGAAGAACAGGAGGGATCTTCTCACAGTATAGAAGCACTGGGAGAGGGAGACTGGTCAGGGTTGAGTGGGAAGATGAAAGGAGCTAATGATCCAGAGCACTCAGACTGGTTGACCTTCCAAGGAGACAATCACAGCTTAGGCAGCACAGGAGTGGCTGAGAGACAACTGTGAGTGTCCTGGAGTGGACCAGTCACAAACCCATGAACCCATGAACCCAGTCAAATATCAGGATGGACTTTTAGGTCCTTCTTTGGACTCATTCTTAGGGAATAAAGACATGTTAGACCACACCATCTGAGTATGGATAATAGTGTGTGTTCATAACTCACTGTTCCTCCAAATGTCCCAGTCTGACATCACAGATCGATATGGACATTATTTATTGTTTTCCTCCGTTTCACTTTCATCCAGTGAGTTCAGTCACAAGCTGACCACCTGGGAGCTGTTCTCCCACTCTCGGACAAACTCTCAAACATGTCTCTCTCTTCCTCCCCATCTTACATTCCAGCGGAGTTTTCTCGCTCGGAGTGAGAAGACACACCCTGTGAGAAAGAAACTGAGGGGGGGTTCAAACAGAGGGGAGGGCCTGCGAGGAGGAAGAGGAGGAGGAAGAGAGGGCCGAGCAGATGACGAGTTGGCGTTTTGCGTGCCTCCTGAAATCAGCTGTTTTTAGTTTAGCGCTCCATAATCATACACTGGCAAGAGGACACTTTCTCCTCCCCCCGCCGCATCTTCGGTTGTGTGTTTTTTCTCTGCCTGGTGCTGCCTTTGGGGGGTCACTGTCTTGCTCGGCGCAGATGGTTCATTTAAGACGCCATTTAAATGATATGTCTGCAGAGGTGTGCACCAGGCGGCCCTGACGTCAGTCAACTGAGGTCAGAGTGATCGGTTAGGTTTCCAGGTGCCGGCCCGGGAAGCAGAAATTCCCAGCCGCCATAGAGAGGAAATGATGGCGCATGGAGGTGTGTGTCAGAGGCTTTAGCCCTGCGACTGGCAGAAAGCCTCAGCTCACTCCTCTTACTTTCTTTTCCAGCGTTTTGTATTTTATCTTGAGGCAGATGATTCCTGGTTTGAAGTCCTATTTCTTTTCTCTTTTTCATTTTTTTAAAGACGCAAGAAAAAAAAAACTCCTCTGCTACTTTTCAGTCAAGAGGAGCTGCCCTAGCCTCCTCCTTGACCTACACTAACAAAACCACACACACACACACACACACACACACACACACACACACACACACACTCAGCTCCACCTCTGAGCTGAGAGAAGAGAGAGAGAAGCTACAGCTGGGTTAACGCTAACATACTAACCCTTCCCCACTACTGGATAACACCCCAACATTAACCAATTCATATGGGACGCCCTTCTCCCAGCTGGGAGGTAAAAACACCCCTGACACCCATGAGGAGTACTGTTCAGAAGAATTTCAACACGCCTCCAAGGCCTCCGGAAAATAAAATGCACAGGCGCGGGCCCTGTTCAACTCTGTTTAACCAGCTCATGATCTGGCTCTCTTCCTTTCGTGCACATGTTTGGCCTCAGCCGTCATGCTGGGTCCTGTTTTGGGCCGATAGACACACGGCCTGACTTGGAGCTGGGGGGGATGGGGGGATGATAAGCAAGCAAGTCAAGTTATAATCAAGAATAATTAACTGATATTGTCAATTATTTTCCCAAGGTTATGATCACCAATATCAACAGTAATAATAATCATAATAATAACTTGGAGATGATGATGATGACACAGGAAATTTGGTAGCCTCATTAATATTGTGAACACTTAGTTGTGCACCTGAGGGCAATAGACAGGGTTTTCAAAGAAATAGACACACCTCCTTGATGTTTATCCCCTCCCCCTACGAAACTACGCCCCTGGTTTCTTTGTAGCTCTTTTTGCAACTCCCCTCCCTCCATCTGTATGTCTCTCCTACAACACTCAAAACTAGAAATTTTCCCCCCTCACATCAAGTAAATGCTAACCAAATAAACGGACGAGCGCTCTTTCCTTACACTCCATCACCAATTCACCAGTGCAACCAGTACCAGCGCCAGCACTCGTCCCCTGTCAGGACCTTTGAGCAGCTGCTTGGGTCCAGGGTCTCTGTGCAAGGCTGGGAGTTCTGGTTGTGACTGCGTGTACCTGGATGTACCACCAGTGGGCGCTAGGAGCACAATGTGACAAGGAAGGCTGACGGATTCTGATCTGATCAGAGGATTCTGCTTGGGTTATTGAATTATAACTTGGATCAGTCATCGATGTGCAAAAACAGACTTACAGACTAAAATCAGTGTGAGTCAAAGAAAAAGAACAGTTTTAAAGTAATCTGTGCAGATTACAGCTCATCCAGGATTCTATGGGCCTCGATTTAAAGCTGCAAGTATAAAGTAGGCATGGCAACTTCAGCTGTGCTCTCTCTCTCTTTCTCTCTCTCTCTCTCTCTCTCTCTCTCTGACTCAGTGTGGCCAAGAAGGGAAAGAAATTTAGGACTGAAAAAAATTGTTGAGATTTTAGCAGAGTGCTAGTCTTAATCTGGTTCTAGACCTCTGAATCACAGGCCAGCTGTCTTTTTTTAATCTTAGGAGCTCCTAATTCACTCATTTATGCTGGAACTAAATCTTTGCATACTGTCTATGGGGTAAGCGTTGCATTGATTAAGAGAAACAAATAATGGCTGCTTGGATTTTAGTTTCAGAACTGTGCCGACCATTATTAGACATTTGTTCACAAATTTCAGCTGCAAGCATGGCACAAGAACCATACATATCATCTGTGAACACGTCCGAATCACACCAACCTTTCCAAGAACTTTCATGATCAGTTTTATTAACACAGGTGAAAATATTCCTGGTAATCTGCGAGGTTCTCATTTCCACGACACCTCAAGATTCCATAAAATCTATTCAAATGAGGCAAATATGCAACAGCCATCTTAAAAGTAAATAGCAAGGATTTTAAGAATAATCATGGAATATTACAAGTAAAAAATCAGAATATTGTGTGTGTTGGAGGGGTGGGGGGTCTTAAATATTACAAGTAGTAAAGGTAACATTTAGCAAAATGCAGTCTTCCTCTTTTCAAATTTGGAGAACTATCTGCATCTCTATTTTTTTCCAATAATTTTAATTCTATATTCAATATCTGCCTGTCATTCAACTGACATCAGCACACAGCTCCACCCCTTCAGAATTATGGGGATTTCCTGCAGTGGAAAAGTGATTATTGTGTGTTTTTAACAAAAAAGTCATCAATTGTGTTCCAGTGACTTATCTTCAGCTAACCCACCCATTCTGCATGTAGGGAGCTTTCATCTCTTACTTCTAGGCCAGCCATCTATGTACTCATTTATATCAAGCACATAAAAAGTGCATATGACCAAAACCTTTGAATCTGAGGGCTGATGCCAGGTACTATTAACTGTTTCTCTGCTTCCTTTGAAGGTTTTATGAATCCGGCCTACAGCCTTGCTGCAGCAGAATTATTCCAGATTTATATGTATGATGTGACAACATTTTGTAATTTGGTTGATGGCTTTATAATTGTCTTGAACTACTTTTCATGCTTCTTTTACACTTAAAGGCTGTAAACTGTGAAGTTTTTATTGGGTTTGAACCCCTGTTGCTTGTGTCCAATTAGTCCACCCGACTGCTTACTTATAGCTAAAATTATTTCAATTTGTCTGCAGCGCAAACCCCACACAGATCCTTGTTACCATCCTGCTGTCCGCACCTCACTCCCTAAATTAATTGCAATGCATTGTTGTCCACCTGTGGGATCACACGGGAAGTAACTTAGAAAAGAACCTAAAGACCTGCTTGAGAACTTCAGTTGTAGGCCGATTAAGAATGGCATACATTCAGAAACAGAAGGAAATGTCTGACCACGTAAGGCTTCAGTCAAAGAGAAAAGCTCTGATGGGGAAGAACAAACGGAGTCGATTAGAGGGACAGACGCAGATAAACACAGAGGAAGCAACAGAGAGGAAACCAGGCCACAGAACTGAAGTGTGAGTGTGTGTAGGTGTGTCTTTGTGAGTGTGTGTTTCCGATTCAAGCAGCAACCAATGGTGTGTGTTTCCATGATATTGACCAGTCAGATGCAGGCCTTCCCTCCACACAACGTTGGCTGCAGGGTTAAGTGCTATCAGCTGGTCTGGGGCCAACACTACCGAGAAGAACCATGGAAGTTATCATAGCAAAGAAAAACCTGTGTTACAAGTACAGAAATAGTGAGGTCTGGAGTCTAGAGACTTTCATTTTATGTTGACAACATGTTATGGCAAGTTAATTTCCTCTTTTGGGATTAATAAGGTAGTCTTTCTGCCTGTCTGTCTGTCCCTCTGTCTGTCTGTTTGGACCCGGGTGGATAAAAGACTTTCCTTCAGCTCAGACTGAACTAGGGTTAATTCCACTTAACCAAATTAAAACATGCAGCCGCAGGTAACTTTAAAGAATAACATAAGCACCTTTATTAGTTAATACTGGACATAGTGGATGGATGGGTGGATGATGGATGGATGGACAGATGAATGGATGGATGGATAATGAATGGATGGATGAATGGATGGAAGGATGGATGTTGGATGAATGGATCGATGAATGGATGGATTGATGGATAGATGGGTGGATGGATTGATGGGTGGATGGATTGATGGGTGGATGGATTGATGGGTGGATGGATGTATGGGTGGATGGATGTATGGGTGGATGGATGGTAATAGTGAGACTGATGAAATGTTGGTATATTTCTCAAACAGAGCACTGACAGCTGTCCTCTATAGTGGACATTGTTTTTAATGAAGGTGGAGGTTCTGTGCTCTCCAGCTGGAAAAGAGAGCTTCCTGACAAGCAGAAAAATAGAGACCCCCGCCATTAACAAGGCAGAACGAAGAGGCTGTAAACGTCCGTTCTGTAACATAAAGCCACACAAATCCCATTTAAAACAGCATCATAAAACTTCAAAAAAGCACGTTTGCCTCCAAATCAGCAGTTCGTCTTGTCCGTCGTGGCTTGGCGACGAGGCCTCTTTATCCATCACCCCCCTGCTAATGTGGCTAAGTGCTAACAGAAACCAGCAGTGAGTTTAGTGGTGTTAAGAGTGGGGGGCTGCCTTAATAGGCCTTCAGAGCTGCTAATATGGAAAGAAACACTGTTTAAAAATTGCTGAGAGGGAGAGAACGGGGACATGAAAAGAGGAGAAGAAAGGGGAGGAAGAGGTGACCTGTGGCCCCCCGATGTCGTACTGGAAACCGCCAGAGGGGAGCCACATTAAAACTCCACCATAAACAGATTTAGGAGCATGGGGTTGTGCCAGCGTGGCAGCCAGGTAGCTGCTGACCGTACAGGTTCTCCAACAGCAGCAGGCTCTTCTGGCCGTGCTTCCAGAAGCTGGTTTGATGTCCTTGATGTCACAGATACCAGAACATGCTGCTCATTATGAGGTGTATTTTTCCTATCCAGGTAAAGCAAGTATTGAAAGTTTGCGACATATCTCAATTTAATAGTGCACTGATTCATGAAGGTGCGTGATTGTGGAGATGTTATAATAATAATAATAATAATAATAATTATTATTATTATTATTATAATAATGATAATAATGATAATATAGTTAATTGCACAAAATATACATGTACATAACTACATATAAGACAGAACTATAATAACTGACAAGTACAACAAAGGCAGATAAAGATTCATAAAGTTTGTTTTTTTTTAGTATGTTATTGTTTTACTTTTACACAATTTCAATCACCCCTGGATCTAAGTGTATATTAATAGACTCAAAATATATACCTATAACTAACTGTTTCAGCAGATGACTATGCAGCGGATCATGTCATGTCCATGATAAAAAAGATGACCGATTTGATGGATGCAGGTTTATTGAATCCAGGTCTCGCTCTGTATCTTGCTGATTTTACACAAACACACACTAACAACCCAGTAACAGCTCCTGGTTTTCAAGGAAGCAGTAAACACAACAGGTATCCCACCATATCCACCGCCTCTCCTCCTTGATCTTAAGACGTGTAAAAACCTGTTGCTGCCAGCAACACGCACATGCACACACACATATACGCACACACACACACACACACACAAACACAAACACACACACACACACACACAGTGTAGTGAAAGCTCTGCTATCATAAACCAAATAGCATCATTCTACATTGATATTACTTCGTCAAGAGAGTATTTGTCATGTGATTCCTTCACACAGAATTGGACTTTAAAATCTCTCATAATGGTTGACTTCTACCCAATGTCAACAGCCCATATAACTCCAAATAATGGACCCATTCCCAGACATCATTTTTGGGTTGAAAGTTTGTAAGAAGAGGGTTGAAAGAATCAAGGTTGCTTTGCTATACCAAAATGAGCTCAACAAATGCATGTAAACATCCCCCCCCCAAGAAAACCTATAAAGGGTCCCCTGCTGCTCTCACTGCTGCTGCTTGCTGCCATGTTCCCTGGGCTTGCTGGTGGTGCTCATCATCATCATCCCCAGCAGCAGGAGCACACCACAAACCCCCACCCGTCCACCCCCCAGCACGTGTTCTCCTTGTCAATGCTGACTGAAGGGGCACCACTCTGATAGCACGTCTCACTGCACAGATGGTACAGTTTCATCCTCAATACGGGAACAAGGTGACTAAATCTTATAAATAAAACATAAAACATTGCAGTTTGATACTAGCACAAATGCCCCAATATTTGAATGGTGAGAATGGTGAGAATGTGCATCCAATCACAACCAGGAAGGAGCAAAACCACTGACATCTGTTTGCTCACAGTTAGTGTTTTAAGGGAAATTTTCTTAAATAGAAGACAACCAATGACAGCAACGCTAATAGCAGCTTGCTAAACGGCTGCTTAAACACACGGAGTGTCACCTTTTTCCTCGGTTTTCCTTTAAATGAAAAGCTTGCAGCCTTTTAAAGGCCTCATCCCACCTGCTGCCAAACACGAAGTATGCGAGGAGCGGGCCGGAGGGGTGTGCAAAACGCTTGGACGTGGCGATGGATACCTGCAGGACCGTCGCTGGAGGTTTTTAAAAATTTAAAACACACTACTGGGAAGCAGCATACAAACACCTGTGCCTTTAAAATAATATAAAAAAGCACTCTTTAAGGGAGTTTGCATGTTCTCCCTGTGCCTGCGTGTGTTATCTTGAGGGATTAGGTTGATTGGAGACTCTAAAGTGTCCTTAATTATGAATTTGAGAGTGAGTGTTTTCTGTCTCTGTGTCAGCCCTGTGACTGACTGTGTCCAGTCCAGGGTGGACCCCGCCTTCACCCAATGTACTGGGATAGGCTCCAGTCCCCCCATGACCTCCTGTGGAGGATTAAGGGGTAGAAGATGATGGATGGATGATGTTTGACTCTTTAAATTCCTTAACAGGGAACTGTATTCATTCACTGATTTACCTTAAGCTGAATTTAACACAGTAAATACAATAGTTCTTATTAATATGCACAGCACAGTTTCTGATCAATGACATTAAAATGTCAGTTCAAATATGTGAACATTCCTGGTCAGCCTGAAGATGCATCCCATCTGAGAACCAAAAGGCAGCAGTTTGTAAAGAGTCTCATCACTCAAATCACTGGACAGCCAAAAATGTGTACCTTTGACACTTCTTTAATTTATATGAGCAAGTCAAAACACCAGGATAGGCCTTATTGAAGAAGAAAGAAAGAAAGAAAGAAAGAAAGAAAGAAAGAAAGAAAGAAAGAAAGAAAGAAAAAGAAGGAAAGAAAGACTGTAATTTCATGTGTATTTATAGAAGTCTGCGTGGCCTGGACACTGCAGTGAATGGAGGAAAATGTCGAGGCCTGATTACATATTACTATTCATGTCCCTCCTCTTCCCTTCTGAGACCCAGCACACCCAGTTTTTTTTGTTTCTTTTTTTTGTACTTTCCTTCTAAATGGTCAAAAGGTCTAGTTTAGGCTGTAGCTTAGTTGGGAGAGGTTTCCAGAATCACATTAACAACCAAAAACCGATTCCGTGGAAGGCGAAGCTCGTCAACACTTTGCAGGTAAACTTTTAACAAAGGATGGTCCAGCACACGCAGATGAACATGTATGTGCAGATGGACCCGTGCAATCCTGCTGCAGCAGCACACTGGCGGAAAAACAGCAGCAGGGTTTTCAATCAGCCCACACACGTACACGCTGATGTGTTCCTGTGCATGAGGAGAGAAAGAGCCGGAGATGTCGGACCGTGTTCATCAGAAACATGAATGTGTGAAGACGGTGATATAGCCTGTTGATATAGACAATTGTTCTTGTGGGAGTAAACTATATTTAACCTTTTCTGATGAAGTGACTATGAGAGTGTGATTGATTCTTAACCAAGTCAATCAAAACTTTCTCTGTCTCTTGTATTATGAGAGAGACTGAATGGATGGAGAGGTTAAATGGACTGGTTATAGTGGGCCAGTGGACTCCTATATGGGGGTGAGGCTGCATTTATGAATGGGAGAAGTACCCAGCCCCTAACCCTGACTCTAACCTAAGCTTCCCAAGACCTGAGCTTAATTTATCTTTGCTATTTGGGATTATTAGGACCTGATATGTATAAAAATTGTTGTATCATCTCTTGGCATTATTTTAACAGTGATTTTTGGGGGCAATTCTGTCCACCTACAGGGAAAATTGGTCTAAATAAATCTAATGTTTAAGGGTCTTTTATGTGGGCATTATGTGGGCCCCATACGAAGCATTGTATTGTGTTATTGGTGACCCAAAATGTGATGTCCACATACGTGGAAGTCAGGTCTTAGGATGTTAAAACCATGCCTTAACCCTCAAACAGTCCTTTCAAGTTGAGAGAATTTTACTAGCAAAGTGATGACATTTTTGGGTTGTGAGCCAAAACATCCTCACTTCCCAGAAATAAATATCCTCACTTTCCTTGTAAAATGTGTGCGAGCAGATTTTGGTACTCAGTATATAGTAAGGGCACACACACACACACACACACACACACACACACACCTACCACACACACACACACACCATTTCCAATAGGCAAACCTCTAATCATAAGGAAATGAAAGGGGTGCCAGGTAATCATAAAACTTCACATTTTTCTGCTTCCATAATGTGACATTACAGACCAAATAGCATCACGGGAAACACCTGCTTTGGTACACACACAGGTGGTAGAGACGGAGGGTGGGTTCTTTAGTGGATGTACAAGTAACATGTAATTTGAAGTGTTTTAACAGGACAGGTAAGGAATGTGCTGAAAGAAGTATAATTATTTTGTGAATGGAGAAGATTCTCTGATGGTCAGCCTGTTGAGATTTGAGAATATACAGACCAAATAATAAGCATATGTTTGTATTCTTTTCACTGTTCCTCTCAGAGGTCACCACAGGGAATCAGGTGCCACCATCTCCGCCTACCCTCAGCATCCTTCTTCTCTCTCACCAACAGACTTCATGTCCTCTCTAAACAATATGCTTCTCCTGAGTCCCACTCTCTCTCAACCAAGCAGCACCTACCATCTTGTACACACATCCTTCCATTCTTTCAGATACTATAAAAATACTAATTCTTTTAGTTATATTATTTACTCATTTCTGCCATTTTGAGGGAGGGAGTTCCATAAATCTTTAAGTAGCAACTTCCATCTTCATTTCCTGTCTCCAAGCTCAGCATTCTATAGATTTTTCATAATCCCTCTGTACCTCCACCATCCCGACTGGATCCTTTCAACAACCCTTGACAAAAGAAGAGAAAACATACCGAAGCCAGAAAATAACAGAAAAAGGAAAGACGCCTGGATAAAATGAGGAGAAAGTGAGCTCACATATCATCAACCAACACAACAAAAGAGCAGTATAGAGAAATCTGCTTGTAGAACGTGGCAAGAACCTCAGCTGAATCTAAGTCTCCAAATATACGCACACAAACACACATGACACACACACACACACACACACACACACACATGCAGCAGACTATAACTCACTTTAGGGAGTGGTAAGAGTGTGAGAGAAATCAGGACAGCGTTTCAGAGAACTTAACTCTTTGTGCTCCATCCAAACTGACCACATACTGCAAAATTACAGGCCTGTGATATAAATAGGACCTGTACATGTGTTCACCGTGAGATGTCCACTGTAGTGCGCTGCACAAAATATCTGTCTCCTGCCTTTCTCTTCCCAGTTCCAGTTTGTGTAGCGGTGTAATGGTGAAAAATGCGGGGATGGGAGCTGCCCCAAGGAAGTGTAGCAGTTCAGGGTTCATCCAAAGACAATTTGATATTAATTGATCTGATTTTTTATTATTATTATTAATATATAGTCAATGGATGAATGAATCCGTTTTATCCTTAAGTCATGCTACCTGGTAGCCAAGCCTGGTGCCTGAAATGGCTCGTGTTTTAGTGTGTGATGAGTTACAAGAGCTTTGGAGGAAGTGATCTCTCCCCCCCGAGCTGAAACATGCTGCAGTCCAGCAGCAGGCAAAGGGGGCTGCTTTGGATTCAGTGCTGAAGTGTCTGCTCGTGACCTCAGCAGCGCCGATGCAACTATGCAGTGTTCGAAAAAGGGCAGTGCTTCAGTCCTGCAGCACAGACGAGAAGAAGAAACGGTGGGAGAATCAGGCGGTGACCAACAGCTCAGAGGCAGTAGAAAGAGGGAGGGCATGTGGAAAGTTGTGGTTAAAATGTAACAAAGACAGAAGTGGATGGTGAGGGGTGGCTGAGAGGGCGGGGAAATAATATGGAAACACTGATGTTGGAGAGAAAAGAAAGGAAAGGCAAAAGGTTTGATAAAAAATGGAGGCAAAAGCAGAAAGAACGATAAAACGGAGACGTGCAGAGAGGACTATTTGGGGGAAAGTCAGACCATTTGGGTGGGAGGGGCAGAGGGAGGGGGATAATAAATGTTGGGAGAGCATGGGCGATGAAAAAGACAGGACAGAGAGCGTAGTTACAAAGAGAAGCGTTCAAATTAAAATGGCTAAACTGTCCTTTAAGTGGAAGTCACAGCGCTGAAGAATCAAGGACTGATCGGACTTCCATCTGGGTTCGCCACATCTGGCTGTGATGTCATAAGTGTGGGACAGTGCTGATGTGGAAGCGGAGGACTGGAGTCAGGGCTGAATTCAGGACGACAGACAGAATGACCAAATTCTCATCTGTGTGAACACACATGCAGGGAGAGAGACAGAGAGAGAGAGAGAGTGGGAGAGAGAGAGAGAGAGAGAGAGAGAGAGGGAGTTTGGTCTTATGCTCTTACCCTGACCTCAATGGAAAAGAATGCAAATGCTCTCTCTCTCTTTCTCTGTCTCCTCCCCTCGTGTGTCAAACACACATATTGGTTAGATTAAAAACTGCCACGGAGAGAGAGAGAGAGACAGAGAGAGAGAGGAGAGGAAAAAAAGTGATCTTCTTACCACATTTTCTGCACACTCTCTTTGCCCCTAAATCTCTGCTTTTCTTTGTCAGTTCATCCCATAAAGATGCAGTTTTCACAAAACTCGTGTATTTATTTCCAGTCACCTTTCCTGGTAACAGGGGACGTCACTCACTCTGTAATAAACCAGAAGTGAAAATGGGCCATTATTGACTCTTTCTGCAGGGTTTTCAATGGAACGGAGGCCTCTCAGCCGTTCCTTCATTGCCTTTGACCATTTACAGTTTTGTGTCCTAAAGAGAACTACCAGTCTCAAGTAAAGAGTCAGTTTTACTTTGCATGTTCCCAGTTCCTTCCCAAAGCTTTTTTCCACACGTTGAAATCAGCAGAGAGGAAAATAAAAGTGCCTCCTCCCACTCCATCTCTTTTTTTTTTCCTCTCCTTGACTGTCTCTCAGCCAGCCTCTGAGTTTTGGTTTTTTGTTTTTTTTTTCGCAACGTCACCCTGCCACGTCGAGGATGGCCAGTTTGAGGTCTTTCCCTTTCTCCGCTTTATGTGCGCACAGACTGGAGGTCAGGAGAGGTTAGGAGACAGGGAGACATGAGAGGCCAAAAGACGAGCGGGAGGAGAGATTCTTCCGCGCGGCAAACACCTCGCGGGCCTGAAGGCGCGTTCGTTATCGACATTAAAGCATCGCTCTCGCTTCTCAGCCACAAAAGTGTGTGTGGGGGAGAGAAAAGACAGAGAGGAAGAGGAGCCAGAGAACCAGCCCGAAAAAAACAAAAAAGCCAACAGAGGCTTTGCTTACGTGCCGGTCACCCCCACATTGACTCTCCAGAGCTCCACAAAAAGGCTTTTAATCGACTTTTTTACACAAAAAGCCCTCACAGCTCTTGCAGTTTTGTGTCTCCTCATCAAGGCGAGCCACAGCACGGGCCAGAATTATGAAATTAGCACGCACTTCCCAAACAGACGAGACATCAAAAATGAGCTCTCCCATAAAACTGAAGACTACACTAAAAACCAAAACATCAGACATATTTCGATCATGCCTTTCCCCTTGGAGGTATGAAAAGCATACAGGGTTTTGATGTTCTTCAAAACTTTCAAGGATTTGTAGCTGTCTTTTGCCAGATGAAGCTGTGAATGGGCCCTATCTTTAGATTTTAAAAATGGACATGTTTCTGGGAATCAGGATTCCCATGAGGTTTAAAATCATGTGAAGTTGCTCTGTTTGTCACCTATTTAGGAGAATATGTGTTTCTACATGGATTTATTATGCATGAAAAATTATACTCGGTTAAATGTAATTTCATGTATTTTAAGCTGTCTGCTTTGGTTCAGTAGATCATGTATAGCGTAGTGACATTCACAGATCTACAACATGGTAAACATGTCAGGCATAAAGCAGAGCTGTTAAGAAGTTAACAAACCAGCAGCTCTACCATAAACTCCAGCTTCAGAGTGATTTCACTATAATGTCTCACACTGAAGATCTGTGGGAAATGTAGTCGGCGTTTGATGTGAGAAGGAGATGCCAGTGCTTAGAGTTACACTGCTTGTGAGGACTTAACTGCATCTTTTCACAGGCTGCCGGGGTCACTGACCTTTCAGCCAGTGAGAGCTGATGTTGGGCAGCGATGGAGAAAACACATGTTGGACCAACGGGAGGCACGATCAACGTTCCAGGGCTACACGGGGGCAGGCAGACAGGCCCGGCCCACCGTTAAGTACATGTTAGGGTTAAATCACTGTGGGGCTGGAGAGGTTTCAGGAAGTGCAAAAAAGTCTTTAGAAAAACAAAATCTCAATCACAATGACCCATCTCAGGAAGCAAAGCCTGTATCAGAAACAGCTAGTAAGACTGTGAGGTTAGCAATCCTCCCACCCCCACTAACCCAATAACAGGCCTGACCTTTGACCTGAAGCAGGGGTTGAGGCGCAGGGTCTGTCAGTGTGACCTCTGCTCTCTTGTGGAAGCTTGTAGATGCACATGTGAACACATGCTCCTTCCTCAGGGGTAAACTCCCTTCACCTACAGTCAGGACCCCACAAGTGTCTTATAATCTGATTAGATCTATGCGGGTGTGTGTGTGTGTGTGTGTGTGTGTGTGTGTGTGTGTGTGTGTGTGTGTCTTGTAGTACTTTGGGAAGTGAGGACATTTTGGCTTGTCATCTCAGACCTGGCTTTAAAGTTAAGGCTGAACTTGGATTATGGTTTGGGTCATGGTCAGGCATTCAGTATTTAGTGAGTCGTCACAAAGATAGAAGAACAAACTGTGTGTCTAACTATAGGATAACTTCCGAAGGGGGTAGATAAATTGCTGAGTCTCTGTGTAAGAGAAAAGAAAAACATTAGCAGGTTGTAGGGCACTGCAGAGCCTTCCTCTGACTGTGGAGGTGTTATTTGATCTGAGTTGAGGGAATGCTTTTAGCTCCGCCCCCTCACTCAGGCATGACAGAGGAAATGTGGAATGGCTGTGTGTGTGCATGTGAGTGCATCTTTCTCATTTGGGTTATTAGATCTTATTTCATGACGGTACCGCCGACTCTGTTGACCACTGATCTTTCTTCTTGTTCCTGGTGATCATAGGAACCTGGTGTCTTTCTGTGGGTCGAGACTTTTATTCGGGGTCACAGCCTCTGAAGTCCTGATGGTGTAAATCACTTTGGACTGTCACTGAAACCTGAACACAGCTATAAAATTGATCACAAATGATGGGAACATCAGCAGCTGGTGGTGATTTTTGTTCTCTTCCGCACTGCAGCAAAAAAAACACATCTGCACCAACACTCACAAGAAAGAGGCTTCACCAACTCACCTCTACACCTGTAACGTTACTGACTGGATCCCATCGGTGATTACACCAGTGATCACACCAGTGTTAGATCGAGATCAAAGATCAGGATGCTAAATTGTGCACAACAAACACAACTTTTTTTACACAACCAACACCAATCTGTTGTGTGTTTGTGATCCAGCGGACACGATCACGTTTTCAGAGAAGTCACTGACAATTCAATTTTCTAAGATGTTTAATTTTTTCAAAATTTGCATTAATTTTACTGATTGTAAGTAAACGTAAAGAGATTGATGTGAATTCTAGCCGCTCATAATTGTTGTTAAACTTTATCCTTAACATTCAAATTTTTCATCATGGGTGCCAAGATATAAAGATAATATTTGTAAGATAATATTCCCTTCTGTATGATTCGGTAATTCCAAAAGATCCTTAATGAAGGGTGATCTGTCGCATGTGGATCTTGCACTTTGCAAAATCTGAGCAATAATCATCTGTGCAATAAATTGGGGGCAAAAGGTTTTCACTCATCACAGACATTTCAGTTAATAATTGCAATAATGTATGGACAAAGTATAAGGCAGGACATTGATACCTGGTGGTTGAGCCATGTAGAGGTAGAGAAGCGTGACTGAGCTCCTCCTGTGCTCCACACAGTTACAGGTAGACTTGCTGTCCTGCAAAAAGCAGCGAAGTTCGATAGTGGCTTTTTGACGGATAACCGACGCAGATATTGTCCGACTCTTAATTCCCAATACCAATATCAACTGATACTGACACAGACACAGTTTCCATCGCCCAAAAGCAAAATGGATTCAGTCAACTAACATCACATCTGTCATGCTGTCGTTTTGAGCGAGAGGAGCTGCAGCTGAAGAGTTCAACGTATAATGTGCGCATTTAGTGCAAAAGTTGTGTCATTAAGACACGTTTGAATGACGTAGTATCGGTAGGCCGACAGTGTCGCAGATTAGGCGCATTCTATAATCTTCCTCAAAATCCAATAGTTGACCATAAATCCTGTAACATTATTGTGCCTTCGTTCGTATCTTTCTGCTAGTGGATCCACTGGTGCTGCTTTTGATCTGCATACCTGTTTGAGCGAACCCAGGCAGCTAAACATCACCTCTGCAGTCACACAGCAGGATTGCCTTTTTAATTGTACGTAATGGCGCCTATGCACACCATGAGGTGGTAGCGCACACATACAGGCCAACGCAGGTGTGACGGGAGACTGGAGGCAGTGGATTTACAGCACAGGAAATAGAGGGAGAGCAGGAGGTTATAATACGTCATTAACTCTCTCTCTCACACACACACACACATGCGCGCACACACACACGCACACACACACACACACACAGGCAGATGTTCATATACACTTAGTGATTTCTGTCTTAATTGATTAAATTTACTGTACTAAGCATCCGTTTATGATGATGCAACTTTTTTCCAAAAATCTGCACGCCTCACTTTTTGAGGAGGATAAGTAATCGAACTGGATTGTTTGTTTCAACGTCAAACTCTCGGGTTGACAAATGTCCAGTCCAAGCTTATTCTGATTCTGCATATCCTTTTTCAATAGTCAAATAGAATGTGGAGAGTGAGCAGCGCTGGATATTTTCCTCGTGAAGATCTGTGCGCTGTCTGCCAGCTGTACACAGCTCAGAGTTTCCATCCTCAGTCTGTCTGCTGCTGCTGCTGCTGGTGTGTGTGTGTGTGTGTGTGTGTGGGTGTGTGTGTGTGTGTGTCAGGAGAGGGGGATGGGTTTGATATTCTTTACATGTTGAGAAACAGAGAAAGTAAGAGCAACAGAGAGACATGTGCTTTAAACATTCCTCTCTCTCTCTCTCCCCCTCTCCTCTCTCTCTCCCTCTCTCTCGCTCTGGCTGAGTCACCCATGTCTGCTTTTCCATTTGTTCACTCCTAGCCCCCTCCTCTCTTCCCTTTAATCCAGCCCATCCTCGATCTCGTCCTTTCGACATTTTTGCCTTTCCAAATGAACATAAATTGACTTTATTCCACTTCTGAGACTAACTGCAAGAAACTAAATTTGTGTGTGTTGTCACAGTAACTACGTGCTGGGTAGGTGTGTAAAGAAAGGCCCATAAACACTTACAGGATAATGTGTATAAAGCAAACAACTAAAAACATCATTACCAATGCATTTTATGTTGCTGCAGCATCAACTTAAAAATGTGGCCTTTGGATCAACGTTTATGAGCCTGACTGGTTATCCTGCAACATCAGCACTGAAGGATCGCTAACAGAGAGAACACTTCACAGACTTTTACATAAATGACAATATGGATGACTGTCACTTTCATATTCCCACTTCGTTGATTTCTCTTCATAAAGTGACCATACATTAATATACATAACCAACAGTGTTGCATCATCATCATCATTTCCGTGAACTGCAGCCGTTCCTGCTGATAACGCTGTGAGACATCACAGAGACACACCGTGGGCCGTTTTCCTTTAGTTTCTGTATTTTGAGGGAAGCAGCTCTGAGTTCAGTTTGACCTCACTGACAGAGGGGGAGAGAGAGAGAGAGAGAGAGAGAGAGTTGCAGAGGGAGGGAGAGAGAGTGTGTCATATGTGTGGACGTGGCTTCCTTCTCCCTCTCTCAGCTCTAGAGCGCAGCATCCTCCTCCAACTATCTTTTGTGCTCTCCAAACCAGACCGAGGCCTTCAATTAGCAGTTTATTTTTGCACAAGGGAAACGGAGAATGCACCTCTCTCTCTCTCTCTCTCTCGCTCTCTCTCTCTCTCTCTCTCTCTCTCGCTCTCTCTCTTTGTCAACCAGGAAATTCCATCCTAATGTTCTTTCAGATTACACTGATTCTGACTCTCTCTCTGCTGCAGCTGTACTTCCAGTGTCTGGTTTTAATTACAGGTGGCGGTATAGAGCACCATTAATTTAACCCTTACTTCTTTGTTTCAACACACACACACACACGCACACACACACCAGTGACCTTGAGGGCTGTAGTCCAATCAGGTTTTCTGTCCTGCCAGGCATACAACAGCCAGTGGGGACTCGGGTGAACGAGTTGTGTAGCTGGTAGGTCAGAAAGCCTGGTTAGATTGTGGAACCTCAAAGCCTGGGTTAGGACATCCCAGCTCTAACTTGTGTGTGTGTGTCCCTCCTGTGATGTCCCAGCTACCTTTCCCAGGTATATTCCTTCCTCTTTCTGCTGTAGTTCAGGTGGTCACTGTACAGCTGTTGAAGTGCTCTATCATTTAATCAACCGCATCAGCAGTCAATAGAAAAGGTACTTTTATAGTGAATTTCCTTAAACCAGTAAAAACGCAGAGGTCAAACCAGTCAGGCTCCTTAACTTCACCTACACAAAAAACAAACTTACATTACTTAAGATACAGAGATAGTCTGTCTATTTGCATTGCATCAAATGCTATTTGATGTATAAGTTCATGGGCCGTTGTCTCTTACACACACACACACACACACGCACACACACACGCACACACACACGCACACACACACACACACTCACAAACACAGCTGACACTTATGATTATTAGATGGAAACCTGCCATTCTCACTGTAGTAACTGATTATTAGAAGATGGGTTCCCTGAACCTACATATGTATCACACACACATACACACACACACACACACACACACACACACACACATTTTGCATAAAATCTGAAACTCTGCTCTCCTCATGCTTTTGCCAGTAGCAATAACTTCAAACAGCAAATAGCTTCCGTTTATAGAGAGCTCATAACACCTAAGCATGCACACACACACGCACACACACACACACACACACACACACACACACACAGAGGCACACACACAATGCTGAGTCTCTGTAAGGCCATAATGAGAAAGCAGCAAGAAGGCAAACCTTTTCATCCTCTTTCTCTCTCTCTCTCCCTCTCTCTAAGCACACACACACACACACACACACACACACACACACACACACACACACACACAGTCTTGCTGTGTGTGATGACAGACAGCTGTGTGTTCAGTTTTTACAACAGTAGATCAAAGAAACTGCTACAGTACAGTTTAACACATTTAAAGAATGGAGAAACTTGACCTCGATTCGCTGCAGGACAACCAGTGCCTTTATCTGAGCAGGGGCTTCAACACCTCCCTGTCTGTTGGTTTTTGCTTGTTTGTCGTTTTTAATTTAATAAATTGTCAACAACATATAGTGTAAATGTTGTATATTCAGCATGACATTTGAAATACAAGACAAGTCAACATTTTTAGAATCATTAAACTAATGATTTTTAAAATTAACCAACAAAATCCAGTTATATTTGCTGATGAGTTTGTGTATGTTGACCTGACTTTGTAACCACTTTGCTTCCGTGGATCTGTGAGCAGAATAAGTGTCGTGGAATTCCTCTTGGTTCCATTTTTCTGTGCTGGAAATTGGAAACATTGTGAATAGTGCAGTCAGTTTAAGCAACTGTGCCTCTCTCACTGTGTGTACGTGTGTGTGTGTGTGTGTGTGTGTGTGTGTGTGTGTGGTTTCAGTAATGGCAGTTCCACCCTGCAGTCAGTCTCTCTTGTAACCGACCACAGTGTGTATTCAAAAAAGACAGTCAGTCGGACAGCAGAGGGACAGTCAGACAATCACACCATCAGGCAGAAAGGGTCGAAAGTCGAGTAATGACTGCTTCTATTTGTGTCTGTTTGGATAACTTCCTGCCATCCACATAGACACACACACACTCACACACACACACACACACACACACACACACTTTTCTTCCTCCATTTGATCTGAAAGGCAGTCTCTGATGTTGTCTCCTCTCTGTCTTTTCATCCTGCTCATCTTCCTATCGCCTGCACTCAAACCTCTCCTCTGCTCTTCGCCCAGTGTGTGTGGGGCTGACAGCAGAGTTCCAGCTCAAAGACAGTGATGCAATCTGTGCCCAGAGATGTTCTATAGCATCTGCCAACTCTTCCAGACTTCTTAAAGAACCTTTTTCCTGTCCTCTGGGTCCAGATCATCTACACAGGCCCGAGCCAGTCTGAAAAATGACCCAATGACAAAGACTCACCTTTGGTAAAACTTTCCATGCACATTAACCTGTTAAAGCCAGCGAGCACAGCACAGACATGTGCACAAGTTGAGCTACTGTTTTTATTGAAAGAAATGTGAGTGTTCCATATAATCCCATGTAGTGTATCCATATAATCCCATATCATTTTCCTATAAATGACTGATATTTAAAGATCAGAGAGTTGAAGATACTCCAAGAAAAGGAAAAAGAAAAGAAATTTCCCATTTCTGGTCCATAAACACGGGGAAGGAAGTTATGTTTGATTAAATAAATCCTCAAAGGGCTTAAACATGTGCGCCAGAATGGTTCAGGATCAGTTTATAATTTTAATTTTTTAAAAAAAGAGGGGGGGGTTCCAAATTATATACATAAAACTATACTTATGAGGACACACGCCTGTACTGGATGAGGCAGGAGAGACCCAGCACCAAAACAAAACGGATTTCCCAGAGTTAATTAAACTTTACTAAAATTGGGCTGAATGGAGTCTGTGAGAAACTCTCAAATGTAGAATTAAGCCTCAGTTCCACCTCCAAGCTCGTCTGCCTGATAGGTGGAGATAAAATGACATATTTAATTACAGCAGATT
Organism: Lagocephalus sceleratus; assembly: GCA_911728415.1. Taxonomy (NCBI): domain Eukaryota; kingdom Metazoa; phylum Chordata; class Actinopteri; order Tetraodontiformes; family Tetraodontidae; genus Lagocephalus; species Lagocephalus sceleratus. Next base: position 528,355 of record CAJVRN010000111.1, on the reverse strand, counting down.
GTTGGGGGACATTAACAACAGACGGTTGATGGCGAGGCTTTTTCCTGTTGAAGCAGGCTGTATAACTGTGATTTATTGCCATATTTCTTCCTCTTCCATTCCCCTACCCCGTTGCCTGCTGTCAACTTTCTTGCTCCTCCCAACAATCTTCCACCTTCCTCCTCATTCTGTTTTTTTTTTTTTTTTTAACAGCAGTCAGGGGCCAAAGTGAGGAAGAGCAGGTCGCGGGGCATCTGGAAAGTACATAAAACGAAGGCGTTCCCGCCTACCTCCTCTGTCGGAAACACCTGGATTGACAGCTGCCAATCACCTATGCTGTAGATGCATGAGCATCAATCCAACTCCATCGCATTAAAGATTACAAGAGGCTGCAGGGCCAGTTGGAGTGTGTGTGATAGTGTTTATATCTCACTCCCAGCTCTTCAGGGGTGGCTTTTTGAGACTATTCAACGAAAATCTGTAGCATTCCCAAAGTGTCCATAAAGCGGGAGTTAAGGTCAAAACTCCGTAAATCTGTAAGCTGACTATTTTTTAATGTTACCTATTTTTAAAAAGATACTTTACAATCTGAAGACATTGGCTGATGCGTCAACTTAATCCTTGTAGTTTTTATTTGTTGCCAGGCACTTCCGAGGGAAGTTACCATTATCCCAACAAGTATCGGCACACGGGTCGTCAACCTGAACACCTTGTGGCGCGGCCCTATGGTGGGTGCAGATGGCGGCGGCGGTCTTTAAAACTTGTTAAGTCCTGATCAGTGTTATTAGGACGAGCTGGAGCGATAACTGTTATTAGCCTTGCGCTCTTCAACCCCTCATTTTAGAAGAGCTTTGCATTTCTGGAATGCTAAAGCGAGCCCTGGTCCCCCACCCTGGGGTTGAATGTATTTGGGGGGTGTTTCCATATTGATCTTCTTCCTACAGAACACTCACGTAGGCTGATAACCCCCCAACCAATTAAAGTCATAAGAAACCTGTATTCGGCCATCTGCCTAGAGAGTACTTTATGAGTAATTTTATGTAATAAAGTGCTTATAAAAATGACCAAGGGGACACATTTTTGTTGAAGATGAGTTACAGTCAGACGTATCATTTCAGAGCCGAGGCTTGTTCTCAAGGTATTCAGTGAGTTCCACTGTAAACACTCTTTCGAACAATCATAAATTGTAATTTGTCTGGACCCATCATTTGTCATCCTGGAGACCAAGATAATGGTTAATTGTCAGTGGCATGAGCTGCTGTGTGTTCCACACTTGTTGATTCGTACCAGAGACACCAATCATTTAGCCCCAGTTAGGAAGTAAAGCCAACAATAGACAGCGCGGTGGCTGCCGTGGTCCTGGCGTGGCCCCCGAATGTCTCGGGGGGGGCACAGTCTGGTTTTAGCTGAGAAAGTTGCGTTGCCGCAGCCATCAGAGATGGTGATAGTAAGAAACAGAAGCACCGATGATAACAACAGTCGCAGGGCTAATGTGAGGCCTACCGAGGAGTGTGTTATTTGCCCATTTCACTCTGAATTAAAGGGGATGCTGGGCCACCATGGGAAAATATTCAAAGCATCTCACCACTGAAGACTGTCATCTGTGTACAAAAACTCGCAGGAGCTTTGAGGATAGAAGTCAGCGTGTCCACATATCAGGGGCTGCAACTTGGATGGGGCCTTCATCATCACGAGTTACAATCAAGCCCGTAAGACGCTTGGAGACATGACAGCATCCAGGTTCCATATCAAGCAGAGATATATACGAGCTCACGCCTGAGTGAAAGGTCACTGCTCACCCCCCCACCCGCCTTGTACTGCATGCTTTTCTTCTGGTGTGAACTCGATCCACCTTGTTCACACAACATGGATGAGTAATAATAAAGGAGAATATTCATACATAGGTAGTTTGCTATTAATGCTATTAATGTCACCATCAACCCATGGAGGTTCCCGCAATCTTCTTATTTTCAGTATATTTAAAAGCATGACACATTGAAACATAGCTTTTGAAAGTGTAGCACCACATCTTCACCCTACTCATTTTCATACAAATAACAAGCTGTGAATGTATAAGTATATAGTGTATTAAGCACTATATGCATTATTCTGAAAATGTAACACGGGGCTTTTTTTCTCATGTGGTTTTTTTATCTGGCCTATAGACTTAAATATTTCCATTTATGTTTTTCTCGCAATCTGCTACACAGATCATAACAGAACATAATCTGGCACTATAAGTCTTAGTGATGTACATTTTAATTGCATTTAACTTGTATGCATGGAGAGTTCGGAATTTGCGGCAAGACATATGTCTGAGAAATTGCCACAGACAGTTACCCTGCAATGCTGCAGCAGCAATTAACGCCTGTTTACTGATGTTTTCTGGAGACTTTTTTGGAACCAGAGTCTGCACATAGATGTATATAATGATGGATACAATATATAAGATTGTATACTCTTTAATTAAGGTCATCATTTCCCTGACAACAATGGGCAAATAACACACTCCTCGGTTCAGGCTTTATGAACAGTCTAATTAGACCAGTCCTTTGTGTTGCTGTCTGTGAAATAATGTGAACAGAAGCTGTTTTTATGCATTTATTTATTCCAGATGTTTTCACCTGCAGGTATTGCAATGACAGCATTGCAAAAAAAAAAAAAACCTCTGCGAAACAGTTTAACACCCAATTTCATGCCAAATATTTGCAAAAATTTGAAGAGGATTCAGGTTCTTGGAGATCTCAAGTGTGCAGAGGCTTTAATGAGATCTGATCCAACCATTCATATTTGATGGATTATTAATTTTTGTTTCTTTTGAATTCCAAATAACAGGAAGTGAAAACCCAATATGTCTGACAAGGAGGGATCACCCACCTACGTGTGCAGTCTGTACAAGTGCAATGCAGACACGCTTCCAGGGGGTGTCCAGGTGAGCGTACTGTGCAGGGGTCAGTGCAGGGGTCAGTGCAGGGTCCGACCCTCCGACCTTGCGTCTACACCGTGGGCTTGACACGGAGGCAAAAGTCGCCTTTGATAAGCGGTGATGACCCAAATTCTTACCTTAGTAAAGGATCATGTGGTTGAATCTGCCACGAGTGGAATTTAGATTCCAGAAAGAATGCACCTGAACGAGCGCGCGCGCGCGCGTGTGTGTGTATGTGTGTGGAGTGTGCGTGTGTGCGTGCGCCCGCTCTGAGGATCTCATCAGAGATTTGAAGCAGAGTGGGGGGAATGATGAGGTGGCGCTTTCCTTCATTTCTTCTTTCTGTCTCAGATAGCATTCCAAAAAAAAAAAAAGAAAAAAAAAAAGGAACAGGCAGACACATGGATAATGTGAAGGTATCCTCACTGTGTGTGAGTGTGTGTGTGTGAGAGAGAGAGAGAGAGAGAGAGAGAGAGAGAAAGAGAGGAAGAGAGAGAGGGAGAGACAGTCGGACAGACAGACAGAGAGGAGGAGTGAATTAGAGGCCTGCTTGGCGAGCGTCAGACTGTGCAACGTGTCTGCTGCTGGAGGATCAGATGGCAGAAAGCTGCTGCTCTGTGTCTCCCTGCAGCACCTCTGCTCCATAATGTCTACTTTCTGCTTAATTACAGCTCACCTGCAGCCTTGATGGCGCTGCGCAGAGCCTTCATGCTCTGTGGGGAGAGAACTGCCTATATAATCCTTAATTTAGACTTGGAAGAGGGGGTGCACCTGTAAAAAGAAACAGAAAAAACAGGGCTTTTATTATTTTCTAGCCAATAACAACCATAATGTGTGCAGACTCCACAATCGAGGAATTCCAAGGGAATGCCTCCGCTCGCATTGGAGAACGGACTCATCACTTGTTAAACAATAATGAAGAAAAAAAGAACAATTAGTGCTTTTTCATTCCCATCGTATGTTTTCGTGGAGGGGGGGTCAGTTTAATAAGATGTTTGCAGACACACTTTGAGCCTTTTATCCATCGGTTGCAAACGTGTTCTTCATTATAAATGTGCCCATGAGTCATTTCTCTGAAGCTGTTAAAATACTGCACATATGTCTGTATATGTGTGTGCATGTGAGTCTTTATATAGACAGATGACAGTTGTTCCTGTATGACTGTAAAACATATCTGGGAAGATCAATAAAGTACTTTAAAAAGTTCAGAAGACGCTGATATTAGCCTGGACCAGGAGAATCAGCAGAGATGATGATGAAAGCCATCATCATCATCATCATCATCATGAGGCACCAACAACGTTTGACATGTGTGTTTTCTATAAAAAAGTAATCAATTCCATGATTAATGGACTTTCAGATGGACTTTTCAGATAAGTGAAACCATGATCTCAAAAACATGCTCATTTGCTCCATGATAGCGACAGGTTTGTTAGCAGCCATTAGCTAACGGAACACTCTCCGTGTCTAGTTGTTATTCCAGGTTTAAATGTCCGTCCCACTGACACAACTATAGATGTATTTATAGACCTAGTTCCTCTACTGCCCCAGAGCAGGTTGGGTTCAGTTGCTCACCACTGGAAAGATCCACATATTCAGTTAAACAAAGACACGTCCCAGACCCGTTGGTTGCGCTCGATTCCCACCGTTACCCTTCAAAATGTGACTTTACAAGCATTTGTCAGAGTCGTTCCCTGTAATCATTGACACATAGAGTTGTATGATATCAAACTAAAATGGTGATGAGAAACAGTTTAGGAAGGACAACTCCCATCATTCTTTTCATTTCCCATTTCCTTATAGATGCCAAGATGCTTTCACAAGCCCAATGTTTATTGGCGCTACCTAAATATGAGAACAATAAATGTAAAGCCGCATTAGCAGTAAAGCCTGCCCCCCACCTGAGGCCAACTGCAGCGAGCAGGAGGGAATGAACAAAGGAAGGCAAAGCACAAGACAAGCTAAGCACACGAGCAAACCTCAGCACTTCTGAGCACGCAGCCACGTTCTCTGCAAATGAACAGAGGGGAGAAACAACTCAACTTTGGAGAGGTAGAAGGAGTGATAAGGAGCAAAGCCCCCCCCAGAAAGACTAAAAGCCGCAGCAGGCAGAGACGGGTGTGTGTGTGTGTAGGCCTGAAGACCTGGGTCTGAACGCAGACCAGCCGTCTACGTTTCAGCTGAAATGAGAGTTCTACTCGGGAAGTAGACCAGAACCAGAAATAAAAATCCGAGATTACACACATATTGTTGGAGGAGGAGATCCTCCTCAGACCCTGTGATGTTCTCCAGGATCAGGTTTCCTTCTCGGCCCCCCCCACCTCCCACCTCTCCCGATCCTTCCAAACTCCAACCCTTCCACTGTGAAATTATGGAAGGAGGGACCTTCAGCCTTTTCTTTTCTCCCTTTTCTCATGTGTTTTTTTTTTTTTTTCCCCTTTGAAGGAGGGGTCCATTCTTGTCTTCCCTAAACGTGAGCGGCAGCAGCTGGTTAATGAGGGTGCGTCCCCAGTAGGTCCAGTCCCCAGCACCTCCCAGTTCTTCAGCCTCTGATATAAAAACCCTGGTGGAAAGTGAGTGTAGGCAGTAGGGAGTTTTCTGCTGGGGTCAGGAGGACTGTGAACAGACAAGCGGACCCTGCCCCACACACCCGTGTATGATTGGAGTGTAGCAGAACAAGAGAACACCTTTTTCCTGTCTTGCCTCAAAGAGTCTACATGTCTAGTGGCATCTAGACATGTTCAGCTTTGTGGATTTGCGGCTGGCGCTGCTGCTCAGCGCAGCAGCCCTCCTGGTCAGGGCGCAGGGCGAGGATGACCGTAAGTTTCTTCACTGTTTACTGGATCTTCCTGACTTTTTTTTTTTTTTTTCCTCCTTTTTTCCCCCCTCCATTCGTTTGTATGCCACCCCAGTGGGGTTTTTTTTTTTTGATGGTGGGGTGGGAGGGTGGGGGGTCTGGGGTTTTGAAAGTGGATGTTCTCTCTCCTTGGGTGGATGGCAGCTGAGATCTTAGCCAGGAAAAAAGTTTCAAACTAGGAGTAGAAAGTCTGCCGTGTGCAACTCTTTTAGTCTCCGGAGAGAAAGGAAAATAAATAGATGGACGGCTTTGTTGTGCATAGCGGGCATTTTAGGAAGGGCCCTGTCTCGCTCTCTGTCTCTCTCTTCTGAATGTTTGCTGCACCCCCCCCCCCCCCCAACCTCCCCAATGCATGCAGTGACTTCAGGTTTTTATGGCTCTTCTCCAGTACGACAAATCCTGGAGTGCTTTAGAACATTTGTACCTTAAAAAGTTGAATTGTTTTCAGAAATAAAAGTGCAGATTGAGAGGGGGGGTGGTGGTCTAATCTTGCCATTTCACTCGGTGGTTCTCCTGAAGATGTAATGAGAGCTGCAGGGTTTGTATGTTTGACTGGAGAAATTGGGGTCAAAATGAGTGATCAGCATGTCAGATAGCTAAGCTTTCGACGGGCCCAATTGGTGATTGGCAGAGGGAAGCGCCTGGGGCCGAGTGGTGAGTTGGCCAGGTGAGCAAGACGGGGACAAGCGGGAGGTGAGCAGGCGTAGTCACGTCAGCCTGGAGACATTCCTCCATTTGCAGCCTTCTCTTTCTCTCTGCAGCAGAGAATAAGGCATTGCAGAGCACAAGAAAAGCCTTATCCCACAACCCCCACACACAAAAAAACAAAGAGTCAAACTCTGGAGGCAGGAGCGAGCCAAAACTCAGTTTTTCCAGATGTGCCTCCTGCCTGGAGCCCATCCAGCTGTGCGTCTGCTCAGCCTGTCTGAGGGTTTGGTCCTCTGGGCGGGCTCGCAGCGCCACCCACAGGCCGCTTCGCGCAACTGCACGCACATCTGGCCGCCACGTCCCACACCCCCCTCCCCCATCCTTACCCCCACACCCCCCACCCCCACCCCCCTCCCACACCCCTGTTTCCACTTTTCCCCAATTTTTTTATTGCATCCTCTAATTCCAAACACATGCGGTCGCCGGCCGCTGCCAGGCCTCCAGACACCCCCCCCGTCTGAGCTCAGCGCTGTGGCACGCTGGAGGAGACCCCCCCAAAAGGAGCCTCAGGCCTGCGTTTAGTTTGGTCGGGAGGCAGCTCGGTTTGGAAAATATGACTCCGAGGTCAGAGGAGAGAGGGAGAAGGAGAAGAGGAAGGTTTCTGAGACTTTCTAAAGCGACCTCCTGAGCGGAATTGAAGCGTTAGCTTTAGCTCCACGCTAACCTAGTGTCAATGCAGAGTGGGGAGAGAAACAAAAGGAGGGTTATTGAGACTCTTGCAAACAGATTCTGGCATATTGAACTTGGCTTTGAGTTCGCGTGATGTAACACTTGACTGTGTTTCACGTCTTCAATTCGCGTTTAGGCCCAGCTCAAGTGGGTAATTGATCTATTTCTGTGGTTAATTGGTTGCCCGCCGTTCCTGAGCTCCTCCCTGTGTCGCCCCCTGCAGGCGTGGATGGGAGGTGCACCATCGACGGCCAGGTGTTCAGGGACCGGGACGTATGGAAGCCAGAGCCATGCCAGATCTGTGTGTGCGACAGCGGCACGGTGATGTGCGACGAGGTCATCTGCGAGGACACAACCGACTGCCCCAACCCAATTATCCCCCACGATGAGTGCTGCCCCATCTGCCCCGATGAAGGTATTTCTACCTTATTTTTGTGGCACATCCATGCGCTGTCCTATGTCCATGTCCAAACCTCTCCATTGTGCTGGAGCTGTCTTATAGGTTTAAATGGACTTGGGGAAAAGAGAAAGGCAATAACGACCACAAACAATTTAAGGCCCTAGTCTGTCCCCGTTTCTCTGCTTCCAACCACGTTTCCTCATTTTCAGTTTGGTCAAATATGAAATTTCTGATTCTGATTCGGTAAAATATGAAATTTCTGATTTCTGATTATATGCATAACTTTCTGACCATGTGTGACCTTGTATGTGTGTCTTTTCTTTTAATGATCAATAAATGTGCTTGTCTTTTCTCTCTGTAGGCTTCCAGGAGCCTCAGGTTGAGGTAAATATTGATTTTTAATGTATTTTTTTATTATTATTTTAATTTATTGTAGTTAATATTTACGATAATTAATTTGTCCCCACTTGTGTACACTGATCATTGATATTGGTTGTTTTGGCCTTATGGTTACTTAAAAATAATGCTGGGTGACCTAGTTTAGATGTATCATTAATTGTATGATTGTGTCATACACTGACACCGTCAATCACACTCATTTTGTTCTCTACAGGGACCAACAGGAGAGCGTGGACCCAAGGGAGACAGGGTAGGTCATGCTTGTATTGATACATAACTGCCTGTTTTACTCAGCTACACTGAAGCATTTTAAAATTTGTTCTAGTTCAAGTTTTCATGTATATATATGTATATATATAAAAGTAAAGATATCTTGCCTACATATAGCACAGTAAAGTGTGTAATAAGTAACTAAATAATGGATAGCCTGGTTTGAGAACTTAATAGGTGTTTAGAGGAAGTCTTTACTGTAAAGAAACTATCATAAAAATAATAATGAAATGCAGAACATTTTTGAAGAGGGCCCATCCTTACTGAATCTGGGAGTGTTTGGTAGAATCATTGAAACGAGACTTGAAGCTGAACAGGAAGTAGTTGTACTTCATTTTTAAAATCACATTTCATATGTGACTGGATCCAGCCTTATATATCTTACTTTATTCTATAATTGAGCACATTTTATCTTTGTCATGTCATTCCTTACGGACCAGGTTGTTTTTATAAGGCCATTAACAGTTCTTACCTCGTTCTTATGTTCTCATGTCACATGACCTTTGGCATATCTTCCTGTTTTGGTCACATGGTTTAACCTGCTCTATCTCATCTATGTATAATAGCTGTCATAACTATATTGAGCCTGCCATGCACAAGCAAATACACTATTTAGATCTGGTTTAAACACTTCATGTCTGATTTGATTTGTTCGTGTCCACATCACCACTGCTCTGAATGTAACCACTTGTATCTTTCTTACCTTCTTTTGCAGGGTCCTGCTGGCCCCGCTGGTAGGGATGGTATGCCCGGACAGCCTGGACCTGCTGGCCCTCCTGGACCTCCTGGACCCCCTGGCCTTGGTGGAGTAAGTGATGTTGTCATTACATAATTTATTTTATAAGCATGTAAATAAAGTGTTTTTAGATGAGTGACTGAAGCTCATCTAGCTGTTTATGATGATCTGCAAAATTCAGTTGCAGCCAAAATGGCTTAATTCTGGCTTAGTTTTGTGTTTTTAGTGGGTCAGAAGTTCGTAAAGCCTCTGACAAAGGAATAAATGACCCTTTATATGTCTAAATTGCTTCAGAGTGGCAAAACTAATTTTTGCCCAGTCACTACAAACCATAATCTTGCAGCTACACAAAACACTTATTCCCTTTGTTGATGATAATGTAGCTGTAGACTGTGGCCCTCAGAAGGCAATTTAGTTCTCTTAAATTACACACCACGTTAGTGGGCTAAGCTAAGCTTCCATCGCGGTTTGTTTTGTGTAAAAAAAAAAAAAAAAACATCGCCACGTTCTAATTTAGCAACGTGGGCTAATACGCGCTGTCTTGTGTTGCAGCCTTAGAAGTGACTCAAACAATAAATTAGTGTTGTAGCACTGCAGTTGTGAAAGTAGCAGTTCCTACTGTCCCACGTAGCATCTGCTCACAGCAGTGTTAACCACAGGCCTCGACAAGTCATCGTTATATGAAACCTTAGGTGATATTTCTACATGTAAGGACAAACATAAAATATTGGCCTGCTTTGACATAGGTGCTAATGTTCATTAAGAGATTGCTCTCGTGTAATTTAAACATTTAGAGCTATATTTTGAGGCATCGTTTGACGAGGTTTACCTGGGAGGCTACATTGTTGACAGACTTTGTTTGACAGTTTTCTGGAGAAGGAAATGTGCATCATGTAACTGTGTAGGATTTTCAGTCAGTGTGTCCCAGGTAGATTAAAAGAAATTGTCTTTGCTTTTCCCCAGAATTTCTCCCCTCAGATGTCTCATGGCTACGATGACAAATCATCCCCCGCCATGTCTGTGCCTGGACCCATGGTAGGGCAACACACACACACACACACACACACACACACACACACACACACACACACACCTATCTATCTATCTGAATGTCAACCATGGCTGTACAGTGACTGACCTTGTCCCTATTTCATTGACAGGGCCCAGCGGGACCTCGTGGACCCCCTGGACCTGCTGGTCCTAGCGTAAGTACATTTCTTCCCCTTTTCTCACCTACAAGTGTCTCCAAAGCTACAGTAGTACATGTAGTAACTGTACAAGCAGCAAGTCCTTCTGCAACACAGAAATGAGCTCAGTTGCTGTATGGACAGGTTTAACCTGTTCCAATAAACAACTTGATGAAATGTGACTTCTGTCAGCGATAAAAGGCAATAAAAGATGTAGCTCAACCCCTTTTAAGGCAAATCTGTAGCAGCTGCGCAGCTCACATGTTAATGTTAATTTTGAACCTTACTACACTGAGTCAAGGCTTCTTCCACTCACATAGTTGTAGTTGTGGATATATTCATCCAGGGTAAGTGTAATAATGTTTTTCTTGTGTTTATTCCTATAGGGACCTCAGGGATTCACTGGCCCTCATGGTGAGCCTGGTGAGGCTGGAGCTGCTGTGAGTAATACTAAATCTGCAAAATACCGGTACAAAACAGAAAAACATACACACATATATGGATCCTGATGGATTGTTGTTTCTCTCTACAGGGACCCATGGGTCCTCGTGGCCCCCCTGGCCCCCCTGGAAAGAACGGCGAGGACGTGAGTTAATCCGCTCCCGCTTCCCACCTATGTCTCACCACCGACAGAATGGTGTTTTCAAACCGCACGCTTGTTCTCTCGCAGGGTGAGTCTGGCAAACCAGGACGTGGTGGTGAGCGTGGACCCGCTGGCCCACAGGTAGGCTGAGTGACGCTGGAGAGGAAGCTCCAAATGATCAGCAGCCATAATAATTTGGGTCCCCTTTCCTGCACCCTTCCCTAGGGAGCCCGTGGTTTCCCAGGAACCCCCGGCCTGCCTGGCATCAAGGGACACAGAGTAAGTCTTACATACATCACCCCCCAGATCCACAGATCAGCAGTCTAGTATCGTGCGTCCGGAGCTTATGATGTCTGTCTGTCTGCAGGGATTCAGTGGTCTGGATGGTGCTAAGGGAGACAGCGGCCCTGCTGGACCCAAGGTGAATGGCCAGCCTCTCAAGAAAATATACATGAGTCGTGACCTATCAGCATGTTACCTCTCAATTTCCCACAATGCCTTGTGCTCACAATAGCAACACAGATGTACTGTTGCCTTGTTGCTAGTCGTCGCCGCGACTCTGGGTTATCATGTGACTGATCGACTGCGTTGCTTCTGTGTTTAGGGAGAGGCTGGTGCCCCTGGTGAGAACGGAACCCCCGGTGCTATGGTGAGTATTACCCCGTCCTCTCCAGCTCGCCGCTTCCTCCACGTTGGGCCTGCTGTGGTCGAGTGCCTGACCGATCCCTCCTTTCCACGTATCAGGGACCTCGTGGTCTGCCTGGCGAGAGAGGCCGCGCTGGTGCTTCCGGACCTGCTGTGAGTAGCCCCTTCCACGATATCACACTGAAATATCAGGCATTCAATCAATCAATGCACAGATTGATCAATTGTCTTGTTTTTTTTTTATTATCGGCAGGGAGGTCGTGGTAATGATGGTGCTGCTGGTGCTGCCGGACCTCCCGTAAGTTTTCAGTTTGCTCCTTAAATCAAACCTCCGCTGAAAAAGATTCCTCTCTGGGCATTTAGTCTGAATGTTTTTCTCTATGTTTTTTCTCAGGGTCCCACCGGCCCCGCTGGACCTGCTGGATTCCCCGGTGGCCCTGGAGCCAAGGTAATACTAGTATTTGAATCACCTTTAGCTTCAGTCCTTGAATGATCTCTTTGACCAACGACCAAAGCAAAAAAAAATCTCTCATCGAGTTCAGCCATAATGCCTTTGGGCTTGTGAACCCACAATAATACAGACGACACGATGAAACATGCATCGACTGCGGGCTCAGCCAGCGACCTTTCAGTCCTATAGTCTCTCCTGGGTATTGTGGTTCAGAACCGATTGCCTGACTTTTGTTTTCCCTCCACACAGGGTGAGGCCGGACCCCAGGGTGCTCGTGGAGGCGAAGGCCCCGCTGGAGCCCGTGGTGAACCTGGTAACCCTGGACCTGCTGGCCCAGCTGGACCCTCTGTGAGTATGAACAACAGTAACACAATTTAACCAGGTTCCCCCGTTTGATGAAAACAGACAATCGGCGGAAGATCTTAGTTGATCCACTGTAATATCGTATCAACATTGTGTAAACATGTTGATTGTTCAAAATGCTCTCTTTCTCCTTACAGGGAGCCCCCGGAAATGATGGAGCCGCTGGAGCTAAGGGAGCCCCTGTGAGTGTCTTTCTTATATATATATTTAGGTCGCGTTGAGGCTTTACTGTGTTTCTGACTTAGAAGGGCAGAAATACCGGTCAGGCTGCCGTCCTGCCGTCACCTAGCTTGACTGTGTTGTTGCTGCTCTCTGCTGCCATCTTCAGGGTAGCCCTGGAAGCGCTGGAGCTCCCGGATTCCCAGGACCCCGTGGACCCCCAGGACCTCAGGGTGCTGCTGGTGCCCCCGGACCTAAGGGAAACACTGTGAGTGAAACGGAAAACACTATCAGCCTTTGTAATTACATGTAATAATTATTTATTCATTTATTTAGTCTGACAATTTAAAGAGGTTGCGGTCTACTTTTGCCACTTGCTCAAAATGTTGTTTCCTCAGGGTGATGTTGGTGCCCCCGGAGCCAAGGGAGAGCATGGTGCCAAGGGAGAGGCTGTAAGTGAAACACAACAGTTGGCATGCAGATGTATCAGGCACACACTGGTGTGAAGGCACATTTGTTTGCTTATGCCGATTCTAAGCACGGGCTCGGGTCACTTTCTGCCCTCTCCAGGGTGCCGCAGGAGTTCAAGGACCCCCAGGACCTTCCGGTGAGGAGGGCAAGAGAGGAGGCAGAGGAGAGCCTGGACCCGCTGGTGTCCGTGGAGCCCCCGGAGAGAGAGTACGCATTTCAGCTAATGCCCACATTTTACACAGGAGTGATGTTTCCAATTCAGTAGTGGTAGTGTAGCGCACTACTGTAGAAAATGATCTGTTTAGTTTAGAAATGACCACATAAAATGCCATTTCAGCATTCTTTGCTGCACATCTGTGCAGATAAAAATAGTCACTAGTCATGTCTGCCATGAAACTATCTAACCTAGATCAGGTAAACTGTGTCACACCTGTCCCAGTCATGGACCACGGTTTTGAACCTAACGCCCCCTGCAGGTCAAACTTTGTATATACAGCTAATATATATAATTTGTAGGTATTTGTTTATTGCTCATTGGGATTACCTTTTTTAGTTTTCAGTCTGTAACACATACATCAAATTATAAAACCATGAGGCTAAGCTTTGCTTGATTCTCTTTCCAGGGTGGTCCTGGTGGTCGTGGTTTCCCTGGTGCTGATGGCCCTGCTGGACCCAAAGTGAGTTAAGCACATGCACCTATAAGTTCTTAGATGCTTCACGTTAGTTCAGCATTAATCAATATGTCTATATCTAATCTTGTTTCCTCATCACAGGGAGCCGCTGGTGAGCGTGGTGCTCCTGGTGTTGCTGGACCTAAAGGTGCCACTGGTGAGACCGGCCGTACTGGTGAGCCTGGCCTGCCCGGAGCTAAGGTGAGAATCAAAGGGAACTTGTGGGTCATGTAATTGTCAGTGGCTGAAATGCCACATAGTACCCTCCTCTGACCTCTGAACTCTCTACCTGTAGGGTATGACTGGCAGCCCTGGTGGCCCTGGACCTGATGGCAAAATGGGAGCTGCTGTAAGTTCACAAAAAACACTGCTCACGTTGACCTCATCAAAGCCTGCATACTAGGGAATTAATCCTTATTTTAACCTTTGCAACAGGGTGCACCTGGACAAGATGGCCGCCCTGGACCCCCTGGCTCTGTTGGAGCTAGAGGCCAGCCTGGAGTCATGGGATTCCCTGGACCCAAGGGAGCCGCTGTACGTAAAGACTCAAAACTACAACAAAGTTCAAAGGATTCGCATCTTTCAGGATATATTGTTATGTGTGTTACTGATATGTGATAATTGCGCTGTTCTGTAGGGTGAGCCCGGAAAGACTGGTGAGAGAGGAGGTATGGGACCCACTGGCCCTGCTGTAAGTGCTCTACCTTCTGCCCTCTAATTTCATTTTAGATTTTCTACATTTTACTACATTTTTCAACGCGAATAATCTCCTGCCAATGTGTCTAATAAGCGCTTTACCTTCTTCCCACACAGGGTGCCCCTGGAAAGGACGGTGATGTTGGTGCTCCTGGTCCCGCTGGACCTGGTGTAAGTGGACCAAATGCTCATGCCTGTGCACGGTTGTTCACCACCACTGTGCAGTCTGCCCTGACAGTCCTACTCTTGTGCATATGCAGGGAGTTCAGGGTGAGAGAGGAGAGCAGGGACCCGCTGGAGGTCCTGGATTCCAGGGTCTTCCAGGACCCCAGGGTGCTGTTGGTGAGACTGGCAAGCCCGGAGAGCAGGTACTGACTGAATGATCAACCAAGAGTTAAACCAATTAAAAGGTTGGTGTAAGTACATTTATTTACGGCCTCTGTTCTTGTAGGGTGTCCCCGGAGAGGCTGGTGCCCCAGGACCAGCTGGATCTAGAGTAAGTACCGTATCATCATATCAGCATCATTATCATCATTCACAGTCAGCAGGCTGCTGCAGACATCTTTAAAACGTAGTAGAGATGTTTACACATTTATCCCAGCAAGGCTACTTTTCACAAACATTAAGTTACCGTTTTGTTATAATAGAGGTGTCTAAGATAGAATTTATTTTACTATCAACTGTAGGTTAGAGCTGACTTTTGTTGTAAGTCTGAGTTTAATCTTGTGGAAAGTGTCAGCAGGTTCAGCATGTTCTTCCCACAGAGAGAATATACACAGCTTAGTTTAGCTTAGTTTATCTTAAATTAAGGTTATAAGCTCCCTTTCATCTTCTGGGTATCTTCTCAAGAAAAAGGGAAGAGGGGATCTAACCAGAGCCACCCCGAGAACGTAGTGAGAGTTGGGTTTCAACAGATAAACAAGCCTGTTTTCACTGAAGTAGTGGAAGGCCAATCCACATTAATGGAATGGTTTTGGTTTTTTTTGAATTCCCCACTTCATTTTGACATGGCTGTCTTATGTGCAGGGCGACAGAGGTTTCCCCGGTGAGCGCGGTGCACCCGGCATCGCCGGACCCCTTGGCGGCCGCGGCTCTCCTGGACCTGCCGGAAACGACGGCGCTAAGGTAACACCGACCAATTGTTGATCATCACCGTTGTGATGTTACATACAGCTTATTTACCGTTTCCTTCTGTTTCTGCTCCTTGTTTCTGGTTAGGGAGATGCTGGAGCCCCCGGTAACCCCGGTGCTCAGGGTCTTCCTGGACTGCAGGGAATGCCTGGTGAGCGCGGTGCCGCTGGTCTTCCTGGACTTAGAGGCGACAGAGTAAGACTTTCTCCTTATCAGTAATTCAGTGAAGTTGTGGTTTTATCAATGTGGTTTTGTGACATCAGCTTTGATAGCACATGCTCCTGAGCCAGCTGTGGCACCACTCGGGATGCTCTCTAATCCACTGGATCTTGCACACATTCACCCTCACACCATCTCTGCTTGTAGGGTGACCAAGGTCTGAAGGGTGCTGATGGTGCCCCCGGTAAGGATGGTGCCCGTGGTATGACTGGACCAATTGGACTGCCTGGACCCGCTGGTGCCTCTGGAGATAAGGGAGAGCCCGGTCCCGCTGGAGCCGTCGGACCTGCCGGAGCTCGTGGAGCCCCTGTGTGTACTCGGGTTTTGTCCCCTTTTTGTCACTCGGAGCAGAAAGATGTTCTTCTGTGTGATTCTTGACTTCCCCCTTCCCTCCTCAGGGTGAGCGTGGAGAGTCTGGACCCCCCGGACCTGCCGGATTTGCCGGACCCCCTGTAAGTCACTTATTCAGGAAGCCGTCATCTTTCCTGTCTCTTGAAGCAGAGTGAGGACCCCCCCCCCCGTCTTTCTCTCTCTGTTCAACACAGGGTTCTGAGGGACAGCCTGGAGCCAAGGGAGATGCTGGAGAGAATGGTGCTAAGGGAGATGCTGGTCCCGCTGGACCTGCTGGACCCACTGGTGCTCCTGGACCTCAGGTTCATATATATTTAAAGGACATTAAAGCATTAATGTGCAGACAATAAGTTCCTTGACTGCAGCGGGCATCTGATTGACTTTGTTGTATATTCATTCAGGGTCCCGTTGGAAGCACTGGCCCCAAGGGATCTCGTGGACCCAGTGGACCTCCCGTAAGTTCCCAAACTACTTCAACTCACGTCTTCCGTAGATGCTTGTCCAGAGGCATCATGTTTTCTGTCCTTCTCCTAAGGGTGCTACTGGATTCCCCGGTGCCGCTGGCAGAGTCGGACCTCCCGGCCCCTCCGTAAGTCCTGCAGCGGTGTTCTAGATTCTGAGACCAGGCTGATCATTGGCAGCGGGCTGACCTAGCTGTGTGTTATCTCATAAATAAAGGGCAACCCTGGACCTGCTGGACCCGCCGGACCTGCTGGCAAAGAAGGAATCAAAGGAAACCGTGGTGATACCGGACCTGCTGGTCGCACTGGTGAGATGGGTCCTGCTGGAGCCCCTGGAGTTGCCGGAGAGAAGGGTAGCAATGGTGTCGATGGCCCCGCTGTAAGTTGTGAATAACTGCTGGAAGTGTGATAGATGGAGGTCCATTTCAATCTACCATTGACCCAATCACTGAATGACCCATTTCATATCAATTTTACCATATATGTCTAATTATACAATATAGGGTATGTCTGACTACATTGTTTCTCTCTTTGTGCCCCTTTGCAGGGTAGCCCTGGTCTGCCTGGACCTCAGGGTTTGGCTGGAAGCCGTGGTATTGTTGGTCTGCCTGGACAGAGAGGAGAGAGAGGATTCCCTGGAGCCCCTGGACCTTCTGTAGGTTTACTTAGTCTTTCTACAAATTGTATATACTTTGACAGATATGTTCTTTCTGATTGCATCAAGTAAATGAACTACCTCAGTAATATGTTGCAGCCGAAGATCATCTAACTGAATAGACCTTGCTATCCACAGGGAGAGACAGGAAAGCAGGGAGGAGTTGGACCCGGTGGTGAGCGTGGACCTCCTGGACCCATGGGACCCCCTGGACTGGCTGGACCCTCTGGTGAGCCTGGACGTGAGGTATGGAAAAACCACCTCTTTATATAGAGAGGCTATAGAGTTTACCGCCTGCTTTATGGAAGTATCAGTGTGTACAAATCCACTATTCTCTCATCCCTTAGGGAGCCCCCGGAAACGAGGGAGCCGCTGGTCGTGATGGAGCTGCTGGCCCCAAGGTGAGTTAACCAGCGCTTCATCAGCACCAGATCTACAGCAAACACGAGCGCTCTCCAGTGTTGTTTGGTTACGTCTAACCATGCGATATATGTAATGTGATAGATAGTAGCTCTGAATAGTCCTGACAACAACATAATGCAGCTGAGAGAGCTGAGTTCTGAAATGGGTTTACATCTCAGGGAGACCGTGGAGAGAGTGGACCCGCTGGAGCTTCTGGTGCCCCTGGACCCCCTGGCCCCTCTGGACCCGTTGGACCCGCTGGAAAGAACGGCGACCGTGGAGAGACTGTGAGTGGCACTGTTTTCTTCACTGCATTTTAGCGATCAAGAGACACCGTACGAGATCCGCCCCAAGTCCCACGTTCTACGCTGAACTCATTTATTCCTGTTTTAGGGACCTGCTGGCCCTGCTGGTCCTGCTGGCCCTGCTGGACCTCGTGGTCCCGCTGTGAGTAACACCACAATCCCCCAAAATAACTATTCAAATCTGAAAGCAGTGCCTTCCTCTGAAACCGCCTGTGCCATCTAACAGGGAGTTGCTGGAGTTCGTGGAGACAAGGGAGAGTCTGGTGAGGCTGGAGAAAGAGGCATGAAGGGACACAGAGGCTTCACTGGCCCACAGGGACCTCCTGGACCTTCTGTACGTGACTGCAAACCCGGACCTCCACCGATCCCAACATATAATGTCCACCTCTAACGTTTATGCTTGTCGGATCACAGGGAGCTATTGGAGAGCAGGGACCTGCTGGTACCGCTGGACCCGCTGGACCTAGAGTGAGTTCAAATCTTGTGCTCTTATTTTGTAATTCCATGTTGTGTTTGAGGTCTCAGGCTGTCTGGTGGCAAAGTGACGCTAAAGGCTCCTTTTCTGTTGTTCGCAGGGCCCCTCTGGTTCTGCTGGATCTCCTGGTAAGGATGGTATGAGTGGCCTGCCTGGACCTACCGGACCTCCTGGACCTCGTGGACGCTCTGGAGAAATGGGACCTGCTGTAAATTGAATCTTTTTATCCGTAAAAGAATTGCTCCTAGTTTTCAGTTCATTAGCTCAGTGTCTTCTCCTCTTCCTCTCGCTCATGACAGGGTCCTCCCGGACCCGCCGGACCCCCCGGAGCACCAGGTGCCCCTGGCGGTGGATTCGACATCGGATTCATCTCTCAGCCTCAGGAGAAGGCCCCCGATCCCTACCGCATGTTCCGCGCCGACGACGCCAACGTTCTCCGCGACCGCGACCTGGAGGTGGACAGCACCCTCAAGAGCCTGAGCCAGCAGATCGAGCAGATCCGCAGCCCCGACGGTACCCGCAAGAACCCCGCCAGAACCTGCCGTGACCTGAAGATGTGCCACCCAGACTGGAAGAGCGGTGAGCGGAAGCTTGGGGAAGAAACAGTGACCTCCCTCGCTTAGGGACTCCTTTACATTGCTCTCCTGTTCTCCAGGCGAGTACTGGATCGACCCCGACCAGGGCTGCACTCAGGACGCCATCAAGGTCTACTGCAACATGGACACAGGAGAGACCTGCGTGCGTCCCGCTCAGAGCGAGGTCGCCAAGAAGACCTGGTACCTCAGCAAGAACATCAAGGAGAAGAAGCACGTCTGGTTCGGCGAGGCCATGAACGACGGCTTCCAGGTAAAGAAACCTCCGAAGACGCCAGCCCTCCGCAGTCCCTTTCCCAGTACCTGACACCTGGCCTTTGTCCTCTTCCCCTCCCTCTGCACAGTTCGAATACGGCAGCGAGGGCTCCCAGCCTGAGGACGTCAACATTCAGCTGACCTTCCTGCGTCTCATGTCCACCGAGGCCTCCCAGAACGTCACCTACCACTGCAAGAACAGCGTCGCTTACATGGACGCTGCTGCCGGAAACCTCAAGAAGGCCCTGCTCCTCCAGGGCTCCAACGAAATCGAGATCAGAGCAGAGGGCAACAGCCGCTTCACCTACAGTGTCCTGGAGGACGGTTGCACGGTGAGGACTCCAGATGTAGACTTTAGAACAACGCTTAAGCCTCGCCATCCGCCCACCTCTGTCGCGATTTCTTTCAGAAAATGGAAAACAATAACCGTTTCTTTTTTTTTTCCCCTCTCCCCCTCCCTCCAGTCACACACCGGTACATGGGGCAAGACAGTCATCGACTACAAGACATCGAAAACATCTCGCCTGCCCATCATTGATATTGCTCCTATGGATGTTGGTGCTCCAGACCAAGAGTTCGGCCTTGAAGTTGGACCCGTCTGCTTCTTGTAAAAAGAGAAATCTGGACTTGAAATTGTTGTTGCGTGCGTGTGTGTGTTTTATTTTTTTCTAGCAGTCATCTCTCTCTAAAAGAAACCCCAACAAAACATTTCACTAATGCCATTCGTTCTGAAAAAAAAGCCCAGCCCCCCCTCGCTCGCGACTCTGCGAGACTTCCATTCGGCCGTTGCTTCAATGGTCCACTTTGCCTAAAGACCTGCATTTCAACAAGACGGCGGCGGCGTCCGTCGTTTCGGGACCACTAGTTTTTGGTTTGTTTTTTTTTTTTTTTTGTTTGTTTCTGACTCTCTGGGTTTTTTATTTTTTATTTTTTTACCATCACCAACACCAAGGATCCTGTAGAGAAGACATTGTTTCACTGACAACAAGAATATAATATATGCTTCTGTAAAGTGTAAAAAAACCAAAAATTGCCCCTCTTCAACCAGACACACCAGGCCTCTCTGGAGTTCTCAGAAACCAACTGACTTTTGTGTTTTCACACACCACTGCGGCGAGAAGAATGAAAGGACAGTCCCAACAGACAGAACTCAATTTCTTTGTACCACGTTTCAGGTGTTGATGAATAAACGGTGAAACTGACAGCCACAGTTTGTCTGTGTTGTTCTCCCCCCTTCCTCATCTGCTGATGTCCTCCGTTTGTTTGCCGCTTTCTTGTTCACGTTTTTTTTTTCGCCACAGTTGTATTAAAACCACCAGCAGAGAAACATGGGTTTAAACCTCTTTTTTTTGGACCAAAAAAACGAACAAAAAAAAAACAATCCTATGGCTACCTCAGTAAAAGCAAGGAATTTCAGCTGTGTGCAAAAAAAAAAAAGAAAAAAGAAGCCGGTGTTTGTGAAGCCTGCAGTGATGTTTCCTGGGGTGATGGAAGCAACAGAAACAGCGAAAATCTTACGGTGCTATTACTCCGAGGTGTCCCGGTGGGACCGGACGGCCGTACTGTTGTGTGTTAAGGCCGCGCCGGTGCTGCTGCCCTCTTGGTGCTCTTATTTTCTTGGTGTCTAACCTGAGACAGACTTCTTTCTGTGTCCTTGGTAGTGGTGACGGGCATCTTTTCTCTCCAAGCATTTCCTAGCCTCCACTCCCTTCATTCTCCTTCCTGTTGTTTGTTTGTGCGAGTTTTCTTGACAAATTTGCAACCAGATTATGATTTTTTTTTTTTTATTTTATTTTTACAAAACAAATGCACAGAAAGAGAGCCAGCAGCAAAGAGTTTGTGTGAAAAGGCAGAGTGAAAGACCCAGAAAGGGGGGGAAACACCAAGGATCTGTACCTATTTTGTATATGTAAAATAAATTGAGATGTTTTTAATTATTTTGAATGCTGAAATAAAGCATGTTAAGTGGTCTTACATTGAATCCTGCCTAATTCCCTGACTGACTCTTTGACTAGCCCCCTCCCTTTCCCCCAACAAACCTGAATAGAGGCAACTGTTTCAAATTTGCTCGGGTGACTGATTGAGAAAAATAAATGTTCATGCTTTTCTCCATTCATTGGTCTGTATCTTGTGGATATGGTTATTAAAAAAGAAAAAAAAAAATCATTAATTTGGAGTGTGTGGTAACCAAGGACAACACACCGCAGAGAAAATGATGACATCTGACAGCTGTTTTTAAAAACCTTGTGAAACTCTTGATTAGTGGAGAGGAATAAGTGTCCTACCTCTCCAGTGATCCTGAAGGACTGGTGATATTCCATCCCTGTTGGTAAATCCAGTGTGGACAGTCAGATTCTGCTGTTTCTGGCTGTATTTCCCTCTGATAATCCAGCAGCGATTGTGACCGACGCGTCCGAGATAATCCAGGGTTTTCCCGGTGCTGCTGCTCGACTGGAGTGCTCGGGCAGCAGCAGTGAGGGTCTGCTGGCTGCGCTGCCTGTTGGCATCACAAAGACACTGATTGTCCACCTTGAGGGAGGCTGCTACCTTGGAAACGGGGATAGGTCTGCACCCTCCCAGCGGGACTCGGGGCGTGTGTGGAGGGGGGGGTTATTCCTGCAAGAATTTGGTTCGTTGTTTGAGGTCTGGACAGAGGAATGCTGAACTCTCTGGTTTCACATACAGAGGGGTCTGTGTGTGCAGAGAGGAAGGGCCCTCAGTGGGAGTCAGCTGTGGAGTCCACAGGCTGGACAAACATCAGAGGGATGCTGATGAGTTCAGAGGCAGGTATGAGAAATGGCAAGACACGTGAATCAAAGACACGACCCACCGACGGGCTTCTGTCACCCTGGTGGCTCGTGGCTGCATCTCCCCTCCCCTCCAATCCTCTCCTCTCCTTTACCCAGTAGGAGCCCCCCCCCACATGATCCAGGTCTTCCTGTCAGCGGGGGTGTCCTCATTACTTGGTGTTGGGGGTCTGCCCCTGGGTTCCTGAATATCAACTAAATCCAGGTCTTTGGACTTAGAACCCACTCAGACTTTTGCAGAGCACTAACATGCTGCACAAGGCCCTGATCCTCAGGGGATTCAAGCTTCTTATATTATTCTGTTAAATTATTATTAGTTGTAGTTATAGTAGTAGTAGTAATAGTAGTAGTAACAGCACTGGTGCTATTTGTAATAGTAATATTGTAAACACCAAAAATAACAACACAAGAAGGTGAAAAAGCAGCATTGATCGGGCCCTCGCACCCCCGATGCCGGTCGGGGGGGCCGCCACATCGGCCGTCGAACTCTTGAGCTAAATTGCAAAGCTTTTCACGTTCTTTACACGGTGCATCCGAATGAGCTGTTCCTCCATCAAACAGAACGTGCCTCTAACTCCGACGTACATTGTTTATTTACGCTCAGAGGTCGCACGCTTGACTTTTATATTCAGTCTGAACACACATCTGTATACACAACTACATTCTACTACAGTCAGAGCGCCACCTGCTGGTAACAAGAAGCAAGCCATGTGTGACATTTGGTCGCTTCACGCAACAAGCAACTCAGAAGCTTTAATTATTACTATTGCTGCTGCTGCTGTTATACACAAGAACGTGTTACTTGTTGTTGTGGTTGATGCATTTCACCACTAGAGGGCTCTGTGTCCACCTCAGCTCATCACTGTTCGTTCTGCAGCCACAGTCAGAAGAGGGTCACACGTCCACAAGCAAACTTAATTACTTTTAAAAAAATACAAGAGTGTTACTAAACACTACGAGTGTCACAGCAATGCAGTAACAAATCAAGATGTACACACTAATCGATAGCTGTATAGTTTTTAAGTGACTCTCAGTTATGTTATTGTTCCCTGTTTATGTAGGCTGCTATCACATCATCATCATCACTTTGATAGAGGCATGAAACGGTGCTCAGACGTACGTCATCAAACTGTAAAGTAGTCCAGCCACACGTGTGCAGGCTGATCATTCAACACATTTGTCAGCAGCTGTCCAGCTGTTCCTAACCAATGAGCTTCAACGACCTCCTCCATCTCGGGTTCTGCTGGTTCTGTGTGTGGATCAGGTCCGGGTCAAAATGAGTGCTCCAGGTGAGGCTCGAACTCACAACCTCGGCATCGCTCCGCAGGTCACTGCCGTATAAGTACCGCGCGCTAACCGATTGCGCCACTGGAGCGCGCAGCTGGAGCACAAAAGAGCCGAGTTGAGCGAATCCCGAGCGGAGCCGCCTCCGGGGGACAGGCGTCGGCCGCCCACCGTGGCCAGGTCTCCATCGTTCTCCTCCAGAACAACTTGGACAGACCGAGTTCATGCACCAAGTCAAAATTAAACAATCGGATCCAATGAAACCAGATGTGCAGTGATGAACAGGGATATTTAAAAAAAAGGAGGAAGTATCACATAATCTGAGGAGATATTTTATGCACTCATCGATATAATTGTTCTATTACCTTAACACGTGTTAACTTCTAAATGCACTACTGTGTTTTCTTTCCGAACAGCTGTCTTCTGTAGTGATGCCATCAGATCCCATTAATGGACTAAACCTCCCAGAATGTGCAAAAATTGTTCACACAGCACTGTTTTTAAAAGAAATCGCTTGTGATGAAGTAAAATTCAGATAAATATAATAACCTCAGAAAATAGTGGAGCAAAAATGTTAAAATATTTAACTTGTTTTAGAACTTGTTTCAGAACTTAGAGCACTTCCGGGTTGAACCAAGTGAAGCCTTCAGCCTCAGACGTGGCAGCAGCGCCCCCCGGTGGCCAGAGGCGCGTCCTGCACCCGCAGAGTTGTACAGGGAAGTCGTTTCAATATCTACGCGTTTCCATTCAAAAAGTGAAAAATAAAATATGTCTGTCACTAAAGCTTCCTCCGAGTGAATATGCTTGAGTCATGGTGCCTCTTTCGGTCTTCAGCCTGGTCGCAATTTTAGAGATGCATTTAATAAAAACCATGAGATCACCAGACGGTGTCCGGACACCTGCGGTGAAAGTCGAACCTGCGACCCGTGTGTCTGGATACTTGTATCAGGTCTGACCTCGAAATGTTACACCCTGTCCATGTCTGACTTTCACCCCTGCTCACGTCGCCTTTCAACATCTGGCACATCTGCGCGGCCGCTCACTGCTCAGTGGTTCCGCTGACCTCTGGCTCGGTTCTGGATACCCGCACCTGATCCCGCGTCCCTGATCGTGCGTGCGTGGCAGTGACGTCACGGCGGGGGGAGGAGTCGGGATCCTCCGCAGATGAACGCGTGTTTTGCGCCCCGGAGCGCTTCACCTGAACTTAAACGACGAGTCACACTCACTTTTATTTATCTATTTATTTTTGCGGGGAGGAAGGAGGACGTGGTGGGGGGGCGCAAATTGGTCCGCAGCTGCCGGCGTGTCCGCTTGCATGCCGTGGGTGCGGGATTGATGCGTGTTCGCCGCGAGTGCTGCTGAGTTACCTGACAGGTGTCGGCGCACACCGCCCCGAGAGAGGACATGTCCAATGGCAAAGACGCTCAGAAGTGAGTACGGAGCAAAGTTTAATTCCTCTGTCTGCGCCCTTAAAAACCTGCTTAGGGATTTAGACATTATTATTATCACACAACAAAAAAAAAGAGAACTAATACTAATGGCTTATCTGGGCCTGGGAAAGCAAATAAACCTTCACTGTGTTCACTCTCTTAAAATTTGCATGTGACATGAAGTCATATGAAGGTTGAGGTGAAGACATTTTCGAGAAGCCGATGCCGCAGGGAAGATGCCCTCAGTGTATGAGGACAGGCTTGGCTTGGGAGCAGGGCCACAGCCAGGGGGGTGACCAGCCGGGCCACCGCTCCGTCAGCCCCCTTTAGAGAGCCGGGCGCTGGCATCCTTAACCTTTATCAGTGGAAGAAGACGTGACAGAGACAAAGGAGGAAGTGTGGCCGAGAGATCACAAGTTCAACCTTTTCAGTTTTCACAAGTGTAACCTTTTAGCCTTGATGGACTAACCTAGGAAAAGTCTAAAAGGGTGTCTGGGTCTGGTATTAAAGGCTCATTTGTGTTCCATTCATGTACAAAAGTCCTAATAATGTGTAAAGGTCATTAATAAGCCTCGCTGCAATCAAACATCTGCTTCTTTTACACCAGTGTAAATGGGCAGGGAGCTGTAATGGACACATTGGTGTGACTGAGGCGTCGCTGTACCTATGTGCGACATCATAAAGGATGTATGTACATCTGGATGGAATCAATGGGTGGCTTTAACATCTGTCCTAAGATGTTTGCAGAATAGACGACACGTAGGCCAGAAGCCGCTGGACAAGGAGTCCTCTGTTCTGCTGCATCGCTGATAAATACAATAAGAAAAAAATTGCTGCAGAGATGCAAAACAGTATAATGAAGGCTTATCTCAGAGAGCGCCGCCGTATCTGTGAGCAGAGCGCTACCGCCCAAAAACCCCACACACCTTAGCACAGGAATTACTGAGAAGCTGTGCGAGGCTTAGGTTAAATTAAAGAAACAAAAGCAGCTTCAGTGGTGGGCCAGTCATGGATCACTGCCTTCTGTGTGTGTGTGTGTGTGTGTGTGTGTGTGTGTGTGTGTGTGTGTGGCAGCTCCTCACTGCTGACCCTGAAACAGTGTCTGGATGAGTGCATGGAGGCCCTGGATCTCTTCCTCAGCAACCACTTCAGCGAGAGCCTGGAGAGGCTGCGGCCAAGGTAACCGAACCTTCCTCGAGCCCAGGGGGCTTCCTCGGGTGACGGGGCCCAACTCTCTGCGGTGCTCGGCGGAGGGGGAGCGGGGGGGACTCTGGGGGACGGCGTGACGAGTGCGACGAGTTTGGGAACGGAAGCGGATCGTCTGCGTAAAGCGGAGGCGGGGGGCGGGGCCTGCTGCGGCGGAGGCTCCGAGAACTTTAAAAGTCAAAAAAGAAGCGTCATTAGCTAAAGCAAACATCCTAACGTCGAGGGAAGCAGGAGGGAAACAGTCGAGCCATCTTTGACGTGACAGGAGATTGCGTTGAGCTCTATAAAACAACCACTCCTAATTTAATTATTGACATATACGGTCATTTAAGCAAACAACAACATGACCCTGGAGTCAGGTATTAAAGCCACAGGTTGTCCTCACTAATGCTGATTATTAGACCAGCAGCTTTAAGTGTTTCATTTAACATCAGCTGCCTCGTCCTGGGGGGCTTTATCGCGGGATCCTCTGGAGTCGCTTTCCCACAAGCTCAGGCCCGAGGGTGGCTCCGAGCTTCGGCCCTCCAGGATATGAGCTGTTTGCCCAAGCTGACGCCCAAGGTCTGACTGTTTCAACAGAGCAGCCCGTGCCGCAGAGCAAACACCCGGCGCGAGACCGGCGGAGGCGCAAAGGCAGATAGCGACGTATGAAGGGCCACTTGTATTTACTCTTATCGCCTCCACCCCCCCCCCCTCGCGGAGGCCTCGGCGTTCACGGTTTTGGCCCCCCCCCCTCCCCAGCGTGACGCTCCACGTTTCCCATGCGCAGGGTGAACGAGAGCATGTACCACGCCCTCATCTACGCCACGGTGCTGGAGATGGAGGCCATGATGACCTTCCAGCACGACGACATCAGCAGGGCCGGGACCACCATGAAGAACGCCCAGGAGGTCTGCAACAGGTCATCTCCTCTTTTGGCCAGCGCCCCTTTGGGTTGCTTTTGCATTGGCGTTCCCGCCTCACTTCGTTTTTATGACGCGTGTCGAGTTTTTTTTCAAGCTTTATTTATGGTTTCAGGTTTCGACGTAAATCCCCGAGTTTGGGCAGCAGGTTAGGGGAGCCGCTCAGCGAAGGTAAGCCCCCCGAGCCATTTGGAGAGCGTCTCAAAAGTGCAGTTGATTTGTTTGTTTTTCAGATTAAATCTGTAAAATAGGAACCCCAGGAGCCGTGTCCGGATATGTGGTTCTTTTGTTTTCAGCTGTTCCCCTCAGGGGTCCGACACAGCCGACCAAGAGTCTCCAACCCCCCCCCCAACCCCACCCCCTGCATCCTCTGGTCTCCTCCAGCTAGCGCACATCCAGTCTTAGGTCTTCCTCTGCGTCCCCTCCTCTGGACGCGTCCAAACTGTCTCGGTCTGACCTCTCTGAAGGCGCCTCCAAAACATCTAAAAACACATACTGTCCCCCTCACCGACTCACTCCTGATCCTCCCCACCCTCGTTACCCCAAGGAGAAGCTCAGCCTCTTCACCTCAGCCACCTCCAGCTCTGCCTCCTGTCTCCTCCCCAGTCCCTCCCCAGTCCCTCCCCAGTAACACCGTCTCTAAACGCGACAGCAGCACTGGTCTCACCGCCCATCCGCCTTCATTCTGCCAGATGCTCTCTTATCGCGCGTCACATCTGACTCGTTCCTCCACCTGTTCTTCCTCTCTTTTACTCACCTGGGGACATTCCATTTAAAAATCTAGTAAAATCAAAGCACCTGGCGCTGGGGGGGGCTACCTTATTAAGAACAGCTAAAGAAATGTAACGGTCTTCTACGTTAGTTAAATCTCTCAAACCTGCACAGAAAGTTAGCTGTGATGTTTTGAAATGAACTCCCCAAAGAAATCCTCTTTCTTTTTTCTTACATGGTGCCTGCCAGAGCTGGTAATTATTTTGGATTCTCTGCTGTTGCATGCACCATGCTAGATCTGTCACTCATTAATCACTTCCTCGTTGAGGGGGCGTCGGTAGGAACAGTAGAGCTGCTTTCCTCGGCCGGTGGTGGGAAAATGTGCGTTGAACAGAATAGTAGACCTGCAGAAGCATTTGAACTTGCTTTACAAGTGTAACTGGAGGTGAAAGTGAATATGCTCCTGTGTGCGTGTGTGTCTGTGTGTGTGTGTGTGTGTGTGTGCATGTGTGTGCTTGTGTTCGTGTTGTGCTTGTGTTTCTGCAGTGCAGCTTCATGCTGAAGTGTGTTACGCAGAGTGTCAACTCCAGAGAGCTGCTCTCACCTTCCTGCAGGTTCAGTATTATTCTCGACATGTTTCTTTATGATAATTTTTCTGCAGCTTATCCTCATTTATGTCCGTCCTTTATCACCGCTGGACAGATGTGCCCCTTTATGAAAATGTGAACGTGGTTTGTTAATTGTTATCCAGCAACCAAGTTCTGCTTTTCAAAAATGACCTTAAATTCTCTATCGGTGTGTGTGTGTGTTTGACAGGATGAGAACATGGTGAGTTTTATCAAAGGTGGGATCAAAGTGCGAAACAGCTACCTAATTTACAAGTAAGTGAGGGAAGACAATGGTGTGTTTGATTAATGTGGTGTTCAGTGAAATGACACTTTTCAAGGCCCTGAAGCTAAATGGCTTTTAGCAGGCTGTTGGGTTGCATTATGGGAAATGTAGGCTTCAGTGGTACCTGAAGGGGTACCATTGGCTTCCTAACACATAGATTTTTATTAGGATGTCTATTTCTCGACTCCACAGTATACTCTTTCTATGTGGATGACCATATTGTTATACGATACAATACGGTGATACAACTTTATTAATCTCGTAGGTAATTATTTTGCTAAAGTTGCAACGCATAAGCATGAAGCAGCAGAAAGGAGCGACTAGTGTATCCTGCACATTAAAACACAGTGCTCTTATGGGATGGAGAGCCTCTGCAAGCATCATTGACCGTGTGTCAACACACCACGGGGGCGATACAGTTTGATGGGCACAGGGATCCTCCCTGTTGGCATCAGCTGACCCAGCACACCACAGCACAGACGAGACCACTGAGCCATAAAGCCTCTGCAGTGTTTTAGCACCATGTTGATATATTAAATTAATAATCGGTGTACGTGTAATAAGTGTACAAAAAACACTAATATTAAGTTTAGAAGTGTGTCCATTTTTTTTTTTTTGGATGCCAATTTTTGTCTTCTGTTGCAAAAAGACAAGAAATGCACAGAATTCCGACCCTAAAACAGCGAGCGATCAAACACTTAGGGGGGGTTGCAAGGACGCGCGTTCGTGTGCTCCGAGGTGTTGATCCTGGCATTTAGCGTTAAGTCAGCATTATTCTACACACACTCACCTCTGTTCTGTTGTTTCACACACAGAGAGCTGCACACCCTGGTCAAATCCCAACACTGCCTTAAAGGACCGAGCCACGAGCACCTACAGGGGGGGGATATCTTTTGGAATAGGGGCCTTTAATCTGGTGGGCGCCGCCCTGGGCCTTCGCGCGCCTCTCCCCCTCCGGCGCGCGGCTGACCTGCTTTTTGTCCGTTCGCAGACGCTCTCCCTGTTCCCTCCGAGGATCCTCAAAGTCTTAGAGTTCGCTGGGTTCTCGGGAGACAAGGTGCGACGCGGGTGGGGGGGGGTGTGTGTGTGGGGGGGGTTAAGAGAGAGCGTATGGATGCTGAGCTCCTGTGTTGTGTGTTGCAGGAGTACGGCCTGGCCCTCCTGCGAGAGGGCGCGACGGCCAAGAACCTACGCTCCATGCTGTGCGCTCTGCTGCTCCTCTGCTACTACACCTTTCTTACCTTCATATTAGGTAGTGCTGTAACTCATCCAATTCCACCGCACCATGCCGACACCGTTCAGCACGTTCCCCCACGGGAGGGGTGTGTGTGTGTGTGTGTGTGTGTTTGGTATGGGGTAATGTGGCTGCTCTTGCCTCACAGGGACCGGCGAGGGAGAGGTGGCCGCGGCCGAGAGCCTGCTGAAGCCTTTCCGCCAGCGTTACCCAAGGGTGGGTATCAAAGCTAGTCGATTCAAAACAAACCTGTGTGTGTGTGTGTGTGGGGGGGGGTACACAGATGTGTGCTTTGTGCTGAGAATGAAAAAAATCTGTAGGGGGAAAAAAGCGATCTAGGTACAAATAGAGGCAGTTTTGTTTTTGTTTGTTTTTTTTATCTGCACACCAAAATAATGTGTAATATTCCTTTCATGGTTGGTCTTTCACAAAAACAAATGATGATATTGTCTGATAATGTCACTAAAGCAATAAGGGAGCAGTTTAGGCTTAAATTGGTCATTATCACAACAGCAAACTAATCCTGTATCATAAAGCCTTTATGACTGCTATGACCTAATCATGTCTGTAATTTGACATCAACTGTATCAGCCACATGACTGCATTCATGTGTACAGTTTAACAGTGTGTTTATGGGTGTTTGTTTTCTTCTCTTCTGTTTTTTTATTTCTGTCTATTTTCTCTCTGTGTCTACATGACTGTTATCATTATAGGGTTCCATTATGGGTCCACAGGGAAAAAGGTTCCAGTTAGAAACAAAGGGAATGTGACTTTTTCATCCCAATCTATGAAAAAAATGTCAGGCTTTAATGCATCCTCTTTTAACTGCTGTGTTTCAAACACTTCAACTTAGTTTTAGGACCATTAGCCACAGCTGCACCAGGATGATTCTAGTGCATTTATGCATTATTGATCATTTGCTGTGATTCCCTCCCAAAATCCAATGTGATCCTGATATGCCGTTGTCCTCCCTGTACCAGTTTTGACTGGTGAGTGGTTTGAGCAAATAGCTCTGGGGTTGAAGCACATTAACACGGTGCAGGGCTTCAGAGAGATCAGACTTCTTTTCTCCAGGTAGTCCGCTTGGTTTGGACAGATGTGAAAGCTTATGTGAACTCTGCTGTGGACCAAACAAGTGAACTCTGATCCACCTTAAATAAGACCTGGGCCTCAGTTCACTTACAACATAAATGGAAACGGATTATCCAGTGAACTAAAGAGAGGAAGTGAGCCAAAGAGAGGAAGTGAACCATAGAGAAGTTAACCAAAGAGAGGAAGTGAACCATAGAGATGAAGTGGACCAAAGAGAGGAAGTGAACCATAGAGATGAAGTGGACCAAAGAGAGGAAGTGAACCATAGAGAAGTGAACCAAAAAGAGGAAGTGAACCATAGAGATGAAGTGGACCAAAGAGAGGAAGTGAACCATAGAGATGAAATGGACCAAAGAGAGGAAGTGAACCACAGAGATGAAGTGGACCAAAGAGAGGAAGTGAACCATAGAGAAGTGAACCAAAAGAGGAAGTGAACCATAGAGATGAAGTGAACCAAAAGAGGAAGTGAACCAAACAGAGGAAGTAATGTAGTGCAACGACTAGTAAGTTGTATTTCAGACTTGTAAGCCTGAAGATGCAGACTAGTGGAGGTAAAATATCTTGTGAGCTGATGTGAAGTAACAAGTTGCAGAAGTTTATATGATGAGAGGAACATTGTTTGTCATTGAGCTAAAGAGACAGCTCTCTTTTAGGCCAATTAGTGAGCTTTTCTTCTTCTTACTCATGCTCTTTCTACCCGGTCTTTGCTTATTTGTGGTAGTATTGCTCCATTATAATAATGGGATGTTAAGTCTGCATACGTGAACAAGTGAGCATGTGAATTTTGTCCCCATTCAAAGTGAGTCCCCCCAGATTATCCTGCTGTGACAGCTTCGCTGACAACCTAAGTCACAAGCGTGCATACAATGTTAATGTTGCAACACATTAAAAATCGACTCTCCCAACTTCTGTCCCACAAACAAGCCCATCCCAGAACATAAACTGGAAATGGAATACAGTAATATGCAAATAAAGGGTAGATTAACACGCAGTAGACCGATATGTAGAGCTGATCTACGTTGTCTGTTTACCTCCTAGGGAGCAATATTCCTCTTCTTTGCAGGCAGGACCGAAGAAATCAAAGGGAACATTGACGAGGTCATTCATCAAATATCACTTCTTTAAAAAAAACAAAAAACCAACGCATCCCTTTGGCTGCAGAGGAGGCGTTACTGCAGAGAATGACGTGAACATGCTGTTTCTGTGATCTCATTCCACCAGGCAGTGAAGCTCTTTGAAGATGGTTGCAAGGCCCAACAGGCATGGAAGCAATTCCACCACATGTGCTACTGGGAGCTGATGTGGTGCTTCACCTATAAGTGTGCCTGGAAGATGGCCTACTTCTACGCAGACCTGCTGAGCCAGGAGAGCCGCTGGTCAAAGGTATGGTGGGGGGGCATCAGGGACAAGTCACTCTCTAAAAGAAGGGGTTGGGGGCTGGAGAACGAGCCAACGGTGCCTTTTGATTGTCTCTTTCAGGCCATGTATGTTTACATGAAAGCCGCTTACCTCAGCATGCTGCCTGACAGTGAGGCCAGGCCGTTTGGAGAGGACGAGGTGGAGCTCTTCAGGTAATGAACGCTAATAGTTTTAACATTTTAGCCCAAACACTCGTCCCGGTGCTGGTGGAATGTTGACAACTGTGTGTACAACGAAGCATCTGTGACACGAGTGCTAGTGTGTGTTTACATATTTATCTATAGGTGCATTTACAACAGTATTAATGTAGTTAACATGGTCACAAAAAGCTTCTGCTAAGCAGGTGAGGACCTACAATCCAAAAACAAGAACATGAGGTTGATTGGAAGCTCTAAACTGTGTGTGTGAGTGTGTATGGTGTGTGTAATGGTGTGTGTGTCCTGTGATGGACTGGTGAGTTGTCCAGTGTGTGTTTCTGCCCCAATGACTGCTAGGATAGATTCCAGCACCCTGGTGATCCAGATTAGTAACAAAGGAGTTAAAAAAAATATATTGTTTTGCCAACTTTTAACCAAAATGTGTTAACTGCAAGTCAGTACATGTGAGTATCACACAGCTTCAGGTTCATAAGGTGAGTACCAGAATGTTACAGTCTGGTATTCACTACTCTTAGATCTCTGAGTTCGCCTCTACGCTGGAGTAAAGCTACAGCTCTCCATCCAACAGCTCCGAGCCTCTGAGTCACTCTTTAGATGTGACCTAGCAGAGGAAATACTCTTGAATTCAGGCCTGTTTAAGCAGGTGGTGAGGAGATTCGTGATTTGCATGTTGATGTATATGTCTATTCTCTCCCCTTTTGGTTCGTTCCACCGTCTCCTCCTTTACCCAGCCAACCATCAGCAATATGGTCTTGCTCAAGGTTTCTTCCTGTTAAAGGGGAGGTTGTGCTTGTCGGGGGTCTGGCCCTGGGTTTTTGGAAAGGACTGAGAGACATTTTTTATTGTAACAGATGCTATAAAATAAAGATGAATTAAATGAAACAATATAAAAATGGACCATGCTTCATTCCAGGAAACCCCATCAGACACACAGAAGAACAAGCCAGTCATTTGTTTTTTTCATGCAAATGCTGATTTATTGCAGAATGAAGCACAAAGCAGCAGCTACTAAACTTTAATGGTTTTTTGAAAAGTTCGAAGTTGTAACGACACCTTCAATAATAAAGAATCAGTGAACTGAGCCAAAGGTGAAATCAAAAGCTCTCCGTTGGATTCGTAACCAAGAAATCTCAAAATCAGAGCAAAAGGAGAAAGTAAGTCCCCGAAATATGATTGTAGAAGGGTCCAGCCAGAGCAGAAGAAGGACTTTGGGACTGATCTAATAGCCATCAGTCCTGCCTTTAGACCATAGGACTCCGTTTCACTGTGGAGCACCGCCCTCTTTTAATTAGCTTTGTTTATCTTGTGTCTGTAGAAATGTTCCCACGTTTAAACAAAAGATAGCAGGGAAGTCCCCACCCACAGAGAAGTTTGCTATCCGTAAGGCCAGGCGTTACAAGGCTGCCAGTCCGGTCAGGCTGCCGGTTCCAGTGCTGGTAAAGACTCACAAACACACACACACACACACGCACACGCTCACATTTTTGAGTCAGAGCTTCCCTCCACTGTTCCCTCTCTCATTACAGGAAATGATGTATATCTGGAACGGCTTCAGCGTGATCAGCAAGCGGCCGGAGCTGACTGAAGGAATGATGCAGACGCTGGAGACGGCAGAGCGCGGCCTGTTGGAGGGGCCTGGTACTGCAACGCCTCGCCTCGCCTAAAAAACACCTGCTGTGAAACACGAGCGTGTCAAGTTTGAGTGTTCGCTCTCACTGTCATGCAGAGAACGAATACTCGGTGGACGATAGGTGCTTGATTCTCCTCCTGAAGGGGCTGTGTTTGAAGAACCAGGGTAGCCTCCAGGCCGCTGAGGAGTGTTTCCAAAAAGTGTTTTCCAGGTGACCGCCAGTGTACATCTGCCCCCAGCATGAGTGTGTGAGTGAATGGTGTGTGTCTGGTGTGTAGTCCCAACTCTTGTCCAGTAAAGAAGATGAATAATGTTTTTTTTAAACGGAAAGATGAATGGTTCTAAATTGACCTTAGGGGTTAAGGGGAACCTGTTAAGGAGATAAAGCAGTAGATGGACAAACCAGTATATGGGTTGAAGAAACGTGTTTTCCGTCTGTATCTGTTCAGTCAGAAGAAGATCAAGTTCGACCACTATCTGGTCCCCAACTGTCTGGTGGAACTCAGTCTGCTGTGTGTTGACCAAGGCAGGAGAGACGAGGCGATCAAGCTGCTGCATAAGGCCAAGTAGGTTCCGCTTGAAACTGCTCTCATCTGGTTAAGATGTGTATATTTTTGTACCTTTTGCCAATAAAACGCGACCAATTTCCTGCTTTTAACTAATATTCATGCACCATTTGCATAAAATATTTTTGAGGACTAACCCTAACCCACACACACACACACACACACACACACACACACACACACACAGATACAAACCAAAAGTGTGTAACCATAACTGAAGATATATTTATCTTGATAAACTACTGAGAGAAGCTCTTTGTGATGCATTCATTTATGAATGGTCCGGTAACAGTAACACCATCACACTGGTAGTTGTAGTGTGCAAGTGTGAAAGGATCCTCATCATTAAATCCTCATTGTTAAATTGCTTCGACTGGAAGTGAAGGGTGGATAAACTTGCTTTTATAATTTGCAAAAAGTGGATTCAATTAGAGATTACATTTATACCAAGGAGAAACTGAAACACAGAGCCCTGCTTTGTTCTTTTTTCACAGCTTTTCTCGCTGTGCAGTTTATAAACTGGCACATTAACCTGCTCCACATTAAACAACATAGCAAATACGAAGTGCTCTTGTTTCCTCATCATATGCTGAAGCTTCTCAGGGGGGTTAGCACAACTCTGAGCAGAGGCCCGTTCTTTAGATCCCTGTTCAAGCAAATCAAGAAGGGAGTGTCACTTTTCCAGTCAGACTGGCAGTTTTTAATTTCACTTTATGGGAAAACAAGACGGTACACCTACTTTTCATAGCAGTTGTAATTATGTTTATCTATGTAATTCCTCTCAAACAACCTATAAAAAAGAATATACCTAACCTTTCTCAGAGCACTATTTGGTATCATCATATGTTTTACAAAATACAATATGTGAATACAAGGTTAGATTGTTTTTGAAGCCTTACATCTCCACCTCTGTAACCAGAGAATTGGTTATTGGCTGTAGCTGATCATTACTAATCAAACAGCACTTGTAAATGAGACTGCTGTCGTATTTAGTTATACGCATAGCTGCTCCAGTACAAACAGTGTGTTACCTCTCATGTTTGCAAAATCATTCAGAAAGAAGTTGAGAAATTTTGGATATATTCCCATTTAATGTTCAACGTTAAACTAGTTTTGTTTCTTTTACATTCCAGCCACCTGTTTACTTTTCCATCCCAGAGTACCTTTCATTCAAAACTGACACAGAGTAAACTCTTCATTCAAAGAATTATGCATTTGATATGATATTGGTAATTAGAAAAATGTGACTGTAAGTGGAGTATCCTATTGATCCTTTTACTTTATAACCTTATTGTAAACATGCAGGACAGTAAATACACATTATACAATCACATTTATGGATTATGATTGTCTATTAAATTCTTACTTTACAGTAATTACAGTACAACACTGTAACCTAACTGGTTCTGTTGCTAGAGAGGTATTGTATAAACATGTATGGCAATAATACATAATACTGCTAACAGCTATAAAAAACAACAGAAATTATTTCCATTTTGTTGCGATACTTCTATTTATAAGAACGTTTCTCCTGGAGTAGCTACATTTATGTTGTGTTATTTTCTCCATATTTCCTTCATTTTCTTCAGTGTAATTTGATTATAATTTTGTGCAGTTCTATTTTGAGGTCAACAGCTGCGCAGAGCACGCGCTTGTTTATGACCGCTAGAGGGCGCTCTCTGCACACGTGATATAATCCTTTGGACTTCATTTAGTATGTTTAATAACTTCGTGGTTGATCCAGAGCATCTGAACTGGATCTTTTTAGTCCGACATACCTGACTCTTCTGTCCCGCCTTTGCAGACGCAACTACAAAGATTACTCGATGGAATCTCGCACGCTGTTCAGGATACACGCCGCCCTGGCGAAGCTCAAGGCCGACCCCGGTGAGGACGAAGACCCAAATCTATAGGACGCTTCCTCACGCTGGACTCTTCCCTCAGCTTGTGCTCTTGAGCAGTCTTAATTATGCGAGTGCCCGTTAGTTTCCACTGTTCTCAGGATTGTCTTTTCATGCATGTTCACGACACTCAAAGACAAAAGCTGTCGACCACTAAGGGGCCGACATTCACATGAGAGCTTCCAGGGGAGTTTTTGTCATCTGGTACATCGGTGGCACTTGGCCCACAGATTTAAAACGTAGACAATGAGAACGCTGGAGTATGAAACACATGGTTTTAATGAAGGTAATGTAGTGACTGTGTCCTGCTACATGATTGTTGAACTTCTAATCAGAAATGAAAGTTAAAATGATTTGCGCATAACTTTTAAGATCTTACTTTTTGTTTATAGGAATGGGAAGTCTCAGTAAATAAAGGCTCTCACTCTATTCTGTCGGGGGGCCGTGGTACAAAACTGCTCTTTTAAACTTCAGTTTTCAGTGTTTGGGCGGATCAGTGTGTTCTTTAAAAAGCTCAACTATAAATTATTTTTGCATTAATAAATTGTAATGTGCATGATCAGGGCGTCTTGTTGTGAATTACAGGGGAGGCGTTGTTCTGTCATCTTAAAATATCTGGAAATAAACTAGTCTGCATGGAAATTTATTTCAGCATCGCCTTAAATACGTCAGA
This sequence comes from Lagocephalus sceleratus, assembly GCA_911728415.1. NCBI lineage: Eukaryota > Metazoa > Chordata > Actinopteri > Tetraodontiformes > Tetraodontidae > Lagocephalus > Lagocephalus sceleratus. The sequence goes on along the minus strand of CAJVRN010000111.1, from coordinate 491,434 downwards.
CATGAGCTCACAAAAAAAAAAAACAACCAGCATATTTTTTTACAGGAAAATAAAAACGTGGCTGAACAATCATCTCAACGCACGAGTCAGGGTCCTGAAGTGTTCAGTCTCCGTCTGGCCTTTGAGCCCAGCAGAGGCTATGAGGAGGCGCTGGCGGGGGGGGTGAGGGCCCCCACCTGCTCCTCTCTCAGCCTGCGTTTCAATAGTTTCTTCTTCTTCTTCTCCTCCTTCTCTATTTCGGCGACCATTTCCAAGAACTTGTGGCTGCGGGGGTCGACGGCGTGGCCGAAGCGCTCCCTGGCCTCCATCAGCAGCTTGGTGCGGCGGGCCTTCTCCTCTTTCGCCTTGAGCTTTGCGTCGCGCTTCGCCTTCCGCCAGTCAGCGATCATCTTGGGCATCTTGGCCATGTTGGCTGCTATGAGCTGCTCTCTGGAGAGAAATGGAAAAAACAAGTCAGTAAAGTTAACAGAGTGGGCAAAAAAAAACAAGCTTGGTCAAAGTGAAGACGCTGAAATAAATCTGTCCTTTTCATTTACTACTAGGAAGGGTTTTGGCTTTAACATTTCCAGTAATTTGTTGTTGAAAAAACTGAGTATGTTAGAAAGAAAAACAGATGTGTTTAAATGACAAGAGAAATAACATTAGTAATAAAAACAGAAGCCTTCATTGGTTTGTGTTCATACATGCAGGTGATGGTGAACAGGAAAGTTTCTTATTATCTGAAATCAAACTGAGCAGCTGAAAGATTAGAAACAAGATTCTAATCAGGTTTCTTATCAGTTTGGCTTTTGATATTTGTTTAAATTACTATTTGTTTTAAAGTTCTCAAGTGTAAAAAGATTATGGTTAGTTGTTCCTTAGATTCATTTTAGATTCAATATCTATATTTCTAAAAAAAAAAAAAAAAAAAGGGCCAATGACACAAACAAATCTGTATTGAGATTAAAATTATTAAACTGTCTACTAGAAGAATAAACCAGTCTAATATATATAAGCAGTTCCAAAGGTGTGAACGTGGTGTTTGATGTTTATTTGTTGAGCTGCGTGTCCGATAAAGGACGCCCCCTCGTCTTACTTCGCCCGTCGTTTCTCGGCCTCCTGCGTCTCTCGGGCTTCGATGTTCCGCAGCATCTCCTCCATGGGGGGATGCCAGCGTCGCTCCTCGGCGCTGATTGCCTCCAGCTCCCGCTGGTCGGGCCACAGCTCCCCGGGATCGACCCCCGAGGCCGAGCCCAGCCGGCCGAACAGCCGCCGCCGGTAGCGGCTCGTCCGCTGCCACTCCGGCGTCCTTTCGTCATTCGGGTCGGGGATGTAGGGATCCTTTATGTTGAGTTTCAAGGGCTTGGGGTTGTAGGCTGCGGTGTGCCAGAGTGTCCCGGGCCGGGGGAGGCCGGCGAACAGAGCTTTAGGGGCCGGAGCCGCCTTTAGCCAGCCGGCTAACACCCTCCGACACAGCATGGAGGCCGCCATCTTGGTGGAGCGGAAGGACCACAGATGGGCGGCCGCGGCGGCGCCTGAGCGGAAGTCAGCCTGCTCGGCCTGGAATACAAGGGGTTAAAACGGTCTGCTAAAAGGCCCAATGGCACGGAATGGAATGGAATGGAAGTTATTCGTTTCCATGAATTTTCAAAAATCTTCCCATTTTTTTTTTGGAATTTGATTCAAAATGTTGTTATTTCAAAGTCTTTTAGCTTTTTGGTCAGTTTAATGGTGAAAAGATGGAAGTGTGTAACATCCTTTAACCCTCAGATATTACACCGGCTCGTGTTTCTATGTTTAAAACGTTCATTGGACAGTGTATGGTTAAAGCTGAAAAAAAAAGAAAAGCTGCCTTCCATAAACCTGCGTTTACACTTAAGGGCGTAGGATTCTATCGACATCTCGTGGTAGTGCCCGATGGGTCCCCTGGGTGTGTTTCTGAGCCTTGAAAGGAAAGAAGAATGTGTCATTCGCTTGTCAGTCACATCCATTTTAACAGTACTTTATTGGTAAATTCAGATAATTGTGCATGTTTTCCAGTAAATGTTTATTGCAAGCAGGTGGGCTGTAACTGCAAGAAAGGGGACTTGAGGCTGCATCATTAACACCTTTGTACATTTTAAGTGCCTCTGGACACGGACATAAACATCGTTTGACTGAAAGAATCTTTTGTTTTCGGGCCTCCTCGCATCCACCACCCTCCTTCATTCACCCTCCTTCAACTTTCCCGTCTGATTTCCCTTAAAAAGCGGAGATGGAACAGATGAGACGGCTCTGGAGTGCGGCACTTGCAGACACAGATGTCGCCGCTTTTGTGTGTCATGGGAGCGTGCAGAGCTCTCCACTGTCATTAAAGATTTAGGGTTCCCATGGTAGGGGTAGCACTTGCTGGAGGTGGGGGGTGGGCATGACAGAGGCTTAATTTGGCTTAGGCGTGATCTGGTGCCAAGCCCGGAGCTTTAGGGATCACATCACTGTCAGTCACAGGCAAATAGGCTTGTAAGCAGTTAGACGATAAGGGGATGGTGGCAGGATGACAGGTCTATTTCTGAGTGCGTGAGTAGGAGGGATGCCGGATGTTTAGGGAAGTTTTGTGGAACGTTCGCACTCGAATGATGACGACTTCAAATGGGTGTTGAAATTCCGAATGCGTTGAGTTTGCAGCGAGCGCGTTAATGAGGAGCCGTTGGTCGCTTTTGGCATTTTCGAGTCGGAACGAGTGCGGTCAAGACCACAAAGACGGCTGACTCCTAATCAAAGACGTTTCAGGCCGAGAGAGCTCTGGAGCACCTTTTTGGCAGACAGTAAGCACACATGTTCCTCTAATCTGGCTCACAAGTGTGCAGTATCTGAGCGTCTCCACGTTTTTACGACAACAGAGAACCTGAGGACGTCTGGGACAGATTCCAGTCTAAAGAGGACTGGCACGGTGCAACGCTAAGACAGCAAATTTGAGCGGGATTGGTCAAGTTGTAGTATTTTGTAGTATTAGGAGTATTTTAAAGTATTTTGAGTGTGCTTTTATTTGAAAAATGAAAAAAACAACAGTGGCTTACACTGTTTCACCTTTTATGTAACTTGGATGGATAAGGAATTATCCACTGGAAAAATCTCTTCCACAGAAATTTAGTCTTACCTTTTTTTAAAAAAAAAAAGTGTTTATAATGTCCTTTTTAAAAAGAAAAATCATTAAAACTAAAGTAAAAAGTGTAGAATTGTTAGGGTAATCACATTTTGGAGGAAACAAAGACAAAAGTGATTAAATCGGTTTATTATAAATCCCAGATTCTATATGAACTGAAAACTTTGTTATTGTAGATTTCTTCTTTTTTTTTTTTTAATTCAAATTGCGCTTAAATCCAACAAACGAATGATTGATGAAACCTTGAATGTCCCGTTATTATGACAGCAGAGTACAGAGTACTGCCGGTGACCTTTGACCTTTGCTGCATCTCTACTGTTGCGCTGGGGTGGTTTGCGGGCCCTGTAATTTAAGCTTCTGTGAACTTGGTAATGAACCGCAGCAAAACTTCTCACATATATTTGAAATAAGCCGCCCCCGTGGCAGAGCAAAGGTCTGGTGTTGTCTTTCCCATGAAGCCATTTGCCAGCGCAGTGTTACTATTTGTTGCCTCAAGAAAGAAATCATAATAAATCGATTCAGAGTCCACCACTCTTTTGTTGGCCTCCGGCAGTGGCAGGGTTTTATTTCAAATGTTGGCATTGAGATTTTGTGTTGTCAGCGTTTCTGCAGAACAAGGGATGAAGACAGCATCCAAATAAAAGAGAGCGAAGCCCTAAAATATCTCCCTTTCCCGGTAATGACATCACAATGTGGCTTGTGCTGCACAATTAAGCGGCAGAAAGGGACATAAAAAGCACGGACGGTAAGACGAGTCCTTGCTGCAGCGCCGGTGATAAATTACAGCTTCACCAAAGTCACACATAAATGAAAAATCCAAAGGTAACTAATGTTGCCCTTGGCAAGACAGAGCCACGTCTCTCATAGATGGCCAATGCTTCCTCTTCCAGCATGTGAACTCGGCACATTTACATCACTGATTTCTCCGTTAGAGGTTCCAAAAGGGCCGACGGGATCACAGCAAAGCAAAATGGAGTGTAGTCATGTGTGGACTTGTGTAAGGCACAGCTGCGTTCGCTCTCGCGCTGCACTGTGAGCTGCTTTATAAGCCTGAAGCCCACCTTCAGCCCCCCCCCCACACACACACACACACACACCCCACACTAATGTTAAACTTGGACTGAGCCCAGAACACAATTGCCTGTGTAAGCAATCTTAATGTACAGTATGAGTGGGGAGGAGTGGGGGTACTTTTTTGTGTGTATTCACACATATACACCCGATGTATGCATGTAACATGACTCGACGTTTTTCTTTTTCTTTTTCTGAAAATGAAAAGAAAAAGGAAAATCCAGTGAATGTCAGATTTATGGCTCCCATGAAGACTTCTCTGATGAGAATGATGCTCTGGTTTACTCTTTAAATAATTACCTAACAATAATGTTGTTTTAAATAATACTATTGGTATATTGTGTATTTACGTAAATGTCAATAAATACATAGATTTTGCTTCATCAACACATTAATGGTTAAATAAAGCCATCAACATGACGAAGTAAAGTCATTTGCAACCAATCTGTCGTCAAGTCAAATAGGAAAGAATCTGATTGCGGTTGTAATTAATAAATGAACCTGTTGATATTTCCTGCTGATAACGGGTGTCCAGGGATGGGGGCCGACTGGGGTGTCCTGCTGAAAAGCTGTCTGTGCGCTCACGGAGGGATTAAAAAAAAAAAAAAAAAACCAGGGAGCTTTTATTGCTGCTCACTTTGCAGCAACAAGCGCGGTGAAATGAGCAAACAGGGACTCCCTGGACTGCCTCTGCATTTCCTGCCACATAATGGCCCTAACATTTCAGCGGAACGATCCCGCTCCTTCGCATCCCAGGTCCACGTAAACACCTGGAGGGGAGCGCGTTCCTGTAAATAACGCGCACACAGTTTGCTTAAAGAGTTGGCATTTGCTCCCAATCTGTAATGACTCTGGATTCCCGTGGCAGTAAACAACAGTGCCTCTGTCTGCCCCTGATACATTCATACCCCCCCTTCTAAATCATCAGCTAGCCTTGGGGATTGAACAGACTGTGCTTTATAAAAAAAAAAAAAAAAAAAAAAAAAAAGAGGCAAAAATTTGATACATTTGTAAACAATGGCAGCATCGGATGCTCGTCCTCTCCAGCAGCCCAGGCTGGGGTCCTAATGAGATGATGAATGAGGGCGCGGGTGCTGACGCGGGCTCTCCATCCACCGGCGGCCGGATCATTTTAAGGGGAGATTCATCAAACGTGCAGCCGCACTGAGATGCACCGTCACGAATCGTTGCTGGGGTCCAGCGAAGATGAATGGGGGTAATTATCGGCACTACCTGTTTGCCGCCCTCCTCCCCCTCTTCCTGGGGCTCCAGGAACCCGAGCACCAGGAACGCTGGCCATCCTGCAACCTGAGCTGATGTTTAAGTCAAATTTCAAACCCCGTAAACCCGTGTCAGGTCCTTCACGACTTGTGACTCTTGGTTCTCCCTGAGGTGGATTTTGGTGAGGCGCAGTAGAGGCGCCCCATGCTCCAGCCTTTCTTCCATCAGATTATGCAGGCTCCTCCATGGCTGTGTGTGAATTGGAGAGGGAGCGCACTCTGCTGTGTCTCATCTGTCCTCGCAAATCAATAAAGGAGCGATACTCCCGTTTCCTCCGTTTGCGATCACGTCTGGAGCACAGCAAGCGTGACGATTAGTGTTCAGGTTCTCAGGAAATATCCTGACATGACGGCAGAGAGACACCAAATATTCAAGTAGGAAAAAAAGCAGCAGGACTCACTTTATCTGATATGTGTTGTGCTCAGAACAAATCATGACAAGAAATCATGGCTTGGAGGCAAAAGAAAAAAAGATCTATATTTAAATGTTATTAAAGGTTGTGGTGCTCCACGAGATCTGCCAGAAGTACTGATTACATTCTTTTTGTGCCAAATTGCTTTAGCAGTGAGTGCTCAAAACTTTTACAGTTTAATTTTGTTCACTGGCACAAATAAAGATGCTTTTTTTTTGAGAGAGAAAAACAGATGTACATTTAGCAAAAGCCAGTAAGGCTGACCCGCTTTCAAATGACGCCTTTGGAGACCGGGAAAAAGGTGCGTGACAAGAATAAACTGTTCAACACAACCCCTCAGTTACCATTGGACCACAGAAGTCCTGTGAACATGGAAAAAACACCCACCACGAGGGCCCCCTGGTGGAGAGATGCAGTAATTTCTAAGCTCCTCCTCCTACATAAGCTTATTACGCTAAAGACCAGCTGTGAAATGAAATAGTATTTTTAGAATGTCAAGTTAACAAGGTTAAAACCCACTCTAATGAGGTAATAACAAAATTATTGATAACGCATCTTTATGATTTCCTTTTAAATCAGATATTATTATCACGGCTTTCGCGTAGCTCCAGCAGCTCTGCTCTTTACTGGTCTCGGTGAGCAAAATCCACAATATAAAAGATTTTCTCCTGTTGCATTTGTATATTTTGGACAAGGACATTTGAAACCTCAAGGGGAGAGCAATTTATTACAAGTCGGTGATGTGAAGTAGAGGATACCCTAATCAGCAGAAGGGCTCTCGAGCAGGATTTGCCTTTTGAAAAGACTTCAAATATACGTTTATATTTCATTCTATGTATTGTAGAACTGCAACGGGGATCATGTGATGCTCAGCGCGAGAGAATATCAATCAAGGATCATACCTGTGGTGTTGGGCTGGCGGCTGAGGCCCAGTTCAGGTGGCAAAAAACAAACGCGATCATTAGTTCGCTGTCGCAGAATGACGAAGCCCTAAACAGCTGACGCCTGACACGGCGCCCGAAACACAGGGCCCTCCGGTGCTGAGTCACACGGACATTCAGACGGATGTTCAAGCACATGTAGAGACATTTGCGCTCAGGCGCGCTCCCGCCGCTTTGCAAATATCGGGATGATGGCATTACAAAGGGGGAAATAAAACGGAGGGAGGGCGGGCATGCATGGGCACCGGCCTGGCAGAGACATCGTTCCAGTTGCTCCCTTAGCTACGCCGCCACCATCTGTCATCCGAGCGAACATCTGCAAACCCAAGGTGCCCTTGTCACCCAGTGTTAGAGCACTGTGTTTGGCTTTTCCATTAAGGAAACCTGGAGTGATTCACCACAACAAAATCTATTAGACTGGCCGCGGTAGCGGCGAATCAGCTGGGTTGCAGAGGCACATTAAATCGTCGGATTCCTCCTCAGGCAACGCTATCCGCCTGTCTGCTGCGTCTGGCGAGCATGACGTCTCATCTACAGAACTGACTGACAATTTGGCCAGAGCACGCAGCCTCTTTATGAGTCTCAGCTCCATGGATGCAGGAAGGGTGCATAATGAAACCCATCTGTCAGCTTTTGTGTTATACTAGTGTATATTTGTACTCCAACAGTACGTCCTTCTTTCAGTGTGTACGTTGGCCGACATAACGAGCTGAGAAAAGAGCTTATTGGATGCACACTTTTGTCGCAGAAATGCAAAAACACGCAGATATGCAATAGAAAGGTCAGAATATTGTTGCTCCTAATTGTCAAGCTTCGCGCAGATGAATAAATCATAGAAAATGTAGTTTTAATAGGCAGAAACGTGTTTCTCGTGCCGTCTTGTGCACGTTTGTTGCATCACCAGTTTGGAGAGTTTCACGCATGCTGATTCTTGGAGTGGATCTTTTGTTATGGGTGAGGTCTAATTCCAGTACGAAACGAGAACGATTCAGGATGTTTCCGTCTTCGCGGCCTCTCCGGTCTTACGTTGACCTGACTCGCCAAAAGGTTGTAGACATTTTTGGTGCTTTTGTTGCTGTTAAATTGCAAGTCTGATATTCTAGAGAGGCGAAGAGATTTAAACCTTCATAATAGAAAAAAATAGAAAAAAAAATCTCCCATATTTGAATAAAGGTGTACAATTTCCTGAAGGTCTTGCACAATAAGACATCTATCCAGAGCAAAATGTGTCTTTTATTTAAAGTAATTATTTAATCAGGGTTGGCTATTTTTGTTTTCAACACAATACTCAAGGTCTGTTAAATGGAGATTTTCCTTCGGCTCTGGGTATCTTTAAGGCTCCTGGAGCTCATCCTGATCATTACAGATGCGCTGTACATACAGTCGAATTAAACTGAACTGAATGAACCCCCCACACACTCATATATGCTGCCAGTCACGTCATAGATCATCTATTTCACGGTTACACCCGGATGCGTCTCCTGTTGTGCTGCCAGTTTTCCTGTGTATTGGGGATTTGCGGGGATCAGTGCGGTCGCATGTCGACCAAGTCGTCTAGTTGTCTTCCAGATTCCCCGCTCGGCTCCGCTCTCACTGATTCCGCGACAAAACAGATGGCTTCGCCCTGTCCCGGCTTCCCCTTTTTCTGTACTTGAAGTTAACAGGAGGAGGACTCCGGGGGGGGGGCTGCTGCTGCGCGTAGCTGCACTCCGGCGAACACAAAGAGGTTTGAATGTGACACCTCAGAGTTGATGCTGATGCTGATTGGTTGTTGCTATCCATCCCCACGGCTCTCCGGAGAGCCCTGCTCCCCCTAGCCTTCCCAGCTGAGCTGGATCGCAGTGTTCTCTCTGATGACATGAACCACCGGGCGCAGATTTTCTGCGCCGGCCAGATTTCGTTTTTTTTTTTTTTTTTTTTTTTTTTTTGCCAGCACGTGAGGCCCAGGAACGGCAGCGGACGCCCCGCGCTCCCCTCGCAGCTGCCTCTCCACAAAGAGGCAGACAAACAAACAGCGAGCCCGCCGCCATCTGCCGCAGCGCATGATGAGCGAGGGTGCTACTGTGGAGCTTGTTGTGATATTGGAAACAGCAGCTGAGCGGACACGCCGCGGCCCTGACCGCACAGAGCGCGCCCGCGCTGCTGCTGCCCAGCCGCCTGGCACTACAAACACCATCTGACACACACCACCAGAAACTGGGAGACCTCAAAGCCATATTTTATGAGTTCTTCAATATACCTATTCATGAGAGCTACAAGATCACCAGAAGGTTGGAATGATCCAGAGAATCACAGTTTCAGTTGAGGCGGTTTTTACACTGGGATGTGCAGATACAACTGCAGATTCCAATGTAACATAATCTTTATTTACACTGAATAAAATTCTATTCGAAGAAAGGATACCTGTTCAGTGTCCAGGTCTTATATTATATGTATGTATAAGTATTTAGCATAGATGCAAAAGTATGCATTAAACACAGAAATATTTTCCACACATATTTGGACATTTTACCCACCGCTCCTTACTCACCTTTTCACCACGTGTTACAGTGCATGTAATGACGTGCAGGGAGATGATGGATTGCTCCGATTGGCCAGAGTGACAGCCCATCAGTGAAGAGGGCGGGGCTTGAGCCTATCCTCCGGCATCTGCTCAGCTCTGCTCCAGCACTTTAACGACGGCTAATTTCACCAACCACCATTCTGTCAGTTTGGGGGCCATAACCTATAAAGTTGAACGTAATCCTCCACAGTAGTAAAAGAAGAAGACGAAGGAAGAAAAAAAAAAAAATCAGACGAGTCCAATATTCCAAGAAGTGCGGTTGAGGACTGTTTCAGACTTGTCACAAACTCTGGTTCTTTTCTGCAGCTAAAGAAAACAGTTGCAGTCTTTGTGAGCAGGATATCCTGCTGAAGAAGCTCATAAAAGAACTCTGGAAAGTGGTTAACAAGTGAAAGAGAACACTAGCAACACTCCACGGCAACCTTGAAGCACCCAACGAGGGGGCCGCCTTTTAAAAAAAAAACAAAAAAAAACAAGCACCTGCACGCTTTCGAGCATGAGGTCTGGCTCCCGCAGGCCCCGCTGTTTTTTTTTGTTTTTTTGTTTTTTTCCTGCTCCATGATGCCCGCTTGTAGTTTGTCACCTGGCTTGTTTATTTTTCTGCCCATACATTCAGAGCCTCACCTTTGTCCGGGGGCTCATTAACAAGTGAAAAAGCCCAGGAGTTCTGACGGTGGGGGCGGACGAGGCCCGGGCGCCTCGCTTCAAATGGGGCTTGGCCCACGCTTCCTCGTGGGGGGAAAGCTGCCGGCGAGGGGAGCCAACAATGTGTTTTCACTTTTATTACGTGCTTTCCTAAGTCATCCAGCCGGCAATTAAAGTTTGCATTTTTTCACCGAAGAAGAAGAAAAAAAAAAAAAAAAAAAAGAAAGAAAAAGATTTGCAGGTTTTCCAAAAAAACGAAACCCGCTCGACCCGTCTCTGGAGATGCGAGACACCGAGCGGATCGCCGACATTTCAGGCGTGAGCAGAGCTCTAAAATGGAACATGAAAGTTTCCACACCTGGCAACCATACCGCACTCCGCTGCGCGACCTAATAGGCCGACAGGAACAAGGCCGTGCGCGGCTGCCTGGACGTGCACGTATGAACTCACTGACATCAGCAGTGACGGCCGGCGGCTCTTTACCTTGGGCCCCCCCCCACCCCTAAAATTAAAGCCAGAGCGCCTCAGCCGTCCCCCCGGTGGGAGGCTGTGGTGCAGGTAAACTACGATTACTCTCCACAAAGACAAATACCGCTGTTTCAAACTTGTGGGGGTTTTTCTGTCGTTCAGGAAGAGAACACTCAAACTAATATCGGCATCGGGGCCGAGCCGTTATTAATTTTCATTCCATCTCACGTTGCATCCGCGACGCATAAAGGGAGGCAAGATTTATGTCGCGTAGCGCGGCCGTCCTGCAGCCGTCCCCTAGGGGGCGGCAGGAGCTCTGGAGTCATCCGTCTTTATACAAGGAACGAGGCCATCCTCGTTCATCAAGTGACAAGTGCGATCAAAACTACATGTGGGAGTCGTTTAGTTAACAAGATGGAAACGGGGGCCTCCTCTGCATATGTGGGGGGGGAAAGTTAATAAATGAATAAAATATGACGCTGGAAGCTGCAACATTTGAACCCAGCTTGAAATTGAGACGTGTGTGTTTGTCAGTGAGTAAATGTCAGGGCTTTAAATACTTGGACTGCATCAGAGGAGCCACATCCAATGTGTGTTTGCGTCCATTTGTGCGCGCGTGTGTGTGTGTGTATGTGTGCATGCGTGTGTGTTTTGAGGGATTCAAAAGAACCTGATTCACTTCTACTTTATTGATCCAGCATCTGGTACAGTCGAGATGGCCTCCAGAAGCCCAGAGTCTGACCCCCTGAGCACGCAACAGCGGCGAGGACACACCCTCTTTTAACAGGAAAACACCGAGAGCGGGACCTGGGTGGACCCCCCCGCCGAGGCAGATTATCATAAATATAATCAATGACAGCCATTTAATCGTCTCAGAGCAAAGAAGTGTTGTCCCCACACTGTCTGACAGTAGTCTGGCTGTCAGGGGGGTTTTTTTGGGGGTTTTTTCGTGGAAGTGTTCGGCTGTTTTAGCAACAGCTCCTCACTGACCCATCTCACCATCTATCTCTGGCAGATATTTCTTAAACACAGTTTAAGAGCATTTCCAATGTTTACGGCAAACACATCAGCAGAGAACCCATGTAATAAGTCAGGGAGCGGGAAAGCTACTTTGAATTTGCACGTGTCTGTGTATATGAGAGTGTGTGTGCGTGTGTGTGTGTGCGTGCGCGCGCGTTTGCATGCACATTTAATTCCAGTATTTTCCAAAGATACCTGAAATCAATAAAATCAAATGAAAAAAAAAAAAATCCCTTTTGATTTTTAATGTCTTCCAGAGACCTGGAAGATGTGTAATCCTGCCACGTGTAGCACACGCTACACATGGCGAGGGTATCAGACTGATGTGGTGGAAGAGGGAGAGGGAGAGAGAGGGACGGATGAATGGAGGGATCTGCTGAGAGCAGACAGACTGGGAGGTGAAACTGAAAGCAGATGGCAGAGCTGGCACCTGTCGTACACTGAAATCTGTTTGGAGCCGTTTTCCACATGTCTTTTTTTTTTTTTTTTTTAGCCAGTTCTGCGTGTTATGCCAAAAAACGACACTCTCAGGTTTTAACCCTTTGTGACCATGCCTTCCCCGAGCACTTTCGCTCATAATGGGATGCCCCACCCCGACAAATGCCCCCCCCACCACCTCCTACCTCCGCCCCATCCCCGACAAATGCCCCCCCACCACCTCCTACCTCCGCCCCATCCCCTCTCAAATCCTTCCACTCTGTATCACCCTCACTGTGTAAGCAGACAGAGTGTGTGTGTGTGTGTGTGGGGGGGGGTTGCATCCAGTGCGGGAGAGAGCGTCATTAAGACGTTAATCTGCAGGCCCACATGCTGCACGGTGGCCCGCAGGCCCCGCAAGGCACATGGGCAAGCGCGCAGGTCGTTTTTTGTCCTTTCCACCTTTGCGGGGGGGGGCTTCGCAGCCACTCAGTTGACCTTTCACCTTGGCCCTGTCCATCTGTGCTTTAACATTGTGGCATCGGCACGTACAGATCCCTGAAAACCGCAGGTTTGGCCCCACAAAGATGATTGAACTCTGCAGTGTGAGGAAAATCTCTAAATTAAGGACCCCCCCCACACACACACACATGCATATGCACACACACACACACACACACACACACTCTGGGCAGGGTGAACGTGGCACACGTTGGCAGAGGGAGCTGCTCTGTTCCAGGTGGTTGCATATATAAGTTGTGATCAGTTTGAACCCTCTTCACAACAGCCTCACAGACACTTTTACTTATCAGAGCCCATTTTCCACTAATTGCATGTGCTTGAGAATGGTGCCAATGTTGGTTTTTTTTTTTTTTGGTTTTTTTTTTTAGGTAAGTTTGGAAATGTTTGAGAACTCATTGTTTTGCAGGCAGGAATTCAGGAGCACAAAAGCTGCAAAACCAAGCATTTACTGTGATTGGTTCCCTGCAGGGATTTGTGCCTGATTAACTGCCGTGGTCAATATTTCCAGCCGATTTTACAGATAGAATCCACTTCTCAAATCTTAGCAGAAAAAGATGTGTCATGGGGGTACAGTGAGTGAAATTTTCACGAAGAGGGTCGAAACAAGTTTTTGTACCTAGATTGTGATATTTAGATGAGTACATTTAGTCTCTACTGTTACTGTCCAGTATCACTCATCTACCAATTATAAGAAGCATTTATTAATGTATTGGCTCCAATGCTTGTGATCTACAACAACTCTTGTCTGTGTTCTTTGTTTCAATAGATTAAATATAAATGACTCCAAACAAAAGAGCAGATGGATAAACAGTGGCTGGTACAACAGGACAGACAATCCCAGGAATGATTTCAGCATATGGACATTGCTGACCCAGTGGCCAGGATAAATGTTGGCAGATGTTTCTGCAAACCACCACAGATACGTCGGAGCCGTCCGTGCTGCTGGCCGCGCTATGCTGGAGTTAGAAAAGAAAAAGAAAATCAGCCCACCGAAGGTTTGGCTGAACCCGAGCAGGGTGCAGCATTCTTTTGTGGAGCAATCTTAAAAACGTCCCTTTTTCTTATTCCTCTGAATTTTACTTGCATATTTAAATAGAACAGAATAAACATGTTGCATAATCAATGATAAATACACGTTTAAATATTAAAGCCAACCCAAAGTCGTCTTAAAACAATGTGCAACCCAGAACATGGAGGTCACGATGATGTGTTCTGTTATAAAACCAAAACTCAACAGAGATGTTAATGAATGTTTATGATTATCTCTCCAAAGGGACATATACATCATCACATTTAAATACGTTTACTATGTAAAGGTGTGTGTGTGTGTTTGTCTGACAATCTTTCTTGCTCTCAATTATCATAATGAATATTAAAATCCAGCAGAACACGATTTTAAAAAAAGAGTTAAGCATGACATTTCAAAAGAAAATAATTTTGAGGGTTTTGGCAAATTCTCAGACGAGAATTTTTGGAAGTTAAAAAAGTTAAAGCATGAAAAACATGTGCAAAAAAAACAGTACTCAAAGAATAGATGGAAATACTCATTTCAGTAACAAGTTTATTTTTTATCACACTCATTTATTAAATAAATACTAAAGACCAGTGAAAATAAAGCTAAATTAAGCTTTTCTGTAATACTGTGTGTAATGTCGCTGGAACTAGGATCCATTTTACTTGTTTTAGCTCAATCACTGGACATGATTAACAAAGAAAAAAAATAGATTTCTTTCCCTCCTTTGGCTCCTGAACGCGCAAAATTCGAGATCCAGATGATTAAGTCATGAGCTATTGACGGAAACATTCTTAAACGCGTTTCCAAATTGTAATAAAACCGCTTTGCCCCGTTGTTAGGCCTGCAGTTCTCGCCTTTGACCGGTAGAGGACACCAGAGCACCCAGACGTGTCCGCTCCCCGGGCTCACGGTCAGGGCCATCGTTCCACCACCAAGGTCGGAACTCATCCACCTGTCAGATGTTGTTCACGCTGCGCTCCTCGGCTCCCCCCAAAACTTTTACAGACTGAAAAATGCCTCCTTTCCTTCCCTCCTTTCACTTTCCTGGATATTTTTTTTTCTTTCCCTGGGGAACCACAAATTGTGTCCAGATTTTCACACATAGTAACTTAGTGTTTTGGGCTATTTGGAACTGAAACAATTACAAACAAACCCGTATTATACCCCCTTCTCCACTAATGGACCTGAGTAGAGGAGACAAGAAAATAAAGCATTTCAGTTTCCTGCCTTGGGTTATTTTTGAGCACAGGCTCATTTTCTAATCACGCTGGCTGCTCTATAAGCATGCACTGCATGTTTCTCAGTAATTTTCCACCTTCAGTGAAACTCTGCATGCACCACTGCACAAAAATACACTCTGAACCATTCCTGATTTGGTGACCCTTGACATCACAGTGCTTTTAGTGTATGTGGATGGTGTGTGTGTGTGTGTGTGTATGTGTGTGTGGATGGATGGATGGATAGATGGAAAGCTCACGTTTCTGCTCCGTTGCAGTCTGGCGCTGTCCACTGCAAGATTTGAGCTTCTTGCTGGTACTGTCCAGAGGTTGTTGCCATGCAACTCAATGTGGCACATACACACTCACACATGCATACACAAGCTCCAACAATAGTCTGCTTTATGAGGTGCCCACTGATGCCATGGTAACCTCCTCATTCTGGGCAAGATGGGCAGAGTGGTGTGCCAAAAAAATGCCATGGTTTCTTTTTTTCCCCCCTTTTTCAAACCACGTTGCCCAGAAACCTTTTGAAACTTAATAAGTGAAAACCAGTGAGCAGACAAATTACGACAGGAGTGGGCGAGGGAGGGCTGGTGAGCGAGAGTGGGTCAACTTTGGGGTTTTATCGTATCCTGCTTTCTTAACTTAAAGATTACATTGGAAAACCAGGATTTTTACAGAAGCACTGACCTATTAAAAAAAGATGATTTGCATAACAAGCTGCTGTATATGAGGAACTTTTCTTGGTCGAGCGCTGGAACTGCACTGGCTGATCTGTGTGTGCCCTTTGACCCATGGTGTGAGGAGGGAATGTGGTCCAGTTACACAACGCAGCAGAGGTGGAGACGGAGGACGAGGAGAGTCACTGTGTTTAAAGTGAAACAGCTCAGATGGAGAGAAATGGGGGAAGAAAAAGGCAAAATAGAGAAGAAAAAAAGGTGGATTTCTGAAGACTGTGAAGAGTGGAAATGGAAGTGTGAGGTTGAAAAATGGAAAATAAAAATTGCTTTGAATCAGAAGAGCAAAGTAATTGGCCTAAAAACAGAATGAACACATTTTGAATAAATAATTCTAATAAATTATGTAATAATCTAGAAAATCATGGAAGAGTGGAAAATGTGTGTTTCGCTCAACCTCAACAGTTTAATTAATGTAATTTTCAGAAAACTTAGTAAAAAAAATGTAACATTAATTAAAAAAAGACACAGATACATCTGTGTTATGTGCACATGTGAGTGGTTCCTGAGGGTGTGTGAGCATTATTCAAACCCTGCCCATTATACCAGGTCACCCAGGCAGGGTGCCCACTCCCTGCTTTCAAGCTCTACTGAGGCCAGCTGGGATTAGGAGGAGAACAGAATCATGGATGGATGGATGAATGGATGGTTGGACAGATGAAAGGGTGGATGGATGGATGGATGGATGGATGGATAGGCTAAAGGGTGGATGGTTGGATGTATAGATGGATAGGTGAAACCATGGTTAGATGGATGATGGATGACTACGTGAAAGGGTGGATGGATGGATGATGGATGGTTGGATGATGATAGATGGACAAATGGGTGGATGATGGCTGAATGAATGGATGTTTGGATGGATGGATAGATATTTGACTAAATAGATGAATGATAGATGGATGAGTCAGTGAGTGGGTGGATGATGGATAGACGGATGGATGGATCATAGGTGGATGGATGATGGATGGATGTTTGTATGATGGATGGATGAAAGGATGAATGAATGGATGCATGATTGATGGATGATGGATGGTTGGATAATGGATAATGGATGGATGAAAGGGTGGATGGATGGATGAATGGATGGACAGATGCTTGGATGGGGTGATGGATGGATAGGTAGATAAATGACAGATGGATGAAAGGGTGAGTGTTTGCATGGATGGTTATATGATGATTGGTTGGATAATGGGTGGATGGATGGAAGGATGAATGATGAATGGATGATGGTTGTATGATGGATGGAAGGATGTATGGATGATGGATTGTGGATGATGGATGGTTGGATAATGGATGGATGGATGGATGAGGATGATGGATGATAGATAATAGATGGATGAAACAGTGGATTATGATTGGATGATGGATGGATGTTAGATGGTTGGATGGATAGATAAATGTTTGGAGGGATGGTTGGATGTTGCTGGATGGATGGGTGGATAGATAGACGGTTGGTTGGTTGGATGGATGAAGGGATAGATTAAGGTCGGTCTAAATGAATGCGTTTAAATTCTGTTCTGAAGTAGATGTTCCAAGCATGGCTGTTTGAGCAGGTAATCACACTCTTAAGTGGCCCTGTAATTGCCCCCCCCCCCCACACACACACACACACACACGTGGAGCCCCGGGGCAGAGCGCGCCACTCAACGGCAGGATCACCACTTGGGAATACATGCGATGTTAATGGCGCCCTCCTGCACGAACCTGTAATGAAGCCCATACATAAACACGCAGGTCGTCTGGTCCGCAAGCTGGTAGACAGACAGAAAGACAAAGAAACAGAGACAGCGGCATAATGTGCTGGCAGACGGGATGATCAAATGGATTCAGCACATCAGATAAAACGTGTCCGTTCCGTTGGACGTCACTGAGATCTCAAAACAAAAGGCCAAACTCGATTTTTCTCCCAGACGTTTCTTTTTCTTTGCTATAATAAGCAGAACTAAATCAAATCCACAATAATGCCGTCCTCATGTGAAATGACTAACTGTTTATACCACAGAGGAAAATGACTTTCCTTTGTTTTTATTATGTTCATTAGCAACAGATTTCCCTCTCCTTTGCATGCGTAGACAAGCGGCAGGGAAAGGCTGTGTCTGCTGATGTGAGGATTCCTGAAAACTGTTTAGTGGTGGAATTTCTCTACAAAAAAAAGTACATTTTTAATTAGCACAAACCATAAAATTGCTGCAACACACACGGAGAGGGATGCGTCAATCTTATCCATGGCAGTTTGCTCTGGTAGCTATCTTGTGTTAAAATGGGCAATTTCTTTTTTTTTTTTTTTTTCCTTCCTCCCTCTTTTTAAGTGGCAGGACCTCGATGCTCAACTGATCAGTGCAGATTGATTTGGATGGTTACTAAAATGCTCGATCATTCACCAAAACACGAAAACGGCTTCGAATTAATTGGCCCGAGTACCTTAAAAACATTGAAGCGGACTGCAAACGCTGTATTTTCAGCAGCTTCGGATCCAGAAAACACAACAGGAACCTGAGCTGTGAGGGTCTCCCGGTCCTCCACGACACGCCCCTCATTTCATTCATGGAACAAACAGAAGGAATAAACAGGCATTAATCAGCTTTTCAGGACTTCTGGATCTTGAATCAACGCGGTCGAACGTGCTGATTAAACGAGCACATTTCAGCCCACTGTGGTGAGGACATGAAGGAGCCCATCGCGTTCTTCATGAGGAGGTCATATCTTAGTTGAGGAGGTCAGGGCATTTATTTCTCTTAGTCACGTGTTCGCGCCTCTCCGCTGAATATTTCCTCGCAGGCGGCGGTTCTCCACGGGCCGTTCACCCTTCTAGTCATCACAAATCAAACACGTCTACAGCGCCGCGCTTCCTTTCTTCCCGAGGTCTCGTTTCCGTCGGAGATCTTTGGGTTCTTCTCAGGTGAGCTCCCATTTTGAGCGCGTCGGCCCCGCGGACATCTTGGAGTCGGTGAAATGAAGCGATAGGGCTGAACCCTATCAGAGCAGAGAGCAGCTGAATAAAAGGCTTTAAATTCACCTGAACAGCTTTGGCTTTTTTTTTTTTTTTTTTTTTTTTTTATCGTTTTTTTTTCCTCCCTCCTCTCTCTTTCGCTTGTGCGCCGTCCAACGGAGGCTCTGCAGCCGCCTGGCGCGCACATCTGAGCTTGGCCTGGGGCCTTCCTGGATAATGTATATCAGTGCCGAGCACGGCCCCGCGGACGCAGCGCGCTGACCGCCATTGTGCCGCGGGAAGATACGGCGGCCGCGCCGCTCGCTCGTGCACGGGCAGGCACCCGCGCGACCTCCCGCGTTTTTCGGCAGAGCTCCGGCAGCGCCAGCCGGAGCCGTTGGACTGGCACAGCGTGAGGCACAGCTGCTTGGAGAGGGTTCTGTGGCATTTCTGTGCCCCCCCCCCACCCCTGCTTCCAAACACACACACACACACACACCAGAGCATACATACAGTATATACCCACATACACACATCCTCTCCATCACTCACGCCGCGGCAGCATCCCGTTAACAGATAGTCCCTGACTCCGGCCGCAATTCATATATTTAACTATTTCACCACAGGCCTGGGAAGAGGAAGAGGAGGAGGAGGAAGAGGAAGAAGAAGAGGAAGAGGAGGAAGAAGGCAACGTGGAGGCGTCTGGAATGGCGTGGGAACGGCAGAGTGACCCCGGGCGCAGGTGGCAGCTGTGTTATGACCTCTCTGCCCGATCATGGTGGATGGTAGGACGTACGCTCCCTCTCTCCCTCTCTCTCCCTCTCTCTCCCTCTCTCCCTCTCCCTCTCTCTCTCCTCCTCGCTCTCCCTCCTTCATCAGTGTGTCCGTCTCTTGATCCGTCATTGTCTCCCCCTTCCCACCCTCGGCCCCCAGTGTCGCCGGACGTGGCGAGAGGGCGCGATCTCGGGGCTGAGCATGCGTACACGAGGAAAAGCCTCGGCGTTGCCGCTGCCTGGGCCACATCTGTGCACATCTGGATGTCTCCGTACTGTTTTCTGGCGCGGCGCTGTTGTTGTAGAAGTCTATCAGAGACGCTCTGACTGCATCACAACTATGTGGGGCTGGTCCCGCAGGGTGATGGCTTTTAATCACAACCCGTTTTTTTGGTTTTATTGTTGTTGTTATTGCTCTTTTTTTTTTTTTTTTTTTTTTCCCGCCACCGGAGGAAGCGATGGAGGTCGGCAGCGAAATTTCACAACTCCTCTATCGAATTGTTTGGAACCCTGACCGAAAGAGTCTGGAAGCCACGGAGCCAAGGCTCTAGGTCCGTCATCAGACCCCTCCCCACCACCACCACCACCACCACCACCACCATCCTCCCGTGCTCGTTTTGCAGGCCTGTTTTGTTTTTACATTTGACGGCAGCAGTTGGACTCACACACGTCGCCCGGTGGCGGCGGCAGCGGTGGGGGGGGGGGGGGCAGACACCAACGTTCCAACTTCGTCCTGTTTGTGGCGGAGCTGCTCGGTCTCACTGGTGACCTTCTCCGCAGCACAAACATCCCCAGTTGGGATGGAATCAGCAGGCTAATTTATTCCAGATTCCACATATTGACAACATCAATCACTCGGTCTCTCGGTAGTGCTCACGCCCACACCCCCCCCCCTCCTCATCCCCTCAACACCCCCCCCCCCATGTATTTGGCTGGCGGCGTCGATTGCAGAGACGTCTCGAGGCCTGACACAGTTTGTAAACCCGAGGGCTCCTCTCTGCGCCAGCCCGCTGCGCTCGCCGCTATGTAGGGCAAAGCCAGAACCCCCCACCCCGTCCCCCCCCACCCCGTCCCCCCACCCCTCTGCCTTGGGTGGGAGCGATGCTGGGGGAGAAAGGGAGGGGATGAGGAGCTGAAGGGATGTCAGCCAGCACTGGGGCCCCATGCGGGGACGCGTTACGCAAGAGGTGCAGGGCGGGGAGGGGGAAAGTGGGGACGGTCAGAGGGCGCTGCCCCCCCTCCGGGAGTGTGTGTGTGTGTGTGTGTGTGGGGGGGGGGGGCACAGGCCGGGCACATGGCTGGTAAAGGAGCAATGTATCTGTCTGTGGGCACCCTGGCTCGGCCTTGGGGGATTATTCAGCTTTCAAAGCAGACAGATCCTGCATTCCTAAAATCTTTATTTTTCCTTTTTGGATGGCTGAAATTGTTGCAGGACCCTTGACGGGGGGGGGGGCGGGCAGCCCAGCGGGGGTCCTGGGACCAAGATGCGAGGACCCCTTCGTGCAAGCAGGTCGATCTGCCTTGGAGCGACCTCATGCACATAAAGGCAGCGGGTGATCCGCTGCCTTTATGTGTTGAGTGTTGATGATCCGACATCATCATCATCGCCATCATCATCATCATCATCATCAGAGCAGCGGGCTGATTTAGCTCACACCTTACCGCCCGATTTAGTTTGAAGGGAAACCTGATCACGTGACCAGGCATGACCCCGGCTTCCTCTCACGGTTACCTGGCTGGGCTGTTTAGGAGACGTCAAACGCGGATGATATAATGGCTGTGGAGACATCTCCTAGTTTCGGCTCAAAAAGCTTCCAGATGGTCCGAGCTGCACTCACATGTTGCGCTGATGAAGAGTTTTTCCACTCGAGCACATCTTTCATGCGTTAGCGAAGATGCACTGAGTCGGGGGTCAACCGAATGAATATATATATATATTAAAAAAAAAAAGGGGGCGGTGAATTAGGGGCAAATAGGCTCATTAATCTGCTCGGTTGAGGGATGAGTAGACATTAAAGCGATTTATTATATGGATCAGTCATCCTGGGTATCTGTGTGCCACATTGGCGCTCCTCTCCCTCTCCGTCAAAGGTTTTTGTCTTTTCTCCGACTCGGCCCGCTCCCGCCCCCTCGCTGTTCCTTTGGTCCGTCTCCCTCTCCATCACCACAGACAGGCAGTCCCTCCCATCAGCACCCATTGCTCTCCGTCTGGCTCGCTCCCTTCCGTTTCAGCCGCGTGACCCCGCCATCACCCTCTCTTCCTTCTGTCTGGCTGGCTCCCCTTCGCCCAGATACCCCCCCCGCCCCCCCCAATCCACCCAACCACCCCAACCGCTGCCCGATGCCCACGCCATCCACGGTCTCCCTCCACTGACGTCTCTCTCTCTCTGTCACTCTCTTGCTCTCTTCTCTCTCTCTCTCTCTCTCTGTCTCTCTCTTCTCTCTCTCTCTTCTCTCTCTCTTCTCTTTCTCTCTGTCTCTCTCTTCTCTCTCTCTCTTCTCTCTCTCTCTCTGTCTCTCTCTCCCTCCCTCACTCTCCCGCCGCACAGATGCCTGGCTCGCTTTGCAACAGCTGTCTCGCCATGTGCCGCCACCAAGTGTTGCCTCCAATCGCAGGGCAGAGCTGGGGGTTGTGGTGGTGGTGGTGGTGGTGGTGGTGGGGGGGTCGGTATCTTCTGGTGACGGTGGCGGGTAGTTAGGGGGCGGCGGGTGCGGATGGTTATGAATATTCATGTTCCCTTTTTACCAAAGAGAAAATGGCACCACGAAGGGAAAGGCTCCACCCTATGCAAAAAAAAAATGGAGGCAGTGGATGGGAGGGAAGGATGGAAGAAACAGGGATGAGGAAGAGCAGACTGTGTGGCAGGGATCCATGCCCCCCCCCCACAAAATCACCCGACATGTGAAAGCGGGAATCCTGTGAGGGCATGAGAGTGACTGCTGGAAATCGAGGAACGGGGAAGGGAACATTTTGTACTGCAGAAGGGTTTTTTGCTTCCAAAATCAGGATTTTTATTCGGTCGTTAACCCGCAGGTTTCTTTGTGCAGCGCAAACGTACACGGAGCTGTTAAAGAGCAAGCCCCGTGACTATCGCTGAGAGCACTGAGTCAGCTGTTTCTCTCCTTGAGCACCGTTGACGCTGATGTGCATCTTAGGAGGTAGCAGGTACCCAGCTACCGCCCGTGAGGCCGCTCGCCCGGACGTGGGAGCGGATCAGCGATTGATCAGGACGCGCCGAGATAAAGTACTACTTTGTATACTTGTAATAGTATGCAGTATTCTAAATGAAGATAATGTAAACTATATTTATAGTCTACCAGCAGCTTTTACCTCAACCAACAATGGATGAAATGATACCATCATATCTTGAAGTTGAACATCCAGAGTTGAAAAGCATTTTTTGGCTTCATTAATATAATGTAGGGCCCTTATGACATCACCAAAAATGTCTAAGAATGACACATACTATTTACCATAAAACCTCTCGTGTAGTTCTTATGTCCTCGCTGACACCACAGCGGGTCACCGACGGGTCACAGTGTACATCTTTGTTATAAACATGTGTCTGTTGCTCACCTCTTTCTGTCCCTCTGTCCTCTCTTACCTCCCCCGTCCTCCTCTACCTCTCCTCAGGAGGGCCTCTGAGCCCACTGCATGAGGCTGGTCCTGCTCGGGGTTTCTCCCTGTTAAAGGGAGTGTTTCTTCACCCCTGGTTGCTTGTTTGCGGGTCAGGTTCTGGGTTTCTGTCCAGCCCTAGAAACAATTCTGGCTGTAACAAACACATTCTAATAAAGTTGAGTGCGCCTGAATTAGAAATATCTTTATCTATATGGATATATATCTGTGTAAGGACAAGTGGAGTTCCTCTTGTGTGTTTGTCGGCAGTCGCTATGTAGATCTGCTGTTTGGGAGCTGTCTGTGCAAACACGTCGGCCATCGTTCATCTTTATCTACAGATTTCACCCCCCCCTTGGCTCTGGACTGCGTTCACGGGATGCTGGTAGTTACTCATGTAATCGGACCAGGAGGTGGCGCTCCCAGAGGCCTGCTAAAACCGAGCGAAGGCACAAAAGAGACGGATGTGTGAAAAAAGCAACAACAGGAGGTGCGAGAAATGATGCATGGGGTGGTGGGGTGGGGTGGGGGGGGTCGAGCGGATGAATGACGACGAAGTGTGACCACCGAGGGGTCCTGGATGACTGAGTAAAGCGGAGGGACAGGCAGAGGAAGATGGGAGCGAGAAGACGGACCAAAGAAATAAACAGTTGGGGTGGGGGGAGGTGTGTGCGTGTGTGTGTGTGTGTGTGTGGGGGGGGGCGGTTGCAGATCTAAGCGCACACAGGCTCTGGTGCCCCTTCCTCTTACTTTCATGGAGAGCCAGGAAAAGAGATTATAGCGGCCCTGTTTTCTCCTGTGAGGGGGGGGCAGAGGGGCCAGACTCTGCCCACAGACACCCCCCTTCCTCTCCCACCCCCCTCCAAGGATCGCATCGCCGAGCTCCATTCTGTGAGGAGAGGAGCGTGCACACTGGTCATCAGCATGACAGTTAAATGCAATGTGATATCCATTTTACAAAGGAGATGTGTTTTTTGTTTGTTTGTTTGCATGTGTGTGTGTATGTGTGTGTGTGTGCGTGCGCGCGTGTGTGTCTGTGTTATTGTACCTAAATCTGCATTCTTCTATCAAAGTGAGGACATTTTGGTTGGTCCTCACAGCTTCACAGGACTGTTTGAGGGTCAAGACCTGGTTTGAAGGTTGAGGTTAGAACTGAGTCTAGGTTAGGTTAGGGTCAGCTACAAGTACAAGGATGTGTGTGTGTGCGTGTGTGTGCGTGTGCGTGTGTGTGAGTGCGTGTGTGTGTGCGCGTTTGCGTCTGTGTGTGCGTGTGTGTTTGCTTTGAAGGAGGCTGTGGATTTTACGGGTCAACAAAGAGTCATCTTCTTCTTCCTTGTCTGCGTCTCCCTGCTGGGGTCACGGGGAGGCTGCCGGAGGCCGAAGGAGGCTTCTGGAGGCTTCTGGAGGCTGCCTCAGCTTCATATGGGTGAAGGCCCAGAAAGAGTTCCCAGTTCAAACCTTGCCCACGGGTACCTCGGCAGTGCTCTGAAGGTGTGCTGGCAGCTCCCCTACTACCAGCACAACTTCCATCTTTTTTCCACCACGGGGATTGAACAGGGAGCCCTCCACTTTCTGGCCCAATCCCTACAACACAGTCATATCTGCCAAAAAGTTTAGATATAAAGCAAACCTTCAAGGATCCAGAACCTTTATTTCTGGAATTTAAGAGGAGTTAAAAGTACTTCTATTTATTTAAATATGTGTCTTGCATATAGACATCCTATAGGCTGAATGCATATAATTTTACTCAATGTTTACATCCAATATCCACTCTTTTTCTCATTCTTCTACTTATTTTGGTCATTTCCGTCAAGAAAATACATCAATTTTTACTACTGCATAACTTTTTTGCCTAATATTAAAAACAATTTCAGCTAAATGTGATTTAAAGAATTCAGAATTCAGCGACCAGAGCCAGAATTTGGAAGCCAATGAGTTTCGATATTGCAGCATTAAGATTGATGCAAAGTTCGGTGAGAGAAGGGAAGAATCGACGATTCGCGAACGTTGGCGTTGAAGTAAAAGTGCTCGCGCTTGCTTCTGCTGCCATGGCTTGGCGCCGTGACCTTGATGTTAATCCAGAGTTCAGTCCTGGTCCATCACAGCCGATTAACCACCGTTCTCACTCCATCACATACGCAAGCATGCACACACACACACACACACACACACACACATGCACGCATACACACACACATTCGGTTCACTACACAATCATATACTCCAGCCCTCTTTTCTTTCCCACAACATGTGCAAACAAGCACTTAATCAGACCTATAAACCTCCTTGCTGGTTGGAGATAAGCGGCGAGCTGGTAGCCCGGCCCTCCTGAGAGCAGCGCTCCTGTCGCAGTGCCGTGGAGCTGCCTGATAAGGCTGGGGAGCGTGGGATACCCTCGGAGAACCACACACGCGCATGCACGCACACAATGCACACACACACAAACAAACACACGCACACACACACAGAGAATTAGATGCAAGCAGTTCTTCCACCGAGCCAATCAGAGGCTCCCAAAGCCTGAGGCTCCACCAATCGGCCTCCTCCATCAGCTGTTGTTAATCTCAGCGCTTGGCTCCAGGGCGCAGCTGCCGTTTGGGTCTGGTGGCTGGACGGACACTAAGAGAGCGGGCGCGGGCTCCAGTTAAACGGGCCTTTTCGCTGCTTCCCAACAAGATCCATTTACGGAAATTCTCCTGCTCCCCCGATCAGGTCATTAAACGTTTACATTTGAAGACTGCGAAAGAAAGCCCTAATCAGAACGAGCAGCGCCCGCTTACCTTGATGTTCAAAGAGCCAACACAGTTCCTTTAGGTAACTCAGTAGCGTTCCTAATCTGTACCCCGCCTGTATCACGGAGGCCTTCCGGGAACTGTCTATATGCTGTGAAATATGGAAATACTGCGTTACAAAACCCAACCTATGTCTCCAAAGGAGTAGAAAGAAAGATCAAAGCTAGAACTTTTCCCAGCACTTTCTTTGCTAGAGTCAGAAAAACAGAAGCATTCACTTCATCGGGGATCCTGCAAACAAGGGACCAGACTTCCATATGTGACTGGTATTTTCCATAATAAAATCAAATATAATTTTAAAATGCTTCGGTGAAGATATGTTTGTAAATGTGAGTCAACCATCTGGTACGCTCAAATACTTGAATAATAGCTTTTATTTATCTGTGCTGTTGCATTTATATGCATTAAAAAAAAAAGAAACCCAAACCTGCTGGGTGGCTTTTTCTCAGAAATTTCACAAAAGTCAACCTTGAAGGAACGGCTCTCTACTTCTTTAAAGATATCGTTGAACATCGTGACATAGGAAGGCAACCAAGGGTGCAAAACTCTGAAAGTCCAGAATGTTGCCCTTAAAGAAAACTCTCTCTTTTTGTGTGAAAAAGTCAGATTTACTGTGCATTGATGCAAATTCAAACCATGTGTTTTGTGAGTTAAGAAATTTGAAAATCACTGTGAGCCGGGAGCACTTTTTTTTTTTTTCCGACAAGAGCAGGGGAGTTCCAGCCCCGTGTGCTGGTCACTGACAGTCTCAGGCTGGCTGTCATCCATCTGAATCTGCAGGTTTATAGGCTTCATACTGTTACCTGTAAGTGAACTGCAGCATCACGACTTTAATGAGCACAATGATGGATTGAGACCTTCAGAAGTAAAACTCTTTAATCAGCTGAAACAGTTATGATTTCAGTGTTTCTTTCGCCGTTGCTTTCCAAGTTTTTAATCGATCATCAATTGGAAACAGACTCTAACACCTGGGAGTCTTAAGTCAGTGCTTTTGATGCTTGTCTCTGCATTTGCTGTTGTTTTCTTTTGCACATTTAGTTTATTCTAAAGGGCCTGGGTGGTGGATTGTTTATGGCGATCACATCTTTCGAGGCATCGCTCCTATAAGCTCGGCTTTCTCTGCTCATTTCTTCTAACCTCCTGTGGTTAGTTTGCTGCTGCCTGTGTGCGCGCACGTTTGCGTGTGTGTGTGCGCGTGTGTGTGCGTGTGGGCGCGCACCTCAGCACCCTAACCTCGCTTACCGCCGTCGCACCTCCTGCAAGCTGGCGCAGGTCAAACGCGCCCTAATTCAAACCGAAAGATATGAGAGACAGGCCGGTTCCACTGGCCGTGCCAAGGTCAGCATTCCTCCACTGGCCGTTGCCTAGTGGAACTTTTGTTCCACGGTTTGTGTAAACCTCCATTGAGAGACGGTATATATGGGAGGGAGAGAATGAAGGCCAGAGAAAACGAGATTTTGAAAAGAGCAGATACGTCCGCGCAAAAGTCCGGAACCTGTTGGAAAATGTCAGCGCGCAACACATTGCAGCAGTGTGTGGTGGACAGGCTGCTTGTCTGTCAGCGTATCTGGGCCACAACGAACGCATTACAGCTTTTGGAGACGCAATTAGATGCGCTGGCCTAGTTTAGGGTCAGTGATTTGACGCCTTGATCCTCCGTCCGTTATTGCGCCAAATGCTTAAAATCCGAACATGGTTTAGAATCGATCACGATCTCAAATGCACATCCCTTAATGCCCGCCTCAAAACAATAATAATGATGATGATAAAAATAATTTCACTCTTCTTCAAATTATATCAAATCTCCGACATCTCGGCAGTAATCAGTTTAATCTAAGCTATTTTACACACACACGATTAGAGAGTAGATTTATAGGGTCAAACGGCAGGTCAAGTCAAAACTAAAATAGAACATGCTCAGGAAATAATCATTCACATTAATAGTAATAATAATAATAATAATGATATACACGCGTTTTTTTTTAAGGAGCCCCTGTTCAATAACAGCAGCAGTGTGAGATGTGCAGGTTTATCCCTTTAAAAGTCTTCTCAGATCCATCAGTGATGAGACCGACCCCGGCCCAAAAAGACCTGTGGTGCGGAGTGTGAGTGCAGGCCGCGCACCGAGGCCACACAATAGGACAATAATAGTAATAATAATAATGAGCTTCATTCAACAAAATGGAGAAAGGACTGAAATGTGACATATTTTTACATTAATTTCGTTGCGTTAAAATCAATTCGAAGAGTAGATTAAATTAATTCAGGGGGTTTTCGAGTTTTTTTTATTTAATAACTAAAAACTCAATAAGATCTCAATTGGCTGTGGATTGTCGTAAATTATCTCGTGATTTAAAAGCTACTTTTAGCATTTGAAATTATGAATTAATAAAAAAACAATTTATCATATAATTTCGTTTTAGTTAGCATTATAATCACCTGCTACAGTTACTGATGCATTTAAAAGTTTCATTTTGGGATAGATGCTTTTCCATTTGAGTTACCTGAATAAATCTCATACCAAACCGTGTAAATAGCTGTAGACATATTAGATTGGGTCTGAAATAAATACTAAAATATATAATATAAAACTGAAAATCAGGTTGTCAGTTTTCAACTGGATCGTTGAAAGAAAACTATAGAGCATTTATTTGGGTTTTTAAACATATCAACTGCAGGAATTTCAGAATAAGCACTATTTGGAAAAATGAAGCTAGAGAATTAACCCATTTAGAGAGAATAAGATTTAATTATCTCTCTCTCCCTCTCTCTATCTCTCTCTCTGAAATATGCTGCCATCATTACAGTGATGAACCAGCCAACCTTTTTTAAAAAATAATCAAGGTAATTGCCATATTCAGAAGCAAAAAAAAAAGAAAACTGAAAATCACATTAGAAATCATTTGAACTTCAGCCTAAATGTCATTAATATTATATGTTCTGGAACAAAAAGAGCAGGTCTTCATCTTATCACAACTTTCATCTGAATGCGACGAGGCCTGTGGGGAAAACGGGGGGAAAATGTGTTAAATACTGTTTTCTCTTGCAATTCTCATTATCATCTGCTAATCACAACTCACTTCTTTTTTTTTTTTTTTAACTTTACAAGACGCCGTGGTGGGGAATAACCCGGCGGGGCTCTGCTCTGCCTTGTACAATATTTGGATGGCAGCTGATGGATGTGTCTGCTGGCCGGTTGGACCTCACGGCCTTTTCACACATCTTCATCTTAAGGGCTAATTTACCTTCTTCCTGTATATGACACCTTGACAGTATACACATTTGTTGGGGGGGGGTTATCATATGGCCTAACTACCCGGCGCCTCTGCCGAACCTCCGCTCGCACCCGCCCTCTCCGTCGGCCCCGAGTTGCCCCATACACTTTTTTGCCGGTGAGAGCTACTAATCCCCTGCGCCTACGGTTTACTCTGAGCCCGTATTTAATTCCTCTAAACCCCCAGCTGCCGCCCTGGTTACTCACTGAACACGACAGCCTGTGAATCGCTCTGGTTATTAATAATTCACTAGCCGTGCGCTCCGCTTCTCCGGCCGCAGGACACCCGCGCGTCCCCCACTGATGCGTGCGTGAAGCCGCGCTGTGTTTTCCACCCCTGGCGCTTTGCTTTTTTTTTCTTTCTTTTTTTTTTGGCTCCGAGGGAGGGTGATACGCACTTTTCACCTCCCGGTTACCGAGACTGGCATCGACGTCCCGCCTGACGCGCCGCTGCGCGCCGAGTTTGGCCACCACCACCACCGCCACCGCCGCCGCCGCCGCCGCCCCCCCCTTACACGCACACACCGCCACCCCCCCCCACACCCCCCACCCCGATCTCTCCGCAACTTTCTCCGGAAGCCGATGAACAGGTGGCGGGGGAGACGGGACCTCCACGTTTTGAGAGCAGGACGCGCAAAAACACGAACCGGAGCGTCCACGTGGGGAAGCGGCGTCCCCTCCGCAGGACTCGGGGGGCGACAGCTGATCGGCTGAGCGGGACGCGGGAGCGGGATAGCGCTACTTACTGTCGCTGCGCAGCCGGGACCGGCAGCCGGGGCTCACGGCGCTCGCCCTGCGTCCGTGGCGACCCGGTGGACATCGCAAAGCGCCAGGGCGGACCGCGGCGAGGGAGAGAGAGAGAGAGGAAGAGAGAGGCTGAAGAGGCGACAGGGAGACGCGCACAGCAGACGTGCGCACGGATTTCATGGAAATAATTACTGGGAGCGAACTCAGACCACTTGGATTGTACGACTCCGTCCTCCACTGATCTGACTGACGATTATTCACAAACAAAATAAAAATATTTTCCCGGCAGCAGGCCGTGCATTAGGGTTCTTTTGCTTCCGGTACAAGGCCCAGTTGAAGAACTAGAAGAAGCCGAGCAGTTCTGTCTCTCACCCACACACTTTTTTTTTTTTTTTTTTTTTTTTGGAAGACGAACTTTTCTGAGAGTGGAAAATGGGTCTCTGAGAGTGTTGGCACAATTCCCTGCAACCACAATGGTACGTGCTATGTAAACCAATAATTAGCTCATGTGTACAAGCAGTATTCGGACTCAGTGTATGGGACGGAGAAAACAAATATCAGTTACACTGTTGCTGGAACGCAAACCTGTCACCAGTGAGTCTCTCATGTCCTACCTGCCGTGTGTGCTCTTATTCATTCCCTCAGTTAGAGTTTAAGCGTAAATGCGCAGCTTTTTTGAAAAATTCTTTTTATATTGTTTTCTTTTTCTTTCTTTTTTTTTTTTTTTTTTTTTAATAATAATTCCACATTGCTAAAAGGTATTTTTCCAACCAGTTCAGACCCCGCTGCCGTCTCCCGTTTATATCCACATGGAGAGTATGACTCTCTCGCCGCAGCGGTCTCTAATGTTGGCCTATTTATAGCCATATGATAGGCGCTATCGCATGTCATAGAGGCGATGCTGCTCGTCAAGACACGTCATTAAGTGCATCTTAAAGGTTGCGGCGGTGAGTCCAGCTTAAAAGGAAAAGTTGACCAAGGCTTGGAAGTTTGTCGTGGGGAGACGTTGTTAACACTTTCCATAGTTTGTGCGTAATTTTGCGCAGCGCTTTGGGGGCCAGCTCTGCGCAGGTCGTTTACACAGTTGCACAGCAGAGCAAAAGTTTGTATACCTGCTGTGTGAGTTTCACTCATCACCGAGTTCCGTTAGAATGAAACACATCTCACGTGGTTAATATCTATTTTATTTCCATACGTATTCGCCCCCCTTTCGAACCCTTTGCCCAGGACATTTGTTGGAAACTGTTTTCTTGTGTTCCACACAAACACGAGAATGTTCAACAGCAGTCAGTAGAGGTCTATTTTGTGCAGGATTCCTGATATTAAGGCTAGTTTATGCATCCTTGACCCTTGGATATTCTCAGATTTGGCATGAAATGAGTCAAGTCAGGCAGTAGTTATGGGAACCTCCCACATACAACCTTGAAGCTGCTTTAGATACCAGGAAGGGAATCGTATTTGCACATGAATATGAAAGAGTATTAGTATGAATAATTATTTGTTTACCAGCATCCTAGCTGACATGGCAGCTGCCCAAGACGCTCATCAGTAAAAATGATACAGAATTCAGGACAAGCTTCACATGGGATTATCACTACTTGTTATTCTCCTACTTTTAGAAGCAACACACCTCCTCATGTTATCTATTTTATTTCAGGAAAAAAAAAGAGCTATTACAAATTTCTGCCAAGTTTTCTAGTTGCATGTTAGTCAGAGTGCACTGGAGGCATCTGTCAATCAGCGTCAGGGTTCCATTAGCTCCCCCTGAGGCTGATGCTCTCCCTGACACAAATAAACACTTCAAATAATTTCTATCTGTAGCACTAATAGGGTTTTGATTTACTTTCCTGAGAGACCTGTGCCGGAAAGCTAAATAAATATCTTTCATTTCGGTCTAAATCTTATAGCTTCTGCACCTTCCAAGGAGCAGCAAGCGCCTCGCCCTGGACCAGGGTTCTTCAGGCGGGTCTTGCGAGGGCCGCGATCCAGCAGGTCTTCTTTCCTACAAGGCAGACAACTGCTTCAGTCTGGGACGTCTGCCTGGTAGGAAGGAAAACCTGCTGGATCGCGGCCCTCGCAAGACCCGCCTGAAGAGCCCTGGTCTAGATATAAAAGCTGCTCGCTGGTGATCGACGTCTGTGGAGTACAGAAAAACAGTGTTGTGCGTCTGTGTGTGTGTGTGTGTGTGTGTGTGTTCTTGTAAATGAGACATTGAGTAAACTGTGATCCTCATTCTTCTATCTATTGAGGGCATTTTTGGGAAGTGAGGACATTCTGGCTGGTCCATCTTCAAATACATCTTCAAAGGTCTGTTTGAGAGTTAAGACCCAGTTTTAAGGTTGAGGTTAGAATTGGGTCTAGAAGTACAGTGATGTGTGTGTGTGTGTGTGTGTGTGTGGGTGCGTGTGTGTGAGTTTGTGTGTGCGGGTGTGTTCTTCTGAATAGCAAAATCTGCACTCTACTATGAAAGTGAGGACACTTTTGGGAAGCGAGGATGTTTGGCTGGTCCTCACAACTCCAAAGGACTGTTTGAGGGTGAAGATGTGGATTGAGGGTTGAGGTTAGAACTGGGTTTAGGAGGTTAGGTGGAACGGTTAGGGTAAGGGTAAGCTGGCGAATGCATTATGTCTATAAAAGTCCTCACAAAGATAGAAGCACAAGTGTGTGTGTGCATGTGTGTCAGACAGAGAGAGAGAGAGGGAGAGAGAGGGAGAGATCAAACAGTCGTGTGCGATTTCCCACTTGGCTGTTGCTGCCAGTGATGTCATCCTCTCACTGTACACCAAATATCATGCTGTGATATTTGACAATTGCCCAGAAAAATAAATACGGCTTCAAGCAGCCCGTCATATATACTCCCTGTGTGATATTTCATCTTTCGCTGTATAGCTTTCTGGATGGAAATTCTGATGAATGCTGAGACGATGTGCACAGGCCACCAAC
Source organism: Lagocephalus sceleratus (assembly GCA_911728415.1). Taxonomy (NCBI): domain Eukaryota; kingdom Metazoa; phylum Chordata; class Actinopteri; order Tetraodontiformes; family Tetraodontidae; genus Lagocephalus; species Lagocephalus sceleratus. The sequence continues at coordinate 458,927 of CAJVRN010000111.1, read as the reverse complement.
CAATCAGGGACGGTGTTAGAACAATGAAAGAGAAGGAGAGACGATGCCTTCTCTGACATCCTTTTCATGCAAAGTCTGCACCAGGAGGGTTAGCATTCCCCTCGTATAAACCTTCTACGAGCCAGAAAAAGAAAAAAAAAAAAAAACAGCAGAGGTACAAGCCAAAGTTTTGTTAAAGCATGTCATAGAAAGGAAGAGCTACAATTATCACTCTGTTTAAGATTTGAGGATAAACCAGACAATGTCACATTGAAATTATCAAGTGTTGGGCTTAAACAGTCTGGTTGAGAAGTTTATTCCATCGATTCATCTCACTGACAGTTACTAACTCCACTGACTGTCTGCACTCTTAATAAGGGCTCCTGAAGATCCCGCATTCCACCTAATCTCATTTGCTGCTGATAAACTTTGAGTTTTTCCTAGAAGATGGAAATGGAAACATACTTCCTGATAGAACTCGTGATAAAGGATAAAAACGTTCAGAAATACAATAATTACGTGAGCCTGAGATCCCCTGGAAGTTCAGACACGGGCTGAAGTGAAAATGAAACTGCTAGGCTGGCTACAATTGAAATCAATTAGGGGGAGCGGTCACCGAGAGGTTAAGTCAACTGGCATGTTGCTGGTTTGAATCCCCTGCTGGCATCACCACCTGGGGTCTGAGGACTGTAATCCCTGAACACTCGCCTGGAGCTGCTCCTCACAGATGAGTTACAGTAACTTTATATACGTGATAATGAGAGTATCACTAATAAACAGCCACCTTTATTGAAATGAACACACGCAAGGATTTTAGAGCAGATAATCCAATTGTTTATTTGTTAGATGTCAAGGTGAGACGACTGTGGGATTATGGGATGGATGGAGATGCTCTACCTGGGTCAACTGTTAAAAGAAGATCCGGGGTTAAAACAATAATAGAGGACAGTGTTTATCGCCTTCCTCTGCTTGCTTGCTGGTTGTTTACTGGTTGTTTACTGGTTGTTCTATGAAGCCACAACAGAACTTGACCCAATCGCGCGTGTAAATGTTCCAACACGAGTTGAGAAACGGGATAGCTGGCACCGAGCGGGTCGATTCAGATTACCGAAACATATGTCAGGGGTGCAAACCTGATCAAATCCAGTCTAAAAGTTTAGTCTTAACACGCCAAATGGAGCAAAGAGTTTATCAAAACTCTTTTTTTTATCTCCTGAAACTTCAAATGATTTCACAACGGAATAATGCATCAGGAGCCCGAGCGTTGCCTCAACAAGCTCCGACTGATCGCGATCGCACCTCCTAAACCGGATTTCTAACCCCGCCTCCATTACTTTTTCATTTTGCCCGCGTGTTAATGACTTCCAGAAGACACACGCTAACAGCAGCTGTGCGGCTGAGCAATTTAACTCTCCTCAATTGAAGGTGTTAGTATCATCTGCCTTCTGAGTTTAATTTCGGGAAAGAAATCACAACAATACGTGTCTTTTCTCTCGTCACTCTTCTCTTTAGGGCCCTAATGAGGAATTAGAGCCAATAGCATTATTCATTAAACAGAGCTTGCCAGCTATTTATCACTGTAACAATATTAGCATATTTGTATAAAATTTCAACACTTTTTTTTTTTTTCCCCTAGAATTCGTGACCAGGTTTAGCATATTTAATATTCTGGCATCGAACACCTCGTACCAAAATGAATGCTAAACCAGAACCAGTGGCAAGCCCCAGAAACATACTAAAAATCCTTAATAAACACACACGCACGCTCCTCTAATTACCTCCCCCCCTGCTCCCCGTCTCATTCCTCACCTCCTGAGATCCAGGTGTAAAATATCACATTTTCCCAGCATTTCTCCCCGAGGTGGTGCTGGCTTGGACTCATACACGATGTGAAATTTCCGCTTTCATATCCCCTGCATGCACCCCCCCACACACACACACAAACCCCCCCCGCACCCCCCCTCGCCCGTCCCTCCCTGTGTTTGATGTGATTGCCACATCTGCACGGGTTTGTCAGCCTGTTACCAGGTGAAGAATGAGGATACAATTAAAGCTGAATGAGCTTGGTCCCGGTACAGCCCCAAACTTCCCACTTTGTGTTTTGTTTTTTTTGTTTTTTTTAAATCTCTACCTTAACATCGCCTTGTTGCAGCGATTGCTGCTTATGTAGAGGTCAAAGGTCAGCACCATCAGTGTCATATCTTGCTGAGACAACAGCAAAGGCAAAGAAGCAAACTTCACCTTTAATGAAGAGTTTTTGATCTCATTTCGGAGGTCAAAGGTCAGGGTGAGCGTTCAAGAGGGATTTCTGCTACCACAAAACCAGTCAATACCACAGTCGAACGTTCAGTGCATTCAGAAATTCTCTGCAGGTTTTAGTTTCTTTATAGTTCTCTGAATTTTTAGCTTATTTTCTTAAGAAAGGTATCCCAGTTCTGTAGTAAGGGGGAAAATGTAGCAAACCTACAAAAGAAAGCCCCATGAGTAACTCAATTTGTCCATATGTGGCCCCACCCTTTCTATTATATTAAGTCAAAAACAGTAAATTAGAAAATCCCACATTTCCAGCAGCCGGGTTTAATAATGCAACATGAATGTGTGGGGGATTTTTTTCAGGAGCCCAGCCATTTCTGTGGGTGGGCCTGATTAGGATGCTGCAGAAGGAAGGGGAAAGGCTGAAGTCACTCAGCAATGATGAAAATATCCCCTGATTGGAGGAAGATGGAAGCCCAGGTGGTTTCTGTGCTGCTGCTCTGTTTCTGATCAGAAATAGAAGAGAGCTGAGGGAGGGTGGGTCACATGCACGATATATCTAATGCCATGAAATCCAGCCAAAGGCAGCAGTCCCCTATGGACTCCCCCCCCCAATTATCTCCGAGTCGTCGGTAGACAAAATGGAGCTGAGGCGCGGCAACACCTTGTTAGCATTGATTACTTCCTCCAGGAGGAGCGAGGCAGCGATAACAATGGTGACAAGATGTCGTTAGGTAATTATGCGCATTCTCACAAGTGCTGCACTTAAGCGCGTAATAAGAACACGCTGAACATCTGTCTGGGCAAATAAGCCAAAGTTAGTGACGATCTCCAACTCCTAACCCGCGTCTGCGGGGCCCGAACGAACCCGCCGGTGACGCAAATGGGTTACGACAACGGGGATTATTTATTCAACCAGTCGTGGCAGGTGGCCACCTAGGCCAGGGTCTCCAATGTTGAATTATGTAAAACACGGTGACTTGATCTTGAATGTTGCGCTCGCGCGCTCGCACACACACACACAAACGTGCTCACACACACTAAAATAGGTGTTCTTGCAATGGTATGTTGTAACAAAGCTTACTTCAATCTCCAGTGATAAAATCTGACAACCAGTTGAGTGTTGTATTACACGCCGTCACCAGAGTCAACATCCCAGCCATCAGTTGATATCTAACATGTGATGTCTCGTGTTAACTACATCACTCTTAGATCTGGGCCAGCCATATGGATCGGACATATGCTGCATATAGAAAAAAAAAAAACCCCAAAAAACCCCAGTGCACAGATATATTTATAATTGATACCATGCTCCATAAAAGGCAGAGGAACAAGGGAAACTCAGCAGGGAGCTACAGTAGATCAAACGCTGTCCACTTCTGACTCATACGATCCAAATCTATGAACTTGACCCGCCATTCTTTTTTTAAATCGGCTCCTTCGCTTCAGCCCAGCAGAGCCCGGATGTGCCCCCCCGGGGAGGGGTTTTTTATTTTTATTTTTATTTTCTTATCGACTTTAATCAACCGAACGTGTCAAAAATAGGCAATGAGCGCGTCTCGTTTCGCGCCACTCTGTGATTACCAATAGAGTAAAATACATCTTTGCGTCGGCCCGGGCAGTTTAAGAGCTTAACAGAAAAGCCAGGGAACCTGACAAGAGCACCATTTAGTGGGACAAATGGTTTCAAATGGTCTGCCTCCAGCGCTCCCCCCGTATATTAAGGATGACAGGCCAGAGTTTGAACGCCGAGGCCGAACGCCAGTGGTTGTGTTTTCTTAGTCACTTGGAGGACACGACTTCCAACTTTGTTTGAGCAACTGAATGCTTCATGTGGCCCTGGCTAAACTTGAGGCTACGCTAAACAAAACCAATGCTAATCTTATGTTAATCAACCCGCCTGCTGGACCTTTTGCCACAGCGGCAGAGTGAAACGCACGCACGCACGCACACACACACACACACACGGATGCCCTTCCTGTGTTACCGTTTGAAAAAAAAAGGGAAAAAAAAAAGATTGAGAGCTGTAACCTCTCATTCTGAAGGATATGAATAGCCTGTGTCTCCAGCCGCAGCTCAGTTAGCCCAAGTCTGGGACTTATTATAGCGCTTTGTGTTTATGCAAGTGTCTGCACATGTGTTTGTTCAAGTGCAATCCCGTGTCGCTGCGTATGTGCGCATTTGTGTGCATATGTAAATGCTTAAGTAACCTAATGCTGGTCTGAATTCCCCAAAAATGTTTACCTCTCCTGCCAGTTTAAATAGTATAACTTTACATTTTGTTGCTGGCCATGAGCAATGTTTGTTCCTGTTTTTTTGGGGTGCGTGTTTATTTCTGCCTTCAGTATATGGAGATATGAGAACATAAAGTTCTGGAAAACAAGATTATTACGGCTTAACATGCGCCTGCCTTTGCCTGTAGAGTCAAACTTTCTTTTCTAACCTTCTGACTCGCGGAGCCGGGGAGTTATTTTTCATGACGTGCGTGATTTTTAGCCCACATCTAACAGGTTTAGTGGATTTCCCAAATGCTCATTATTGACAAATGGCCTGGTGAACACTGTCTTGTATCAGATCGGAATTAAAAGCCATAGCCACAGGCCCAGCTAACCAGGCAGAGCTCCCATTCCCGACCCGCAGCCTCCGTCTGTGCACCCCCCCCCTTGTCCATGTTGTCTGGCCCAGAAGAGCAGCATTGGATGCTCATTCAGAGCCTCAAGTCTCCGCTGGCATACAAATGACCCGCGCTGAATAGTAACAAACGGCATAAATACTCCAGCCGCTCCCACCGGTTGCTGGGTGGGGGGTGGCGGGGGGGGGGGTGCCGTAGTGTGAGTTTGCACGTGTGCGTCGTACGTGACGAGTGCGCGTGAAAGATTTGCGCTGAATCAGTGCGCGCAGACAGAAAAGTGACCATGCAGGTGAAACAGCAGGGACAGGAAACACTATTGTGTCAGAGCATTGTGTGCAAACTCCACAGCTAAACACTCCACAGCTGCCCCCCCCATTCAAGTGGTTGGTGATTGGCAGGACTGGGCCTCGGCCACAGACACTGTGTGTGTATGTGTGTGTGTTTGTTATTATAGCTTCAGAATAAGTAGGATTGGACTCATCTTGTGTTTAAAAAAAAATCAGTGTTTGCAGTCAGATTTTCTGTGTGTTTTGAAATTACCTGAATGTAAAGATGAATAAATGACTGTTGTGTTATATTTCAGGCAACCGAAAACTTTCTGTTGAACGAGGAACCCTCCAGAGGCCCTGGGATGCCTGAATGCTTTGTAGTATCAGATTCATACAGGGTATGCATCTATTATTATTATTATTATTATTATTGTTATTATTATTAGTAGCATTATTATTATTATTATTGTTTCTTTCATGTGATGGTATTAAATGTGTTATTTGAGTCGTTGGTCATTACGGTGACTGACAGTCTGTTTTCATGCTTTTGGTAATTGCACCACAATCATAATGTCATTCACAGCTCCCTCTACTCAGCTGCAAACCATTACAATCATTATTTCCACACGCACATTTGAGAGCGAGAGAAAAAAAAGGGTGGAGGGGCTTCGCAGCTCATAGCCTCATGGGAACAAAAATGACGATGCGGCGTGCGGAGCAGTGTAAGGAAAAAAAAGAGCTAGAGAAAAGTGAAAGCGGGACTGGAAAGTTTTAGGAAAAGGGCTTTTCCATAGACGAAATGGTGAATAACATAGTAATAAAGGTGAAGACGGGGGATATTAGAATGAGGCTGTTAATGAAGTGGGAGCTCCAGCCGTTTATTCTCCTTTGATACGATGTCAAGACAACAACTCGTGGCTTGTGGTAAAGAAATTACACATCATTAACTGTGTTGGGGGGCACACAGAAGACCACATGGAGATTAGTTGCTGTTAGAGCAGGGCAGCCTGTTAACACAGCAGCATGTTTCCATGCAGGCACATGTCAAATTTTGTGTTGCTTTTAAACAACTTTATAATGGGCCGATGTAAAAAAAAAAAATTGTAAAGTTTCTCCTTTCGTGAACTCTAATTGCTAGGAATGATCCAGTGTCCCACTAAGTGCCTTTCTGACAACTAAAGGCCATTAAGCAGCTCCTTGCTTTGTCTAAATGCCCTCTAAAATACCTTTTACTGGTTAAAATAGAAGGGCCCTTTAGCAGGCAGGTCCAGCATGAGCTCTCCATCTCTCTCCCCCTCTCTCTCCCCTCCTCTCTCACTCTGATTTGTAGTCCAAAGACAGCTTAATTGCTCGTTGCCGATGATCTGACCAGTTGTCAGACGGCGTAGCGTTTCGCTCCACCTCCGTTTCGCATTATGGCATCATCTACGGCGCATTTCCTTTAGGCATTTTGTCATCAAATTCCCACTAGAATTCCTTTCCATTTTCAAAAGTTCTGTCTGTGGTGATGAAAAAATACAATAAAGTGCCCTCTGGAGTGCTCCTTCCTTCCACGGCCCGCCCCTCAACCATCTTTTGCCCACCGTCATATTGTGTCAAATTACTGTCACATATTACAGATGGAAGGTGTGCTGGTAGCACGTACACCTTCAGAGCACCGCTGAAGTACCCTTGATCAAGGCACCCCCATGCTCAGAGGGGCAAACTGGAACTCACCCAGTGATGTACCCTGTCTTTGCCTATATGTAGCTGTAGCTCCAGCACCCTCCCTGTGACCTCCCCAAGACAATATTACTTTTACTGTATTTTACATTTGAAAGTAAAATACCATAACAAAAGAAAGTGAGGTTATTGTTAGTGCTGCTCATTGTTAATTAATTGTATATTATTGTACAAGTGCATCACACGATATATCCTGTATAAAATATTAAACGGGGGTTATTATGTGCAGATATGTTTCTCTCTGAGACGAGAGATGTTTTCCCAGATTCCATTCACTGGCCCTGTCAAGTGGTATCACACGCTGCAGTTTCAGGACATAGCTGAGGTTTTACCCACATCTTCAAAGGTCATCCAGCTCAGCTTCCACTTAAAGCGCACATCCTTCAACAGAGATGAGAGAAAAAAAAGTCAGATGGCTCACTTCTTTCCTACAATACGAACCTAAAAAAAAAGTGTTTCATTTTTTGCTCTTTGACAAATGAGAGGAGTTGTTAGATTTACTAGTCCACTGTGTCTTTTTTTTTTTTTTAACTTCCTGAGCGTTACCCTCTCACAGCCCTGCAGTCACTATAAAAATGAAAGGGAAAATAATGACTGCAATACTCCAAAACCATTCACAAATGGTAACAATAGAGGAAATTGTGAGTGGAAACACTGGAAAACCATTGATTTACTTTGGAGAACAGTAACCGTCCACAAACATGACAAGGGATCAGAGGGAAGTCTTGCGGTCCCTCTGTTTCACCCAATCTCAGCTGGGAATGAACGCTGTTATGCCCATCATGTGTAGCACTGGTCTGTAAACCACATTCCAAATCTGCTCCACCAGCGTGCTTTGCCACAATGAAGTGTGGAGTCAGCACTTTTACTATCTCATAATTGCTGACATCCTTGAACAACCTGTTTAGCAGAGCTCCGTTGAAGTCTTTTACATAGGTTAATAGACACGAGGACAGAGACTCGCGCCAATGTCACAGCTCGATTAGAATTTTTTGATGCAGATTTATAACTGAGCTCGGGGTGAATACATATATCTGAAGCATGTGAAAAAGTGGAGCTGCAGCAGTCCGACCGACCGTAGCATATGGCTCTAGCATGTGTTGGTTAATGAGAGATTTACTCACACAGACCACTAAATGTGTGGCTTATTTGAGGAGCCACAGCAGAGCTCTTTTTGAATGTGTTGCATGCAAGTTAACTCTGCAAAGTAAGTATGTGTGTGTGTGTGTGTGTGTGTGTGTGTGTGTGTGTGTGAACGAGTGCGTGCGTGCGTGCGTGTGTGAGTGTGTGTGTGCGTGCGTGAGTGTGTGTGTGCGTGCGCGAGTGTGTGTGTGTGTACTAGTCCATTCTTCTATCAAAGTGAGGATAGTTTTGGTAATTGAGAATATTCTGACTGGTCCTCAATAGTCTCCAAAGGTCTGTTTGAGGGTCACGACCTGGTTTCAGGGTTGAGGTTAGAATTGGGTTCACATTAGGGCCAGGGTCAGGGTTCAGGGGTTAGTTGGGATGGTTAGGGTAAGAAGCTGAGAAATGCATCGTGTTCATAAAAGTCCTCACAAAGATAGTAAAAGAACAAGTACAAGGATGTATTATGTGTTCTTGTACTTGCTACACACTGAGTAACAAAATACACATTCTACTACCAAAGTGTGGACGTTTTTGCAAAAATGTTTTGGCCGGTCCTTGCACCTTCAGACGTCTGTTTGAGGGTTAAAACGTAGTTTTAAGGTTGAGGTTAGAATTGAGTTTAGGTTTTGAGTAGAGCATTTAATTGTGACGTTATGGGTAAGAAGCAGGGTAATGCATGATGTCTATGAAGGTGCTCACAAAGATAGAAGTACAAGGATGTGTATGTGTGTGTGTGTGCATGTATTGCACACAGTAACCCTTTGCGCTTGTGGTGCATTGAATGACACGACTTCTCTGTGAAATTCAGATGGATCTCTGTAATGCAGCAGTGCACCCATGAGCACCCATGCATTGTTAAAATATAAAGGTGTGAATTAGAACCACCTTCGAAAAGATCTCCGCTCTAAAGGTTTTCATGCGATTTCGTTTAGAACCTCTCCTTGGCCCTAACCTGGAACTGTCTAACTTTGGAGCGGAACTCCCCTCTGAACCCCCCCCTCTGTATTCTGAATGCCTCGACTTGTTTGCTCATGTGTGTTCCCCATTAGTCTTGTATCACTGTAACGGTAAAGAACTCAGGCGCCGTGACCCCGCGGGCTGACAGGAGGCTGCAGCGCTGAGCCGTCGTCCCTCCACAGCGTGTGTCTTGGGCCGGGACCTCTCATTGTTCCCACCGCGCTCGCGTCGGGCACGCACAAGCGGCGGGGCCTCGTGAACGCCCGGGGATTCCCAGCATCAGGGCCCCAGAGCTTCAGACTCCGTGACCTCTGCTTCCACACGTCCCCTGTTGCACTGCAGGGGCCGCTCCAACAGACCCGCTTTTATGACTCCGACACTGTCTGTGCATGTGCGACACACGGTTTTCTGTTTGCTCTCTCTCATTCACACACACGCACCGGTGCGGCATGTTTTGATACCGCTCAGAGGCCGTGCTTATATACGTCTGTCTTCACTGTTTGCTGGTGTTCTACCTAATCGCTGCACTGGCTGTTTGACTTGGACTAGCTTCAGTGACTTTTTTAAACTACAGTTGTGGGCTCCAGACTGGGTCAGATATGGTTCAGTAAATAAATAGTCTTAACTTCACAGGGCTGAGGAGATAATGCGCTGATTCAAATGCCTGCAAATGAATTTAAGTATGTAATCCAGAGCAAACTTTAGCCTTTAATGCACAGGATTTAAGAGCTGAAATCCTCTCATTAGGAGCCACAGCAGAGTAGCCTTGCTGCTTTGTTTATGCATTGTTGCATACATTTATTAACACATTAATGTAAAAAAACATAAATGTTGCCAGTTTATGTACATATTTTTTAAAAAGAACGGTGGAAGATATGATGAAAAGTTAGGCTGTCCGACTAAATGAACTAAATGACACTAATGCACTTTTAAAATGATTTTTCTGGCAAGTAAAAGTGCATTTCTATAGATTCTATATTATATTCTACACTGTGGTCATCTAATCTTTCCATTCAGTTAGTAATGTATTAAGAGAAGAGGATATGGCTGCATGTGGAGGGGGGGAAACCCACTCAATAAATCTCAAGAATGCATTTAAAATAATTATTTGAAGAGGGAAAAGTCTTATGACCTAGTCATCTTTAAAATGCATTTAAGTAAATTTGTTTTCTAAAGTAAGTGGCCAGTGTTTTGAAAATAAATATAGACCTTAAACTGTTTGTCTACTTGCCTGTTGTAATAGATGTTAAACATGATAATTCACGAAGAAACCGGAGCCCCGGGGAAATGATCTTAAATGACAATTACTCTGCATTGTCTCCGAGCTAAAACGGAATTATTCTAATAGACAAACCAAACCCATTTGGTTTACCCTCAGCATATTTCGGGTTAGAGAACGCAGCTAAATGTGGACATTAATATCCAGTGCTCACGGATACAGGCTGCGAGCTCCATACGGAGCGCGGCGCATTCTATAGATAATAAAGAAAAACAACAACAACAACAACAATAATAATAAAAACATGTACAGTTGTCAAATGTCAGCCAACGTTGACACCGACACATCTGTAAAACGCTGCCTTCAGGGGCGATTCGTTGACGAGAAGAGTGCGATAAAAGTGGCGCGGGAGGAGTGGGGAGGGAAGTTTTTTCCCTCAAAGTTTGTGCAAGCTTTCACTTTCTAGGCGGGGTTTACTGTACGCTGCAGCAGCATGGAGTGAGAGAAACGGGACGGCGAGCGAATGCCATGCAGCACTATACCGAGCTTCCATCCAACTTAAATAAGCCCTGCACGCCCGCTTTCTGAAAATGTACTCCCCGTACTGCTTGACACAGGTAAAAGTCTTCTCTTATTCCGCTTGGCCAGCCTCTAGTCAGAACTCTGCGCGCTTTGTGATTATTGCCGTGCGCCTGTCTATTTTTTTTCCTTTTTTTTTTTTTTTTTTAAAAAAAATCCTGCTTATTTGCTGTCTTCCTGCTCTCTGACTCTCAAAGTTTGGCTCCGCTGTGCGTAAAGCCGTCGATCCGAACGCAGCTCCCGCCGCGACAAATAGTTTATTCTTGCGCGTTGCACATGGTGTGTTTTTTTTTTTTCTTTTTTTTTTTTTTTTTTTTGGAGAGAAAATGGCGCTTCTCCTTAAATGTATTTCATGCAAAAAAAGAAAGGGAAGAAGGAGGAGAGCCGTGCAGGAGGAGGGAAATGGAGAGCGCAGGACACATGCGTGCTGCGGGGTGGATGGAAAGTTTAATGTTACTGCGGCTGTGGCGGATTTGTCCGAAGGGTCATGGCTCACAGTTTGTTGGCCGATGAGGGGAGCCGAGAGGTGCGCACACTGCCGCCTGTAGGGCTGCGTTCATGTCTCTCTCTCTCTCTCTCTCTCTTTCTCTCTCTCTTTCTCTCTCTCTGGGTGTGTGCGTGTGTGCAAGTGCAAATTTTCATAGATATTTATTAAAGAATGAGTGCAACAGAGTTATCACGTCGCTCTTTCTCTTTGTCTAAACCGCAGTCTCAATTCTGTTCATTTATTTCTTATACTAAAATAAACACGAATGATCGGGAAAAAAAACCAAAAAAAAACAAACCCCAAACCCTCCAATGTTTCTGGTCAGTCAGGGTCACTTCGGTGATGCGTATTGAGGCAGGCTGGGTAGAGGGAGGTAGCTGCTGCCTCTTTATGGTTTGATGGTGGTGTGTGTAGGGCCTTTTATTACGGTCTTGATTTGCAGTATTTTATTAAGATACACTTGTGTGGAGCAGGGCCCGCAGTGGGCAGGGTGGGGGGGTGGGTGGGTGGGGTGATCCCGGCTGGTCTGTCAGGGACGCACAAGTGTGGCCAGAGAGTTGTGTTGTTGTCCGTTTCTGCAGTTTTCCTCGGAATTCTTAATCTTTTGCAGACTTCAATCCGTGGCCACTAAAATTCAGGTTGTTAATTCCATCCACATTAGATTAGGGGAATTTTTCTGTTGTTGGTCCCCCTCGCCCCCCCCTTTCCTCCCCTTCCTTTCTGATCTCCTCAGTTTGCTGCTGGAGCCTGCCACATGGGCCTTCAGAGATGATGAGTTCATCTAAAATTCTCCCTCCGCAGAAACAGATGAGCCTCAGACACTCGGCTTTGATTTAGCGACATGAACTCCCCCTCATGATTGTTATTTGGCGACAAAGTCTTAAACGGCACTTGCACTGTTCTGCAGAATGCTATCTGTGCACTGTGTCACGGCTGGGCGGCCCCCTACACACACACACACACACGGACACAAACACACACACACACACGGACACACACACACACACACACGGACACACACACTCATCAGACGATGCTGACAGCACCAAGCAACGTCACCTGACCGAGAGGATTGTTGCTTTTCTCCACTCTTGCTGGTGCATCTATGGCGGCTCAGAGAGGTCGCACACTTGCGTGCCGCCGTAGCGCGCCATGAGTGTGCACCTCACGCCAAAGCTGACCGCTTAGCCTTGCGCTGGGTCATGTCATTTACAGGTCGTGCTGTTGTCATCTCACCTTGTTTTCAGTGGCGTGACATTTTAACAGTATTCCTTCCCTCCTCCTCCTCCTCCTCCTCCTCTGTGCCCGCCTGGATGCTGACCCCTGCTCTCACCCTCTAAAGTATTACCCCACACACCTCCTAAACAATGCCTTAGTGGTAAGTCCTGCAAGTCCCTATTTTATTCCACATCAGGTGTGTGTATGTGTGTATGTGTGTATGTGTGTGTGTCTGTCTGTCTGCCTGTCTGTGCGCGCGCGTGTGTGTTGTCATATATTTCATTTTCAGAATGTATATTGTGTGTGTCTTTTTCAGGCCTGAAGAAGGCCTTATGTTTGTGTGTGTCAGTGTGTATGTATGTGTGTAAAATGACAAGACTACAATTTCTAATATCAGTTCTTGTAATGTTTCCTTTTTCTGACAATTAGTGTATTTAATTATTACAATTATAAAGTCAATTTAAATAATTTTATAGATATACATGTATGTAAACAGTAGTTTGAATGCCAGCCATCGAAACATAATTAGAGAATTATAATTCTCTAAGAGAAAAAAAAATCAGATAATCAGAATTCAAATATTATATTTATTTCATTTTAGATATTAAAAAAAGACTCTAAATAAATAAATAAGTAAAGTTCACATTGAATTGGATGCAAGCCATAATTGGCGAGTTGAACCTACAGTTAAATAATAATAAATTATGTTAACGTAGTATATTTGTCTTATCAGTGTTGTGGAGTTTAAATAAACAGAATGTTGAAACATACTTGCCACCAAGCCCTTAAACCACAGAAGGCTCTCCAGTGTAATAATTAATTCCTCATCGATCAATGCTCTGGACTGTGGTCAAGAAATAACAGATTGAATAAAACTTAAATCTCGACACGGTTTCCCAGAAACGTGGAAACATTTCCGAGGCCCTCGTACACGTGCTGGGTGGAAGCAGTGGATCTCTCCGTCACGCTGGCTGAAATCAGAAAATACTGCTCTTATTAACATTCTCCAAGTAGCATTTCATCTCGTCCGGCCCGGCTAATTGACGAATAGGCGGGGCCTCGCAGCTTTAACAATAAATAAGACCGGGAAGAGGAGAAGAGTCCGGCACCCTTCAACCCACCCACATCTGCAACAGTGGTTGGAAAATTGCTGGCCAAAACCGCGGTCTTCCAACCTTTTTTATTTTTTTTTGGTAATAGTTTGCAGCGCTTTGCCGAACTGGTTTCAAACGTGGGGCCAAGAAACCCTCAATGCCATAAAGCACCCCCCCCTCCTCTGTGCGGCTTCAGCAGGAGGTTCCCATTAGCTCCCGTCCGGCGGTGTTTGTCGCGCGCTCCGCGTCTCCCTTGCCTCAACAGGGTTCCTTCGAGGGCCCTTCTTCCCCTTGTCTCAGTCACCCCCGGGGTCGCCGGCCCCAGCGCTTGTGACCGATTGCCTCATCCTCCCCGTCTGAGGCGAGCCTCTTTATCAGCACTAAATGTTGCTCCAAGAGGATCGGTTTTATTTTTCGGAGCGTCGCTGCAGCTCCGTATCAGCAGTGAAAACATCAAAGAGGCGAAGCCTGGCGCGGGCCGGTTTATTTTCTGTGTAGATTTGATTAAGTTCACGCAGTTGCGATCGGGGCTCCAAACATGAACTTGGTGAGGTGCACCCCCCCCCCCACACACACACACACACACACACACACACCCTCCCTCCCCTTTCCCTCCCCACCATCCCGCAGAATGAGTTAGAACAGCTGTTCTGAGGATTAAAACCCGATGGAGCCGCGGTCCGGTTAAACAGAAAATGTCGGATATTGCTCCGCACACGCAAACGCGCCCTCGGATCTTTTAAGGGCCAGGACCTTTGTCAGGTACTCTCCGTGAATTACGGTCGCTCCGTACAAGTTTGGAATGCTCACGGTCCCACATGTGCCGTGGGCCAGTAAAAGCCCGGGGAGTGATCTCATAATGCGTTTGATTGACAGGTGGAGCCATTGTGCTGACCCGAGCGTGCGCACGAGTGGGAAGGCCAGGCTGCTCCCTCCACGTCGTACCGTGGAGGCCCATAACCCCCCCCCCCCCCCGCCACACACACACACACCACCACCTCATGACTGAACACCGGGAGTACGCCAAGAACATCGTGTTCTTTTTTTCGTCGTTATTCAGCGCAACGTAGACATTTCTTTTTTTTTTTTTTTTTTTTACCGCGTCGTCATTTATCTACGGCCAGGTCGAAACCCAGAAGCGGGTCCTGCTAAGACGCTCGGCGCTCTCAGGAGTGATGTATTTTATTGTTCCGGGTTACCTAACAGGTGTAACAGGTGCGACTCCAACGGAACAGCGCGGAGAGCGGGCCCGTGCCGAACACGAATCAGCCTGTTGAAGTTCCTGTGTTATCCTCCTTGTCTCTGTAAGAGACAATAAGCCCCTCCCACTACAAGCAGCAGCTTTGGCCTCCAAGTCGATTCATCGCCCCTCACCTCCATTGCGGACATTATTGGCCAGCTGTATAAGATGGCGTTAAAAACCGGGGAGCAAATGCCGTCACAACACCAACACCAACAATATCCTGGAGTCTGAGCCAGTCTTGGAGGTTGCTTCTTTTCTCAGCTCTTAGTCCGTTTTACTTCATTCAGCGTGAGGGTTGCCGGCTGTTACTCGTCAAACCGGGCAGCGTGGCGCAACACGAGGCGTTCCAGTGAGAAAGCGCTGGTCTGGTAATGTTATTTAATTCTGCCACACCCCAACCCAATCCCAGCTATCGGAACGCTGTGCAGGAGAGGCGGGGGATTTTTTTTTTTTTTTTTTTTTTTTTCCGCGGGCTTCCTCTGGATTTCATCTGAGGTAAACAAAGGTCGAGCCATCATTAGGAATGCAGCCATCTATTTTGGTTCAAATCTGTCATGTGCAATAAAAAGTGGCAATGGGATTGGTTGCAAATCAGGCAGATGTGTCCGCCTTTGAAAGTCGATCGTTGCCGCTGTCCGTATACGCGAGGAGTGGCGGTGCGCTGATTACCTGGCGGGGTTTTTTTTGTTTTTTTTTTGGCGTAGGCAGCTTGGAGTCAGATGTGACTTGCGACAAACCTCTCTGACCGAACTGTATCAATACCCTCAAAAGTTTTCCCCAGACAGGTATGAAACCAACCATCCACCCACCCCCCCCCCTAAAAAAAACAACCCCAAAACAAAACATATTTTGTTCTTTAACAATTTGGTTTAGTGATTATAACAGCGGCTTGTGGTTATTTAAATGTTTCCATGTTTAAATGTCAAGGCAGAAATGGAAAGTTTCAGCTGCAAAGCTAACATCTGGGCCGCGAGTGTGTCTTGCAAGGAGCACAAACCGCTAATGAACATTCGATCCTGATGATGATGATGTACAAATGCCTGGAGGTTTAAACAAACAGCGAAGCTACGCCGTTGAACGTCGAGTCGGTCGTAATCGCATATTTAAACAACCGCGACAGTTTGAAAAGTGGGAATTGTTCTCCAAATGAACTTGACGGAGCCGGTCATGTTGGCCTACCTGTTTTTTTTTGTTTTTTTTTTTTTTAAATTTTATTTGACCCAGGCTGCTGAAATGATTGCGTAAGTTCTTATTTTATTGTCTGCTTTGCTTGAAAAACGGTGGAAGGAAGAGTGTTCGGCCCCCTTCATGACATCAAACTGTTTTTGAAGGAAAAGGTGCTGATCTGTAAGTGAATTCATCTTTGTCCCGCCCTGTCACGGTTCCTCCCATCGTGGCGCTGCACCGGCCGTGCAGGCAAAACACTGAAAAAAAATCAAATCCACCTAGCACCACCACACCTGCTTCCAGGCCCTTCCACCTCGTTACAGGGCAGGCCCGCGAAAGCGGAGCCCGCATCGTCGGCTCGGTGACATAGGGGCGGCGGGGCGCTCGCATGTTAGCGGGAGCAGATTCGCAGAAATTCAGATCTCTCCTTTGGAAGCGGTGAGACAAAGACGAGTTGAGCTGAGCGTGTCTTGGCAGAGACAATATAGACTTCAAATTAAGTAGCATGTAGTTGTGGTTTTTTTTTTTTTTTTTTGTTTTTTGTGTTTTTTTTTTTTGTTGTTGTTTTGTTTTGTTTTTTTTATCTCTCGCTGCATACAGAGAGAGGCAGGACCAACTGCGTCTCATTCAGTATCAGCACAGCTGTCCCAGAGTCCGTGGAGAATGGATTCCTCCTGCCGCTGCCATGGGAGTCTTCAGCCAAGAAGAATGGGAGGAAATCCAGTGTGTGTGCTTGTGCTTTAAGAGGAAGGCGATGAGTGAGAGGACAGGAGTTGTGCGAGCGCGTGCGCGCTTTGCGCGCGCGTCACGTGCGCCTCCTCTGGCCTCGCTTTTCCTTCGTTCATGTCACCTCTGGCGTGGATTTATTCTTTGGCACGGCTCTGGCAACACCAGCGACCCCAGTGTGGTTCTGTGGTCGCTGATATGTTTTCGCTGCTGCCATGGCTACTAAGACACACGCCACGCACACACACACACACACCGCGCACACACACACACAAACACGCTTCCCTCCTGTATATACGTACGGGCCTAAATTACATAATTAGGCTAAAATATTCAGAGCAGCACAAAATAGTTTTTGTGAGATCTGAAGGCGAGGAGAGGGCGGGAAAGCAGAAATAGATCGGTGAATATTTGTGAGCTTTGTCATCGCTTCAGACATCAGCACAGAGTGTTCTCTTGCCTGATTTTGAGTTATAAATCACAATAACTCTTTTTTTTTATTTCACAGCGTGATAGCCAATCTGTTGGGGCATTTGAGGATAAAGTATTTTGGTGTTTGCGCGAAAGAATGTGCCAGAGATGCGGTGAGAAATGTACAGTGTTTGCACATGTGAGAGAGCTTTTCTTTACTCTCCTCCTCCAACTCATGGGTTTCAGTTTGTTTGGAATGTCTACGGGAGTTATTTTTTTCTAAATCTGACTGTTTCCCCTGTTGCTACCTGCTGTGTTTCTTTTTCTTTTCCTTTTTTTCTATCCCAAGCAAGTGCAACCAAGTTGCAATAACTTCTTGGTTGCATATCAAATCTTGACTCGCTCCCACACGTGTCCCATTTGCAGGTAGACGATTGCGCTCTCCTTTTTTTTTTTTCGTTCACGCTGATCGTTATCTTTCACGCGAGGACTGAAAAACACACTCGACTTTTTTTACACTCTTTTTTTGTTCCCTTCCGCGAGCACGTGCGTTGAGGCCATCGCCGATCAATGGAAGAATCTCAGGCACTGACGTTCATCTCGCGGCGTTTAGGGGAAACGCCGCGGCACAGCTGACGAGCAACAAAAACAGGCGAGACGTGTCTGAGTGCGTTTTGTTCCCTTTGCTGAGTAAATCTGAACGAGCGCCAGTGTCAACACGCGGAGCGAGCCGTAACAATAACTCATTCTCTCGCGCGGTTGTTTTTTGACTCACCGCCCCGCGCCTCCCCGATCCCGATTCGAGAACCGCGCGCCGGGCCGCTGGATCAGCTTGGGTCGCAGGTCGATGGGGGACGGAGCGCCGCTGTCGCAGGTCATCGACGGCCCACTCCCATTGACGCCCGACCTCCACTCAGGCCCTGGCTAAATATATGGCAGGCCTCTCGTTAACCCTTAACCCTTTTCGTTAACCCAAACCCTTTTGCCCCCCCCCCTCTTACTCACAAATATGAATAAATAAAGCTGAAATGTGCACTTGCACACCAGAGAACTGGCCCAGACGTGCAGTATCTGCATGCATAGCGCAGATGTGCGAGACAGGGTCCTTCAGAAACGAACCCCCCCCCCCCACCAACACACACACACAGGTTTCCTGCTATTGGGCCTCGCACCTGCAACGCGCGCAATTACAGTAGACACAGGTGCGTTCTTTGGAGCAATGGAGCATATCGCAGCTGCGCCACATGCTCTACCTATGCACAGGCGTGACGACATTCCGTTAACCCCCACCCCAAAATGCGATCCGTCTGCACAAACACGCAGTTTGATGCACCTCCTTATTTGGAAGACGCGTCGACGTCTAGCCGTTATTCTAGTGGAACTTTCTCTGCTGTGGGAGTTGCCTCTGCCGATGACTCAGAGCCGGAGACCCAAGGATTTTCTTGCCAGCAGTTGCTGCTCTAATTATTGTGTGCGGCAATAAAGTCTTGAAATTGATACGCGATCGTTAACCTCGATAAATCTCCCGGTCTATGAGAAATGACGAGCAAAAGACAAAGTGCCCAGTTTAAAAGAAACTATTCAGATGGGTTTTATCACCCCTCTGTCATGGTTTGGCCTCTGATATTGTCTCTCGCCCCCACCTGTGGTCTGCACTCTGACCTGATATTCTCAAAGGTCAATTCACACGTATTCCTCAAAAAGATGTCTATTCCCGTTTGCCTGCAAGTGAAAGATTAAACCAAGAGTGAGGTATTCCGACCCAAAGAGGTGAAATCCAGGGCACCAGTAGATGAATCTAAATATTAAAAATGGCCCCAAGCATCGACCCATAAATTTGCTAAATTGTTAAAGTAATCAAAAGAAATTGAAGTTTTGAAAGTTGGCTGCATACAAAGGAAGACATGAATATTCAATAAGAGTCCTGAAACCGTTGAATTGTGGTGGGAAACATTTGGGTAAGGAAACATTTCTGGAGTCAGACCATTGATGGAGTGATCCATTCATTGTGTTTGCCTTTTTATGGTAATCATCTATATGTAATATCTGCATTTAACAAACAAAACACTATTCTCTTTGGCCTAAGATAGAAGTGGTTTGGTAAAGTAAGCAAGGAACGCATTCAACAGTCGAGCCCCGCCATCTTTTCAGATGTACTGCCACCTGATAAATCCCGGGAAGGCCTTTGTGCAATACGGTTGCCGGGCCACAGTCGATGGTGGGAATGCCGCTGGAGTCCAGGATTGTTCGGCTGTCAGTAGGTGAAGTGACGACACCTGAAGAAGATATGACCTTCATCATATTTCTTAATGCGAGGGGGACGGGGGGGGTGGTTAGAAGGCAAACGATTGCGTCCTTGATTGCGCCTTGCGTTTCCTGAGGCCCTCTTTCAGCGCCACTCCGCATGACCTCATTCGGCAGGGGAGAACTGGCTGCGATGCACAGAGCAGAATCCATGAAATAGCAGATGCCGTCCGGGGTCCAGCAGCGATTTTCGTGCCTGACTTTATGAATGAACCGACCCTCCAGGTCTGCTTTTGTTCTTGCCTGTTCCTGATGGCAAGGCTTGCAGCCTGCAATCAGGCTCAACAGGCATTTATGGGGTTAATGTCAGAGGGAAAATCTTTTCCTGTCTTGGGGGTAGGTGGAGGAACGTTGACGCTTGGAGGCTTATGAACCCGCAAGTCAAACAGCAATGAAAACAGTTGTGACCTGATTTTGAGAGCGGAGGAAAAAGCGGAGTAGACGGGGATAGAGGATTTGAAAATTCAGACAACAATATGCTTCCTCCCCCTTTGGCTTTCTTTCTCTTGACTTAACTTGATTTTCTTTTTTCTCTCTTTCTCTCTCTCTCTCGTATTCCATAATTGTTTTTCCTTGTTACCTTCCCTGCCTGTTTCTTTCTATCTGTCTAATTTGGCCACCCTGTCCAGCAAATAAATAGCTGTCAGGCCCAGGAACAAAGCAATAGATCCTGCTCTTTGGAGCAGGAAGCTGGCAGGGGGCCAAGGTTGGAAAATCTATACTCAGTTGCATAATATAGCATATCTTTACCTCAGATGAACTCTGAGGAGGGCTGGCAGCTGTGAGCAAACGGGGAGGGCGGGCATTTGTGTTATTAACTGACAGTGTTGAAGTGTGTGTGTGTGTGTGTGTAGGTGTTGGGATGAGTGTGTGCTCTGCGCTTCTTGTGACTTGTGGGTTGCTGCATGTCTGGGGCCATTTTATAGTCAGGGAGAGTACAGTAGAGTCAAATAGATCCTTGTTGAAATCCTGCGTAAAGCAGAGTTGAACGAGGCCACGCCGGGTGCTCAGGGTGAGCTCGAAGAGCTCCGCTTTTTTCTTTCCCTTTCCCTTTTTTTTTTTTTTTTTTCCTCTTTGGCCTGGACAATCTGGTAACTGCTATCCCGAATGCAGCTGCACTGCATTGCTGTGCGAGGGAATTCAGATATAAACTTTCTGCTCTGTTTAGGCTCAGAGAAATAGCTGCAGGATTAGTGTGCGTTACATGGAAAGTTGTATATTTGACTGGAAATTTCAGGGCAGGATGAGGATTCTGTATCGGCGCAGGAATATAAAACACAGATGGGCCAGCTTTAGAATGGGAGCCTGTGGAGTGGCAGATCCCCAGCTCCTCTGACACTCGCTAATACCGTTTATAAATGAGCACCGGGGTTAGAGGTTAACCCCGGTTCCTGTTATTGAGATGTCTTGGTGGTCCAGATAGCAATTGAGTATGTTTTACAAGATGATCTCATCAGGTGTTTGTGATTAAATATGTGAAAAGTAATGCGGCCTTATTAGCTCAGGCCATACGCACTGGTGAGATCAGAGTCTGAACCCTGGAATTAATCAAGACCAAAATTAGAGCCAGCGAGATGTTCAAGCCTCGTCAGAAATGAACGGCGAATGGCAAAAAGTTATTAAGTCTTCCTTTTCAACCCCTCTGTGTTTGTTGAAAGTGCGCTGTAATGTCTCCATGTTGGTTGCCATGACTTTGACTTGTAATTTTGAGGTAGTGCAGACTGCGAACTGAAGGCGAAAATCCCCCTAATATCCATGATGTGGAACACCAAAATGTTCACTACCTAAAACCGAATTCACCATGTTTTAAATGAAATAGCATCACGGAAAAATAATAAATTAGCACCATCTCTAAGGAAACAGTTTACCTTCTGATCCAGCAGTACAAATGGTGCTGGAGAAAAACAAGTACCAACACATTTTTAAAGTGCTTGTACCAACTTGGTATTAAGGTTACTTCCCTGCGAATACCACTAGCTACGAGCAATCTCTCGCCAAGCTCTGAACCCAGGTCACCGGGTCTGTAAGGTAGTCTAGTGTGCATATGGTGTTTTTATGCACTAAAAGCACGTCTTTAATAAATCTGCAATAAATGTCACGACTGAGGAGTCCCGTCCCGTTCCTTTGATCAAGCAGCCAAAAGCTGATGAGCAGATACAGTATAACGGATCAAATCCTGACAACTTTGGGATGAGAGGATTAAAAGTGCGGAGTATGTGTGATCACTGAAGCGTGTGCAGGTACTTTTTTTTTTTTATTTTGCACTGTAGTAAGCTGGTTTACGATCCGAATGTTGGCGAGATGTACATCGGGGGGGGGGGGTAGTAAAATTATTGTCTGCCTACTGAATGAGACATAGCTGCATAATGATATCCAAGCGTTTCATCAGGATTTACGCAAATAAATAAAGGAAAACTGACTTTTTTTTTTTTCAAGAACGTCTCATGAAAACGTGCCGTCTCACTGCTTGCTCCTGCAACTGTAAAGTGAAAACACCATATTTCGGGGCCTGGCTTCGCTCGGCTGTTGGCCCTCTGCTGAAAAAAGGGTCAATAAAAAGTACAAATGGGCCCATTACCATCAACTTTACCATCAGTGGCAAGTTTGATTGGAGAAAAGACTCCTGTTGGCATCGGCGAGTCCGACTGTAAGAGTCACACCAGTTCACACATGCAGTTTTATTCTATTCCACGTGTTACTTTTTGTTCCTCTTCTCCCCCTGCGTTGTTTTTCTTTAAGAGAAGTACTTCCAAGCCAGAGTTAGGGCTCATGTGGGGACCACAAATTGACCGTGTATTGCAGCAAGGCTGTGGAGATTTATGGTGAAAGCGAGCCGCGGTGGTGTGCGGGAATGCAGAGGTGTATATTATAGTGCGCCTTGTGTTTTTTTTGAAAATTTGCTTTAATACTCGGAAGAGCCGAAGGCCTCGAGAATGGGGCGACGGAGCAATACAACGGCAGTTTATGGTTTTTATTTTTTTAGACCTAAAGCTTATGGAAAGAAATCCAGCCTAAAGTGGAGAGAAGCGAAATCGGCAGGAATGAAAGAGACCATAGTCATTGTAATTAGGTTGGGGAGCTTTCTGTGTCCCCAAATTTTTTTTTTTTTTTTTTTTTTAGCGGCAAGATTTGTTTTGATTTACTCCCTATCAATCAACAGAGGATGTGTTTAAACGAACTTGAAGTATATTTGAGAAAGTCCCTTTATAGCTGCGGCTTTCTGTGTTCTCCTTTTACTTTCCTTGGAAGCAGACAGTGATTAAAACGGGCGATATAGACATATTGTATTTCCTAGGGGATTGGAAGGAATGCAAATGCATCATAACCATATTATAGTAGTTAGGAGCGGTGCGTAGTGCCAAACCACTGGAAACAGAAGAGGCTCGGCGCAGTTACACGAAAGGCAGTGGAGCTCTGCAGAGGTCCTGCAACTGCAACAACAGGAGAAGTTATCGGACACTGTTGGAGGATATTTGACATTTTAAAGGACACAGATGCACCAACAAAGTCTTTGCTGTGTTAAAAAAGCAGTTTTTTTTCCCCCGTGTGGATGTCCGAGTGCCCACAGAATCCGTTTGGCATTCTTTGTTGTGAGGGAAGCATGTTGCTGGTGGGACTTTGGCCTGCACAATCCCTCCTCTGTTGAAACAATGCGGCAGTTGTCCTCCCTAACCTAATTACTCCCTCCAGGGGGAGAAAGGCAACAGCACCAAATCCCATAGTTAGGAGCTCTGATCTGGGCTCTGCTGTAAGAAAAGGCCTCATTCATTTTCCCTCCCGCCTTCCACTACACTCGCATAAACAATTTCTATTTTTCACCATGACTTGGTTCAGTCTGACAGATGCTAATTAAGCTCTAATATATCCCGATATGTGTCCTGTTATCTATTTTGTTGCCATTGTGAGCATTTTATTATCATTATGTGTACAAGTGTAGTGATGCACTGTGTGTCTGTTACTTCAGCTGCTCATAGGCTCATGTGTTATTATTACCCCTAAATATTCTTTTTAATGTTTGGATTTAAAACCTGAACATTCCCTTCCCTTTGGTTTCCCTTTGGCCTTTCAGACATATAAAGCTGCAGAAATAAATGAGAGACAGGCAAAAACAAGTCAAACTTGCCTCATCTGGTGGGTTAGAAGGAAGTAGGTGCCGCAGATTAATATTCATCAGCTCAAAATGCGTGGAAATTCAACCAACTTTTAATTTGATTTTTAAAGCCAAATGAGTTCATACCAGATTTTTGGAAAGGACCTCCCAAAAATCACATGCTTGTAACACCAGCCAACTGCAAGAATGTTTGAACTTTCGTCTGAGTCACTTATTATTTTCCCGGTCCCTTCGAAAACAGCATTGATAAAGTGTGGTATGGTGGCGGGAAAACCCTAACAGTGACAGCAGAACACAAACCCATCGTCACACAGGCGCTGAATAAAGAAGGGCACACACTGTACACGTGCACACACGAGTTGCACAGCGATCCCTTCGTCACCTGACACACAGCTGCTGTGGGTGTTGTTAGAATTAAGCAGAATAACATGAAACAGGGGTACTAATCATCTTATGCCTGTCAAAAGTCCACAGCAGGGTGCAAATCTAGAATGAACTCATTTTATCCAGCTCGGATGACTCAAAAGCAAAAATCTACAAAGGCAGTGTTGCAAAAGATCCTTGAGTTTAGCTCTTCGCTCCCTCCCATCTTGCAAGTGCTGCAGGATCGTCTATTGGCGATCAATACATTTTATGAAGATTATTGATTTTTACAGAATTAAAGTAGAGAAAGGTTAAAAAAATGTGTTATGCTCTGATTAACCACAGTGAATTTTATAGTCTGATATAAACCACCTACTCTGAGATGGATTTTTTTTAATGTTTAACAACAAAACTAAAGTAAACTAAATTAGGGTTAATAAACCTTTAGTCCAAAGCTGGATTAACTTTATTGTTATTGGTTGCACCAAACCAAACATGGTTATCTCGTCCGTATTAAGCTGAATTATAGAGGAAATATTTCATTTCAGTAGGCCTGCACCCACTTGGATTGCTAACTTTTCAGTCCACCTTAAAAAAAATGCACGATGTCCATTAAGTGTTTGTTTAGAAGACACAATCACCATTGAGTAAACTTTCACCCTGGATACGCTCCAGCTCTTAGAATGTCGAGAAGGAGGCTTGAAATTTAAAATAGTTCAACCGCAGCTTTTAACAGGAAAAGGTGCCCTTTGAGGAATTTAAGTGTGTGTTTTCTGTGTAGTTTTCACCTGAAAACCAAGTCAAGCCGATAAGATAAACTAGTGAATGGATTCATGGTTGCAGCTGTCACTTTACGGCAACTTTATTATTGTAAGCTCAGACAAGGAAGTCCGCAAGTCCACATCGGAAAGGGAAGGGTGTGTGTGTGTGTGTGTGTGTGTGTGTATGTGTGTGTCTGTGTGTGAGTCTGTGTGTGTGTGTGTGTGTGTGTGTGTGTGTGTGTGTGTGTGTGTGTGTGTGAGGTATTTACTGAAAAGAGCACAGGGTGTTAATTCTGTCCCGGCCGGCTTGTTACGGTTTGTTTGTCGGCCCTCTCTCAGGAAACATCGGCCATTGTGTGGAGTCTTGGGTAATAAAGCCTGAAGTTTAGATTTGGACATTGTTGTGGTGCCATGTTGTTGGTCTGGGCTGTTCGGGGTTTAGACGTCTGTGTTTACCAAGAAAGTTAGCTTTGTCCCCTCGGAGACCTCTGCGCTTTCTATCGTGTGGATGAAGTGAGAGCCTCGGTAATATTTGCATTTTTCGGTGGCACTTCTTCAGCCGCATTTGTTTCCACCCTTGGAAGTAGCGGTGCGACGTACCGCACGCCCCGATCTGTCACAGGGCATTCTAGGAAACAGAAGTGTGTCTGTTTGGCTGTGCCGGGTTTGTCTTATTTTGTGGTGGCTTGAATCCATCCAAACCCGGGTGGTTCCCATACAGCCGAGGTGGAACAAAGCTGGGTCATCTTTCAGTCCGCTGTGATAACCACTCATCTTCACCAGTGCATAAAACACACTGATGGGCTTAGCATTCAGCAGATAATGGACATTTCTGTAAGGTTGCCCTAAAGAAATGTAATTCTGTTACATTATACATTTCTTTTTCTAAGGTTTGGAGTTTTTTTCCTATTAATGCTGTTTCTTTCCTTTGTTAATAAATCAATTCATCTCAACAACAATTGTGTGGAAATTGAATGTGAAGCGAAGGTTTGGTTAATTTCAGACCCTTTAACGTTGTTTTGCTCAAAACATCCTTACAACTTAAAAACCTAAAATCAATGCTCTCTGCATTTATTTATTTATTTTTTGCTAATTTTGGTTGGTGCTCTCTCACAGCCTTTGTCTGCGTTTTCATGGATTCAGACAATGAAACGGTGACGTATGGATCCGCATTTTAAGAGTGATGCCCGCAGAAAACTCTCATAAATGGTCAAAGGAATCTGCTTGTGGACATAACTGGAAGATAGCGCTGAAATGGCTGGAATTGTGTTAATGAGACTGCAGTTTCCTTGAGAGACGGGATATTTGCCGTTAATTATCTCCCTTTATTGTTTACTTTATTTTCCCATTATTCAAATATCTGCCCTCCTCTTCATTGTATTTACCCCCGTCTTTTTGCCAGGCTTTATCGGGGCTCCTACAGACATTTATAACCACACCTCTGTCAAATATCCGCCCCTGGATGCAGCTTTTTGGTCGCAGAGGGCACCAAACAAAGCGCGGGCCTTAAAGGGCTGCGCGCACGCGTGGAGCTTTCGGCTTCATTCAAGAATTCAGCACCGCCGATCATCAGGGTTTAATTAATAACTCGTGGTTATGGCATAAGCATGGATACTTGGCTGATTTCAAGGGAGGCATGTAAAGATAAAAAAGAATATATAGTGCACAGACGTGGTGGGAGAGACAGTGGGGGTTGTCAGATAGGGATTGCGGCAAAGCATTTGCATAAAGGGCAGGGCAACATGCCCAATGGTGGAAAAGGTTGGCATCACGCCTTTCAGACTGGCAGAGAGGAAAGACTGGAGCGAGAGAAAGAGGGGGGTGTAGTCCATAGTGCATCCCTTGTTCAGAAAGAGGAGGTCCCTAGCTGTTGGCAGGAGAGCAGGCTAAATCTCTAGTTTGATTGTGTGCTAGATTGCCCCTTTATTTGTCTGATTGCAAAGCGTTCAGCTCTGCATTAGTTGTGGGCTTTACTTTCCTGGAGCCTTCACTCCTCTTTCTAACTGTCTCTGGCCTTTGCCGTTACACATGCGGTACAGCGTTTGTGCTTGGGAGCGATCAGCGTGTCGCCCACAAAGTTTCGGACCTGCGCGGTTTCATCCCGTCTCCACCCTCTGTCCCCAAGCATCCAGGAGAGGTTATAAACCTTCATTCAGCCTGGTGCCGCACTCCGACTGCGGCGAATTTGAGTTTGCACGCCGGCAAGCACACACGCCTGAAGACAACTGCGGACAGGAGGCCCTGTGTGTGTGTGTGTGTGTGTGTGTGTGTGTGTGTGTGTGTGTGTGTGTGTCAGGCTGGCTGTGGTTGTGGTGATGTCATACAGTGGACAGTGAATGGGATGATTATTTGACATCTCTGGCCGCTCGCGGTATTTATAAAACCTGATAAAACCTTATCGGACTTCACGGTCTAAACTTTTATGAATAAAAAGCCAAAAAAATCTATATTTTTAAATATTATGTGTTTACTGTATATAGTTTAGTACCAATTTATCGTACCAATATAAATACAGGGCAGGATTCTGTATTTAGTTTGTTCATTTGAGTCTGTGCTTTGAGACTGAATCATACCATTAGACTTGTATTTAGTACTGAGGATGTTTAATTTAATTCTTAATGTAGTAATATAATTTTATAATGTCCCGCTGACCCTCATGATCCATCATTACCCCAACAAGTCACAATTCATAACCATGATGGCTCCAAAATGTCTACAAGTTAAGAAAATTTGCACCACTGTTATTCTCTTCTTTTATAAATATTATATATTATTAGATTTCTTCCGTTTTGGCCAACTGATTGATTTAGGGTATTCGACACACTGATTTGTGTATGTACCAGTACCATTTTTTTTCCCCCATTTACTTCAGATTTTGGACACAGCAGAGACATAGCAACATAACAGACGCTTTCCACTGAAACCACGCATACTTAAAAGTACAAGACAGACAAGGGGATCCTGTGACACATGCATCATTCTAAATGACATTATTACATTATTGGATGGTACTGCAACAATCAGTTGCCCAGCAACATTTAACTGGCTAACAAGTTGCTTTGAACTACTTTAAATCCAATTATGGTAAGTACTTCATTGGACCTCTTCCTTTAGCTACAAACACAGAAATCCTGGCGCTATTTTTTTTTTTTTTTTTCACAACAGATTCAGAATTATTTTGACTTTACCTCCATAAACATTACATACAACACTAACATCTGATCCCATTCTATTAATACACTTTACTTTGTGATGATGACAAGTTGAGTTTAAATGTTTGATTGTTTGTGTGTTTTACTATGTCAGTATGCACAAAGATAAATATGATTTTGAAAAATGCAAAACACCTTCTCAGTCAGAATCTTGAATTGTGGAATTTCGGCTCATTTTCCCCATGCAGTATTTATATTCACTAACAGCTCATTACCAAATGTTCACGACATTTGCAAGTGACCAGATTTTTTTCTGTTACATTTTGTTATTGTTCGTAAAAAACAAAGTTACGATACTCAGAATTGCTGTTGCTAATTTACTGACTGTAGTAGTACTTTTTGTTGCCATGTGTTAAAAGAAAGATTTGGAGAGGTTGTGGTGTATTAAAAGGATAACAGTATGTTGGAAAAAGAGAAAACAAATTGTCCCTTTTGCAGATGCAGGAGGAGTTTTTCCATCATTTGTCTGCTTACCTCAAACAGGCAGCAAACAACGGCGTTCTGCTTCAGGGTGCAGCTCTTCTCGGGTCTGGAAACACGGCCGTGTTGTTAGAGCTCACTTTCTTCTCCCGGCAGTGTGTGAAAGGCTGTCGTTGGCATTTCACACTCATCCATTTGAAAAGATGAGCAAAGCCCTACAGCTTTATTTGGCGGCAAGTTAACACATGAACCTGACGATCCTTTTCATTTCGGGCCGTGTTGAAATTTCTAATTCCAAGGGATCTTTTCATAAGAGAGGTTATGGTGTAACATCCCTCTGCTCTGAGCCCATTGATGAATCAATGCGCTTGTAATTCTCTGTGATGCATGTCAACCAGACTATGCAGATCAAAGATAAAGCAGTGCGTGGCGAGGGCCAGCGGGCCACGGCCGCTCATCCACTCTTATAACGATGTGATATCTCACTTCTGTGGTGATAGAACATTCCTGATGTAGTCATTAAAAATGGATTGCCTTCCATCAAACCTAAAGAAGGATGCTGGATCAAAGAGAATGAATTTGCTAAATGCATGTCTTTGTTGCAGGCCAGGCTGCACCATGTTTATCCATTATGATGCCTTTGTGTGTATGCGCGCGCGTGTGTGTGTGTGTGTGTGTGTGTAAATTAGCACCCTCTATCAGCCAAATGCTGCCCAAAGCTGGCTGCAGCGTGGAAGTTTGTCTCTTTTCAAAGACATTTTGGCTGCATTATCATTTTGATCTTGGTTGATGAAATTGTCCCTTTTTCCAGACACAATGCCTAATTGTCACATTATAGAAAGATGTCAGCAAAAGACATAACATTTTGGTTCAGTCAGTGTTAGCACGGCTGTTACCGTGTAAACGGCGGAACGATGTTGGCTGGGCATGACAAAAAAAAAAAAAAAAAAAAAAAAAAAAAAACAACACCTGTATTCTAACAATTGCCCAGGCCAGGCTCACACACATCCATCTACACACTGAATCACCAGTGAATCAAATTTAGAAATTATGCACTGTGGAACCCATTGGAGCACTTTAGCCTCTAGCATTTTACCACTAAATAACCCTGAGGTGTGTTTGATATGTCACCTAGCGTGCTTGCCAGATACTGGAATTCACAGTTCACTGTCCTCAAGTAAAAGTACAACTGCTGCTTAACATCAAAACCCAAAACAGTACATAAAAAAAAATATTGAATGTATTTTTTTCAAGGCCTTTTTTTTTTCACAGTGTGACCAGGCCTTGTTTGGGAGACATATGTCGGGGTTTCATTCATCTCTCACCTATCAGATCGGTAATTTAGCTTTCATTCCGAAGGTCCATGGATGGTTGGATCTTGATGTTGTTCCACTGAGGCGGCAGCAGCGAAATGGGAGCTCTGGAGCCAGTGGGTCAGAGTTGGTTTTGCAGTGTGGGACTGGAATCTGGCCTTGCGTGTCTCTTCCTCAGCTGGTCCCCAAGCCCCCCCCCTGCCAAATCCCACCCCCCCACCAACACACACACAGAGCTCACCCCAGGCACGTTAGCACACAGTCGCCACAAATTGCTTGCAGATTTTTCACACATAGTAACGTGCTGGTTTGTAAACTACTGGGAATGCAACTGAAGCGCGTCGCTGATCTCAACAACACATCTTTTACATTACCCGGGCTGCTTTTTACTTGTTTTGTCCTGAGTCATGTGCCCCCTCCTCAGTAGGAAGGACTTATCACAATACACTGTGAAAAAGAAGGGTTTTACTTGAATAAGCCAGAAGTATTTGTTTCTGCAAAACCCTGTTGTTTCCAGGGCTAATGTGAATCCGAAAGGTTCCCGTAAGATTTGCTGTGATCCAAAGGTGCCTTTCTGCACAAAACTAAATTCAGTAGGGTTTTTCAAAACAGTTATAGTGAGCGAAGGCTTTAATATTGATGATTCATCATAAAACAGCTTTTGTGTGTTTGTGAATCAAAAGTTGACCTTGGTAAAGTTGTGGGTTCTAGATGAATATTGTGAAAGACAGAGCGGTTCTTGTTCGTGAGTGGAATTTCTTTGACGTGAGCAATTTTTCGATAAAACCCACATTAAGGGGGTTTTATCTAAACATTTACAGGAACTTCTAGGAGGATTCAGAAGGTTCTACTTTGAAACACAAAGGGTCATCTGGTGAGGACAGGCCCAAATCCTCCTACCCTTTTAGCCCCTTTTTTCTTAAGAAATGTAGTGACAGCCTGCATACTGTAAAAAAATATATTTTGTTATATGTTAACATTGAATTGAGGGGATCCATTATTTGATAGCAAAAAAAAGAAAATCTAATAATTGTTATCCTTAAATGTAATTTAGTTTGATTGCACTATAACGGATGGATAGGATGGACTTCAGCATCCTCCAGCTGCCTCTCTGCTCTGGCTCTCTGTCAGTGGTCTGAACCAGAAAGGTCAGAGGGAGCAGCGCAGGTTTTCATCCAGGGTCAGGGACACTCTGCTGGGCTTGAAAGGACAGAACTGAGCCCCACCAGTCGCAGGGCAACGCTAATGAAAGGCTATGCTGCATGGCGCCCAGGTTATACCGACCATGGTCTAATTGGTCTAATGAGATGCAGCTCGTCCTCAGCCAGGTCAGGTACTGGAGGACAGAGCAGGACAAAGCAGGATGGCGGGGCCTGCAGGGCATTATGGGTCACACTGAGGAAGAGGTTTTATCTTTGCATGGATTTGCTGAGCTTTTCAAAATCTGAGTAACGCTCATTCAAATTAGGGAGTTTTTGACTAAACAAAACACTCAGACATTTATGTATTATAACAAAAAAAACCCCAAAACCTTAAGCTATACCTTTTAACTGTGCCAGAATTTTGATTAGTTGGCTTGAGGTTTCAGAATTTAGATGAGTTCTTGAAAAGTCAGACAAGGTTGGCTGAATAAAAACTAAACACATACTGATTGCTTTTAAATATATCATATTTTCCATCATTTTAAATACATGTATGGGGGAGTTTCTTTCTCTTTTTCTTTTCTTTTTTTTTTTTTTTAAATAACAAGCCCTGCGGTCTCCTATCAAAATTAGGAAGAGCAAGGCCTTTTAATGAGCACCTGCACAAGTCTTTCTCAAATGTGGAAAAAAAAAAAACAGTAAAATGGTGCGTGATATCTGCAAGAGGGTGACTAGATGCAAATTATGAGGTTGTTTTAAATAAATAAGTTAAACTGAACCAGGGGCATATTGTTAATATAATAAAATGAGAAAGAAAGAAAAAGGAGAGTAAACATCTCTCCATTGAAATGGGGGACCTGCAGAGCCTGCTTTTCTGTCCTGACGGAAAGAGTTAATGCGAAGTTGGCAGCCACATCCTCAGTCTCAGTCAGCCGTGAGGAGAATCGGAAAATACGTTCAAATCATTTCTTTTGTCTTAGCGTCTTACATCCAATGCAGAAATACAAAATATGGGCTGAGGAACTACAAATGAAAGATGAAGCTGATATTAAAATTAATCTTGAACAGAACCCCCCAAATATACAGAAATATATAAATTTATATGCTCTAGATTTTATATATGTATATACTTCGTATGTGTATATTCACGTATACAATAAATACGTACATATACACACATTCAAATGCACTAATGGGGCGTTCTTGTCCGCCGTGGTGCGTTCACGTCCGCCGGCCTCAGCCTTGTTTCTGGCTGATATCGGTGAAAGACAAAATGTGTAACTTTTTTTTTAGTGCCAGCTCGTCTTCTCCCCCACTTCATTTCCATGTAATTTCTGGCAGGCTGCATGAACTCTTTTTGAAGTATTCATATATTAAGTGCCCTGCGAGAAGAGAAGAGAGAACGGGGGGGGGGGAGAGAAAATGATGACGCATTTTTAATAGTTTTGGCTGAGTTTTTCGTCTTATTAAACAGAGTTTGGATGATATTTTAAGTGGATTAGCCAGAGAAACATGTCGGTGGAAAATAATCTGTGACTTTAATTGCTTCGCTTTCAGTCTATTAGAGAAAACTCGCGTTGGGACTGTTTGACCTTTTTGTTTGGTTTTGGCTAATGCTGCGACGATTAGCAGAGAATGTTTGGTTGCTAATTATTTGTGACTCGGATTGAAGGTAATGACACCCGAAACTGGAGTTTGTGACAATGTCATAAGGTTGACAGTTAATTGATATGAGCGGAACGGGCTAAAGTTACAATGTTATTTGAATTAGACTCATTTTCTTCTTTAATTGGCACGTAAGATAGAAGAGTTCGAACATCTGCGAACGTAATGTTATTATCATATTGAGCAGGATTCGGACGGAGCCCTGGTGACGCAGGCACAGTCCCGAAGAGGCTGAATATAGGCTGTTTACGGGGGGAAAGCTGCATTTAGTTGTTGTGTAAACAGGTATATAATGTATTGTTTTTTTTCCTCCCTGTGTGTACGTGTGTGATATCACACAAGCCTGCGTCACAACAGCCGGGGTGCATGAGCGCCGTGCTGTACTTTAATTAACCTGGCTGTCTGTGAGACCTAAATGCAGCTCAACTTTGTTTGTTTGTTTGTTTGTTTGTGGGACTCATTATTCAGGCTGGTGACAGCAGTTCGAGCCTTTTTTTTTTTTTTTTTTTTTTTGGTGGGACATTCGGGGCAGGGTTGCCAGGGTCTGATGGTGCTTTGGGCCGTGTGTCCATCTAATTTCAGTGCAGGAGGGTGAGATGTTGATGAACTCGGCTCCATTCAGATATTTTCATCCCCACCAAATGTGCTGTCCTATATTGTTCCTTAGAAATACAGCTTATTACCCTATGCATACAAATGAAATGTCCCCATACCTCAGAATGTGTTTAGCCCTGAACATTTTACTTGTTAATTAGAATTTTGATAAACAATGGTTATTTTTCTTTCAGCATATGTATGTATGAGTTTACAATGAGTCATTATCTATCATTTACCTTTTTCTAAGACTGTGTCTGGATATCAGAATGGCACCGTTTTGTTAGAGAAGTCATTTCAAATGACCAGTTGTCACATTAATTTCAGGGGCTTAACCGAAATATTCAACAATCACATTTATTTTGATCACTTTCTCCTAAATGGCTGATAGGATCAACGCACGGTCCGAGGTGATTATATATATTTTTGCGGTCCGAGCTGATCTCCGCTCTCACGCTTGGTGTTCAGTGATGCAGCAGCTTTTCAGACAGCAGGTGCAGCCTTGTGTGTTCTGTGATGAGGCAACATGGCAGTGCATCGCTGTGCATTTTCACACGGAAAGCTGTGCGGGGGGGTTGGGGGGGGGGGGGTCACTCAAGAACCAGGACCAGGACTTGAGATTTCACAGGACACACTCTTTGCCTCCGAAGGCAGATTCTGTTACGTCCGTCTCCGCCCCCCCCCCACCCCTCCTCAGTTTCTGTAACCATTTCTGTATTCTGCCTGCAAATCGATTTCTGCGTGTGCAGGCTGAGGCTCCTCGGGTTTGTTTCTCCCTCTTTGTTTGCTGTGGTAAAACCCGTGAGCAGCTGCCGCCGGTGGGGTCTAGAGGGATTCTGAAGCTGTGTGTCCCCTCTTTGCCATCCTCTGCCAAGGTGGCATTATGCAAGCAGGGAGGAGGAGGGCGATCGGTTGAGGTGGCGGATGGCAGCCATCGTGAGAGATGGAGGCTGGCTCGAGGGCGATTGGTGCAGGAGACGGCTCACTCCCCTGAACTTTACCTCCGTGTCATAGTGGAACTTGTCGATTTGGCAAAATTGTGCAGCATCGGACAAGGCGGCTAGCTCCCGTACCCTCCCACCTGCTCCCCCTCGCTCACTCTTTCTCTCGCCACTACACCCCTCCCCACCCTCTCCTTTCTCTTTTTTTTTTCTCCTCCCTTTCAGCTCTTGAAGCGAACGCATTGGCTGGGCTACAGGCTTCTCGTTGCCAAATAGGTGGGCCCTACTTGTGTTGGCAGAGGCTCAAGCAATGGTTGGGGAAAGAACGCGGAGAGGACGAGAGACGGAGAGCGAAAAGCAGAAAGGGAAAGAGAGAGAGTTGGAGAGAAAAGGGGAAAAAAGAAGCAGCACTCGGCTTTGCCAGCGGTCGTATGCGCTCGTCCAACATTGATTTGGCTCTTTTTTTTCCTCCCTATTCTGTGCTCTGCTCTCCCTGGCACCCCCATCTGTGTGTGCGTGTGTGTGAGACTTGAGCCGGGCCCAGGGATCAGAACAGACACCACCAATTACACTTGCCAAGGCATTTTTTTTTTTTTTTTTAAGGCATTGATCCTTTTTTATTTTTTAAACATTTTCTTAACTTTATATCATTTTTCAAAAAAATCTTTGTTTTTTCTTAACTGCTGTTCTTTCTGCAGTGAATTCTTAAAATCTTTTTGATTTTAAATATTCCTCTACTTTCTTCAGCAGCATATTCTGTGAATTAGTATATATATATTTTTTTTTTTTCTTTTTTTTTTTTTAATCTGCTAATTCTCTGCACTCTGCCAAACCAGCACTTGCTTTACATTGGGGAGCGCAGGAGGGAAAAAAACTGGTGCAGGAGATTTTTTTTTTTTTTTTTTTCACTTTATACGCTCTGCCAAATTTATGATGAGAGTGCAAAATGGTAACTACCAGGCCGTCTGTCTTCTACTTGTAGTGTGCTTTTCTGTAGTGATTTCTGTCTGCTTTCAGTTTGTTGTGGAAATGTGAGTCTGGTTGGAGCTCCCTTGCATGGTAGCAGAGATAGGAAATGGTATGGCTGATCTTTTAGCAGCACATTTCAACAGCGGTCTTGTGGCGGCAAAGCTTGGCGGTGGTGAGCGACCGGTGTGTGGCAACCCTGGCACAGGAGCGCTGTGGCGAGATCTGGGCTTTGTTGCTCAGAGATATGTAGTGAAGGTATTACGGTACCACAGAATAACAATTTGTTTTCTTCCGCAGCGGAACACGATGGGAGCACAACTTGGCTCAGCTTTTCAGTCGCTTTTGCATTTGAATTTTTATGCATTTGTTGTGATGATGCTTTGAATGTTATTTGTTATTTTATTATTTTCATATTTAGTTTAGTTCTAATAATTGTATGTATTTAAAGTAAATATTTAAATTAGAAACTATTATGTGTTTTTGTGATTTTTATTTTTATTTTAATTTTGCATGAATATAATTTTAGCAGTAATGTCACTTTTACATAATTTCCAATTTCATACCTTTTTTTTTTATTTAAAATAATTTGGAGAGATTTATTTTGAAATGCTGTCTGCTCTTTCAGCCCTCTAACATCATCTTTCTTTTTCTCTCTTCAGGATGAATTTCATCCCTTCATTGAGGCCCTCCTTCCCCATGTCCGTGCCTTCTCATACACTTGGTTCAACCTGCAGGCCCGTAAGCGCAAGTACTTCAAGAAGCACGAAAAGAGGATGAGCAAGGATGAGGAGCGCGCGGTGAAGGACGAGTTGCTGGGGGAGAAGCCAGAGATCAAGCAGAAGTGGGCCTCGCGCCTACTGGCCAAGCTCCGCAAGGACATTCGCCCAGAGTTTCGTGAGGACTTTGTGCTCACCATTACAGGGAAGAAGCCCCCCTGCTGTGTGTTGTCCAATCCTGACCAGAAGGGCAAGATCCGCCGCATTGACTGTCTTCGCCAGGCCGATAAGGTGTGGCGGCTGGACCTGGTGATGGTCATCCTGTTCAAGGGAAGCCCCCTGGAGAGCACAGACGGTGAGCGGCTGGTCAAGTCGCCCCAGTGTTCCAACCATGGCCTGTGTGTCCAGCCGCACCACATCGGAGTGACGGTCAAGGAGCTGGATCTCTACCTGGCCTACTTCGTCCACACACCAGGTATGTGGAAATAACAGAGCTTCGGCTGTAACCACACACACACACACACACACACACACACACACACACACACACACACACACACACACACACACACACACACACACACACACACACACACACACACACACACACACGCATACATCTAAGATTAAAGTCAGCTAACCAGAGCTTATGCCAGTCTTTGATAAAATACAATATCCAAATTATGAAAATGGTCAAATGATGACATTTCTAGGGCCGGTCCACCTAGTGTGAGCTTTAAAACAAAATGTATCTTTTTATTTTTTTCTGAGATTCTGAGAATTTGACAGCCGGGCTTAGAACCTGTATTTGCCCAGAGATATGTTTGTGCTTGTACATTTGTTCAAGTATTTGGGAGCAAATTTGTCTAAATCCAAATATGCATGTATTCCAGTGCCATTGGTAAACAAAAGCATCTGCAAACCTGTTTATCCGTGTGTGCATGCATGTGCATATGTGCAGTCTGTGTGTGAGGCAGATTGTCATGTGGTTCTAATCCGTGTGTATGTTATTGTGAGATTGGTAATATCGTGATGAGTGTGTATGTGCACGCGGTGGTCAGGAGAGTGCAATGACAGCTGGCCCAGTCCCAGATAGTTTAGTGGGCAGGGAGAGTAGGCTTGTCTCTGGTCTCAGCTGTATATACACTCACACACACGTTGGGACTGACACACACGAGTGTTTTTACCAAACACAACTCATTCATGCTTCACGATGCCTGGAGCTTATTCTTTTTTTCAGTGAAGTCTTCAATTTATGGCTTGACATTTGTTTTGCTTTATATATTCAGTGTGAACAAAAATATAGGTGATGAAATGATACAATTTTAGTATTAAGGGAGACACATTGTATGCGGAAATATTTCTATATAAAGCGTTACTTCATTGCTAATTGATTTTAAATATTTTTGAAAGGATTCTTTAATCTTACATTTAATATAATAATATTTTTCAAATGTTAACAACAGAAGTGCATTTTATTAAAAGAAAAACAGTATTTATATTGATGAGGATATGAC
Organism: Lagocephalus sceleratus; assembly: GCA_911728415.1. Taxonomy (NCBI): domain Eukaryota; kingdom Metazoa; phylum Chordata; class Actinopteri; order Tetraodontiformes; family Tetraodontidae; genus Lagocephalus; species Lagocephalus sceleratus. Next base: position 421,815 of record CAJVRN010000111.1, on the reverse strand, counting down.
GAATAGGATTTGGAATATTCTGGTTATAAAAGCTTCAATTCCATTGAAATTACTGTGTTCCTCTTGGTCTAATATTTTTCCCTATTTACACACACACTCACACACACACACACACACACACACACACACACACACACACACACACACACACACACACACTTGGTGTTTTGTTTCAGATATTAGCTTTCAGATTTGTACTCAAACCTTTAGCACTTTATTGACATCAGGAACTGAGCATGAGCTCAAACTTATCCCAGTTCCCTTTATTCACCAGTCATGCATTTGCAGGTAAATCTGTGTCTGAAATATAAACAAGTATACTCACACATCCTGCATTTTGCATTGCTCTGGTTCTTCTACTATTGACGGAACCGTCATTACAGGATCTTAATTCTTCTCCTTGGCAGGGAAGAGCTGCGTTCCTCTCTGGAACAGCTTCTCTCACCAGGCTCCTTTCAGCTCAGTGTGTAACTCTGCTTGAGTTCATGGGGCCTCCTGAGCACCTCTTCCTGTTCCACAATGCGCCATGGCAAACTGCAGCTCAGATTAGCTCCCAGCACAGCCTGGTGGTCCTCGCCATAAAATCTCTGTCACTATGTGCCGAAATACAGCCGCCCTAAATTGATTGCGTTTTGTTTTTGTGCATATTTTTTAAAATTTAAAAATGTCTTTTTCTACATGTATATACTTCGGACATTTTCTATGTACTGTATGTATGTAAAAGGCAACGCAGTATCTTTAGGGTTTTAAAATGAACAGACTGATACATAAAGAGGAGTTTAAAGATTTTTATGGGGCCAGCTCAGTCTAAAATCTGCAGTATTCCTCGGCTGCTTGCACACAGCACTTTGCACGTACACGGACGGAACAGAAGAAGCGTTAGAAACCAAACAAACAAAAAAGTCAGTTTGTGCTGGCTCGGATTCCTGTGTTTTCCCAGAGGCTGGGCTGGGGGGGTTAAGTAGAGTTTATGGAGGACAGACAGACAGTGGCTTCATTCTAACCTTTGCAGTGGCAGTGTTACAGTTTATTCTTAGCTCCCGATTCTAGGGTGTCTGTCTTGCGGAAGCTATCAGTTGCCAGGCGTGATGATTGGAGGGCAGCCGTACTCTTCGTCCGTATGATGTCACTGTCACCAGCTGCAAGGCGAAGGAAGGAGGGGGTCCATCATATGAAACGGCGTGATTGACAGAAGAGTAGACACAAACCCCTCCTCGGTTTCTGCTTTTCTACCGTACAGAATGTGTCTCTGCTTTTGTCCAATTATAGTCTTAGGTCCGTCCAGGCGGGGCATTGGGACCTGGGACAGATCACAGCCGGCATACGCTGTTCTGCTTCTCATCCCCAGCTGCAGCATGCTACCAAAAAGAGCTTCTTCACGAACCTTTTAAGAAATATCACTATGCACACGGCAAAGAACTGGGTATCACTTGAACTGACCCCACTAAAAAGTTCTTAGTCGTCCGATAATGCTAACATCAATGGTATATTTGTGGGAGATAGAGCAGAAAATCCTCTCTTTGTTTCAACTCTTAGTTTCTCTCAAATCGCTGCCTCGCTGTGTTAGGGGAGATCCTCATCCTGTCCTCGTATATCGTTTTTATTACCTACATGTTGCTGGCACTTTTTGGAGCCGCTTAATAATTTTCAGTGATTGAAAAGATTTTTGTGGCTGTGTGCTGCTCTGGAGATGTTCATTTACTCATCAGATTGTCTGGAGCAGAGAATGTCTTTTTAATAGAAAGGAACAAAGAACAAACTCAACAGGCAGCCAGACTGAGAGACTTAATGCCTGCATGCCATGCTAATCCATCAAGCACATCTTATCTACTTTACCCAATATCCTGAGCTTCAAAAGGAGGTAAAGTTATCAGATTGAGTTATATAATGTGTGAGTAACTAAATAAGACTGTGTAATGTTCCTTTTTTTAACACAAATATTTATCTAGTGAATGTGTTTATAAGGCAGTCAGGATTTGTTGTAGTGCTACAGAAGGAAAATCAAAATGATTAAATTATGAAAAAGGAAATTCCAGCTCAGTCTCTGGCACTGTGGGCCGCAGTGCTGGCACTGGTAGGTAACCCAGGCCGACACAGAAACAAGAGTGGTGCTGCCGAGGGAGTTCCATTCATGTGGTGTGAAAAATCACTGCTGCTCCGACACTCGCAGCGGAAACTTCCCCTATGTTTCCTTGTCAATTGGAATAATGTGGCCAATAAAGTTTGAGGTCTGGTGAACTGTTCTCGGGGTGGAACATTGTCAGTGACACGCCAGTGTTTTTAATAGGCGCCGAGGCAAAGGGGCCTCGTACAGTCCTGCGCTGGAACATTTTCAGAGCCCGCTGCTTTTTTTGGGGGGGGGGGGTGATTTCGCTTCGTGTGTATCGCAGAACGATGACGAGCAGAAAAGGAGTGTGTGTAGAATGTGAGGAATTGTTGGTAAATAGATTATTCCAGTGCGATCGGCCCTCCAGATAAATCTGTGTAAAGACCTGGAACATTCCGCTCTCTGACCACCTTCCACAGATCTCTCGCTACCTTCCAACGCTCTATAGGCCCGAGCAGCTCCCTGGGCTTGGTAGCAGGCCAACCTGCTTCATATTCACTGTAATTATCCAGTTTAGTGAATAATGCTGGAAAAATACACAAAAGGCTGAGTATATGATTGAATTAAGTCTAATTTGGAAACAAAGGTCAGGTCCTAGCTTTGCAAATAGAAAAATGCCTTGTACCAGAAAGTGCCTATTGCAGGCAACAAGGATTTGCTTTATTTCCTAATTTCACTGTACAGTGATTTTTAATTATTTGTTTAATTAAAGCTAATAAATTAATGCTGTGCTATCTCTTTTCTTAATTTAGCAGTTCAGCTCTTTTATTAATTTTTGCTGTAGCCACAGTCAAAAAACATAAATGTATTTATTAAAAAAAAAACCCTAGCTAAATCTATGAAATCAAACATGCTATACAAAAAATGATAAACACATCTAAAATGTAGCACATGTTCCATTCCTGTTTTTGTAGAAATGATCATAGCTTCATTTCATTGCATGCAAATACGTACAACCGACTCTTCAGCTCTACACAGGAGCCAGGTCAAAAATCTCTCACTCCCTTTCAAAACATACGCATCTCAGCTCTGTGCCTGTTTGAACCATAGAGGAGAGGTGAAGACAGCAGAGCAGCCAGGAGAGGAAGAGGAGTCATTCTTCTGAACGGCCTTCTTCCAGCTCCATTCTGATCGCTTTGCCTCTTCCTTTCCTCTCCTGGTCCAGTGGAGCACAGCACACCATCTTGTAATCAGGCCAGCTCTATCCACCCAGAAATCAGGATAGGAGCACCACGCCGTGACTAAACACAGGTCCTGCCTGTCGCTGCGTGGATTTTTGTTTTGATTCAAATTCATCGCAACATTAAAAAAAAAAAAAAAAAAATAGCAGTTGTGTGGAAACAAAAGCTTCTCACGTAAAAGAAGGAAATCCTTGAAATCTGCCCAAAATCATGAATGAATAAATGTCTCTCAATTCTTTATATATCCTCTCATTTAACTGTTATAAATGTCATTCCTGGCTGTTAAGAAGATTCTGAATGCTGATATAAAGTAAAAAGAGGAGCGAAGAATAAAGATGATGCAAAATGCCACACTGAAAACAAAGAGAGAGGGAGGGCAGATATTCAGGCTAGTGGGCTTGGTTGGCAGAATTTGGCACCCAGAGCTACAGCTCTGTTTAGAAGGTGCCAGCTTTTCAAAATGACATAGTCTCTGCCAACTTGTCTTCTTCTGATCCTTTTCTTTCTCTCATTATTTACATTTCCCCCTATTTCCTTATTTTTTTTTTCACTTAACTCATTTTCCCCGCTGCTTCTGTGGTTGCTTTTTCTTTGTGCATTAAATATGTAAACATATTGGTCTCATCTTGCAATGATATTTAAATTATGCATAAATCAGCTAAATAAAATGTAAATCTTTTGACCTTATATCACACTGTTTTTCACCAGTTTAAGGTGTGATGGTGCTTGTTGAGACACACACAACAAAATGGAGGATTACAAACTGCTCCTCTCTAAACGGAGAGAGAAATACTTACACACACATGGGCACACACATAATATAATATAATATAATATAATATAATATAATATATAAAAAGCACCTGATTTTCTGAGTGGTGCCTTGAGTGATTGCAGAGCGCGTTAATCGCGGGATGTGGGGGTGGACGGGATTACTCAATAATGATCATAAAATTAGAGCCATTATTGAGGAAGAGTAAACAGGCCTCTCTATGTGTGAAAGGCCTCTATTCAGCCAGGACCTGGAGCAGGACTCCTTTCTTCCTTTCATGGATCCACCCATGGCCTCAAGAGCCCCGCTTTTGTTCCCTGAAATAACAGAGTGAATATATGGGGGCTGCGGAGGTGGGGGGTCCTGTTCCCAGTGCTCAGCGTGGAATGGAAGAAATCGACTCTAAGTTACGCTCCATCCTTTTGATTATTGTTATTTATCGCTTTATGTGTGACAAGTTTAGCTTTTTTTCTTTTTTTTTTTGAGGTGGTAGGAGTGGTGGTGGTCGGGGGGGGGGGGGCATATCAGAATAAACAATTGAGTTTTCGAGCCTCTGTACAGTTTGAGTACACTCTCAGTTGACGATCCCAAACTTACATATGTGTTTGTGCGTATATATATATATATGATATTTTTGTGTAAATGTTTTCCTTTTAATATAAAATGGCATTGGGGTTTGATGAATTAAAGAAAAGATGTATATTTCTTACTTTGTTTTCTCTGTCCTGGGTAGGAAACAGTTAAGTCTCTTCCTCCAGTCAGTGACACTGGATTATTGTCCAGACAGGCTGATGAGTAGTTTCCACATGCTTTTTTCCTTTGATCAGTGCACCTTTCCTGGATTATATCCAAGAAGTGTCAGCTTTTTGGCACGATGAGGGGCCATATAGTACAGATGATGGCCCGCGGTGTGGACAACGGTAGCGAAGAGCTCTGCCAGAGGAAGCAATTCAGATCATTTTCACTTCATAGAGGGTATCCTCCACACATATGCAAATTAAGAATGGGGATACCTACTGTACACGGAGCTCTATTTAGTTTCAAAATAAAGCAACATCTCAGGTAGCTGCTTTACATTAACAGGTTTCACAGTAAGAGTAGGACATTAGCTTCAATGATTAAAGTTATATTCTATTGAGGAAAGAAGGATATTAGATATTTTTGGCAGTATGATATACTATTGCTGGATATACATATATTTTGACATTGGATGACTGACAACCAGGGGAGACATATAAAAATGTAAAACAGTAATTTAAGAGCAGATTTTCCTTTACTGTCATTCACACTTTTTAAAAATTTTTTTTATTAGTTTGACCCCCAACCCAGTCCACACAGTCTACACATGAGTTTTGTTAACTGCGTTTTGGAGATGACAACCTGTATTATGCTAATCTAAAAAAAAATTGTACTAATTTAAAAGTTATGAAAGGCTAAAGGGAAACAAAAGAGAATGGTTTTATTCTATCAATATTAGCCAGGACCCCATAAATAATTGATTGATTATTGGAAGACCGTGTCAGTAAAGGTATGTAGAAGTAGTTACAAAAGTAACCTGCTCATTTTAAACTGTCTCTGGGAAAAGGAAAATCAGGGTTATGTGAAACAATAAAGAAAGGAAGTGACAGCCAAGAAGAATCAGATGGGCAAACTGAGTCACATAGGTAGGCTAATTAAACTGCCGTGCTCCCGAAAGCTGGCCTCAGACTACAAGAGTTTTTAAAATCCAGATTTTGAAATCAGGTTGCATCACACACAAGAGGCAACTTCAAAGATCATCTTTTCTTTAATCTCAATCGTTTCTGAATGCCAAGGTTGGGAAGTAATGGTGCATCACAGACTACAGGATATTAATAAGATTACTGTGCCAGAGAAAGTGAAGCATTGATTCATGTGATTTCATGGGGAAGTGAGGACAAGGAATAGGTTTACAACAACCCTATGAAAGTCAAACTAAAATGCCTTCGGAATGAGTCCCTGAGGGAATGCTGCATGCCCATGGGAACAGGTGACCTGTCCAGGGTCTATTCTTGCCCAGTGACTGCTGAGATAGGCTCCTACACCCCCATGACCCTCATTAGGAATGCTGGTTGGTTAAGAAATTTAGGTTTGGTTAGAAATGAAGAACATAAAGATGACAATGTTTTTGAAATGTACAAGACTTCAGATTTAGTTGAAACATTCCTTATCGTATTCCAGATTTCTTTGTACCTGAGAATGATTTAGCATTGCCTAGTAACAGACTAATCACAGACATTTCATATTAGTGTAGCTGAACATTACCTTGAGTCTGTGGGGAATCAAACATCTAGGCTTAAGCATAAACATGCATCCACCCCCGCTTTTTTTACAACCCAAAGTGTGTTTCCTCTTAAAAGACAAAGGTCCCTTCCCTAGCGGCTCGCTCAAAGTCTGTAATGTATTTTTGAGTAGCTATGCGTCCATGCATATGCTTATTAATGCCATTGAAGCATTGCTGCCACTGAGCACATGAGCATCCTCTCTGGACACACAGAGCACCTGAACCCCCATTACACCTGATGCCTGATGGACTGTGCTCACATTTGCAAGGAAACCTCAACCACAATATAGTGAAATGACCTGTGGTAGGCCTGGGAGAGAGGGGGAACCTGGCTCCAACTGGGTTTACCCCACTGGTTTTTGACTGGGTGCAATCTATCATTGCAAAACTGTTGAAGTTAAAAATTATTGTGAATATAAAAAAGTTCTGCATTTCATTAAACGACTTGATTCTTATTTGAGCTGCCAGCAATTTAAGGCTGTGTTCTGCACTTTCACATACAAGTATGGATTGTTATTCATTTATTTGGCCCTCTGCAGTACCAAATGGTCTGGACTGTTATTGGACTTTAGTGTGGCAACACTTGGTTGTTGTAGCATTAGATGTAGACCACCCTGGTTTTGGTCTCCACTTGAGTTTCCATTGTGCTTCTGGCTCAGTCTGTGGTGTTTCTGCAGCAATCCAAACATACAGGGCAGTTCTTGGAGATTGAATATAAAGCAGGGAGAACAGCGAGGCACAGTCCCAGTGAGTGTGTTCTGCTTCAGTGAAACGGTGATAGAGAAGGTAATCCTAGCCTCGGTGTTTATTTTAAGAGCTGATGATCTACACGGCCATTAAAAGCAGAGGGCAAACAATTTAAGGGCAGTAAATCTGAATGAGGAAAGGAGAATGAAAGGAAGAGGTGGATAGGGGTTCTCTCTGCCACACTCTCTCCCTTCGCATTAAAAATATACTTAAGATGACATTGAATCAGGGTAGCCTAGCATTCATTGTGTGGTTAGATTTTTATCTGTGGTTTTGGTCCTGAAAGAATCTCATATCCCTGCAGTGTTTTTCCCATTCAGCTGCATACTCTTTTACTGTTGTTTCTGTCCTTTTCATTTAAGTTTACAGTACTTTCCCTTCTGGCCTGGCTGTAAAACAGCCTAATGAGACACTGTTCACACTTAAGAAACTCCAGGACTGGCCCCATTATCTTCACTATCCGAATCCAGGATGATTATCTTCCACCAGGTAAAGTTATTGTGATTGCTCCAAGGCCTGTTTTTGGACATTTTCTTAGATCCTGGAAAATCCTTATGAGTATTACGATACCAGCACACTCCTTAGAGCCAGTCTACACGTACTACAGATGGTTCTCTTGCCTACAAAGTATTGACTTGTGTTTTTGAAGACAAAAGTATACCTCATGTTTTTATTTCAATTATCAATTACACACCAAACTATTTTTTTAACTGCTAGTTTTAAAGTATTTATATAATCATATTATTTTTGCATTCATGCAATTTTCCATTATTCCATAGTTAGATGACAGATGCTCATACACAGAATAAAGGTTGTTTTTCACTCTTCGTCTCACACATACTTTTGTTAGTTTTGTCCTGCAGCACCTCTTATAAAGGATATGGCCTCAGACACACAGGCTGTTTTGTAGTCAGACAAGGTGTTTGCAAAAAAGAAGACTGTTTCCCTCCTCTGAGCTCAGGTCCCTCTGTCAGCTTCCTGTAACATTTCATATCCGTGCGTTCTGGTAAACAGCTCTGTTCTACACACGCTATTTATTACACATTTTAGGTTGATTTTATTTTGGACCAGCTCGGATTTTTCTTGGAGCACATCTCAGACGTTCCTTGGCTGCTCTTGTCATGAGCTCCATGGCTGAACTGTTTGGCCCATTGCATACCTGACTGCTACATCTATCTATCTCTCTATCTATCAGTATGTGATGTTTGATGTTCATGTCCAAGTGCAATCAATTGTCTGATTCCTCTCTCTCATCATCACATTAAGATAGTTGATATCATAAATGACTGATAACCCATGATTGAATTTATGTATTACTTTGGGGCATTTGTGTTTACACTTTGCAGCTATTTAAGTAATAATTGAATATTTTGTCTGTAATCCTTTACTTTTTCTTTCCAAGTACTTTTATTGAAAAACATTCTGTTCAAAGTGGAAGGTCTTGTAATATGAAACACCATTCTGCTTTTTCTTTTTCCTTTAAAAATTTTAAATCATATTTGCACGGTATGAGTTTTGGACAGTCTTTTAACTGTTCAGTAAGAACAAAATGTTGTTCTGAGCAGGGCATTATTGCCTTGGTTATAAATTATAGTTATAGTATAGTATAGAGACCAGAGACATATTCTTGCAATTAAAAAAAATATAGAACAGCTAGATATTGACAGGTCCCCATACCAAGCAGCCACCAACCTCTTCTCTTCCAGTTCTCATTGCATATTCTGCCCACAGGACTAATATCTACTGATCCTCTGTGCATGAGAGGCAATTATTCTTTAATTTGCTTGTAATGTCAGGAAAGTGGTGTTCCCTGCTTGAAAGCTTGTCTTTTATTCCCCATTCCCCATCTTTAGGCATGATGGTGTTGAAGCAAGCAGCAATTCACACTTATGTACAGAAAAAAACACTTCACAATCTTCTTTTGCATTTAGAAGTTTATTCAGCCCAGGTAGTCCAGATCAGCATAAAATTACATCCAAGTGTTTTGCTGGAGGCTTGTCAAGGGTCCCAAAATACGCAGCTTTTCATCTTAATACCATTTTAGTACTTCTGTCATGTTGCTTTCATAATTTAGTATAATTAATCACATTTTGCAGAGGTGGCTTGAAATGGTCTCTTAAACTGTTTAATTGGTGTTACCAAGTTTGAGTTACCTGAAGGCAGATGAGATCAAAGGACCATGTTAAGGGATAATGCAGTAGATGATAGATGGATAAATCAATATTATTACAATTATTTATCACAATGGAAAATAATTTGTACAACACTTTTTTTCCAGCAGTGTCTGAGGACATCATTTTAAGAGCTGTCAAACATAAAACGTCTGAAAACCACCGTCTTGAACAAACACTGATTATGTTTGCAATTTGTGTTGAACCAATACAGAACACACGCACCTCCGCTGGCTGACCGAGGGGGGAGAATTGTGGAGTCTAAATTAAAGGCTGCACGTGTGCAGAGTGTGTCTGTGGACTGCTGCTTTGTGGTGTGTGTATGATGAAGACTGTGCATGTGCCTGTGCTGAGAATAATGTCACCCGGTTAACTAACCCATTTTTGCACACAAATCCTGCACAAACACACATGCAATCCCCTGATCAGACGGACATGTGTTCTGCACAGCCTGTCATTATGGCAGTCTTGATGTGGTCACTGGGTGGCACTGAGGCCACTTATTATTGAGGTTTTATGACAACTTTCGCTCTTTTTGCCCTGCCAGGCTCCCTCCTTCATCCCTGTCTCCTATTTGAGCATACCGTGATCTTGCTTTTACTTCCCCCAAACCCCCCACCTCACCCAAACCCACATACACTAATCTAGCTAAGAGATGCCTATTTATTTTTGGCATGTAAAACACCCTCACATTGCAGGGGTGGATTTAGAACGTTTTTGTTAGGGCAGAGGGAGTTAGTATGCAGTGAGGCATGGGCTCTACTCAGAACAACATGGGATTTGAACTCTTTACTTCATGTATAGATTGGTACAAATCTCAAATAGATAAAATCAATATGAAGACTTTTAGACTTCATGCATTAAAACTGAAATCTCTTTAGACTTGATTCAGTTAGGCAATGCTAGGCAAGGCTAGGTCAGGTGACTAATGCAATCAAATGTTTATCTGAGGATTTTATTTAATATATTAATATAATTTATTTAATATAACATTATATTAGTGATCTGTGTTCAGTTAAAATGTTTTTGAGATTGTAATTGCGACTGTACACATACACACATATGCACAAAAAATATGAATACTATAATTAATAAGGTACCTGAGAGTTAAGACCCTGCAGTGATGTTGGGGGAAAGAGTTACCTTCACACAGCATGTGTAAACCTGTTTCAATTAACTCAAAGGCAGTATTTTAATTTGGTGATTAACACGTTCTTGTCTCCCTCTCATTGCACTTTTCCTAATCTTGCACATGTATTTGCCACACCAAGTGGTACCATTTTCGAATATTTTTTCTTGTACTGTTAATATTAGACTTCTTGTATTCCTGAAAAAGGCAAACCTTTGCTCGCACAATAAAGGATTAAATGATGAAGGAATAATAGTGCAAGCTGACATTGACATTCCTTTGGCCTTCATATGTGAGTAGTAGCAGTAAGCTGTTTTTAGAAATTGAGGTTTCATATGTGTATGGAGATTTGCTTGACCAGACATTTAGTAGGATCCTACTTAGTGCCTCTGAGATTGTTTCACAAAGACGCCGTCCATGTGTCTCCCAGATGACAGCAGCCTGTCATGTACTCACTGTTGTGCGTGTAAAACCAACTTGGAATTTTGGTTTACTACCTCCATTTTCATGACTGTAAGATTGGCTTTATTTTGGAATTCTAAATGAAAAACTGAAGGACTGATTTTGTTTTTATTTTTGCTCTTCACTAGATACATTTAAGTAATCTTTATCTGATTAATGAAATACAAAGTGCTGTTTTGTGGCTTTAAAAAAGGAACCTTATTTATCTAGGCATTGTTTTATTTGAAATATTGTAGTAACTATCAAATACATTTTACATTTACTTTGTTGTAGCAACTGTATTGTGGTCTGTTGCTTTACCTATATGTGATTTTCGAGAATAGCCAAGCACAAATATGATTTCATCTTTCCCTTCCAGTTGCATCTGCGTTCCTGGTGTGAGTATAACTTACAGTAGCTTGGAGGGTCTCCTGAGGTCAGGGAGCTGAAAATCACAAAGACATGTGGAATGCTGATATTTAGCCAATACAAACAGATAGGCCTGGCTCTCCATCTGAGCAGTGCTTTGCAACCACCCACTAGCCTACCATCATTCTCTTGTTTGGGCCCCAGAACAACTGAAAGCTACATGAAGTGGATTGCTAGGGAAGAGAAGGCACCCTGAGTAAATCCAAGGCTTGCAAATGCTGCTGTCAGCCTTTGGAGTGCTAGAGGTAAGGAAACAGCAGACAGCTGTTTTCCTTGAAGAAAATAAAGATATAATTCGGGACTAGTTTAGGAACATATTGGAACACTTACCAACTAAAAACAGGCTATTTTCCTCAGGCACTGGTAGAGCACAAACCTCAGAAGTGAGAATAACTAGTGTACATTCACCAGGTGCCTACAAACACAACTCCTAAATGAAAGATAATCTTGCTGGTTTTGTAAAATAGCTAACAGATTTTTTTCATCATCAACAGAAGGTGTAAAGAAGAAACCTTCTTCACTCCACTTGAAATAGTGACACTCCTCAATTAGAGAGATTAAAACATTTGTACTCTGTTATAAAAGAGTATAAAAATAATAGTTTCTTGGTGTATTTGGAAAAGTTGACTATAATCAATGGTATAACAGTTGCATGTAGACATTTAGCTTTTTTGAGCACTGGTTTTAAAGTGATTACATTAACTTGTAGAACATGAGCCAAATAAAGTCAAAGGAATCTTATTGTGACTGGCAAGACTATGACAGGCTACACCTTCAGACAATGAGTCTGAGGTTCAAAAACAAAAGGCAGCCAATACAAAAGGCCTGCCTGGCTTTTCTTCCCTCATTTTTTAATCAAAACCGTTATAGGCTTTACCCACAGAGGTACGTTTGCAAGGCTCAGTTTCTGTCCTCAGCACACATCCATAACAATAGAGTCCAGCCATACTCAGTTGGCTGCATCAAAATAAAAGGAGCAGTTAAGGTTTCACTTACAGAGTCTTACTGAGAGAGCAAAAAGCGAAAAGAAACACACAGGGATTGTTGAATTATGGGTAAAGACAGCTGAGGCTAACCAGGTTTAGTTTCCACAGTGCAGTGGGGGGCTTATTGAAAAACAAAAAGTCTATGACTCAGTTCTGCTCTCTCGATCTGTAGACTTTCTCTCCCTAGAAAATTCAACAAAAACACATGCAGTTGAATATAAAGGGAACACCTTCAAAAACATAAAACCCCAGGGTTCAGTATGGTCACAAAAATGTTCCACGTATCATTGTTACTAATGCCAAAAAGGGAGGAGGTGATGGTGGGGGAGGGATCTCTCCTCACATTTGCTATCAATTTAGGGCACAGAAAATAAGCACCAGGTTTCACTGAAGCTGAGTAGAACATCAGGAATGTTTTTCCATATAAAAGTGAGGGAGGGATAAATTGAGAGAAATAGTGGTGAGAAGAGAATGAGGAAAAAATAGATAAAACACTATACAAGAAAAAAAATCTGATGTATAAAAACGTAGAGGATGAAAATTGCTGTTGAGTAACACATTGGGTCCAGATGTGGTGCTGCCATGGCAACCTGTGCAGCCCACATCGAAAAACAAAAACTCAATCTCGAAGAGAGTATCGTATATAAAAGGTTGATGGTGCCAGATACACAGCTGGAGAACTGTGTAAATAGACATTTATACATATTGATGGGCAAACAGCATCACCTGTGGTGGTTTTGTCAGCAGGATTCATGGACACATGAAACTCCTGGAGGGTGGCACCAAGGCACAGTAGAAGTGGGGCTATCCTTTGTTTCCTCAACATATAATCATTAACACAAGCTAAACGTGTCCTGATTTGCTTGTGATGCATTAAACCAATACAGCCAATGTTGAAGCTCCACTCAGCAAAGGGTTTTAAAAATGCTTTTGTACAGTCCTAAGAGTTTGGGGAAAGGTATAATATATTATTCACATCCCGATCATCCCCGTTTAATGGGGTCTACAGTAAATTGGACCAAGGCCCATCTCTGGTAAAACTGTCATCCAGATCGTTTTAGAAGTTCTTTCACAAATCTGTTCTTTTTTTCTTTTTTCACGGTGTTGGATGGACAATAGTCCTTTTTACAGATGCAGCTTAGGTTGCATATTTTCTAAATTACATTGCTTTCAGGATAATAAAATATCCTTAGTCAAGCGTTGAAAACTCAACGGTTACAAAAAAGACAACCAGAAAATCTATGGATAGTGTGTAATCTGGCCACCCTCGTATCGCACATTAAGACATCTAATGGGGTTGATGGGAAAATTGGTTGGCATGATGTAAATGCTATTTTAAGATAAAATCCAGTAAATCTATTTTTTTTGGTTTGATTATTAATGAAATGCTGCACATTAGTTGGCTGATGCTAATTATAAAAAAATAAAAATCTAAACCAGGAACTTCAGGCAGTCATGTGGTAATGCCTATTGCCAAAGCTGAAGGCATCCATAGAAAAGATTAATTTCACAGTTTTTACTGAAATGAAGATCGATGTGAGTCAAAAATTGTGTTTTAAACACATTCCTACCACTGAATATGAAGTTGGTCATGAGTTTGTTTCCATGAAATTATGGACTCCAGCAACATAAGTCACGTAGCTGTCCCTCCAGCTAAGCTTCGTCATCCTGCTCTTAACACCAGTAAAATGCTGTCCTCAACTCTGATAGAAACAGTTGAAAAAAGTTTCAGAGAAAAAAAACGATGGTGTAAAACAGAAAGAAAGAAAGTAAGAGAGAAGGAGCTAAGAGACAGACCAGATGTGTCTTTTGTTTAGATTTGAACAGAGCGGAAAGGAAGGGTGTAGGAGTTAGGAGCTGAGTGTGTGAGGAAAAGAAAGAGGGAAAGCAAGTGGGAATGAAGGGAGTTTCTTTTTTTTTTTTTTTTATATTTTTTCCAATGGGAATGACTGTAATGAAACCAAAACTTTCATAGCTAAATGCCTGTATGGGGGAGAATAGGCTGTGCCATAGAGTATGTGATTACTTACCAGTAAAACTACACTCATTATGCTAATTGCTCCAATGGTCCTGGCAGTTGGGGATCGAATAAAGGTGGTGATGGTGAGGGGCTGCTTTGTTAACATTTGTTAGGCTCATTGACTCCAGAATTCAAGGTGTCTGTTATTATAGGTCACTGGGATATTCTCCAGGGCCTGTACTCAGGATGAAATGGATAATCTTTACATAGTAGCAGGAGACTTGTTCCCTCCAAACCTCATCGTGCCTACATCAGCAAATGCCAGGCCTAAAAGCTTAATGCATGAATAACAGCACACTTCCATCCAGATCTTGCCTTGCATGATCATGAGTGAGCATGTTTAACACGTGTTATGCATTCAGGGTGCTCAGAAAGCAGTCAGACATTAACCAAAACACGTGCAGCAAGGCCAAGATTTGAACGATTGAAACACGAAGCCCTTCTCTACATTTTGCTGTACAAAATAGCCAGACAACCAGCAGCTTGAGTCAATATTGTACTTTGTGTGTGTGTGCCCAGGGTATGCAGAATGCTTCGAGCAGATGACTGATACGACACTCAGAACATTTGTGATAGTGAGCACACAGAGACTCACACAGCTCAATCTGTTACATGTGAAGTCCAAATCAAGCCTGTTGAGGAATGTTGCCAGTTGTGATCATCAATATGGTCGGCAGTTGTTTATATAACGTTTGCAGCACAGTGTCGATTTCTCCAGCATTCTTTCACAGGAAATGAACGGACTAAGTTAATAAACCTCCGCCCCCTGACCACACAATCTGTCTTATCTCCTCTTATGCTCCGCATATCTATTTGTGCATTTCTGTAGTTAGAAACGTATTTATTATCAGGATATATTTGACTTTTGATCATTGAGATGAATGTTTTTTAAGTAAAAGGTCATATTCTAGAGTATAAAATATCCTATCTGACTGATATTGATGAATGATAGATGTAGTAATGTATATTTGAAGCAGCATGTTACTGTTATATATATTTGCGTCAAGTTAAAAATCATTCTTATGCCAATCTAATAACAATTAAAGGATTTATTGGTAGATGATAAAGTTGGTAACAGCTGACATTATTTACATCTGTAATGCTCCTTGCTGTAACTGTATTTCTATAACTCTTAAATTTTGAGTTGATGGACTTTTGTCTATTCTGTGCACTGGAAACATGATACACGATCAGATTATGTCGTATCTAATAAGTCTTTAAGACACATCACACACCTTAAAACTGTAAATTTTAACCTCATGACTGTATCTTCTTTAAAAATTGTGCTACAGGTTTAAAAGATTTAATCACATTAGTATTTTAAAGCTTCAAGAAAATTAATGTTATATGTTGTGTATAAACTGAAGTCATTGCAATAGCTCCCTCTGGATGTTTACTGCATCTTACATCTCATTCATAAAAATAATATCAAAGAACTGCCCTTGTAAACACCAGCACTTGTTTCCTTTTTTCCTCTTAGAATATCTCTGTAGCTGTTGCTGCTTTGTTTTTGCTCTGTGGGCCAGAGGAGACCCCGGAAGAGTCAGTCTGGCCAAGGTAGCTGCTGCCTGCAGACACAGCCAAAACAAATGAGCAATCCACCCTCACTCTCTTGGAAGTGTTGCTATGGTTGTAGGTGGCTGAAGATGGAAGGGAATTCCCTTATGTGCTGCAAATCTATATCTCGCACACTCATGGTGTGATGATGTGTACTATATATTTGTGCAAACCGTTCACATTTGAACACACTTCTGCAATGCATGAAGAAGACTGATGAATCTCACGAACTGTCAGGCCACCTTTACACAGGTCAGAAATAGCCATGGACGGTTATGGGAAGAATTGGGCCAAGACCAGTTTTGCAAGACAGTGGCAATCTGCGTCTGTGGTGTTGCTGCACATTGACGGCCTTGCCGATGAGATCTTGTTTCCTAATGCTGGCAAATCACCCTCAAAGAACTGTCTGGCTGCCTCTCTCACTCCCCCGCCACACCACATACTCCTTGGGTCAGAGTGAAACCACAAGGGGTCTGACTATGCAGACCACACACACTCAGGCAAACTGCGAGGACAGAGCTGGTGAGCCTGTTGCTCTGCAGAGCTGTGAGTCAGAGGTTTTTGGTCAGTGAGGAAATCCAAGTGCAGAGAGCGAAATGAATTTTGGATGTTGAGGAAAGAGGGGGGTTAAAGTAAAACAAACACTGATCATGATTATGAACTTGGAGAAAAAGGGTTTGCCTCGAGTGACTTGAATTTTTCCAAATATATCAAATGTGTTGGATTTAATGGGCAAAAGTAGAGGTACACATTGTTCCCATTTCTCATTTTCCCAGTGTTTTTATTCACTTTCATTCAGTCATTTATTGATTTATTTTGCATAATTTAGACCTTCATTAGGGATTAAGCAGCATTAACAGATATTATAATGTAAAGTATAATTTTCTGTATAACAATACCCATCTACAGTAAAAATGTTAAGGCTTGGATATAGTTTCCATTTGATTCCAACTTATTTCAGTCTTGATTTAGTATCCTCCCTCACTTCAGTCATCTGTGAAGATAAAAAAAAACAGAATTAATTAAGAATACCCAATAATATTTTTAATGTAATCTATTTTACAATTTTGGCCCCTTTGGAATCAGTTACATTGTTTTTAAATGTTTGGCCTCACTTTTAATTAAGTTGGGCAAAAAATTATTAAAGAACATTTGAATATATTTTTCAATCTCCAAAATGACATAAATATGGAGAAAAATACGGACAAACCCAATCAGTCAGTATTAACAACTATCTTTCATAAAATGTGCTCAGCTGTATTGAGAGACAGCGTACGCATAAATGCACCTCTGCAACAGGGATGACAACAGAGATGACCCCCCTCCACTCAACCTCTCCCTCTTGCTTTGTGGCACGTGGGCCTTGCATACAGGGTGCATTTGAAGTGGCCTCTGGGAGGCCCTGGAGCGTGCCGAAAGGTCAGAGGTTATAACAACTGGGCCTCCCTGGACCTCCCCAAACCCCCTCTTACCCCTTAAACACCCACACACATACCTACCCCCCACCCTTCTTTTTATGTTGGGGCCACAGATCACTTCCAGATCCCCCTCACACATTAGGCTAAACTCTTATTATCCTGCAGTTGCTCTCTAAGATTTTATTGTTCTGCGTTGACCGTTTACCCCCTCCACACACACACACACACACACACACACACACACACACACACACACTTTATGAATAGAAGATTGTGATGCGGAGGTTTAATACTGAATAATTTTTAAGGATATTAAATAATTAAAAATCTTTTTGACAGCCTGGTTTAGTGTTTACAAGAAATAATCTGTGTTCATACATGCTCCAAACATGTAATCACATTGTCAAAGCAACTAGTGACTGTAATCAATCTCGACACAATCAGTTAGAGCGTTTACAGTTTCACACTTTACACACTTCACAAATTGCAGTTTTTCTTATAGCCCTGTAATTGCGCAAATTGCACTTTGATTAATTGTGTAGCATTGGTGTGTGTGGACACATGTCACCTCCTCAGCAGGAGGCATTGTTCTCCTCTCCACAAACATGAAGACAAAGGAATCTGTCTTTCGCTTATTGGGGTGTGAAAATGTACTTTCATCTGATTCACCTGCCACAGAAGGAGAAGGGATGGTGATGGTGCTTGACTGTTCCTTTGAAGCATTCTTTTCAACAACAACACTTTTTTTTCCTCCTCTCTGTTAAAGATAAGCATCTGTGTTCTCACTCAGCAGCATTTGCTATATTACCCACAACCAGGACCGTTCTTTTTCCCTCCCTCCAAGCTACAACACATGTTTCTAGTAAGGGCCAGAAAGCAGCATGTCAAACTCTTAAAATTAATTAGCAAATTACTAAATGCTTAAATTAGTGGTGGCCTCAGTAGACCCCCTCCAGGACCTCAATCCTGTCAACAACTCCAAGCTCCTCCTGTTCCACCAAGCCCACATCCTGCTGAGTCTCAGGGGTCTGCTTTATCACCTAGGATCAATTATAATAGGAAGTAGGGTCACTAATCCTCTGTCAAGTCACATCAGCTCCTGTGTCACCTGAATGAGGCCATGCCACTCCTAAGAGAGCGACGAGAAGAAGTCACATCAGAAGCTCTGTAGCTCTGTGCTACACCAAGGCATTAGACCTACCTGCACAAAACAGGAGGTGGATATCAAAATGAAACATGTCTCACCCAGATATGTATCTACTTAGTCATAATGTTTTATAAATGGTATCTTATTTCCCAATGTCTGGTGTTGTTGCATATTTTTGCACCACAGCTCCTTCTTTTCTGTGACATAACACAAAAACAATTGTTGGACCTAGTGCAGAAGATATTGGAGTTGTTTAATTTTGATGGACTAGTATCCTGAAAATCTGCCAGCGATTGGCCATTTGGTTGACAATTGAGCTATGTGCGTCAAAGAACAGCATTACAACATTCTTGTCTACAGCCATATTCGTAATAGTTTTCTTTTTATGTAAACACCATTTGTAATAGTCCCTTACACATGTTACTTGTTTTGGCCTCAGGCTTATTTCCTCCATTTACAGAGCAAATGTGTATATTTTAACCCTCTGAATCCCATCCCATTCACAGGATCAAAATACTAGTTGTTTTTAGCAATAGAAGAAGAAGCTATAGAGAATCCACAGAGCTTCAGGATTTCACTGCAAAAAAAATGAGATCGCAGTGAGTACAAATGTGACAGAAGCAAATAAGAACCAGAAACTACTTGGTATTCAGAGGGTTAAATACTGAAAGTAGTGCTACCCTCATATTTTAATGCATACTTCATGTTGGTATGCATGCCAAGCAGTGCTGTACATCTATTAGAAGGCAGCATTCCTGCATTTTGTCAAGTGATGTGTAGGCTTGAAAAAGAAAAAAATTAAAAACAACTGTCTTGGATCAACCCTTCTCCTTTACTCCTGCTAGTATTCAGGTACTGTTCAACGTCCTCCCATCTTTTCTGCCCTACTGGTTCATCCTATTTTGCATTTTATCATATGTTATGTTATCATAAGTTCTTCTTAAAATATTCCATTGCCCCGCCCCCCCATAAATATTCTTGTTTTTTGAGTTGCCAGGGTGCCCTCGTCATATTAAGTGGTAGTGTAATGTTTGGTTGTGTAGCCCTTAATGTGTTTTCCGACATCATTTGCATGGGATTATTGTATCACTGCATCCATAATAAAGTATTTCAGTCCTAACAATAAGGCCATCTAATCATCTTGCTATCATTCAAGACACAAAAAAACACATCAAGAGATAAAACAGGTAAAAAAAACATTGCATTTAATCATGTTGCACAATGCACGCATAGATTTCTGCTTTGAAACCATGACACTTATTAAAATGGTTTTCTTTCTTCTTCTTCTTCCATGTCTCTGCTGTTGCTCTGCTGGTGTCTCAACAAAAGGTAAGATACACTGATACTAATAAAGTTCATTTGAACATAGCATTAACAATATGCCTAAAGTATCTTGGTGTGATATTGAAATAACACCCAGGTAAATGAAAACACCAGGATGATAATCAAATACTATTGCACCAACAAAGAGCTTCAATTGTGACAACAAATGATACATACATAATAACACAGCTCATTTATGACATATTGACATATATAACAATGGCATTTTTTTTGCCATGATTTGCCAAAAGTTTTTGTTGTTAATCTCGTAGTTCTCAGCTTTGTGTGTGTGTGTGTGTGTGTGTGTGTGTGTGTGTGTGTGTGTGTGTGTGTGTGTGTGTGTATGAGACATGCAGTGATGTTATTATCACATTTTGTAAGTAAGTCATCAGCAAGCTCCTTTGGCTCTCTTAATCCATATTTAAAGATTTTACATTTCACTACCCCAGTATGTGTAACAGTAGAGAGGACACAACAGACTTGGAGAATTTAAGGTACTTTTAACAGTTGGAGTTTATTGATTTTAATTGGATCTCTGTTGCAATTGGAACCATTTTGTAAACTAACTTTTCTAATTTACAAAGGTTTCATGGCAACTTGGAACAAAATCCGCCGATTGTCCCATATTTTGCCAGAGTAGAAATACAGCATGGTGTGTTGGAGGCTCCCACTCCTCCTCGCCGTCTGTCAAGTCTCCACTGCAACACCTTAATTTGTTCCCAGACTACATTTTTGCCACCCTCTCCACCCCTTTTCCCTATCAATCATCCATCTCTCCACCTCCTACTCTTCATCCTCCACCTTTCCTCTCTCTTGTGTCTAAATTCTGTCTCCAAACAGATCTGTCTCCTATTACTCCACCTCTTCCTCTGTAATACTCAGCTTATCTCACCCTGGCTCCCCCCTTTCTGGATCTCCTTAGCTGCCTCCTTTTGCTCCTGGCCTCGATCTATTTGTGCCTGTTTACCCCCATAGTTCCACCAGATGGTTTGCATTAAAATTCTACATTTGACAGCTCAGTTGAGCTTTTTTAATGTCCCCCTTCTTCCCTGATATTATTTTAACATCAGGAGCTGAAGAGGGACAAGCAGGGGGTAAAAGGAAATTAAAATACAAAAAACCCTGATGTATTAAAGGCAATTATTCCGTCAAGCAAAGGGCAGCAGTCAGCACTGGGCCCTCTTTGGGTTAGCCCCAAAAAAGGCACATACATATAATGTAATATTGATTTAAATCACATCTGTTGGGGTGATTTCATCCACCCCCTCTCCCTCTGCTGCATGTCTTTTGGAAGAGAGACTTGGGCCCGGGCTGCCAGAAATAATTGCTTGTTTGCTGGTATTTACTTGAAATCTGTCACAGGCAAAGATAGAAGGACTAAGAGCATGAGCTCAAGAGAGTATGTAGATCTTTATCTACTTCTTTGTATGCTTTGTTCAAGGAAATGTATGCATACAGTAAATATGTATCATGTTCCATCCACATTTTACATACTGGGCCTTAGTTGAGGTAGAATGGGATACTTAACTGTAGTAACTGTAGTTTATTTGTTGTACCTCTCTGTACAAGTACTCATTTAAACTTGTTATCTGGAAAACACACTGCTTGTTTTTGTGCAGTCTGTGAGCAACTTGTGTTTGGACATTTGACCTTCTTGTTGCACAGTGTTTGATCTCTTGCCGTAATTGTATGATCCCTGATCTCCTCAGCTGCAGTCAGAATAAGGATTTGTTTATTTAGCATGGAGGCCCACGTTTTGCAGATAGAGTGAACAAGGCTGCCTGAAGTTGAGGTCTCTGCCAAAGCAATGCTGACACTGTCTCCCTCCTCCTCCTCCTCATCATCATCTCCTCCCATCAGTCTGCTGCCATTCCCTCCTTCACTCTCTTTGTTCCCTCCCCACAGAACCACAAACAATGAATCCTCTGTTACATTAAGCCTCCTCACGTGTTCCCCCAGTTCTGTAGTTCTGTCTCTGACTCACTTGTTGCTTTTGCACCCTCCCTCTCATAACATCATAGCTGTGTGGGTTCTGTCCCTGGACCCCTCACTCATCTCTGTCAGATGTTTTCAGACTTGTTTGTGGGCTTGGTTCCAGGGAGGGGACACAGACAAAACACATACACCACTAACTTTCTCCCTCCACACCAATGACAGCAATTATTAGCAACTCATAACATCTTAAATGGTCTATTTTTGCATGTTCCTTTTATAATGCCTGGGCCTTTGCATTACTACCCATCACAGCTCAGCAGCTGTGGCTGCAGAAATACTAGGACAGCAAACAGATTCGGCCTAATCTTCCTATAATGAGATTGGTCGTTCATTCTTACATCTTTATTGGAGCAAGCTGGCAACCAGGCCAGCTCACATTCTGTAGCTTATTATTGGAGAATCAGATATGTTCTGTAAAAGAATGTTTATGTGTTCTGGTCATCAAAGTCAGTACTCTGGTAACTGTTTGGCAGTTTAATTTGGCCATTACAGTACATTGTTATGTTCTCATCATGAATGCAAGTACAATTTTAACCATGACACAACAAAACAAATTGGTGTGTCCAGGAAGAGGCCACTCAACATATGCAGGTTATATTGTTTGCTTTTCCTGTGCCAAAATCACAGCTGTCTATTTCTGTAACTTCTGTTTCTATAGCTGTCTTATCAAAACATTGGAAGCACTTTAAAAAAACCATCCTGTTTTGTAGTGCTGCTTCTGCTGCCTCTACTGTATCAAACTGCCAATACATTAAATGACATTACAGTTCATGCAGACCATTAAGCTGTTATGCATCCAAACTATGATGTACACTGCAACAAATTGTAAATATGGGTTACTCAACATACTCTACAACATCCTTTTATTGGATCAGTCATGAAACCAGGTGTGAATAACGCCTTTAAATGTCAACTGTGGTAAACATGATATCAAGCTCCCAAGACCTTTCATCCTTTCATATTTATTTCCCCTAATACATTTTATTTGTTGTCTTAACCCACACCTTTATTCCTGGAACCATATTAAGTGGCCGTATATGATTTTTTGTGTGTGTGGTCTGCAGGGGTAGTCACACTATCCGTACTGGAAATACTGTTTCACTATATTGGTCTTTTTGTTAGCATCTCATACCCCCCCTCTTAGCTTCCTCTGTAACAAGAACACACACTCAGGAACTGTCTTAATAACAGGGTTAGAATGAAGGGCCGACCACTGGACAGCACTATTACAAAATACTGGGACATGTCAACATTTCTGAACTCCAACCACAGCCTAAAACGGCCCCCTTGCTCTGTTTAAATGTATCTTTTCCCACAGGAGAAACCTATACATGTTTGTCCACTTTAATGTATGCACAGACACACACAATATTCACTGAGTATGAACACATATATATGCACAGACATATAGTCTGCACACATTGAGAAACTCAAGAAGGTTACTGAGTACATTGTGGGGGGAAAAAAAAGAAATTACCTCACTTGAGCCATGAAATCGGTAAAAAGACTACAGGCGAACTGAAAAACAGGCAAGCATGTGTGCGCGTGTGCACATGCATCTGTGTGTTCAGGCCCCATATTGTCACATGGGATTTTATGTGATGCACAGAAATATTCGCGCATTGAGATAAACCCTCTGATAATCAGCTTTCATCTTGTGTGCACACAGATGACCTCAGCAGACTTACACATGTTCTACATAAATACACAGTTTTTAACAAGGATGTTTTATTTGTTTTAGTCAAGACATTTTATTTCAAAGTAATAGCAGTAGCATTGGGCGAGCCCTTTAATTTAACCAAAATAGTGGTACAATAAATACTTTTTAGTAAGTGGTATAAGAGACTAGTTAGAGTACTCTTTTAAACTATTACCTTTCTATAAGGATGAGACTTTATTCTTAGGACTACATAAAATAAAGAAGAAATAACTACAATGTTTTAATTTAAAAAGCAGTTTCATCATTTTGGCACAGTAGAAAAAATCACAGACTAATCTGTTGTTTGAGAAATACAGTCTTCTGCACCCCCGCACTCTCACTTTCACATGTGTTAATTAGTTGGTGCGTTTAACTGTATTTATTCTTTGTTTCCCCTCAAATTAATGTCAGAATGTGCTTGAAGTAATAGGAAATGTGTAATTGTAACTCAGTGACTATACTGGAGCAGTCAAAGAAAGTGTTAAAATGCCAATGGTACCAGCTGGAGGAACCAGTCTGCAGATGTGTTAAAGATTTCCATTTTTATGATGGAAACGCCAAATGTTGTCATTCTTACAATAGATACAATATATGAACTACAATATATGAAGCCTGTATTTTGGCC
Organism: Lagocephalus sceleratus; assembly: GCA_911728415.1. Taxonomy (NCBI): domain Eukaryota; kingdom Metazoa; phylum Chordata; class Actinopteri; order Tetraodontiformes; family Tetraodontidae; genus Lagocephalus; species Lagocephalus sceleratus. The sequence continues at coordinate 397,766 of CAJVRN010000111.1, read as the reverse complement.
TTAAGGGATACTACAGCAGCACTATTGGTGAGATAAGCCCCACATAATCTCCTCCTTCTCGGCTACAGCAACTCTCAGCTGTTTTACACCCCATTTACTAAGAAGAGAGAGAATGACTTGCTTCAGCAACTCCTTTCCTCACAATCTATATAGCCTTTGGTGGTGAAATAGATCACAAGAGTAGCTTTTTCCCCTCTTGTTTTTCCAATTTTACATCCAAAAATAAGCATGCATAAATTATCTTGGTGAGAATGATGGAGGACGCAGCTGGAGTTGACCGGTAATGTCTCTTCCGATTAAGAGCAGGCCTGCACTCTCTTGGGAAGTGTCTTTTGTTGGATGACTGATTGCAAGAGCCCTTCTACTCAGCTTTCTCCACTGTCTGGTTCCCTTTTTCCTCAATCTACCACCCACCCCCCAAATCTCCCACGCTCCCCCTGCTCCTCCCCATGTGCCGTTATTGTGTTCTAAATCTCTCTTTCCGCCTGATTTTGTCTGAAAGGTGATAGAGGAGGTTCTTGGTGTACATGAGGAGAGACACTCTATAGATGAAAAGAGCTGTGTGGAATCAACACATTAGGCAACCTTGCAGTCACACTCCCCCTTAAACTATCATGTATGATGCAACACACTCATGTGTGATGATGAAAGATGGAGCGCTATGCATTAAGAGTTTTGCCTATGGGATGTGAGGTATGCCAAGAAGTAAGGGGATAAAGGGTGTTAATGTTTAGCTACACAGCACAAGCAGGCATTGTTCTTTCCTTCAATAACTGGGGTTATACCTATTTGGTTGAGGGCATTAAAATGGGTTTTTAAAAATCCATCAATCCATTTTCAGCAGCATGGCCGACATCATTGACAATGTATTGTATACTATACATGCCTGCAAACACACAGTTTGCTGTGGAGTCCTGAGCTTGTGTGGCCCAGTGCTGGGATGTGGAGTGAAGCAGGAAATGTATGAGCCATGAAGGCATGTGTTTATCCTGGCTACAGTCACCCACCACCACCAGCCAGAGGGAAAACAGACACTACTAGGACTGCTTTGTTTATGCTTTTTGATGCGATTTCTTTTTGCCTCCTCCTTAAGACCCTATCTTTTGCGTTCTGCTGTGTCTTATATCCTTGTGATGGTTCGCCTTTATTTCATCTTTATTACAAACCTTTGAATTTTACTCAAAAGTGTAACCATTTATGGGGTGTTTTGCAATCTTTTGTTGCTGAAATAAATATACAAAAACATGAAACGCACAGCGGCAGAAGTAGGCCCAGTGGGGATTCGCTACTGGCTAATAAAGATATTTTGTTTAGATAATGACACTTTTAACCAAAAGAATAAATACACATTGAAAGACAAATAGGGCAGCACCGAGGCAGGAATAATTAAATGAAAATTTAATAACCCCAAATAAATAAAGACTGACTTGTTGAACTTGGCTGTCTTAAACTGGGTGGTTGGCGAGAGCCCTGAATCAACAGCTCACTCTCAACAGGACAAAAATTTCCTCAAGGTTTAGATACAACTGCATTTGGATGTCCAAAATCTTCTATTATATAAATATCCTGTTGTTGAGTGTAAGTATTAGAGTTACATTAAATTAATGTTAGAGTTCACAATTATGTTTTCTTTACTGTTGTGGTGGTATATGTATGTTTAGTGTGACCTCTGTGACCCGGGTTCTGTTGAGAACAGATGTTATGCAGATTTTCTTAATAGTCAGGCCCTGAAAAAACATTTATGCCACGTTTGTGGCGTCTTCCTTCTTATTTCAAGGTACAGAAGTCAGAATAGTGTTAGAATGAATGAACTGTGGATTTGGCAACTGTTTGATGAATCTTCGTGGTTTTCAAACAGGTAACAATTTAGGAATCTAATTCTTTGGCTTTCATCTCATATTTTAGATCAATATATTCTAAAATCAATATGCAATTGTGTTGCTGGTTTGGAAGGACTAGTTTGCTTTTCAAAGTTAACATGTCAAACTTTTTATGTGTGACAATGACATGTTCATTGTGTTCAGGGTTGGCATTAGGCATTTGTTTGCATTTTTTAAACCATTCTGAGTTTCACAACTGACAGTAGAAGATAATAAGTAGCTACATTTATGGAGATAGTAGACAGTATTGCTAAAAATTTGCCAAGAGTGTGCAAGCACTGGAGACATTGTGGTTCATGGTCAGATTGCTTTTGATTTGTTTTTCCAATTCCAAAAGTATAATTTTCCAAAAATTACAACTGAAACCCATTTTCAAGACACAAAATTTTCAAAGACAGTGGAGCTCCCACCCTCGAAACCATGTCACATATGTGGTTTGATTTTTTTGGTTATTTACTTTATTACAAATGCCATTTAATTCTGTAGCCAAATCTCAAAGTTCCAGTTTTTCCTCAATCCCATTAGAATAATAAACGTAGCAGGAATTGTTCTAAAGATCACATCTCTTTCTCTAAGAATAAGGCTTATGCTTGGGAATCTTACAGTGTGAGGGCAAAGACCAATGTCTGCAATAATATTGCACAATAAGTGAATAACAATCTTAAAAGCCACTTTAACAAGCTACCAATCTGGATCATATCACCATAATTTTATTTCTATCTTACAGAAAATGTCTATTTAAAGATTCACCATACAGAGAGAGAGGAAAAATAACCCTTATCACAAATCTACAGATAACAATGAAGAGTCGGTCAAAAAAGACAGATCTGCATGGTCCTCTGCAGCTGTGCGGGTCAGCTTGGGAGTACAGCCACTGTCAATGTCAGTGGGATCTGTGAGGCTAAGTCCCAATGAGCGTGTGGATTCCGGTGATTGAATGATTGAGCGCTTGAGCCTGCGTACAGCCCAAACAAGTTAATCCCACCTCTCCATCACTAACACTCCCATCGCTTCTGTAACTCCTGATCTGCTGCTGAGGGCGAGGCAATTTTAGAGTGCAGGGTTTTAGTGGAGCTGCTTTAAAAAAAAGCTTCTTAATGATTTAATCAGCAGAGATATTAATTTGCTGTAATACAAGGGTGGCCGCCCAGCTCTGTACACTCTGTACAGGCCAGCAGGGCCATGCTGGTGCAAACAGGGAGAATTTGTGATTATGGGGGTGGATTAAAGGACGAGGTTGTGCTTTTTTGATTGGGGACAGAATCTGGTCAGAGGTCAGCCTAGCTTGTTGGGAACTGGATGATCCTTTATCGAAAGAGAAGATCCGGTTGTAGGCATGCTTTCCTCTGCATAATCCAAACCGTGCCCTCTAATGGACTCTGTATAAAATCATAGGATTTCAAATGCACCTTAAAGATAAAAATCAGTTTTAAGATGTGTTCCTATTTATTTAACTTGTTCTGGTAGATGTTCAACTGCATACATACATTTGCTAAAAAAAAAGTTTTCATTGTTTCGTACACATCTCCACATATGGTCTAGAAATTAGAATGAATGTAATGGATAAATTTCTGGAAAGTCTGACTTAAATTTAATATAATTTGATATGGCTGTGATTTGTTATTTGTACATACAGGAGTCCAGGGAGATGAGGTGAGAAAAGACAGTCGGACTTTGTGAAGGCCAGGGAGTTAACAGGCCGGACTCTGAGACAGAATGAAGTCCAAAACATAAGACAAATACACCAGAGATAGTAAAAATTCTCTCCAGATCAGATCCAGAAACGTTGCACATTCCTGGTTCGAAAGTCTGCAGTATGAGTTTGTCTTCTGCAGGTATTTTAAGAAAGTGCCTGTTTGGAAAACCTCATAGTGAATGATCTTGAAATTACCACCTGTTTTTCTTCACTAGTGTTGATCTTGGTTTTTCTCCCCTCGTTTAGAGGAGTGCTGACTTCACACTTTAATTGCAATAATCAAGGACTGGAGGGCAACCTTGTTTTATTCTTTCATTCTATATAATGACTAGCATTCTCTGTTTTCTCTTTGACCTGGGCTTTGTAAATTAAGATGACAAATTGAAAAGAACCAGCCTTGCCAGCCTTGCTTCCTGTAGGTTACAGGAAGAGGTAAAAGGAAAAATAAAGAAGAAAAAGCAGAGAAAAAAAGAAGTAGTAAAGACAGATGGAGAAATAGAAAGTTCTGGTTTCTTGGATCATGCCAATTACAGGAACATTCAGGAGCCAGTTTCTGCAGAAAGCATTAATAGCCCCTCCATGATCTCTTTCCCTGGTGTCCTCTACTCTTCAACTCTCTTCTCTCGTTTTCCTCATTTTGCCTTACGATCCCATAGTGGTTACTATTGGTGAAGTACTTCCTGCGGTATGTTTTCCTTCAGTTTCTGAGCACTCCTAACAACACACTGGGAGCTGTGAACAGTGCTGGAGCATTTGAGGACTCTGTCCAGTAGGCCTTGATGCATTTTTGCAACTACTGTTGTAAGTAGATTGACACATGTATAACCCCAAAGTTAGTAAGAAAATGTGTCTGATTCAAAGATTTAAAAGAGTTAATTTCTGAAAAGACTAGGCTGTAGTTCTAACTTCTTAGTGATATGTTCCAAAAATGAGGACACAAGTGATTTGCTAACTTGTTAAATCAATCCAATTTTAATTTGAGAAGACAAAAATAATGATTTACCAAAATAGATAGTTGGCTATGTACAAGAAAAGTGGGACAACTTTAAAGTTTGATACTCATAGACATGTCTTTGACTCCCAAAGGAGTTCCCAAAGGATTGAGATTTGAAACTGATCTATTTTGTGAGAGGGATGGACAAGTTGTGTAAGTAACACCACAATATAGTCATCTTAGGTTTATATGTCATAAATCAAGCAAGTCACTGATATTTATTACAACATTCAGTTTAATTAAACTTTATTTGTATGGTGTCCGTTACAATGAAGATTGTTTCTAGGCACAGAGCTTGGCCCTCAAGAATGCAACAATTGCATTGGATTTTTATTTGAATAGATTTGACCAATAAGCATTTTGGACACGTTCACATGTTTTGAAATGTTAGATTTAGGTATGTTTTTTGTTTTTCACAATACATGTACCATTGAGTTCAGTCCAGGGCAAATGAACTATGGTTTTATATTTAGTGGGTCAGAAAGGAGAGCTCATACACAGTAGTGATATTTAAATTTTAATTTAAAGTGTGGGATGGTAATTTATTTTTAGCTAGTCCTTTTGGCTGCTTAGTTTGCATAATTTCCCATGTTCATAACAACATGTTTTTACCTTTAGAGCTATAAACGAAGATGCTTTTCAGATGGGGACTTTTTTAAAATAAATTTGCCAAGTGTCATGCTACCTTTAGATAGCAATGGTTTAGGGGTAGCTGGAGGGTATATTTCTCCAAATCCAATAAAGAGCAGAACAGAGCTGTTGACAACTCTGTTTGCACTAGACGCCCACACAGTCAGAGAAATGTAACGTCTGAGCTCGTCGTGAGTAGAGCTTATTGGATGGAAGCAGTTAACTGGTGTCATTTGGCGCTGTCTTTATGACAGCTAAAATATACAAAATATATACATAGACAGCTCAGATGAAACAGGCTAGGGACAAGTACTCAAATCATCAGTCTATATACATAAATGCTGAGACATTTTTTCTAAAGGATAACTTAGAAATTAGACTTAGGAAGAGCAAAGTGATCAGTCTTAGCCCATCATGGTTATTGTTAACCAGAACCTTTTTTTTGTTCTATTTTCTACCTTATAATACTATTTTCTAACTTAGAATAATACTTTCTACCTTATACCTTTGTTGATTTTATGTTTTGGAGACTATGAAACTCAACTCATTCCGATGACTGGATCTTTGGCTCTGTCTTCTTATGGCTCTCTGTATTTTTGAAATTGATTCCTCCTGAATTTGCCTCATTCTTTTGCCACTGGAAAGGAAAAAAGGTGGTGATTACTTGGAATTCTATCTCACGAATATATTACATTACCTTGAAATTCTTAATCCCGTTTCACAGCCTTTTGTCCTGCTGAATATTCCAAAAGTTCCAATCTTTTGACCTCTGTCTCAATAGATAATGGCCACTGCAGATGCGGCACTGTGTCTCCATGGATCATAAACAACACTCTTTAAGAGGCAAGATGACAGAGAGAGTCCAGAGCACAGTGGGACTCTCTGATTACCATTACTCTGAGTTAAAGATCGCACCAGACCCTCTGTGGGACCAATAGAAAAGCAGAGAAGGAAGTTGACTGGATAGAGATGATGGACATGTTCATGTCTCTCCCAATTGACCTGTGTCTCCTGCTGTAGTGTTTTTGCACACCTGGGAATGTCATGTCTGTGTTAACTACATAGTTTGCTACAGCCACCAACTGTAATTATTTCATTTTCACATATGTTCAATACCAGGACAGCTGATTCATCCAATATGCTCACTGAAGAGGAGTAAAATCATCTTTGAAGGAAGAGTTATGCATCATTTAGCTCTCCCTGCACATACTTTTTTATTTATACAGTCCTACATTTTTTGTGTAGGTGTGGCAAGCAGCCCACATCTGCAGCGTTTTTTTCCCTGGTGGTGGAATTTGAAACTAAAACAAAATATACAGATCCTTTCATCAAGGCCAGCCTCAGTGAGGACAGAGGAGGAAAAGAGGTAGAGACAGCGGGATGACCCTTAGTCTGTTCTTCCTCACTCTAATTCCACTAGAAGATAAGTGAAATCACATGTTGGGAGCAGTACCAAGGGTGAAGAAAAACAAAGTAGTAATAAATGAGGTGACTTTTAGGATTTTTTTTACAAAATAGGTGCCAACAAAAGAGGGCAGAACAGACACATTTGTGGTTTAATAACTGCAGATTTCTGTTAGTTTCACTGAATTGAGTGATGGCATGCAGTTATTGGAACTACACTCATGGGAAGTGATGGTAAGGTCTAACAGCCACATCTCTTGTGATAGAAAAGCCTGTGTGCTTTTTAATTACAGTATAAGATGCTAACTGTTTCACAGAAAATAATTACCACCATCCATGGCTACAGGCAGCACACTGGAACTCCCCTTGCTGCATGTGATTGCCTCATGAAGATGAATCCTGCTGAAACAGTGGGATGGGGGTTGGTGTCTTTCTCCATTACAATAATCTTTTATTAGTTCCCAGAGAGGATAAATTACTGTTTTACAGTGTTAATAAACACACATTATTATACATAATGGTACATGGAACACATGCTTTTACAATCATTGAGAGAGAGTGAGCTGTCCTGGATGGTCATTTTGAGCATCTGGGGATTTGCTACCTTGCTCCAGACTTGGGCAAACTTGTCAAAGAAAGGTCAGCTACAGTTCCTGTGATACACTAAAATATACATCACTACTTGTACTGTTTTTGTGATTATATTGTTGATTAGTTAGATTTGAATGGGCACCACTACAAACTATTGACTTTTTCACTCTCTCTGTCCTTAAATCAGCCCTGCTGATCACCCTGTAATCCACAGTGAGGTGTAATCCAGGCTCTGGTTCCAGCAGTCTTAATTTCATTATAATGTTTAACAGGCATACCAACAGTCTGGTTTATGTGGCTTCAGTGCCGTTGGGGTCCTGCTTCGCTGTTGAATGTCAGAGGTATTCTGTGAGAATCAGTTCTGTTTTTCTGCTCTTCTTCCTCTAATCTGTGAATTCCCTTGATACTGGTGCAGTATCTCAGTCCCAGTCACATGAACTGAAATATACAGACTGTAGAGAAGAAATTTACAAAATGGCCCTCATTTCACTGAAAGTAATATCTACTATTTTGTAAGATATTTAGTGCTTTCACAGCATCATCTAACCTGCCACAGGATGGATTGCAATGAAACCAGCTGAAGGCATTCATGTTTCTCAGTGAATGAAACATAATAAGGTAGGGTGATCTAAAAATTTCATGAAGTGTTGCACTGAAGTTGACATCTGTGGTTTAGAGTGAAAGGATTCCCACATCTATCAGAAATGTATTTTCTTCCATTGAAAAGATATTTGAATTGCTATTTGAATTATGCAGTATTAGCATATAGCACAAAACTTGGTGGCAAACCACCAAAATGATACTTATTTCAATTAAAGAGGTATGCTGAAATAGAAAACAATTTAATAAGTATAAGGTGTGTGGTATAACGATACATAAATATAAAACAATATGTAAATATATGTATCGGCAACATTCAAGAGTATGTGCATCAGAAAAAGAGAAAGATTTTCTTTTCAGATTTGTCTTTCCACACCCCTATCCATCCTCTAGCAGCTATTTCCTTTTCCCACTTCACTTGCAGCCCCACCTTAATATTTTTTCTTTTCTTTTTTTATTTGCAATTACAGTAATATGTAACATAAGGTGCAACGAGATTTAGGGCTTTACCTTACATAACCTCGGGATTTAGCTGCAGGGTTTTAAGGCTTCTCTGAGCCGTTGAGCTGTGGGCAATCGGGCCTCTTTAAATTTTTTTTTTAATGGCTAAAATCCCCAAAGGGGCTATGAGAATGTAGGGATAGGACAGCTTTGAAGGCCTTGATATAGTACAACTAACATTATTGTGTATTATCATGGAGCCTGATCCATTTAAAATATGCTGTGTAAGCAGACACAGGAACTGACAAATTCATGTTCCTCTCCTACATACATACACAAGAGTTACATGATGTTAGTGTCTACAGTATTTTAGCTTATAGCACAATAAGTACTCTTACAAATTTGTTTTATGTGCATGAATTTATGTTAGATGACGTCTTATGAAAACAAAGCTGTATACTTGGGCTACATGAGTTACTGGGTCAAAATTATGTAGAGGGTATTTTAATTTTGTGTGTACATATTATAGAGACAGTTCCACACCCATAGGATACTTTCTTTGAAATTTGTAAAACTTAATTAGGTACAACTTTATATTCAACTGTAAAGAGGTCAGAGGAGGAGGTTTGGGTTTGGCCGCAGATCACCGCGCCAACCAAAGCCTGATGTTATTCCTCCTAAAGGCAGGCCAAACGGTCAGGCCATAAATTTGAAATAATGAACTGCTTGGCCTAACCCATGATTTGAGCAGGGAGGGAAGTGAATTGTGGAGAATAACTGGGTACAACCTGATGAAGGAGGGAAGCAGAAGAGCAGAAACAACATATGTGGAGGAAAAAGAAGATGGAGAGAGCACATCAGCGTGTGATTTGAGGACAAGGCTTTGCATGGGAAGATGGAAAAGGCCGTAAGCCCAGCTGATGGTGGCTTTGATACTTAGGGATGTGCTTGGTGTAGTAGGATGTGTAATGTCAGTGGGGTTTATGTTAGTTTCCATGGAAAAGCCTGTTCCTTCAGAGACTTAGGGCAAAATTTTAATTTCTCCCTGGCCCAGGGCCTGAGCCAGAGGGGGGAAAGTTTTAAGATGTAAAGCTGCCGGGATTAAGCTTTGTATAAGGAGTAGACATGGACGCTGAGACTGGGATGAGTCCCCAACAAGATAGCAGAGAAGACTGCTGACCAGGTTGCTCATCCATTTTGAGATAGTCAACAAGGGGCTTTGCAGCAGTTGGGAGATGTTGCATGGGTCTTACCGCACACGCAATAGACAGATGAGGAAGAGATGGGAAATTGAAGAGACGATAAGTTGGTGATTAAAATTGGGTAATGGTTTTGGGGGCTGGGAGTGGTTTGACAAATGAATGTACTTGAATTCATAACAAACATTGATTTACACTTTTCCTACACATTTAAAAGATTTTTATCTTTTATACACATTTATACTATCTTAAATGTGTCAAATGCTGCCATGATCTGTACCTAGCCATATGGCAGAAAATGTAACCAGCTCATTATAAGGCTAATGTCAATTTACTGTTGTGGGATAATGCTTAACTGCAGTAATGGAATGAACTGAACCAAGAACTGTGATCCCACAACCAAGGCAGATGTGTAAAGTTTGCAACCATGGAAGCATAGAAGGTTTTTGTGTGCACTTTCTGTTTTTCCCTACTCTCCATCAAGTTTTGACTTTTCATACTTGTTCTGCTCCCTAGCTGAGCCCAAGTACTCCCTCCTGCTATTTTTCAATCCATTTTACTGGTCTTCCTGTGTTTTAACAGGCTTTTATAACCATGGCTGCAGCTGCGAAAGAGAGGAGCGTTTGGTGGGGGAAAGGGGGTAGTTAGAGAGGGAGGGAAAAGAGGAGGGAACGAGAATTGAATCATGAAATGAAGACCATATTTCCATACTGCACTAAAATGTGTACTTTCCATTTTAGTAACTAAGGTTGGCTCTCTTTTTCATCCAACCCCACCTTCCTCCTTCTCCAGCAGAGTGCTCTGTGCAGCTGTTCATCAGTAGTTGTCTGTTTGTCGCAGGCCCCTCCCCCCAAGCCGTTAGCTCATGTGAACTTTGCTTTTCGTCATACTTTTTCCACTGCAGCACTCTCTGTTTTTGATTAAAGCAAAAAAGCACCAGATCCCACTCCCGCTCTCTCTCAACTGTATGTCACAGAGACGCCATTTCGTCCACCTCTGCCCCTCGTTCTTTCTCTTGACTTTTCACAGCAGTTTGTTTAGGCCACGCGGCTCTTTAAAAACTTTATTGTTGGTGTTTGTTGAGTTTTCCGGCAGAAACATCTTGAAGTGATATAGCCTCCCTTTGTGTTATGACCGCTGCAAAACAACCCTTCTTTTTGGGTGAGTGTGTCACTCCATGCACAGCTTCAATCCCATGATCCGACTGCCATTATCAGTGCCAGCTGTAGAAATAACAGATGTTCCCATATAACCTCAAAAGCAGCAACATTCAGCCTCAGCCCCAGCCTCAGCCTTGGCCTTAGGCTCAGCTAATGTTTGTCCCCGTTGTCATGCCTCAGCATCTTTGGATCCTCTTTCTCGCCTGTACCGGAGCCACAGACAGACACGCTATTGCCATTGAGTGGGACCACAAGCATCTGTTTACAGCTCTCCATCTGCAGCATAAGATAATGATGGCCAGATACAGCCCGCCATAAAATAAACACACTGCCACCTTCCTCTTGCATTACTGAGTTAGTGCACATTTCTCACAACGGAGGTTCCAGACCTTACAGAGCCGATTAACCTCCCATGGTTCTTCGAAATCCTCTTCTCTGGAAAAACAGATTGACATATAGGTTGGTATGGCATGACCAGAGAGAGTGCAGGCTCTGGAATTCAAGCCTTCGCGATCAAATATCCTGAAGCTGATATCTTAGAACTTTGGATAGATAATAGATGTCAAGTAAGACCAAAGCAGAGTAATGTGTGTAGAGATAAAGAAAAGCTATAGTTGCATGGGGATTGTTGGATTTAATTGGCATATTTTTCAATTCTATCTCATCACCTGTAGAAATGTCTGCGGGCAATTATGTAACTGTAACATACGTCAACTTAGATTTCTGACCGCACATATCTATCTGCATGAATTTTTGTATACACACCCCTTGTCATAACTGTAAATGATGGTGGATTTTCATGGTGAGGCTGACGAGAGGCAGACAGTGGAGGCGTGGTGTCAGCCGAGATGGAGAACAAACTGAGGAAAAGGCTCTTGGGATCAGGCAGTGGAGTACCGTGGGTTTGACTGAAGGCAGTGTTGCCTGTCAAATGTTAATCCAAGAATACACAAGCCATTTTGTGTTTACAGTACATGTAATGTGCACACATTTGTGGCACTGCTCCAAACTAGCTTCTTTGTTTGGGGACAGCCCTAGAAATAATATTAACTGTCCCAAAATGAATCAGAATTATCTGCAGGCATTCTTTTATGGGAGAGAATCTCTCAGGCCCATGCTGCTCATGTTAAGTAACAAGCCAATGATAGTGAGTGACCGTACTGGCAGCAGGAACAGATGTGCTTTGATTTAATCAGCTCTAGGTTTAGTTTCATTTACTAAGTGAGTGTTACTCTGACACACAGTCTATACTCCACATACAAATGCCATTTTGTCTCAGGGATGTCCTGTAGAAAATCTTTTATTGTCCCTAAAACCTTATTTTCTCTCCCTAGAGTGATAGAATATAATTTGTCTTAAGCTCTGCAATGTTGTTTTAAATTTGATATCATATGTACGCAGTATATACTGGATTCTGTGAATGAAGAGATGTATAGCCTACATTCCAATGCTAATGGGCAATAGTGTGTAAAGACCTGAAAGTCCCTCACTTGAATCCACTCACAGATCTATCAAGGACCCTTGGGCTCCTCAGGGGCCTAAGGAGGACCCCTGCACACGCATTTACACACACAAGCAGAATGGAAAACATCACATCATTTAAACCAGTTTTCTTTCTCATTCCGGCTGTCCAACCTCCTCCTCTCCACTATCTTTCTTTCTGTCTTCTCATGTCATCTAGCTCATTCTTCTTTGCACTCCTTCACTTCACTGACTCTCTTGCTATTTGCTCCATCCTTATTTTTTCTCTCTCCCTCTGTTTTTCATAAACTTCTGGCTGAGCCTTGCCAGCATTCCCGGAGGCGTAGTGTGAAACGCTAGACATTTCTGAGCGACTGCCAAACAGATGCAGGCTCCTCTGCTCAGCCCCATGATTTGAACATCCTTTCTGTTTAGATGGGGGGCAGAGTTTCAGTTGTCCTATTGTAAAAAGTACCCCCGCCCCAACTTATACTTGAGTAAGTACAGCTACCTCATTGCAAAAAAACTTAGAAAAATGAAAGCTACTCTTCAGACTTAGTTCAGTAGTCGAAGTGGAGAGCAATCAAATAAATTTTAACTTCATTACAATAAGAGAAGGTAGAAAAGATAGAAAGAGTCCTTGTCTGAATAGCCACATTTGTCAACAAAATGTATCTGTTTGCAGAGCTGTCTCATTTCCTATCATTATCTGTTTGGATAGGTCTGATCAGGCAGCCCAAGTAGTTGTTATTGTCCATGGCTCACAGTATAAAAAAGTGTTTCGAAGTACTGAATATTTTCATGATCTAAAATTCAGTTTTTTGTATGAAACCATCATTTGTCTCTTTTTGTGCTTTCTTAATTTCATTAGGTGTCAGAAAAGGCCAGATTTCTGAGCTCAATTAAGCACGCAAGAGGATGTGTTGCAAGATAATAAGTCTATCTTCAGTGCTTAATGATGAATATGTTTTTGAATGCGCCAAGTGGATTGCTCTAATCTTTCCTCATCACGCTGATTCCAATGAGCAGGAGGAAGGAAGGTTTTAAAGCTCTTATCTGGGTTAATAAGTTAATAGATGGCTTGATAGATAGTCAGAATAAATCCCCAATTATCAGCTTGACTAGGGACAGTCTGAGTGGAGACATAAGCTGCCCAAACTAGGCCAATCCTGTAAGTCTGAAATATATGGAGATGCATTTTGATTCACTATGCTGTCAATCCAACTATCAGATATCTAGATTTGCTCAGATATGAGCACACAGCAGTGTGCTGTACCCTCCATGCAGAAGTCCACTGTTCCGATGAAAGCTTTTCTTGTCACTGTCCCGCACCTGGGGCCTGGGGCTCTTGTGGCTGCTTTGTCCCAGTATCCTGAGCCTGAGCCTCCTGATCAGGAAAAATCTGGTGGATGCTAGAGGCTGGAGCATTTATTATCAGCTAGCATGTGTGACACGGGAAGGCCACGGCTGTTGTTTACTTTTGTTTGTCTGCCTGAGAGATAAAGCCAGCTTTGACACAGATAGCAGCCAGCTCATATGCTCACTAAACACTGCGAGGCTCGGTGGCGTGTGTGCACAGTTCTGCAGCAGCAGTGTTTTTACGTCTGTGTGCATGAATTCATGCCTCTATTTGTGTGTGTCAGTGTGTCTGTGTGCACGCACGCACACACAAAACCACAGTGGCCAAGGGTCAGTGGGTCTTGGCAGTGGGTTCATACAGGGACACGGATTGAAAAATGGAGCTGGGCGGTGACTCCCAGACAGCTGGTGGTCAAAGGTCACCTTTCTATCTCTGCTCTCATCTAGCTGATTGTTTTTTCTCATCTGCTACTCTGGATCTCTGTCTGTCTGTCTGTCTGTCTGTATACTCCTTCTCCTCTTTTATCTGACAAAATAACTCTTGTGTAGGTGTTCAAATCTGAACCTATACCTGATTTATTTGGGAGTCCCCACCTGTCAAAAGGAATATGTTTGTCTCTCCATGTAGGGAGTATTTAATGGCTCTGTCTTTTCATTTTAACATCATCTAAAGGTAATCTTAAGGGTGAAGTAGGGCCAGCACTATAATGCAATTGACTTACTTAATTGATTAACTAGGCTCTTGACGTTGTGCCATCATTGAAAATCACAGTCATTAATAGTGTATTTGTACTATTGTTAATCTAAGTACTCCTTTATTCCCTAAAATAAAGGTACTCTGTGTAAAAGACTGCAGTTCTTTAACAGTAGATTAATTGTCATCATAATTGGTATAACATTCAATTAGTAAAATAATGAATAACTGCAGCCCCAATGTGTAAAAAGAGTACTGTGAGATGTGCACTTAGTGGATGCACATGCGGGAAAAAAAACATTGAGTTACTCACAAATCAAGCCTGTCATAGACTGAGCCTCTCCTGGCATCACCCAGGCAGGATGTCACGTTTTATGTGGCTATTCATTGCTGTCCTAATTCATTAGTCCAAATGAGCATTTATACAGAGCACACATTCTTTTTACGTGCCTGCTTTATGTGTTAGTGTGAAGTTTTACAACCTCGTAAAGCATCTCCAGGTCCCAGACTGATATGGGAGCATTTATTTGCATAGTTCACAAACCAAAACTAAATTGTTAATGTTTTCTGGCCCAAGCTGGATGAGACCAAAGGGAGTCATGCAAACAGTGCTTTATTTTGGTTGTTTTGTTTTTCTTTATTTTTTTTCAATTTGAAAATTATTTTATTAATATCCCAGCTTGTAATGAGTCAAATTTATGTTCTGACGACAGTGATGTCTGGTTAAGCAGCCAAAATATGCATATATACTTATATATATTGTTTAGCGTCAAGCTTTACAGAATACTTGACAGCTGTTGAAGTATTCTGCATAGTTGGTATGTAACTTCAGATAAATCACTGTGTTTTGAAAATGAATATTGAGTTTTTGATTTAGTTAGCTACTGAGTAAATGACAGTTACTGATACCTTTGCTCTAATAGTAATAGTTGGTCTTGTAGGTATTTTGAGTACAATTATTACAATCAAAATCACTGTAGATTGTGAACTGGAGCCTTTGGCTTACTTTGAAGCTGCTACATTGCCTTATGGTGGCCACGGTGTTTGCTCTTCTGGCTCTTGGCCCTGCTGCACTTGGTAGCCAGTGCCCTCTGTATGCTGTAACCACCCACCCCCACCATACTCAACTCCTTTCTCCTCTGCTGCTCTGCAACTTCTCTTTTTTTCCCTCCATCGTAGTTTATTCTCTCTGCTCACGTCCTTCTTGGCGAGGCAAAACGTTCCCACAGCTCTCAAAATCCCCCTACCCTATACCAAGCCCCATTTTCCTTTTCTTTCTCCCCGTCTTTTACTATCACCCCCTCTTCCATTCTTCCTTCCATTCTTACTCTCTCATTCACTTCTTTTCGTCTTGTCTCCACTACTTGTCCCTCTTTCCTTTTTTTGTTTTTTCTTTTTTATTCCTGCCCCCCTTCACAGATCCCTGGCACAGCCTGGCATTGCATGACCCCACTAAACACACACACACACACACACACACACACACACACACACACACACACACACACACAAAGCGTGGGAGTCTTACAGTGTGGCTTATGTCTGTCACTGTGCGGGGCAATCCTCAGTACTATACATTTGATGCTCAGCTTTGTTTGCATGAAACTTAATATACTCAAATAATCAGCGTAAATTAATCAAGACTTGCAGTTTCCCGACATCTGGACTGACTGACTTTCACTGCATATTTATTGTCCATGTCATAGGCCAGCTGTGATTACCCAGTATGCTTCACTGTCCTCTGTTGAGACTGGAAACCTGACCTCCAACATGTGGATCGTCAGTATGATGTCAGTGTGTGTTTTCTGTGTTGGTAGTTGACTAAAGAACTTTTAGCAGCCAGTCCCACATTTTCATCTGCTTTCTCTCCTGTATGTGGCATATTTCTTTACCCTGCCCCCTCACTTCTAGCAAGTGACATCTGCTGGACACATGGAGAAATTACACCTTTCTCTTCAGTAAGGACAAAAATCATTGATTATTGTTTTATTAAACGGTAATATACTTTTTGGAGCGAAAGTACATATTATGACCAATAAAATATTTTCCAAGCAAAATTCAAATAAATTTAAAGCATTAGAATTGAAATGAAAACAGAGATTCTTCTGCTCGAATACCATCCATCTTCTGTAAACTTAGCAGGGATTTCTAATTATGTGAAAACCTTTACATTTATCACAGACCAGGGGTTAAAAATCTACTATTAAACAGTTCAAGATTGTCAAGTATGAACAAATTGAGAAGAATAAAAGCAATAATGTAAAGCTCATTGAGCTAGTTCAGTCCCATGACAATCATGCTACCAGATATTTGTATCCTTTGCAATGCAGCGCATCCCTAACAAAAAGTACTTTTACTGCCCTGAGAACAGCCATGGGAGTGTATGGAGGTTTGTTTGGGTCTCACTGCTCCTCCCTCCCTGTGCATCATAGCTCATCAACATAGGCACAGATAAAAGATAAAAGAACCATGGAAGGAGGGAATGGGGGTGAACGTGGGCAATCAGCCAGCTGACCCCCACCCCCCTCTCCCTCACTCTTTCTACCCCCTGCCCTCCACTCTCTCCCATGGTTGATTCCCATTAGGCCCCTCACACGCCCCCCAAACCCTGGCTTCCCAGCTCTGTCTGGCATTGGCACAGAGAGGGCGCAGGCGGCACACAGACGGCCACACAGATGGGCAACGGGCAACGCAGGGATGCCTCCCCACACCTGCTCCTTGCTGGCACAGGGCTTGGGCCAGACAGCCACACACACACACACACACACACACACACACACACACACACACACACACACACACACAGATGTGCATTTGATTCAGAATTATCTCTCTATCAAACTTTCCCACATATTGGTGTGCAGGGTGGAAGCATGTGGAAATACTCCCTCAAGCTACTATACATGCTGATACATTTACATGTGACGCATTTTTTTAGGCACACTCTCTCCCTCCCACACACTGCTGCTCTGCCTGTCACTCACAGATGTTTACGTGCTTATCTCCAACTGTTCCTCAACATGTGCTCTCAAGACATTTCTGTACATATACACCATGATAAACATACATAAGACACAATCACACATCCATAGCCACCAGCTGATGTATTTATAGTTTCACGCCCACACAATTCACACTTTGGTGTTACCAGCGCCAAGCCACATTTTGCAATTAATCACATAGCTGCATGCTGTGTGGTCACATTGCCTTGTATGCCAGACACTGTTGTGTTACTTAGACATTTATTGGGTACCTTTTTTGTTTTATTTTTTGGTGATTGGATTACAGATGCAATTTCAAATGGACATGTCCTCCTCACTTCAGAAGATCCTAGTCTAGGCTTCTCCACCCCCACCTCACCTCCGCTGTTTTTGTTTCAGGATCATTTGGGTAAATTCTGAAACCTTTCTCTATGCCTGCCAAAGTCTGGATGAGTTAAGACTTTATACATACGTCATCTGAGTGGCTGTCAACCATGAACCAGCAATCAATTATACTGCAATTTGAGCAATGTGTTTAGAGAGAATTGACTGTCTGGGTTTTATCTCTGAAGCTCCACACAGTCTTGATGGTTGAAGGTTTTTGGCACAGGACAGAGTCAGGAGGGAATGCTATTCAGGGCGTTATTTTTTTCTATTATTTTTGAAGGAAAAGTTAAAGTACAATTTTAACTCATGCCATCAATTAGCGGCCCATGTAACAAGTGTTATGTGAAAGCCAAGCAACCTGATGCGTATATATAAATTCCCTACAAATGCTGTAATATACTGATCCATTTCTCTTCTAGATAATGGAATGCTTAGTTTTAGTAATTAAGCACTTTTGTTGTAGTAATGTCAGCCATGTAAGAGGACATTTCTGATTTGTGGACTGAAAGAGTTGCATTGTTGCATCACTACACATCATATCTGGATAAAAAACTCAAGCTGATTAAATATATTTTTCATTTGCTTTAAATATTTCAACTAAATACGACAAATAATAATAATCCAGAAACCCTTATTGCAAAAAATAGCTTTCATTATTGTATTGACATATCTGAACCTCAAGGTGGCCACAGTGAGCTGAGGTCATTACCAGGACAGATCTATCATTATTTTCTAGTGATGTCCAATAAGTGCCCGTGGCTAATTGTCCAGGTTCAGGAAGATCTTTGCTTTTCTCTCTTTGAGCCACAGGGGCACCAAGGGCTAAGAGCAACTCCCAAAATGAAGCAAGAAAGTGAGTGGTGGTGGTGAAGAGGGACATACAGAGGGTGAATGATGAAGGGGGTGTTGGAGGAAGAGTAGTAGGAGGAAAACAAGAAGAAAAGAGGCTGAAATGAAGTCCAATAAAAGAGCTGAGTGAACATCTGTGTGGGATAGCCGTGGGGATTAGGAGGGTTTCGTATATTTTAAGCGCATTAAAGATTAAAAAAAAAAAAAGGTCAGAATGTTGAGCAACATACCGATAAACCTCTTAAGCGAAACCCAATTGGGGAAGCTGTTTGGTGTCTTTATCCAGTCTGCTGCTTGATGAATATTGTAGGGTGGGGTGAATAAAGGGGGGGGTCAGAATACACATCTAAAACACCTTTTTTGGGGATGAAACTAATAATTGTTTTTCTCTTGATCATTTTGTAATTCTGTTGATCATTCTATGTCATTCTCCAAATTAATAAATTTATTAGTCCTATTATAATTTTGTCAGCAGAAAAATAGAGTTAAATACATATATTGTTATATATTACATTACTGACATATATTTTAAGGCCAGACAGCACAGTGTTCTACCAGGGATGGCAGGCTATGAATCAAAGGGAGTGGAAAAAAGGAGGGAAAAAAAGGGATGAAAAGTGGGAGAACAGTGGTAGACTTGTTCGCAGAGGAAGAGGCCCCTGTCATCTGAAGATGAGGTGAACCATGTCAGGAGAGCTATCCTCAAATGACACAACACGCAGATGAATGGAGCACCAGTCAAATGGGCCGTGGGCTGTAGACAGCGTCTATGCTCACACTCACATCTCTGCCACTGCCTGGGCTTAAACACAACCTCTGTCATGTTCAACTATGTTGGCAGCTTAATCTGATCAGCACAAGTCAGAGTTAAGAAAGGCTTGAATATTTTTCCATGTGTTGTTTTTCTTGTGGTTTCAGCCCCCTTAAGCTCTTTTTTTCAATATAGTGTCAGAAAAATGGCACAAAGCAAAAAAGATTTACAGTATATAGATCTTCCAGGGACCCAGACCACTCTAAAACACTTGATGTTCTGTGAAAACCTGATTTAATGAGATTGGTTTGTACTGAGGGCAAAAAAACACTTGAGAAAGTTTTTGTGTTGTAACATTATCATTAATCTGTGATATCTTATACAGGAAGGTATTAAAAGTTATTCAGAAAAGGAACTCCACTTTGTTTTTCTTAGATGAATGATATCCTGACCGTGCTATTCACTTTCACTAGTGGCTCTTTGTCCTCTTTTATAGCCAATGTCAAAATTCAACTTAATAACATTAGTTACTGGTCCTACTTCACATCAGCCCTCTTCCTTACACCTCACAGCAAGAAGGAATCCCGGTTGGGATGGAGGCTGGGGACTTTCTGTGTGGAGTTTGCATGGCGTCCAGTCCAGGGTGTACCCTGCCTCCGCCTATTGTACTGGGATAGGCTCCAGTCCCCCCCGTGACCCTCAGTGGAGGAACAAGCGGTAGAAATCGAGCGAGCGAAAACAGCGATTACAGATCTGTTAGCTCAATCATATACCACTTTATTGATGAGGCAGGATCACATATAAAAGTTTAAGACATTTTAGATCTTTTTTTAATACCACCATTTGTTTCAGTGTTAGCTTTCAGGGTTTTAGCTGACAGTGCATTTCCATCTGGAGGAAGATAGGATTTCACTGAAATGCTGAAAACATGTTATTTACATGTTTGTTACACTTTACCGAATCTCTCCAAATCACAGCATTTATCACACAGAGTCCTTCTATTTTTATCTCTAGTGTTGGAATGCTATTAAGGGAGCTACATAGTTTGAAAAATCCTTCATATTTAGAGCATTAGATTATAGTGGACTTGCTCGTCCATGTGTGCTTGTGATGTACAAACACTAAGCTATTTGGTAAATTAGCAAAAGTGAGTGATGGGCACTTGCATATGAATGTTCATATTTAAATGGGTCCATTTCCATTTGCAATGCCTAACTGCGTGCCAAATGAGGGAGCATGTGTATATAATTTTACAGTCAAGTGTCCCTTAATGTTTTCCACTCATGCGTACGTTTGACTGTTGTTTTTGTGTCTTTATAAATGATGGATAAAAAGATTCTACAATGATGATTTTATTAGGTATGTCAGCTGGCCTCCATATATATAAAAAAAACCTTTGTTAACTTTAGTGTATCAACAGAGACAGAAGAATTAACTCACTGCGCATGTATGCACGCGTGTGTGAATGTGTAAGAGAGAGAGATTGCAGTGATAGAGTCTGATATATTTGAAGGTCTGTGAGTCTGCACTGTATTATCTCTGGCAGGCAACATGCAGGGGGCCTTGGGGCAACTGTGTGCAGGAGATAAGGGTGATTCATCTCTATCTATTCAGAGACATGCAGCCATGTTTGGTGCACGCTCACGAAGGCTTTGAAGCGCAGTGCTAATAAAGGCTCGTGCTGTGATATATTGTATGTCAATGTAGTGTTCCAACTAGCATCACCTTCAAAGGAAACACATGCACTATATCCCTCCAGTAGATTTACTGTACAATTATGTACGATGTGAGTGTTTTGTTTTGCCTTTTGCTACTCAAATGCTAGTCATTGTTACTGTTGTTAAAGTTAGGGTCCTAGATTGTTAATGCCTTTCAGAAAATCTGTTTCTAGAGAACATAATACAGTTTCCTGATTGTTTAGTGATCACAAAGTGGCAATGTCTGTCTAGATCCCTTCATTCTATCCATTCCCCTGTTTGCACATTCAGGCAGGGACACTTCATCAAATAGTAATTAAATGATCTTGTCTTTGTTTTACTCACTATGGCCTTGTAATCCTGAACACAAAGGAGGCATGCTATTAAAGCAAATAATTAGTGGACTGTGGCATATAATAATGTCCATGCACATTTATGGGTTTAGAAGTACAAAATCAAATTTGAAAGTTGTATGCCTAACTATGAAACCACATTAGGTTTCATAATGTACTCAAATAATGTTGTTTTTCCTTTTATAATTGAGGTAATACAGAGTTCAATTTTCCAAAAAATGTACTTGTACAAGAACTAAGTTGTGGTTGTTGGGTTCTGGTTAAAAATGTAACAGGAGTGAATTTAACACCTTGAAATGCAGAGGACATCTCCCTCATTATGGTGAACCACTTCATCTGCCAGTGTGCTGATGCCAAGAAACACTTAAACAAAACAACACATTGAGCCCATGCCAGTCAGCTATATTATTATCTTCATTCAAACTAATTTCCAGGCCAAAAATCGACACATATGCATATGCAGGCTTCAACAACCATCATTAGGGATTTTAACAGTGGTGCGCTGTCCATGTTGTCATGACAACTAGTCGCTGAATTTTGGCTTAGAAAGTGTAACACCGTGGAAGAGCCTGTTTAACAGAGGCAGGCAGGTTTGAAAGTGTAACTGCAAATATCGGGTAGGACACAGTTAAAAGACCTCTGGCTTCATTTGCTTTGGTTCGTCATTTATCATATTATCTCACCTGCACTGAAGGTTAATAATTATTTTGCCCTCACTACCTAATGAGGGAGTTCATGGTCAGTGATGACCCTTTTATTAAATCTATGTACTTGCAGCAACATGTCATTTGTCAGGTAATGCAACACTTGCATTGTTATCCTCACACTACATATATTATATAGCCTATTGTAGAGGTCTTTTTTTGTCATTTTGGATATAGAGTTAGTGTGTATGCATGTCTGTGTGAGCGCGCGCGGGAGGTGGCGTCAGCTAGCAGGAATGCACGGGTACCGCCAAAGCTAAGATGGCTGCCAAGCGCTAAGATGGCTGCCAGAATTCCACAGAGCGACAGCACAGGAGAGAAATAGAAATGAGAATACAACAAGTACGTAACGGACGGAAGAAAAAGACGTTTAAAAGGTGCAATTAAAGGAGGACTGTCACAAGTTTTTCCCCTCCTTCTCTGATGAAGATACTAGCATGCCATCTAATGATGGAACAGCAAGTTTAAGATGTTGAACTAAGTTTCGAGGACGTTGCGGTTGGGCCCTGGTACCTAAATTCCTGATTGACCATTTGGCCCTGGAGGAATTTGGCTGGTAATAAACACAATACTGTATTATGTGAATGATGATGAGTGACAACCACCGAAAAAGAGTTTCATCGCTTATAAAGCAAACACAGGAATAGGTAGTCTTGCTATAGGGTTGATTTCTAATTGTGTTTTCGGTATTTTTGTAAGTTTTTTTTTTCTGTGCAGTTAGGTCGCTTATTGTCTCACTATAGCAACATTCCTGGAAAGGATCAGGTTTTCAGACCTCTGCCAAGCAGGTCATTTCCCCACATATTGTGACTCATACCCATAGTATAGTATTATAGGCTGTAGTAATTCCGAGTTACATAACATAGTAGGTTGTCTGGAATCCAGAACATTACCAAAATGTAATTGTCTGTTCCTTTGCCCATTATTAACATTTCACACTCACACTTGTCACATAACTTCCTTATTTAATGATCTCCAACTTTTGTTCCATTAAAACATGAGCAGTACTACCGTTGAAGTACGCAAAACATTTCTGGGTGTCAGTTATTAGTTTTAGCACTCACTCTGTCACAGTGATTTGATTTTCAGCTGCAAATGTACACACATTTTGTGGTGGAAAATAGTGTGATTTTTATTTGTGGTATATTTCCCCCTGCTTTCATAAAGGTCATCAGGTTTCTCTCACACATGTCAGCATCTGTATTACCTATTACTGTGCTTGATAGTCTTTGTTGGGAAAAATCCAATTCAAACAATGAGCAGAAACTAGAGTTACGCATCTAACAACCACCAACTTTCAATGTAGTGGGAAAGCTGAGATTGCCTTAGATCTCTGGCATTATTCAACCACTTCTTTCCAAAACTTTAAACTAAAAACGTAGGAGTTTATTTTCTACCATTTTTGAAAAATTACTATCAACACAGTGTCAGATTCTATTCTGATTTAGATGTTTATGTCTTTCCACTGCGATTCAACCTCAGGGCCAATGTGCAGTCTGCCTGTAAAATCTCAGTCCCATGTCTGTTTAGTCAGAAAAATGATCAGGTCCGTTTTTGATGCTTTCCTACTCTTTCACCTTGAGCAGTATCCAGACATCTGTCCACCCGACTAATCATCTCTCTCTGTTCTTCATGTAGAACAATCAGGACAATCAGACAATTCAAACCAGCAAGGAGACACAGACGTCAAGCCCCCACCAAATGGTGAGTTTGTGTGCCTCTTTTTTTTAGTTCACACACACATTCACACATGCATAAAAAAGTTTGATGAACCTCGCACACATGCTGCACACTGAACACATGTGCACGTACTGTAAATACACACTGCCCCTCCATGAAGGCCTCTGTGTGTGTCAAAGCAGAGTTGGGTGTAAGTTTATTATGGTAAGGAGAGCTGATGGTACAGTGCTGCGGGGGCTGTGCTGGGATTGTGGTGGGCCGCTCATAAATCACACTGACGTTATTGGAAGATGGGAACCACATGGCTGCTGCCGAGCTCAGCGCTGACCTCATCCAGTGTCCCCGCTGCGGTTAACCTCGGACAGAGATGGAGAGAGACAGTGAGTGGGAGAAGGGAAGGAGGCAGGTGGGGTGAAAGAAACTGAGAGGTGAAAGAGTGTAAAAAAAAAAATGGAGGATTTGAGTGGGTTTGCACCCAGCTTTAGTGACCTGAATATTCTGAATATTTTAGAGCAGGTGGAGCTTTTCAACACATTCGCTACAGTGAAATGACACCCAAAAATAAGCAAATTATGGTATTAGATGGATGTCAAATTACTACTCTACAACAGGCCCCAAATGGGCCCCTGATACTCTGCACATGTTTCACAGCTTATTGCCTGGTTGAAAGCATACATGTGTAACAGAAAAGGCAGCTTCCAACTATACAAGTGTATAGAAAGACGTGTGTTTGGATCTGTATAATTTGTTCTTAAGAGATTGATCTATAGTGTAAAGCAGAAAGTAAGTTCCAAATAAGAGTTTCATACAGTACTTGCATGGCAGAGAGCGTAACACTGGCAGGAATTTAGAGCTGTGTCTGCAACAAATTGAATTTAATTTGATCATTACAACTGAATTGTCTGTCCGTCTTTTGGCTGTAATTCTGATAATGATAATAATAGTTATTTAGTAATGGATGGTTTCGCCACGTTGCCTTCATACTGGGAACCTTCACAAAAAAACTAAAAATAAATAAATTAAATAGGCCAAGAAAAACAGTCAAATGATTGTACAGTTGAGGTTTTTGTAATGCATTTCATGAAGATCCCAGTGGAAGAATGAAACTCCTCTGTGGATTACAAATCCACAAATATAAACAACTGAAACATATTCTGCTGTAAACATCCATCCACACTTGCATACCAGAGTTGTAGGCTCATAGTTTTCTCTGCAGTCATCAACTGTAACTTTGGGTTTTGCCTCCAAAAAAAGTACGACTTGATGTTGATTTGATCTGGCTGTATTGGGTTACATCCTGTCAGACTTCTAGGCTGTTTCTCATCCCAAACACAGTAACTCCACTGTAGGGACACCTTTGTGCTCCACAATCTCAGCAGTTATGCTGATTAGTTCATTGTCGTCATAACAAAATTGAATTTAACACACAGATAATTTCTGATGTATATGCTTATATGCTATGTGCAGTACTAATATAAATATTCAACATTTTAATCATATCCCTGTGCTCTCAAATCATAATGTGCTGATCTACTATTCTATATTTATATATTTGCAACAACACACATACTTTGACAGTATAGTGTACATTTTACTACATGCTATGTATTTTTTCTTATTTCCAGGCCACTTGAGTTTCCAGGACTGCTTTGTAACATCAGGGGTGTGGAACGTAGCTGAACTGGTCCGTGTGTCACAGAGTGAGTCACAATATTGTTTCCCATATCTTCTCCATTCTATAAGTATATTTGTGGGTTTTTTTGTAGTTGAAATAATTATGATGATGTAATTTTAGATTAAGATTACCCATATTAACAAAAAA
Source organism: Lagocephalus sceleratus (assembly GCA_911728415.1). Lineage (NCBI taxonomy): Eukaryota > Metazoa > Chordata > Actinopteri > Tetraodontiformes > Tetraodontidae > Lagocephalus > Lagocephalus sceleratus. The sequence continues at coordinate 372,433 of CAJVRN010000111.1, read as the reverse complement.
TCAGTTAAGAAATTGCCTGTTCCACTTGGTATGTAGGCCGAGTGATGGATATAAGTCACATCTTTAAGTGACATGATTAACAGCTGGTCCTGTCTTGTCAAATTCCTCAGAGCAAATGTGAACAAAAGGGACTATTAGGAATGCATTTGAGTAATTGTTCTGTTTATGTGAATATTTACTCTTGATGAGGTGTGAGGATATAAAAGCTTATGGGATTGAAGTTGTTCCACTTGTGGAATGAATAGAATGAAACATTAATTTCCCTAGGCAATAGCTTACCTTCCAAAATATTTTTGACTTTTTTCTCCTTTCTTGCTGAAACGCTTATTTTTATATCTTGGGATTTAATTCTGTATTTTGGCTGAAGAGCAGAAGCTTAAGCTCTAGCTTTTGGTCTGACTGTAAAATTATAGCCATGATCAGTTGGGAAAGAGCAGCTGTGATATACCAGGACATAGACCTGCCCCTGAGGTTGATATAAAATGTCAGAGGGATACCAAAGTTTATTTGAAGATCATGGCAGTGCTAGACAAGAATCAGATGATCACCGCAGTGGTTTGGAACAATCCTATGGGGACCACGAGTGTCTGCACAGATTTCATGGCCAGACTTCTCAATAGTTCCAGATGTTCAGGGCTGGAAACAAAATGGTGTGTGACCAACATCAAAACTGACAGAACAAAATAATAACAGTAAATAATACAACAACAATGGCCTGCTTATTTCCATTTTCTAGCTAAGGGCTTTCTGTGTGGTATGATGTTGTGTTTTTTTGTGTATATATTTAGCTCCTGTTGCTCCAGCAACTGGACCCAACTTCTCCCTGGCTGATCTAGAAAGCCCTGGCTACTACAACATCAACCAGGTGACCCTTGGACGGCGCTCCATTACCTCCACCCCCTCCACCAGGTACGCTCACACATATACAAATTTTTAATTAAAAGTTCCTCCTGGAGGGAATCCCAGACTAATATTCTCACTTCCTTATATTCTAACCCCTGAATGCTCATTACACTTAGTTTACTTTGTTGCTCAATGCAGTCTTTGTTCTTCTTTCCCCCATCCACACTTTTTCTCCTTCTTTACTACTAATCCATCTGTTTCCCACTAATTTTTCCCACCAATCTGTCCGTAACCCTGCCCGTCTTTGTGCCTTTTGTCTGCATTAATTCCTCTCATTCACTCTGTCGTCCGCCCTTGCTCGTCTTTCGCTGCAGGACTGAAATGGAGCTTTATGCAAGTCTCCCACGGAGGTAGTTACACTCATTACCAGATCTTTCCCTTGACGCTAATGCAATGCAGACCCCAGCATCACACTACACAGAAAAGCCACACACGCATGCTGTCACAAAGATATGCACTTGAGTATATACATTTTCAAACATCTTGGATCAGCACTGAAACGCAGTACTTTCACAGCCTCACTTTTATTGGTCACAGATGTGCGAGTTTATAAGGATCGTACACACCTTCTATAGTCAGGCTACTTTAGCCACAAATCTGAATTCATATTTGTCTTACTGTCCCATTCACCCCTCTGCCTAAAACATAATTTGGAAACCTGGACCTCGTAGGTTTTTATTTTACTTTCACTCGTACATGTCTGACTGTAAACAAATACAAAGGTTCATGACAATTTGTAGTGGCTGCGAAAGATCAACTCGCAAATAAAAGCAAAAACACTGATTTCATCTTTTAATTCATCTCTGTTCTTTTGTTCTCTCAGCTCCAACAAGCGGAAGTCCATTGATGACAGTGAGATGGAGAGCCCGGTGGACGATGTCTTCTACTCAGGCCGTTCTCCAGCGGCTGGCAGCAGCTCTCAGTCCAGCGGTTGGCCCAATGATGTGGATGCAGGTAGGCAGGATAATACCTTCCTATCTGATCCTCTTTGTGTTAGGTAGAGGGGCCATATCAATTCAGATATCCATTTTACATTAGCTTTATATTGGAAAAATTACCATTTGTGTTCATTGAATTGGGGACATTGATTTAGGACCATTGAACACAGATGTTATCGGTTGTTTATTTCTCTCTAACTGAATTGAAATGGTCCCGAAGCCAAAGCTCACTTTCTTTCACCACCATACTCATCACCATTTCCCCTCTTGCCACCATGTTATCCTTTCATAATCATCATCAGCAAAAACCCTGTCCATCTTTCATTCACAATTTCTACCACAATCACAGCCCCTACCATGCACAGCAGGCCTGTTTACAAGCAGTGTCACTACCTCACAGCCAGGTTTCAGCAGGGAATTACACAGCCTGTTAACCAAAACATATCCACAAGCATATTTTTCTTCAACACCTCTTGATTACACGTGCACATAAGTTCGGTTGTAATTGCGGAGGTTTAAGGTTTCTGTTTATATTGTGGATTAACTAATTCTTCAATTAGACCTCAGCCTTGTCAGATGTAATTACTTGCTCATTTGATGGTTTCCTGAGTTCTCAGAGTAGTAGCAGAGACATATTTTGCCCACATGGTTATTATTAGGACTAGCATTTGTTTTTTTTTAAATATGTGTGAACACATATATTCATGGACTTATGAAATTGTCAGAGTCATATACAATAAATCTAGTGTACATTTACTATATATAGTATGAATTTTAAAAACAAATGTTTTTTGCATTAAATTTTATTGATACCACCCCCCCTCCTTTTTTTTTTTTTTTTGAAGAATATTCCAAAACCATGACATGGTAGTAATGATTTCATCAGCTCTTCAGGTGTCTCATGTTAGGAGAATATTCAGTGTCACTTTCTTTCTGAGTGAAGGTGCTAAACAGGATGATTTGTAGCTAGGTGTGTAGGTTATGCTAAGCCTGTAGTTTCTGCCTGTGATCTTTTTTTCTTAGTGAGATTTAAGCATGCAGTGATCCCTGATATTAACATTTTCAACCAAACTCAATGTGAAAGGGAAACTGTTTATTCCCTGACACCTTGTCACAAAGACCCTTTTGCTAAGTCCCTGTCTCGTAGCAAGATTTGGCCTTAAATAACACGTTTAATCCTCGATCCAGGGGCTGCCACTATAATACACGCAATTCCATTCAGTAAAAACAACTGTATACACTTGCTGCACTCTGTAACATTATCTCCCCTGTTGCCAATTGTTTAACCGCATTTCTCGCTGTCATTTTTTTCGTACTCATGTCTCTATTCTTTTATCTCTCCTCTCCTCTTCCATTGTTAACTCTCCCCTTCTCCCCGTTTGGCCTTTCAGTGCAGCACCATTTGGCCAGTGTGCAGGAGAGGAAGATTAAGCATGAGAGCGATGGAGTGCAGTTTCCTTACCATGGTTAGAACAACATTATACTGTGTACATGTATACATGCTTTACCTCAGCTCGCATTGCCGTCAAGTGTGTTTACATCTCACTGTCCTTTTTTTATTTTTATTTTCTTCAAGTCTCTTTGGAGTTCCTGGGAGCCCTCAGAGCTCTTTTGCATTTTTCCATCCACCCTGATCTCTTCATCCTTCTCTTGTGTCTAGATCTCTGGCTATGCTGTCATTGGGTGGGGTTGTGTTTTTACCAGATGTCTGCTGTTGTCCAGTGCGGGTTTGCCTTTTGGTAACTCAGTAGCTCCATAATAATCATTTCCTCCCAGCCTCAAACAATGTGCTGTAATTGAAAGATGTCATCCAGGAAGAAGACTTTGAAAGATAGAACCAAAAAAACACACTACTCATACCCCAGACCACATGGTTGTGAAAGCGTTCGGGGCTGTGCGAATTTGTCGGCATCATCTGTCAAAGTAGTGTGGGTGGTGGCTTGTTCTCAAGCCATAGGGAGAAAAATATCATTTACACACGCACAGAGGGGTGTGTGTGTGAATCAGGGCTTGTTGGGTAGCTTTGGCCTCATCCAGTTGGTTGTTTAGACAGCAGCAGTTGAAGTGGCATCCCACCTGCTGCAAGCTTGACGCGGTGCCATAGGACGGAAACAGAACTGAAGCAATTCAGGTGTGTCTCCACCCCACCAGATGCCTCCAGCGGTGGGACAGGCTTACTCACTAACGTTACAAAAGCCCACAGCAACGTGGTCAAAAACCACACTTCAGCTCTTTTTCTGATTTACATTCACACATGAAAAACACACACAAACACGTGGCGCTCGCTCTAATCTGGAGAGGAGCGGAGCTCCAGTCCAGATGGTGCCTCCATGTGTCTACAGTGAAGGGAGCTACTGGGTTACAGCAGACATCTGTTGTGGTGATGGTGTTTGGTTGTGTCGGGGAGCAAGAGATGAGGTTGGTTCAAGGATGGGGGAGGGAAACGGTTAGTGGGGTCCCAGCCTCTGACTGCTCTGGAGGTACTCCACCACCTGAATGAAAAGCTCTGTGGCAAAGCAGGTGATCATGTAATTCATCATATATTTTGCTGCCTCCCACTCTGCTCTGCTCCATTCTCTTCTCCTGCTTGCTTGCCCCCGCTGCTCAGTGGTGGAAGCTCAAGAATTTATGATACCGACAGATAATTCCTGCTAATTATTTGTTGTCACATGCTTAAGATTGTGCAGTGTATATGCTCTGTGGTGGTGTTAAGGTGTATTGCTTTGCCTGAAAGCACATTTCTTTGGCGTTTATGAACGCTAGGTCTTCCGTTTTTGTCTATTGTTTACCTAAAAGATTTGTTTGTGAGCATTTTGTCTGTTTTTTTTTTTGTGTGTGTGTGTGTGTTTTGTGCACATGCTCAAGCACCAGTTTTATGTTGAGGGGGTTATGTGGTCGCCAGCTTGTTAGCGTGGCAAGACTATAGGGTCATGGGAGAAATTGGCTGCCAGTCTGTTCATATGGTGTGCCAAGAGCAGGACACTGAAATAATTTAGAACAAACAACTCTGTGCGTGCGTGCGTGCGTGCGTGCGTGTGTGCGTGCGTGTGTGTGTGTGTGTGTGTGTGTGTGACAGAAAGAGAGGGAAAATGTGTAGCTTTGCATGAGAGATCAGAGTAACTTCTGTTAGCTTTATCAGACAAAGCATTTATTGGGCATCTGGGCCTCATTGGCTGCTCCAAGGAGCTTCTTTGTATTAGATATTTCAGCAGACACTCACTAATTAGGGAATATCACTAAAACTGAAACCCATCGCATGTATAATTTAAGAGTGCTAATAATAAGATGTTTGTCTTGGCACTGGGGCATCTCATTGCTTTACATACTACAGGGTAAAATTGAGACTAGGTTTTATTAGAAGGAGGCACTAAATGCACAGTGCTGAAAGTTGCTTTTGAATTATATAAATATGACAATTGTTGCCTTTCAAACTGCACCTCGGAGACCTTTATCAATGTATGCCCATTGATAGATTGTATGCCCAGTCTGGTACCTCATGTGCTGAAAGTTAAGTCTACTACTTTTAACATATTCAGTCAGATGTTCATGGATATTCTTATGTTACAAACACTTTCTGCATGTCCAAAATCGACAAGGAAAGAGAACTTAGCAGAAAGGATAAAATCCAATTAATATTTGTGTTTTATAAGGAAATTAAATCTTAATTTGTTATATATCCCATTAATATGCCAGATACAGGACATACGTATAAGACATATCTTTATTATATATCAAGACGGATATCTTATTAATAACAAAATTTCACATTATAGCTATATATTACATTTTTACATCAAACACAGACCAATATTTTCAAACCATATTGCAGCCTTGTGAATTCATTTTCATTTGTGACCTCTTAAATGTTTTTTTTTTTATTATTATTATTCTACCATAGGGAAAAATTATCTCACCCTACATATTGTATCCCCCTCCTCCCACCTGTCACATGATGTGCCTAGCTGAACATAAGTGCCAGCGCCCACCATTTTCTATACTTATCAGTGCCCACACAAGCACAGCTGTGCCCACGCTGCCTATGAGCATTATGGGTAAATAGTGATAAAATGTTTCCCAGTGTAGCATTAAACATGTTTTTCAGAAAGCTCTCCATTAGATTTTATATTCTCGGCACATAAAATCTATTTCCACATCTCATTGGGACATGTTGAAATTATCCACAACTTTATGTGAGTGAATTTGTTTTATAAGGTAGAATATTGTTGTTTAGTAGTTGATGGCATGTTTGCTTGCCAGGATTCTTCATCACTGTGTTTTCCCCTATGAATTATGAGACCTTTGTGATGGGGTATTTTCTTTACTTTTCTTTCCGTGCAAATCTTCATTTATGGATTGATCTGTTCCAGGCCTTTATTTCAGCATATATTCAACATTGTGGTTCCTGTCTGAGGTCACATGCACCACTTGGCGCAGGCCCTCAAACCTTGAAAGTCTGAACTGTGCCTTTGGATTACCGTACATCAAAATAACTTCCCTCTGCACCCACCGCAAGTGGCCTTGATCACAGATGAGTCTCTTTTATCTGTCGTTCTCACACTTTTGGCCATGTTTCTGGTCTGCTGGGGAGCCTGGCCTATACTTAGTTTGGCCATTTTTGCCAAAATGAATTTTACACACAGTCCTCAGGCACTCAGGTCCACATGTACAGACAGAAGGGGGGACTTGAATATGTTTATCTCTGTGTGACGGCCATACCGTCATCGCTCCTCCCCCACATAACTCCTTCCATCTTTCTGCTGCTCTCCCATCCAGTGGTTGTTGGCAGTGTGCCCACTGCTCACCGGTCAGTCTGAACAGCTTGTGTGGGTGTGTGTGTGTGTTAAAGCATTTCTTATGAAATATTGTACAGCTTAAAATCTGATAGGCCTAATAAAAAAAATAAGTGGGATATGCAAAAGGATACTCGATCAGAGGATCTGTGATATAAAGGTTTGGTATGTTCCTCTGTGGCAGTATGCACCTAAAATGGACTGAAACAGAGAAACACAGATAGAAAGCCATTTTGGTGTGGGGTACAAGTGTAAATATTTTCATTTATGCTTCTCAAATAAATTAGCATTTGTTAGGTGGAGATAGACAAAGAGAGAAACATTTGGCAGTTAGCAGGAGCCAGTTAATGCAGTGCTATATTGTGTGGTTCCCTGCTCTGCTGTGTTGTTGCTAGAATTAAAATTTGTTCACACAATCTTTTTTTCTGAGTTTTTTTTACCTCCTCAAAACCATTTAAATCTTGATATGGATTCACTTATACAGGAAGTAGGTCTATATAAGATCTCGGCCTACAATGATGTAGACTTTTTCTGTTCTGACCCTCGTTTCCCTGTTGAAGGCAAACTATGTAAGCAATAGTGATACTTAAATGCCCACAAGAGAGATGCAGGTGGGGCAGCCTCCTGTGTAATTTTAGGATTCTAAGTTAAAACTGACCATTTAAACGTATCTGATGACCAATTATCAGTTGTCCAAAACATGTGTCTTTTGTAGTGGTCTCTGCTGTTTGACAAACTCCATTGTTTGGACTTCCATTTCATAATGTGGTCCATACCATACAGCCCACTGTTGTTATTAACAGTCGTTGCCTCTCTTGTGACCACAGACTCTTTGAACTACTCTGCATTGTGTTGTGTGTTCAGTTTTATACGTCCTGAAGGCCTAAGAATTGAAAATGTGATGTGTATTTCTCAGTGACTATGCTGAAGCCAAAATTCACTTTGCGTTTCACTTAAAGGAGTTGAGGTGCTTGGACCACCAAGTGCTAAAAATCAGTATCATGGTCTGGTTTATGGCTCAGTATCAAAGCGATTTGAAAATGTTCATAATGGTCCAACCCTGGCAGCGCCTACATTGGTCGGGATGTTTTGTTGCCTGTGTTCACTAGATTTCTATATTCACACAAGACCATGAGGTCATTGTGGTTTGGGAGGGAACCAGTGGAGCTACATCGAGTGATGAGAATATACTGTTTTTGGTGGTTACAGTTGGACCACCATTGCATTTCCCAGCTCTCCTCTCTCCTGACACTAGCGCCTAGTCTCCCCACTTCCATGCCCATTCCCCCTCCCTTTGCCCCCATCCCCTCCCTCGCTTTGAATCCCTGCTGCTTCAAAACATGGCCCCTGAACAGCCCCCTCCTCTCAATCTGATGGACATGGTGCAGAGTCATAGAACAGTGGACAGACAGCTTCTCAGAACCCGTCTGTATGTTAAACCAATTAATAAGCCATTGAAATGAAACAACTGATCAGTCTTTTGATTTCAGTCATAATCATTTGATCTGATTAAGTACAAAAATGATAACTTTACCTTTCTATTTTTTAGTAGAGTCCAGTTAAGAAAAGCAGCCATGTTTGATTAAAACCTCGTCTCTGTTCTGCCATTTTGTTGATCCCCTTTTTGCCAGGACTCTCATCGCCTAGTTCTCTTAAGAAGCCGGGGAAATTCGATTTCAGCAGCCTGTCCTCCCAGACGAGGCCTCCCCGCATGCCGTTCACCCACCACCCACTCCCGATGCTGGCGGGAGTGAGACCAGGTGAGACCAACCTAGCTCCCAATACACCCTGATCGCACCCCCCCCCACCACCACCACCCTCTCTGTCCCCACCCCTTTTCACCATGTCTTCCTACCCACCCAACCCCTGAATTCTTTAAGGCCCCCCCCCCCCTTCCCCTTGGCGCTGTTGGGAGCTTTGCGATTGGCTGGGAATTAAAGATCGGAGCCTTTCGGAGCCCTGATCTTATAGGGTGCTGGTAAAGCAGGTGTTTGGTGATGGCGCTTCTCTGGGTTCTGGGTGTTGTATGCAACTTTTTTTCTGGGTCTTTTTGGTTGGTATTTGTTGGTTTCACATTCCTCGAATTTTTTTGTAAATCTTATATTGTATGTACAATGACATCTATTACAGGAAAAAAGATGCTTTATCTCATGCCTTTTTATTAAATGGGAGACGGGATGAATTGTGGGTATTAATAATATAATCATTGTTTGAATACACTGTATCGAATCACCCCTGGATTAGAAATGGTCCAGTCATTACCCCCACACATACAATAACGGTGGATTCAGCTGGACTTTCTTTGTTCATCCAATGAAACGGCACTTAAAGAAAAACTTGTCTCGGCTCTGTGGCTGCCAGAATTCTTAATACACTCCCGTGTTCATTCCTTGTGAACATGGCACAATCAGAACTGTTGGTGTTTGCTAACACTTTTTAAGTGTGGTGACCACACCAAAAGCTTCAAATAGTAAAAGATTCTGAATTATAGTTTATGCGCTGACAAACTTTATTAAGACATAATTTGCTGTTTTATTTTTAATGCAGCTCCACCCACTCATTTTGACTGATTCAGAAACTTAAGACAACTAGAAAGATTTATTGTATCTTTGTCTAAAGTCTGTTTTCTGGTGTGTGTGTGTGTGTGTGTGTGTGTGTGTGTGTCTGTGTGTGTGTGTGTGTGTGTGTCTATGTATACCAATACATATAGATGCACTTGTGTGTGCATATATATATGTATGTATATATATATATATATAGTGCCATAGTTATCCTCATCAATCTTGGTTTGCATTTTCCTGCCTGTCTTGCTTCTTTTCATGGAAGTACAAATTGATTTGACGGTAAATATTAATATTTGCTTGTCCAAAAAACATATATACATGTTGAGACATGCAGTGGTGTCCTAGTTGTAATTGTGATTTATGCCTTTGAGATGTTCAGCAATGGTGTGAATGTGGCAAACAAAGATTTGGGTTTGGGAAAGGTTCAAGAAATGTTGCATGTATTTTGAAAGAGATTTTCTGTCATCACACATTGAGCTATTCTTCTTTTTTTTTGCAGTTATTCTAAACTCGGTGTCTTTAGGTATCTTTTAGTTACCCTGATTTACCATCCATCCCTACCTTTGCTATATCTCAGCATCTTTTACAAAGTTTCATTGGTTCAACTATTTGTACAGCTCAGTAGTGTTGTAGTCCATAATACACATTTAAACAACCTCATCAGGAAAATGCAAATATTTAACATAGAGAAAGAACAGACACAGTGTACAATCTCAGTTTATCCATTGTACACCATTACAAAATATTTTCAACATTGTCTGACAATCAACTTATTAAATACAATATGTTCTACTACACAGTTGACATCACTTGCAGTCATCAGACGTACAGTATGTGTGTGAGTGTCATGCTTTTAGTGTGAACCAACACAGTATGGTGGAACAAAATAAGCACAAAGGTCAAATAAACTGTGCCCAGACACAGTGCCACTTTCCTGCTGCAGCTAGCATTAATCTCATTAGCATTGCAATCCAAACCCTCTCTGTTCAAGCTGTGGTAGCATCCTGTTGCGATTACATGATGATGAGTGCAGCAGTGCAGAAACCACCGATGTAGCCGTTATGAAGGACTGGGACTCATATTGATTTGCTTGTCATGTCTTCACAATTGAAAGGCAGCTTGAATATGTCTGGGTCCTAAACACGTTGTCATACTACAGAATCCATTACTTTTCAAGTGAGCTAAGATTGGCCTTTGGTGCTTGGCTCATTTCAGGATGTCCAAGGAGCTTCAATATACACTATAGGTGCAACGTAGGTCATTTTTTACAATATTTTTGAACATTATGCATGAAAACACGTCATTGCAATCTCAGTTAGTGTGTGTTGGCCTTAAATGTTCAGAATATTTTAAATTGGTGAGTGTATTCAGTTAGATGGGTTAAAAGAAAATAATGGACACAACTTCTCAAGTGTGAAGCATTCACCATCACCACCACTACATTCTCTCCTCAACTTGCTCCTTATGCCCCAAGAGTGTTTGGCCTTCACCCAGCCTCTAATGGGATTAGTAGGGGACTAATAGAAGCAGGGAGACAGCTCCACCAGGGAGCAGGCATCCTGGCATGGGAGCAAGGTGGTGGTGGGCTCAGAGGAATAGGCCCCTGTCTGGGGGTTTTGGCATGCTGTGAACTACACTTGCACTCACAATGTATACCATGGGAGCACCAAAGCCCTTTGGCAGCTCAGCGTGGGCAGCTGGGGGGGGGGGTCTAGAAGTAATGGGGAGGGTGTCAGACTGGCAGGGCTATGAGGAGAGGCCTGTAATACAAATCAAAGAGATTTAATGATGGATATAAGACTGACAGAGAGTCCTTTGTGTTTGCTGAATATATGTGAGGAGTTGATGGAGGCAGTCGGTTGAGCCCCACCATGGCTGTTCCTCCATGTTCCTCTCTTCAAAATAGTCAGCAAAGAAGTGCTGCTACTCTATACTTTACATTTCACATTTAAAAAAAATCATGCTTATCTATATTCAGACATATAGTGAGCACATGCAAACAAAATGAGTCTGACTTGAAAAAAATGAAACTATCCTAATGGGCAATGCCAACTTGCTTCAGTGCCAATGAGTCACACCTTCAAAACAGCACAGAGGCCTACAGGCATTAGGAGTAGCTAATTTAAGACAGTGATCAATGGTCTTTTAAGACGTTCTCATTTCACAAACTCTTGAATGTGAGCACAAATTATAGCACCTTCAACTGTTGAATCTTGGGACCGTTCAGGTGCAGCCAGTGGTGCTGACAGAAGTTGTGATACCGTGTCTGCAAATATGCACAAACAAATGCAGTGTGTGTCTAAATTTTTGCAGTAAAGCTGCACATAGATTTACTGGAGTGACCGTAAAACATTACGAGTCATGCCCATTGGGGCTGTTAAACTTTTAAAATACTTTTTATAACAGCCTTTCTGGGACAAACAACATTTTATTTTATGTTTAACATTTTTGAAACCTGCTCAAAACGTTTATCTGTTTGACTTACCACCGATACACCTTTTCCCCACTTGTAAGTATGTATAGAATATGAATGGTTGTTCTAACACAAATGTTTCTGTCGGCAGGAAGTCCCCGTGCTTCAGCCTCTGCCCTGCATTTCCCGTCTCCTTCTATCATCCAGCAGTCTGGCCCATATTTCACCCACCCAACCATCCGTTACCACCACCATCCTGGACAGGATCCCCTGAAGGAATTTGTGCAGTTTGTCTGTGCCGACGGCTCGGGGCCGGCCGCTGGACAGGTGAGACGTGTTACCAGACTGTAGGATCATAGTCACCTGTAAAAGTGTGGTAGTTATCCAGAAAAACATGGCATTTGCATTTTTATAATTTTAATAAAAGTGGGTAGTTCCCTTAAGAAAATTAAATTGACCCATAGCGGGCATGTTTAAATATTTTAAATTTGGATTGGTTAACTGTGTTAAATTTCTTTAATCAACACTGATGTAAAATAGCTGGATTTTTATTTATCTTAGATTTATAACACACATTTGATTAATATTTTAAAGTAATTGTTCAGTAGTGTCTCAGACTGCAAAAAAATGCAAAGCCAAATTTTTAAAAACACCTGAAAACTCAAACCACATTATTACATCATTACATGTAGTAGCTAAATATATATCTGCTACATGTATTTTTCATACATATTACCTTTCATAATTGTAAAAGGGTGGCTTTTTAAAGCACAACTACAGTAAATATCTGGCAATAAACATTTGCTCTTCAAAGCAGTATTTTATTTTGATTGCTATAAATTTGAAGGTGCAGCAAAAGCTGGAATGTTGTGGTGTTGTTTGCGGTGTATTCAGAGATCATATCCTCCTTAACACACCCAGAAATAGACTCAGCTCCAGCACAGGTGAACACACCAGACATTTCTTTATTTGGTTGGTCAACGAACGTTGTATTGTCTCGTCAATGTCATTTTGCTGTTTGATGTCCCCTTTCCCCAATACCCTCTACCGTCCCTGTATTTATTTTTATTATTTTTATCGCTCCACCTAACTCCCTCAGAGGTTGAACCATCAGCACCAGAGTGATCAGTCCAGCATACTCCTGTGTTGGTGTCATCGTGTTTCTGTTTTCATCTCTAGCCGTTTTCGATTTTAGTTCAAGTTGGTTGTTTGGTGCTGGCATTGTTGGTGGTGTGGTGCTTGTGTAGACGAGTATTTTCCCATGGTTTTTTTATTTCTTGCCATCTTCTGGCCGAACCCAACCAATCAGTGTGCTCACTTTCCTCTTCCACTCACCATGGAACACCCCCTGTGGATCCTTTCACCTCGAGCTCCAGCACCCACTCCTATCAATCCCGTGATGATTATTATTTTTCACACTTCCATACAATTTTCCGTCCACATTCATCATTCCTTTGCTTGTTTTTCCCACACACCTCCTCTCCCTCTTCTCTGCCCCCCCTCCATCATGGATATTTTTTGGACCTGGCCTCCTAAGCTGCGTCCTCTTCATCCCCTGTCTGCGGATTGTCGCATGTCGCCCTCCTGAACCTTTTTGTGTTGTCTGCAGCCGAACGGGAGCGGCCAGAGCAAAATGCCAGGCTCCTTCTTGCTGCCTCCACCTCCCCCAGTGGCCCGCCCAGTGCCCCTCCCTATGTCCGACTCTAAACCCAACAGCACGCCCCCTGATGGCGGACTCTCCTCGCCCACATCTCTGTGTAAGTGACCCCCTGCAGAGACTCTCAGAACCAAACCATAGCCAAAAAAACAATACCAATAATAATCAGAAAATCCCCGGCCTGTCCAGTGAAAACACCCCTGCCATTGTTCTTCTTCCAACTCCGTGTCATTGTTCTTCCTGTGTATCCAACATTTCACCACCCGAAACCACCGGAAAGCTAGTACATACTGTGGCCCTCAGAGGCCACATGAGGCCTGGAGACCTTTCTTAGTGGATTTTTCTGAGGTTCATCATGGTTCTGTATTTGAGTCCATCAGTTTGTGTGGCTTGACATATTGAGCCCGTCCACTGTCTCTAGTGTGGAAGCTGCATCACCACACCCAGTTCTTTTCCTTCTAAATGCTCTCGCCTTTGCCCTCTGGTCTATAAAATGTGTGGTTTGACTGTGAACTGGTTCTTATAAGAATCACAAATTTAGGGCAGTTGCGTTAGATGGACTCCAGAACGCTCCAGTTGAAACTTTCCTTGGTCTGATTTTTTTTTTTATCATGGTTGTTTTTGTATTGATTTCTTTCACTTTCTTTTTCTTTGTTGAATTTGGTGAGCATACAGGAAATTTGTCCGATCTTCAGACTTTTCCTCATCTGTGATTGGAGGGGCACTGGATGGAGCACTTTTTTTTTCTTTGAAATTTAGTGTGTTTTATCCCCCAGTCGGTGTTTCCAAGTCTTTTATGTCTTATATATGTTATTCCAACTTTTGTAGAAACCCTTGGCTGTACAGTGTATGTCCGTAAAACTTGCTGTTTCTGTCTTTACTTCTTGTCCTTCCTCCACACAAACATATTTGAGAGGCTTCACATGACTTGAGTCCACAGGGTACTTCAAACTGCCCTAAATTTGTCAGAGGCTTTAATACCATTGGGGCTTTAACTGTCCCTTACTGGTCCTTAAAGTTCTCAGGATTCTGATGCGCTCAATCACTTTCCAGCCGACCTCATCAAATGGGACTGAGTCGCTCAGGGAGACGAAAGTTAGAGTACCAGATTTCGCCGAACTTCTCTGCAGAGTTTTAGTGACCTCGATGAAACATAGCAGCACCTCCTTTTCCAGTCGGTGTTCTGTTTGCTGTAACACATTTAGGTGCTGAATACTTGGTGGAAATGAACATACTTGTTTTCTTAAAGGTGTCAAAAATTACACACAACAGTTGAGCTTAGCATTTAGAGTAACGTTGGAGGGTTCAGCCAGACTGGCCCAGTCTAAACATAACATCTAACTCCTCGTTGGAACTTGTTGGGTTGAATTCAGCAACTGTGTTTGATTTTGTCTTTTTTTTTTCAAATAAAACATACATTGTACTTGTCATCAAAGTTGTTAGATGATTTGCATTGTTGTTCCAGCTTAACTAAAGGTAACCTGAGGTATCTACTTCAAAGTGGTCTCGATTGTTTTGTGAACTTTTGCTTTGCCATGTTCCATAAAGTGTAAAGTCCATAAAGTGGCTATGAAGCTGTTGTGTGTGCACTGATGTCTTCATTTCTGTTCTCTTACTCCAGCATACTCCACGCCAGGCGCCACAACTCCCAACAGGTTTGTCGGCATCGGATCACGGGACAACAACTTTCTGAACATCCCGCAGCAGACACAGGTATGAGACTGAGAGCACAATTGACTGTGAACACTGGTTCTCCCTCCTCTCCCTTTCCTTTCACACAGCAGCAGTGCTGCACTTGTATTTCTGTTTCACACTGAAATATGAGGTAAATGTTTATGTGGCCCATACTGTGAACTAATTTCTCTTACTCTCTATTCTCATCCTCTGCCTCATGTCACTGCCTTTGTGCTGTTTCTTGCTCTTTCATATTGGTGCAGCATCTGTTATTGTCGTATGCTTCCTCCATTTTAAGTTTCTCCGTCACGCTGCACCTCTTTCATTTAGTCCTCCATTAGACTTGCGCTATTTATGTCAAACCACACCCACCTGCGTTCAGGTCACCTCTACTCCTCAACATTTGGAAACAATCTCAAACTGCTCAACACCCCCTGTCCCCCTTCCTTCTCTTCATTTATTACACCCCCTTTTCCATTCCCCCTGTTCTCCAACCTTACTTTGCCTCAGTATTCATTTTCAACTCGGTATCTCTTCCCCTGGTTCTCACTTTACCTCTTGTACGCACTTATGTGGCCGTAACACTGCATCCATTTGTCATCGCGGGTGTGTTCGCACTTTTTTCCACTCGTGTACTTTACTATTCAGCCCTGAGGAAATGAAAGTCAGTTTGGGCATTAAGATCTGACTCACTCAGAGTTCTCATTAATCCTTTAGGTGTCATAAGTTGTGTTGAGGTCAGTTTTCTTGCCAAAACCATGGATCTGTTTTTGTTTATGGAACACCATCGCACTGAAACCGACCTGAAGGCTTACGGCTGATCGTACGGCCGTGAAAGCAACGACAGTGAGCTCTGCATGCCCTCTAATGCCCAACAAGACAAACTACAACTTAGGGATGAAGATGGGAAATAGCACGGCAGCAGGAAAGGGAAAGAAAAAAGACGGCGGACAAAGAAACCTTATAGAATCACGTTCAGGTCGTCTCGTTACCCCCAGCAACCAGACATGATGTCATAGCTATTTGATCTCGAATTTGTGAAGGGGTTGCTTAAGATTGGGAGAGGGAGGAAAAAAGAGTGGTCACTGTTTGCTGCCAGGGATTTAGTGGGAGTGTTCATGAGAGATAGATGGATTGTGTCTGTTTGTTTGTGACAGCAAACCCAGAAGCAGAACGAGGGAGAGTAACTAAGACGGGTGAAGTCACAATGACCGAGGCCTGCCTCAGTGCCCTGGGGAGACGAGGAGTGCAGGCGGCAGAAGGGGGTTATTCATGCGACCTGTTGGAGTCAAACAAAACAAAAGACTGTCTCCCCAAAGGCTCAGAGTAGTTTCCAAGGCTCGACTTTTAGAATGTTGGCACATCGGCCCAACAGTGCCAAGCAGGGCAGCCAACAACAGCAATGGTGACCTATTTCTGCTCTCTGCTCCACACTGGGTGGGAGAAACCCAATGTGAAGATGGTGCAAGGGGCAGGGAGCGACTGACTGCTAGCTTCCTGCTGTTGCTCCGACACTGGTAGCATTCCACAGTGGGACCAACGTCGGTCTTCATAAATTGCATCAAAAGGTGCACTCATTACAACAGATGCCATGCAAGCGGGTAGTAGGGCTTTTTGTTTCTATATCCATCTGTCCGTCCATCCATCCATTTTCTACAGCTTCTTCCTGTACAGGGTCGCGGGGGGACTGGATCCTCTCCCAGCTGCTGTTTCTATACCAAATCATCTGTTCTTATTACAGTCCAATATGTCAGTTCATGTTCCTGAACAGTAAACTCAACTTGGAATTGAATAAAGCATGAAAGAATGTGATTGTATTCTAAATCGTGACCGTCAGCCATATGTTTATGATTTAGATTTTTTGTCTTCTCTTGGCGTATGACATTGTGCTTTCTGTGGTTTCTTCAGTAAACCTCCTCTAACCTCAGAAAATGACACATTTAATCAGCATAAAGCTTTACTAACTCAAGTACCATTATAAGCAGAATTATGCTACATGTATGAATCCAAATTGAGTCATACTTTATACTTTTTTGCTATATTTAGATGTATTTCACAGGTTTCCACTGTAATGTGATTTCTATCCCTATTTCCCTTTTCTTTGCAGTCTTGGTTCCTCTGACAAGATCTGTGCACCAACCAGCAACTAGAATTCTTTCTTTACAATTACAAATAGAAAAATGGAGAAACAACCCACCGGATAGATAACTGTCTCCCAGCCAGCCCACCGACCAGCCCTGACAGTACGTCTAAACACAACCCAACAACGCAGGAAATAACAGAGGAACTCTGGACGTAATTGCCCGGTCAGAGGGAAGGAGAACAGATGGAAACATGAATGAATCGATGAGAGGATGCCAGGAGGAAGAAAGGTCACGGAGACAAACAGCAGCAATGGCAGGCATCTCTCCTGAAAAAACCAGCAGCAATGGTCTCCTTCCTGCCAGGGAAGCACGTAAAGCGAATGGCTAAGAAAATCAACTCTCCAAAAAAAAAGAGAAGAAGAATAATCAGGTTTTTTCACAAAACAAAATGAATCCACAGCCTGACCAGTTCAAAAGACATTATTTGATATTTCGTGAATGATACAATCTAATTGACCAATGTTTCTGTCCCTTTTCATGACCCTTGAAGCTACAAAGTCCCTTTTTCACTGCTCGTAAATAGAATCCATGCCAAAACATATCCTAATTTAAGGTTGCACTAGAAGCTGAATCAAGTAACACTAATCGAAACGATGTGCACTATTTACCTGCAAAGCATGGGAGGCGAGCCAGACTCGCCTATTAAGAGTTTTAAACAGGAAAAGCCAAGATTCAAGAAGCCTTTAGCGTGTCCTTGACCCCACGTTGTTCACAGGTCATCTGCTCATTCTCACAGCTCCCTGCACAATACCAACTCAGAGTGGTCACACAGTCTGCGTCACACACTCTTTCACACCCTCAGAGTCAGCCCGGCAAAGCCATTCAATCAGACATCCAAATGCACACTAAAGTTAACATGAGCACCATTGGTAGGTTCAAAAACTATTGACAGCAACTATGGGTTCCCCTTTTGCCCTGTTGTAGTGTAGATGAATGGTTTTTGTCTATTGTGTATTATCTTATTTGAATTTATTCCTTTTTGGGTTTGTACTATTTTATATGTTTTGTATTTGAATGACAGCACCTTAAAAAAAAAAAAAAAACAAGTCCATGCGATGTAGAAGCAGTGTAGGCAGGGTAATGAGCTGACCTGGATCAGACAGGACATGCCAAAACTTCCCCCCAAAAAGGACAATTTTCTTAAGTTATAAAGAAGCATGTGTCGATGCCACTCATATCTGCTGCTCTGGTTCTCCTGTAATTTAATTTTCAAAATAAAACTCATCACAATTAGGGATTCATTCAAGTCTACGCTAATCTGACATTTAGAAATTGCATTGCATTTATTCTATTGGTTGTGTTCCAATTAAGAAGCTTTTTTTTGTCAAAACACTAAATCCTGGACGCAGGATCCACCAAACAGACAGATTCAGAGGGTCCATGAAGATGCAGATATGAGCGGTCTCAGCCTTCCGGTCTCTTCCAAAATCAAATGGGCCACAGTGAAGTTTCATCCCTTTGACAATCACAGGAAGTTTTAACAGACTGCAGCATTTGACCCGGGTACAGCCAATGACAGATGAGAAGGAAAAAGTTGCTGGAGACGGGGACCCAGATTGAAAAGAAAGCGTAGCTTCACTTTCTTTCTTTCTGTCTGTTTTCCCTCACACTTGTCCTGTTGTTTACACTCCCAAACAGGCCGCTGCTCCAAGAGCAGACAGCGCCACACTGTGGAGCAAAATGTATATGTGACATATCTGGCTAGAATCAGAGAGGGAGAGAGGACCCAAGGCTAGCAGTAGGAGGGGTCACCCATGTGTGATGAGGTAAATCCCCCCCACCACACACACACACACACACACACACACACACACACCCACACACCAGCATTCCCCTATGAGAGGTGGACGAGCCCTCGATAATCAGCTCTGCACTAAAACAATCACGCCAGCCGATTTTGGTGAGAAGTAAGCGTGGATTGACCTGTAAAAGACGCGCGTAGAGCAGGCACGCAGCACACCGCCCAGGCCCAAATCAACTGAAAGGGAAGTCTTTGAGACAGACAATCTGAGGAGGCCTTTTATGCTGTTCTTATCATTTTTTTTTTTATATATCACTCGCCCACATGTGTTTTGACTTTGAAAAGATAGAATTCCCATCACCCACCCAACCTCACAAAATAACTGGACTGCCGAGCCGCGTTCTTGGCTGCAGGGGAAATGCGACACCGGTACGGCGACCATCTCGACCGCTCTGTAGGGAGATTTCTTTTTTTTTTTTTTTTTTTTTTTTCCGAAGACGTTGGCTAAGGTGATTTCTTTTCTAATCTATGGAAGTGCCTCTGTATTCCCATTATGCAATTTGTCAAACATGAATTCAGGTTCTTTTTTTCTCACATATAAGCTATAGTGAATGGTGAAAAAAGAAATCTATGTCAGGAGAGGGAAAAACACGGTGACAGCTCACTAGATAATCACAAGCATCTTTATATATAATACACATATATATTTATAGATATAGACGTTTTTATTTGCAAGATAAGCTCTGTGGCAGTCTAGTTATTTTTTGAAGCGTGCCGTACGTCGCACAGTCATAGGATGCACCTCCAGATCTGTCGATTCGAGTTGTGAAGCCTCTCTGTGTTGAGTGAGTTCATGGCAACAGTAGACACACAGAGACAGCGATGATGAGGATTAAACAAAAAAAAAAGTGAGGGTTTTTTTTGTTGTTTTCCTTCTTCTTTTGATGGGAAGTATTGTTCTTGAAACTAAATGATGTATGTTGATTGAGCCATGTGCAATGCCTTGGTAGAGGAATTGTTAGTTTGAGGGTGTCACGAGAAAAGAGGAAACCCTCTTTTTTTTTTGTATGTTTTCAAAGTCCATGTGCTCTGGGACTCTAAATATGAGGGCAGAAATGGAAAAAAAAAATTCCAGTCTTTGTAAGTAAGTTTGGGGAAATTGTTTTTAATTTCCTTGTGTTTTTTTTTCTCTCCTTTTATCGCTTTTTTCAAAAAGAAACATTGTATTTGTTTGCAGAATGTGGGAGGGCAGAAGGAACAACGCAGAATATATATCACTATGGAAACTGGTGCTTTCGTGAAGAATAAACTACACTCAAGCTCTATTATACCTGAATACTAAACAGATTTTAGGAGAACGTGCATTATTCTATTTCTCTTTTAGTGTTAGGGGGGGAGGGCTTTAGTGTATGAAATGGTTGTCGTGACAAAGGCGCCCCCCTCCTTCCCTTGCACCCCCCCGCCCAGCCCTTTGAATCCGTAGACCCCTGGTGACAAGATCTTCCCCGGCCTGGGAGATGCACAAGTCTTGCTTCCCGTCCAGAAGGAAATTGGTTTCTGAAAAAAAAAGAAAAAACTTGAGTGATGTTTTGATTTGGTGACATTGAGCCCCCCAACCCTCCCCGACCCCACCCCCCAAAGACCCAGTGCCCCCACTGTAAATGATTATAAATATTTGTTTGGTGATGTAGTGTCCTAGACTCAGAGCATCTTAAAGGTTGTCCCTCAAAAGTGCCTTTTGTTCACGGACTCCATCTCGTAATCCTGAGTGCCCGTCACAAAGTACAGAAAAAAAGGTTCCCCTCCTTCATACTTGTGTATCTTTCTCTTCTTCTTCAAGCTTTTTAAAGCAGTATACATAGTATTAAAGGATATTGGTGTGATTTATTTCCTCTTTTTATTGTTGTATAATTAAGAAAACTGTAAAAAAAAAAAATCAAAACTCAAAAAAAAGACCAAAAAAATGTTTTTGTCTTGCTTCTCTTCTGTATCCTGTCTTCTGTCTATCTTGGACACTGGAGTAGTCTTTAGCCACGTAACCCCCTCCCCTTACTTTCCTCCTCCTTTTCTCTGAATGGCGGGGTTTCAAAAAAAAAAAAAAAAAAAGAATACGCAATTTTTTTTTTTTTTTTCTGTTTGTTTTCTGAGCAGAATGCAGTTAGCTCTCATGTTATTCTTGTCTGTACGCTTCACATTGTATTACCATTACCCATCTTTTCAGCTTCTCCATTCAACAGATAATGTTAAGTGAACAAGTTACACCGCGGGGCTCTGGGGACCGGGGCCGATGGGGCCGGGGGGAGTTGGCAGCAGGTCCACCGTGGCGGCGAGGAGAGTGGGGGGGGCCGGAGGGAGATGACCGCGAGGGCAGCCAGCGTAGGCAGCAGGCGTGTTCGTTCCTGAGCTTAGTTTCTGTTTGGAGTTATTTAAAGATCTTTGAATTTTGGAGTAGTTTATTTTGGTCAGTGTTCCAGTCAGTGATGCACCTTTTTTGTGGTTGAACAAGACCAGTTACTGATAAAAGAAAGAGAAAAAGACTAAAAGCACCTTAGATTGGGACATGTTGCACGACGTGGCGACTAAAAGGCTGATTCAGCACATTTGTGATCCACTGGTGTTTGGGTTATTAGTGTTGTTTTTTTGTTTTTTCAATTGGACCCCTTTGACCAAAGTCCAGACATCAGAGCGCGCTCTCTCTCCCAGTTCCACCAGCAACACCAGTGATGCAGCTTTTTGATTTGCCAAAAGGAAACCCACACAGACCTGCAGCATTTTAGAGAGTTATCAGGTTGATCCAAGCACCAGTGACTGGTCCCACTGGCCTTCATCAGGCCAGTTTAGAGATCAAAGCAGGTCCGATTAGAGATCAAGGCAGATCAGACGTCCATCGCGGGGCTGGTGCCACAGTCCAGAAGCCATATTAGACACAGAAACAGGCCGAGTAGTTTGACCCAAACCGTCCGGCTTCCATGGTTTGGAACACGTCCGCTGAGACGCAAGCGTCCCATTTAGCGATGTGTGGTGCAACCCCTCCCCTCCCCTCCCCATCCCACCCCCCCTGACCGGTCTGACCCACAGCCGTTACCCCTCCCAAGTGCTCCTCCTGCTCCTCCCTTCGTCCTCAGACAACCCCCCCCCTTCCCGAGAGCCCAGGGTGAAATGCATGTGTTAATTACAGTTTTTTCCATAATAATAATAATAAAAACACAGTTTGAAAAGAACACGCCCTTTACCTGATTGAATAAACGGATGTTCTCGACTGTACGTCTGCCTCTCTGCTCATTGTGTCTCTTCAGTGTCTCTGCAGCACGTGTTGGTTGGTGGTGGTGGTGATGATGATGATGTGTGACTGTTCCCAACCAGGTTCCACCTCTAACCACAGCTCCCACCACAGAAGACGTGATGGGAGCTGTGGTCACCCTTAACAGGGCTCTGTTTCTGACGGGCACCAGTGTTCCAGAGGTCAAGCCAGTAAACTGCCCTCATGATTGAATTCCCAGATTTGAATTTATAATCAGTGATTCTCAGGAGCTCCAAACTTGTGCTCCTGTTTTCTGGCTTTCATTTGACATTTGATCAGTTTCTTTATCTGACGTGAAGCTTTTGGACTTTTTTTTAATGTTACTCTGATTCAAAACAAATATTCCCTCGTTACTCTGCACCAAATACTCCAGGCTGGGAAAAATACATCTGGAATATCGCTTTCACACACAGTTGCTGAAGCAACTCCTGGATCAGGTTTTCAGTAAGTCTATCTGTGAACTTTTGCTCCGTCCAGGTTTCTCTCAACCCTTAACCGTCTCCCTGGCCCAGCCTCCGACGTTGCTCCATAAATTTCAGACCGGTGAGGAGCTGCAGCGCTTGTTGACCTTCTGGAACCCTCCCATCTGCGCGCAGTATCTCTGGAGCTCAGCCACAGTGACCGCCGGGTTCCTGTTCCTCCCCCAGGTCTGTGATCCAGGCAGACCTTTTGGCCTGGTGGTCTCCGCTCTGCCAGCGGTTAGACGTTAAGACAGGTCAGGGGGGTCTTCTCAGGCCCACTCAGCTGAATTTGACATGGGCCGCCTCGTGAGGCTGGAGAAACACATCGCAGATGTTCGGGAGCAAAACACGAAGGCCTGAAATGCCAGTCTTGCTTCCCCGGCACCTGATGGGTTGCCTTGTCTCCATGGCGTCCACAATCACAGTGATTTGCACATCAAATTGATCCCTGATCACTTCTGGTGTGAAAGCCTTGACAGTGACTACAGAGTAAATGACACTGAAGTGTCTGAAAAAGGAGTGAATTTTTATTTAATACGTTTTCAAGAACCTCATTCATGCCAATTTTACTGGTTATGGTTGAAAACAAACATTTATTGTACAAAACCCCTTTAAAGCAGCTGTAGCTTGACCCCCCCCCCCCATCCTCAAACTAAACACTGTCGGGGTGAACATGGTGACTATCGGGGTACTCACCATGCGGCTCAACCAGTGTGATGTCCTACAGGAAGTAGAGGACCTGATACAGACCTGCATGAGAACATTTCCCTCGTGCTGATCCATCCACCAGCACCTGAACCTTCACGGTTGCCCCTCCAGCGATGGGCGGGGGTCCGCAGCACCGACGATGCAACGACTGTCCCACCGCCTGAATCAAGCCTCTAACACCCCCCTCACCCGGTTTGAGTTTGTTTACGCTGTTCTCCTCAGCCGAGCTACACCGTCGTGGATGCAGCGCCATGACCCCCCCCCCCCCAGTTGGTTCTACGTTTACCAAGAGGACAGCAGACCTTTAATGAGGGAAGGCTGGTCAGCTCGGTCAGAAACACAGATTTATTTCTCATGCTGCTCATCCAACTGTTGAGCTGTGAGCGGTGGAGTGGACACCTACAGCTCTCCGCTTGGTTACTAACGAAGCTCGGTGGCAGTTCAGCAGATAGATTAAAAAAAACAAAAAAAAAGAACTAAATGTCAAAGTAGGAGGAAGAAAAAAAGCGTGCATCCTTGGTTTGAGTGCGAGGCCTGGTGGATTATGGGTGGTGTAAACAGTCATGAAAGTACGCAGACTAACCATGATAATTCATTTCACTTTAGTTCTCTTTGATTTCCTCCTTTCCGCCCAGAACACCAGACACAGACAACAGGGCAGCCGCTTCCAGTCTGTCGAGTTTTCATTCTTGGATGTACGTACATGAAGCTTAGAGAGGTACATACAAGCAGTTAACACACACTGATAATGTTGAAGTGCAGTGAGGAGGGTGTGCTTCCATATGATCCCGCTACAGCTTTATCAAACTCAAAGGAGAATGCAAATTGATTATGTTCTCTGCTTTTATCTGCTATGCATCCGTCTGCACAGGCACGCCGACACACGCACAAGCACTCGCTCTCATCTGCCGATCCCACCCCCCACTTAAAGTTCACAAAGCCCCTCTAAAATCAAATGGCCACTCTCCCGATCGCCGTTAATTTCCGCATCCTTCCGCTCGCCGCATCTGATTTCTTGCTCGTGTGCCCCCCCCCACCCACTTTGTTTAACCATGACCCCCCCCCCACACACACACACACACACACACACGCCCGCCCCACCCCTCCGGGCTTTCCCCTCTCCTCCCCCTCCCGTCGACTTGAGCCGAGGATGGTGGCTGTACAGTAAATTTGGGGCGAGAGGGAAGGGGAAGGTGCAGTCTTTATGCCGAGCTGAAGAGGAGGGGAGGTAAAGAGAGCCGGGGGGTTGGGGGGGGAGGGGGGGTGGCGATCTCCGCTCTTCAGTCGTCTTCGAGGCCCTGATTGAGGAGGAAGTTGGCTGCCAGGTTCTCGTTCTTCTCGCAGGCGAAGTAGGCCTGGATCACCAGCGCCTCGGGGAAACCTAAAGCTTTTAACTGTAGGACAGAGAAGAGAGGGTGTCAGGCGGGGGGCCGGGGGGGGGTTACGGGTCACCGACGTTATTCCCTCACACACACTCACACACCCTTTCAATGGCTTCCTTCTCCTGAGGTGTGACCTGGATGTAGTTGACAGAAGAGCCCTCTTCGCCGGCGGCCCCCATCTCGCCGGCCTCCCCGGCGGGTTCGTTCAACATCTGGATGAACCGCTCCTGATGCTGATTGATTTGCTGAGGGGGGTTGGGGGGGGGGGTGGGTGAAAACCAAAAGCTGTGTGACACCAGCATTTACGGTCCAAATGAAAAGCACGCAGACCGATTCTCAGCCAAGCTCCAGAATGATTGAACAGAGGTGGACCCCGAGGTCCTGCCCCCATCCCCCCCCCCCCCCCACCCCCCCTTACCTGCAGCAGCTGTGGGTTCTCCTGGCCCAGCTGCTGCAGCAGAGCCGACAGCAGGTTGGGGTTCTGCTGGATGGCCTGCCTCATGTGACGGAACTGGGGCTGATTCCTCAGGAATGCGAGGGGGTTCTCTCCTGGACACACAGCACACACAGGTCTCATTGTTTCAGTGTGTGTGTGTGTGTGTGTGTGTGTGTGTGTGTGTGTGTGTGGGGGGGGGTCCCGGGTGACTCAAGGATACTTCCACACGGAGACCGGGACCCAACTAACAAGTTCAACACAGTTCAGCTTTATTTACACGGCCTCTGTTACAACCAAGGTTGTCTCTGGGCGTGACTAAAACTCCCCGTTAACAGGAAGAAACCTTGTGCAGGACCACGTAGAACCATGTGTGACGGTGAGGAAAAGTAGAAGCACACCCCTTCTGGGTTTAAAGCTCATCATTTCAATAAAAAGGCCTGCGGTTTTATTTTATCTCTGTATCTCTCTGGGATGAAGATCCTTTCCTGACCTTCTGCTGGAGATGCTGGAGATTCTGTAGGTAGCGGTGCTGGGGCCTGCACAGGGGGGTTACTCTCCTGAACCGGACTGCTGGGAATACCCTGGAAAAGGACACCAACCGGTGAAGAACGCAGTCAACATCTCCCAAAACCTCCTGAGCGTGCGAGGCGGCAGGAGAGCAGAGGGTCAGTTCTGTTTCTGTTAAACGTGGGGGGGGGGGGGACTCACAGTGAGCAGGTACTCCACGGCTCTGTGGGGGTTATTGAAGCTGGCCCGTAGCGCCGCCACCACCCTCTCGCGCTCATAGCCCATGGATATGATCTCCGTCAGCATGGCCTCGTACTCGGCCCCCGTCACTGGAAACAGACCAGAGGCGGCGTGAGCTCACCCCAGGATTGGGTGACGGCGTCTGGGTGTCCTTTTCTCTCGTTCCTCGTCCCCCCCCTCTCTATTTTTACCCCGTCATCTTCACCGTCACTTGCTTCACCGAGCCCTGCCCAACAATAGTGGAAGCATTCAGTATGTGTTTGTGTCTGTCTGTCTGTGTGTGTGTGTGTGTGTGTGTGTGTGTGTGTGTGTGTGTGGGGGGGACGACACGACTCTGGCTGCTATCAGCCCACTGAACGTGTCTGCTCTTCCGAGTGGAGAATCAAACTCCCACAGTTGCAGCTGCTGTTAAATAATGAGGCTTTAGAGGCAGCTGACATGAAGACCCCCCCCAAGCACACACACACACACACACACACACTCTCTGAAATAGTCTGAACACCAAAAGTCAGAGACAGCTTACTTTGTCACCACCTAAATATAGGAATATTATAGGCTGTGCTGTTGCTGACTCACGGGCCTGGCCATGTACGGGAGCAGCGTCCCGCGTTCTAAACAACCAACACGGGCCTACGGGCCTTTAAGTTAATCCCGGTGATGCTGTGTCCCCCCCGCCCCCCTCCCTGCGTGAGGTCGCCCTCTTCTGGCGTGTGAGGTTAAGCCGGGCGTCCACTGCCGTGGGTTACCTACCGAGGGCCGAAGAAGCGTCCAGCCCCTGGCTCCCGTCGCTGGAGCTGCGAAACGGGACGGAGGAGAAAAGTCAGAGGCTGAAGGGGCTTTACAAAGGTGCTCCTGAGGCACCTCCAGGTTGGTGGCTCAGACCTGGTGACCTGTCCACCCTTTAGAATGACTCCCTGAGCCCCATAGGTGCAGCCTGCCCTTAGGACCCCCCCCCCCCCTTGTGCGTTCTACCTGGCTGGCTGTTGTGGTTCGGTGACGGCGGCGCTCGGCTCTTCTTTGGCCTCCTCGGAGGGGACGGGGACGGTCGCCGGGGCGGCGGCAGGGGCGGGGGCGGAAGCCGGGGCCGGGGTCGACGCGGGGGCCGGGGTCGAGGCCGCCGGGGTGGCCGTCGACGTCGACCCGGAGTCCTGTAACGGGGGCTTGGGGGTTTCCGAGGCTGGCGACGTGGCAGCGGTCGAGGGCTTGGCCTTTGGAAGGGACAGACGACGGTTAAATCAGGAGTAAACCACGATGGTCGGCCCCAGAGCGCCCGCGGGCCTCAGGATGGCTGCGGGGGTGTCGGGGCTCACCTTAGAAACCATTACCACGACAAAGTTCTTCTCATCGATCTTGTAATCCTTAATCGGCGTGTCATCCTGGAGGATTTTCCCAGCGTATATCAACTTCTGACCGGATACGGGAAAGTTGTCTTTTCCTCTTTCTGCTTCTATCTTCTCTTTCAAGGCCTTCACCTGAGGGGGGGCACGCACGCACACACACACACACACACACACACACACAGAACAGTGATGTCAGCCAGGGGTCACCTTCCTTCCACGCTCATGACGGCTTCAAAAGCGCGGGCAGCAGCTACTTCAGGACTTTTGCGCAAAGCTGGAGACGGGAACAAGTCAGAACCCCCCCAAACTGACCATGGAGGGGGCTGAGAGCCCCTCCACTGAAGCCCATCAGGTAGCAGTGTGATCTCCCCCTGAGCCATCCACCATCACACTTCTGCTCAAGCCCCCTGACAGCTGCTCACATCTGGACATGACGTCTTCCCTCGTTTAGTTTCCACCCCCCCCCAAAAAAAAAACTTTTTCCTCCCCTCCCAAAAACTCCCGGCCTCGATGGAGGATGACCGTGGCTGTGTGGGGGAGACAAAGCCCCCCCCCGGTAGGTGTCCGGGTCAGGCTGGGGGGGGGTTCGGACCTCACACACGAACACACCACCAAAGTTGGCCGAGCTAACGGGGCTAGCCGCGGCGGCCGGCAGCCTGCTGGGCCCTCCAGGACCGGAGCCAGCCTCTGGTGACGACCCCCACCCCCCCACCCCTCCCTCCAGATGCCGCTCCCGCGGACACACAGCTGGCTGGAAAGGCCGGGAAGGTTTTTAAAAACCCAAGGATCGGCGGTCAGGCGGCGCTGCTAGCGCGCTAGTTAGCCGCGGGCGCTAGCCGCAGGAGGCTCCTCGCTCGACCGGAGCCGAGCACCGACGAGCCCCGGGACCCGCACGCACGCTGCCCCCGTTCCCGTCGGGCCCGTCCCCCGCTGGTCGGGGGGCAGCTGAGAGGCCAGCGGGTGGCGGGAGCCCGGGCCGAGGGCGGAGGAGGCTCACCGTCTGCTCGGGGTCGATCTCGATCTGGATGGTCTGCTGCTGCAGCGTCTTCAGCGTGATCTGCATGGTCGAACGGGGCTGCGCCGGGCGTCGCTCTGAGAAACGGGGCCTGGCGAACGCAGGTAGTTTGTTTAGGAAGTGTCCCGTTCTGGAAAGATAAGTAGCCCAGAAATGTGTGTATCCATGAGCACTCAGCAAATCGCCATCTTTGGTGACAAGCTGGTGCTGCAACGAGGCTGGACCAGCAGAGTCTCGCCGAGCCACGCGAGACTTCACGCTCCTGCGAGATCTGACATGTCGTGTTGACTTGGGTTCTGTGTAATATATTTATTAACATTTTAAAAATCAAATCAAATCTCAAAGATTATTAGTGTGATATTTATGTGTCTATTTCAGTTACAGCTATTATTATCCAACGGAAAATATTCTGTTGGTCTCTGTGACCAACAGAATATTTTATAATAATACAAGAAAACTACAAAGAAAAAAAAGTTTAGTCTGTAATTGGTGTTTCCTTTGGGGGGGGGGTGCATTTGCTTTGAGGGGGGGGTGCATTTTAAACACATCCAACATTTGAAATCAAACTCCAATCCTCAGTTAAAGAAGATTACTGAAGTAGTTCTACTGGTTAAAAACTTTCCCAGAAGCAAGGCTTCAAAATTTAGCTCTCTACCAACATAATCTCATTAAAAAATGAGAAAACCTTTGTAAAGTTTAGTCTGTGTAATTAGTGACATTATCTTTCCTATGGGGGTGGGGGTGCGTTTAAATTCTTGCTGGCTTCTCTGTGGCCCTGCTGACCCGGTCTGGGTCTACATCTTAAGTGTGATGCACAGTGAGCCATCACAGGAGAGCTGCACACAGATCTGTACTGAAGGTGGTTGGTGGGCTTCAGGAAGGAGGGGGACATGGACGGGAGACATTAGGCATGAGGGCAGGGACGGGCCAGAGGAGGCAAACAGTCACAATGTGGTATGTCCAGTTCAGATTGATGCAACACTGACAAAATAACTGTGAATTAAAGGCATTTTCGATAAATAGTTTTCAACCTTTTTCAGATTTGGTGCTTTTTTAATAAGCACTGGTTCACTGCTGCAGTAACTCACGTGTCTCTCTGCATCTCAAAGGTCTGAAGAGGATTTACCAGCCGATCCTTCACACTACTTCACTCCTCCTGAACCCCCTTCACCTCCTTCACTTCCTACGCCTCCTGCTCCTCCTGCTCCTCCCACTCCACCTGCTGTTCCTCAGCACCAGGACAACATTTCTGGGTTTGGACTGCTCATCATCTTATCACTGATCTGTTGTGTGTTTGAATATCTGAGGATCATCATCACCTGAGGTTCACTCTTTACTTTTGTGTCCTGCAGAAAGAGAAAACGCTGTGAAACCCCCAAGAAGAAGCAGCTTTACATCAAGAAACATCTAAATGCCTTCATGTTGTTCATGGAGGAGCACAGGCCCGGATGCCAGGGCAGTGGTGTTGTCAACGTTCACTTGGGATCAGTGGTGAGTGTTTAATTGTTGGTGCTTCCAGATGGAGAAAGACCTCCTATGATTGTTTCATACCTGATCAGAACTCACCTGTCTTGTGTCCACAGTAGAAATCTCTGACCAAAGAGGAACAGGAAAATTATTACGAGGAGGCAGAGGAGCAGAAGTTCCTACCAGCAGCTGTACCGTGGCTGGTCCACCAGGGAGAACTATGTAAGTCCACCCTGAGCACCAGAGTAGAGACCAAGAGGCAGTCGCAGAGGAGATCACATCCCCCGTAAAACACGTTGTTTGTTTTCTAGGGCAAAATGAGGACAAAAGCTGAAAAGAGAAGGCTGGAGCAGGACCGGGAAGAAAGTGAAAGTGAGAACTCATTTTCTGAAGAAGAAACCCCTGAATCTGAGGATGAAGAGCCTCCATCCAAGTGGATGATGATGATGCCCAAATACAGGGAGAAAATCAGGAAGACTCCTAACAGCAGGAAAAAGGAGCCGGAAACACGTGTTCAGAGGAGTCTGAGAGCCCGAAAACCTGTCAACTATTGTGAATCCCCTGAGCCAACCTTCTGATACTTCATTTTACATTCTACTCAATTTAGTTTATTTTTACTGCAAATTAATTCATGAAATGAATCTTTGACCAAAATCTAGTAGATGTGTGTATCTGTTTTTTACCACAGAAAGAATATAAAAGCACAAGGAATTCTGATGCTGATTCTTGTGTTCTCCGGTGAGTTACATTCATGAGCTCTTAGGAGGGATTTATTTGAGTAGCAGAGGGTCAATCACAAATGCCGACAAGCTGCTTTTGAAATATTCAATATGAAATTGTGAACCATGATACCAGGAGTCAGTCACAAGCAGATCACACTTCAGTTGTGTACATCTGACTGTAGCAGGCTGAATGGATCACAGGATGGTTCCCAGTAAAGCAACAAAGACTCAACTAACACATGAGATGGGGCAACTATCAGAGTTTATGAAGGGAGGTGCAGTTTTACATTTCAGCCTGTAGACGTCACTGCAAGCCCGGAGGACTGGAGCAAAAGGGCAAATACATTATTAATAAGGAAAAAAGCCGCAGCGAAGGGTTAGAACTTGCGGCAGCATCTTTAGCACCAGCAGTCACAGACTCTCGGGAGTTCTTTGTGCCTCCTCAGTGCAAAGGTTTGAACCCTAGTGGCCTGGCAACAAAAATCCCATAAAAACAGAAAAAGACTCCCAAACATGCCATTTTTATTCGACTGCAATTTTTGGTCAGTACCTCCTCCTACACTGTTGGGGAACTGACAGGAAACACATCAAAACACAAAATCCAGAACTCCGTGAGGAAATACACCCCCTGAATTCCACGTTATCCTTTGGGAAAGGCCTTGGAAAGGTCATGAATTTTGACCCCTGTTTGATGACCTGCAGGCTCTTCAGCCACCACTTTTCTCTAACCACCACTTTTCCTCTGATAATGTTTGGCATTGTTCTCCCTCATTCAGAATAACATTTGGAAATCTATAAAATAATCTAAATTGTGCACTTTGTTTATTGCCAAATACCTCCAATATGGTGACTGCTGGATGGCGTGCTGATGAATTGCTGTGAAATCCCTCTATACAGTAGGATATCTTTGACTGATGTAAAAAAGTGTCAAATAAACCGTGGCACTAGGAACCCCCGTAAGCGGGTGAGAGCGTTCTGCTGATCTGAACGTGTATCTGGTGCAGTTCTTCGTTACCGCCAACAGGAGGCAGAGTCGAGCCGCCTAAAAACAGCGCAGACAGAGAGGGCCTGTGAGAAGGGACGGGCCTCAATGACCAATGTTACTGGTTTTTAACTGATGTTCCTGATGCTCGGCTGTCACCGGTGTGGGTTTCTGGGATGTCAACTCATACAACTTATTCAGGACTTGTGCGACCACAATTGGTGCCTCTGTGATGCCTGTCTGTCTGCCTGGCCGACTGTTTGTCTGTCTGTGGAGTTGTGGAGTTATTTATCGCTGAGTTGCACACATCTTTACTTGTGGTCAGTTTTGGTAGTCGGGCAGGTAACGAGGCACACTGAAAAGCTCCTCAGTACACACACCCACGGTGTCTTCATCAAAACACTTACTCTCTCTCCCCCTCGATGCAGCTCTCCACATGCACCCTCAGACGTGCGATTAACCACGGCTGCCTTATTTTCTCTGGAATCATTTGGCAGAAAAAAGCAGACAGTAAATCTTTCTTGACACCAAGTTGTCTATAAGGAATCCTTGATCCACCATTAGTGCCATGTCTGGTGTGAGAAGGTTTGTGATCCCAGACAGCCTGAAGAACACACATGGAAGAACACACGAGCAAAGTATCTGATCTGTTAGATGGAAACCATTTGCTCTGTGCCAGAGCGACGGTGGCATGCTTCCAGGTGCCCACTCTTCTGCCAGCTGTGGTGCGGTGACTGTTCCAAAAGGTCCCCGAGCGGTGCAGGAGGAACAGCAGCAGCTCATCTCCCAATCAGCCAACACCTGATGGCGACCTTGTTGACCTCCGGATTCCAACCCTCGACGTCAGGGCTGCTCGATGCGATCCTACGATTATCAGTACAGGGTTCGTTTAGGTGTGGAGCAGCAGGTTGTGAGCGGGGTTTCTCAATCCAGTCCTACGAAGGCTGCAATCCAGCAGGCTTCCTTTCCTATGAAGCAGACAACTGAATTCATCCGGGACGTCTGCCAAGTAGGAAGGAAAACCTGCTGGACTGCAGCTCCCGTAGGACCGAGATAACACAGGACCACACCCTCCCACCCCCACAAAAAGATATAAAAAAAATGGTATAAATATACAAACACACACACACACAATAGTTATCATGAGACTTAGCTGGGCACTAAGACCTGAAGTGGGCAAATAGCAATCTTTTGGGAGAGTCAACCACACTGCGACATCAATGTCCTGGCCTTACACACCACTGGACTGGACTGAACTCTATACTGAATTGTATGCATATTTATGACTCTTTGTGTGATTTGAGCGCACACACACACGCACACACACACGCACACACACACACACACACACACACACACACACACACACACACACACGTGCACACACAGAGTGAAGTGACCAGTGAGCATGATGACATGAATATTTTATCACACTACCTCCTGTTACATTGCTCAGCGCCATTCCTTCCCATTCCTCTTTCTCTGTGTCCTCGTTCTTCATGCAGCCGTCAGTTTCTTCCTTCCATGCGTACCTGCTTTCTCGTGTAGCCCTTCACTCCATTTTATACTGATTTCACTCCAGTGAATAACACTACTACTGTGTGCATGTGTGTGTGTGTGTGTGTGTGTGTGTGTGTGTGTGTGTGTGTGTGTGTGTGTGGGGGCCTGTGTCATAAATGTGTGTTCATCTGGGTTAATACTCCAGGACAGAACTATTAAAGATTAACAGCGGACCGCCATGTTTTATTGAGACCCTCTGCATTTAGGGGCATATGGCTGAAAACACAGACCTACTTACAATGTCGTGTTGCGTGTCTGTCTGCAGGCTTTCTCTTTTGTTCATTCAAAAGCAGCATCTTTACTGAAAAGCCATATCGTAATGGCTTTCTCGCTCCTGCCACAGCCCTGCCCCTGACCCGATTGCTAAGAGCCAGTTTGTCCACTTTTCTTCCAGCAGAGTCATTATTTCCAAACTGCACCTTCATTCCCCGTCTCGGGACAATAACCTGCTAACTGCTGCTCTATCTGCTTTAACCTCTCTTTAATATTGTTATATAGCAGCCGTTGTGTCAGGGAAGTGGGGCACATTTGAAAATGGTGCCAGCAGTGAGATTACGTTGATCTAAGCAGGTTATTGGCAACATATTCAGTTAAATGTCAATAATAATTTGCATGATTTGTCCTGCATCGATGCTGATGTGGCAGAATTGGACGTGGAGACTGCAATGCAGCAGTTACTAAATCCCAGTGTGCTGGTTTGTTCTGTCACTTCTGAGTTCTGCATAAATCCTCAGGGTATTTCAACTTTTCAAAACTGCTGTTGGATTTGTTTTTATTTGTTAATTTTAGAACAGAATACACAATAAGACATGTACACAGACACAGTTGTAAGAGCTGGGTAATATAGTTACGCAATATAGGAATATAATAATTGGGAAAAAGCAGTCGTCATAATTGGCATGCATGGTGTTTTTGGATTTGGTGAACAGAACAGTTAACTTGGATGTGTTTGTTTGCTTTGGGTACAGTGTTATTCAAGATTCTACTTCACCTTCTTTATATTTGTACCTTGGTGAGCCTAATTTGGGTCGTGGTTTCCTCACTCCATTCCATAGCCCCGCTGGTTTTCCGACACATTCTCTCTATCCCTCACACTCACCCCTGAGCTCTCAGAGTCACAGCCCTGAACCTCTGGAATGTTCTCCCTGCAGACATCAACACCATCTGTCCACCTCAGAACCTTCTGATTTTCTATCAGGTAGAGAACACACGGATACAGTTCCCTCATTGGCCACTAGATGCTTAGATTACACAATCAGATGTTTGAAGGGTTTGTGTGTGTGTGTGTGTGTGTGTGTGTGTGTGTGTGTGTGTGTGTGTCTGTCTGTCTGTCTGTCTGTGTGCGTGTGTGTGTGTGTGTGTGCGTGTGTGTGTGTGTGAGTTCATGTAACCTTGGTGGTCTGCAGCATAGACCTTCCTCAAAGCTGACTCCATCCTGCAAAATAATCGTCCGTCTGATGAGAAAACAAAGCTGAAGCTGAAGCCTTAGTTAGAAGTGCAACAGTAAAGAGATGCAGCAAAACCACTACTTAATTACAGCTGCAGCATTTTAGTAATTAAAAAGTAAGTTCCATTAGTCTATTAATCAGGTTTTATAGTTTCCAAGCAAGAATATAAATAGGTTCTTTTGGCTGGATTATACAATCCTGCTGCTCAGTACGTCTTTATTTAATGCCTCACAACAAAAACCTTACCTTTACCACGCTGTCAGGTTTCTGTGCATCTTTTGTATTTTGTACTTTTTTTCTGCATGTTCGATGCAGATTTTGACCCACCTGTTCCACCAGTGCATCTGGCGAACTGGTTTGTGTTAAAAGCTATAGATTTTCCCTAATGGAGCATTAGTGATCTACTGAGGGGCGCTAATCCAGAACGCTCCAAATGCACAGTCAGATATGGCAGCATCATGCACTTTTACACAAAGAGGTGTAGTCTAATCTAATCTCGCCTAATCCGGGTGGGGGCCCTCTTTTACTGGCTGTGACCGTTCATTGAATATGGCATAAAATAAATGACATCAGATTAATGGGAACTGGCTGGAGATTGTCAGGATTAAGAAGAGCTTGATGAGAGCGCGGAGCTTGGAGGTGTTTGTAGAGACTCAGTTAACCCTCATCATCTCCGCAGAGCTGTCTGGTCTCATAAGAGCTGTGAAGGATGCGAGTCGACTGCACCAATTATTCCCAATTATTGCAGCACCAGTGTCACATGTGGTGAGCTGGCCCAGCAGTTTCAAACTGAGTATTCATTTTAACCACTACCTCATCTCAGACCCTCTTTTAAATTATATATAATGGTAACAATTTTTACTCAGACAAACAGACTCAAATATGAGCATTATTACTGTAAATATACCACGACTCTTCACTATTAAAGGGCTTTTGCACCACTGAGCTGGTTCCTAAGGTGTCTTCATTTACAGAATTGTCGACTGAAGATCTGTGTCCGCATCCCTTAATAAGTTTGTCTTTACTAATTGTTCCTGATAAGGTTTGTCTGTCTTGTTTTTAAATAATAGAAATCTACATTTCGTTCCAGAGTTGTTGTTTTTTAAAACCAGTGTTCAAACCTCAAACCTCAAGCCTGTGTGGATTAAAATGATCGGTATGAATGGATCACCACTAAAGCCAGACCGTGCTGGATCTTACATTCGATTTAATTAGTAGAAAACTTCTCACATGAAAAAAAAACAACAACAAAAAAAACCCAGCTGAGATTTATTCTTACAATTATCCAGATTGACCATCATTCATTTCCGTGGTTTTAAAATGAGACAGGCCAAATTCTGGTGGCTTTTGCAGCATTGCCCTGGTCCCCAAGGTTGACCACCGTTATGCTCAAAACAAGGACCCTTCAGAATATCAGTGTGTGGACACAAACTCTCCTTAATGTTTCACTGATGTGAAGTTAATAATTGAATTTATTCATCTTAATCGGATGCTTTAGTTTCGTGTCATCTATCATATATTTGTGATTTATGGCGAGTAGAACAATATTTAGACTAAATATGTATCCATGCTATTTGTCACATATTATTCTTAAATGTTTGCCCTCGTTTTTCTTTGGTAGCGGTGTGGCTAAAGGGTCACATTTAGCACACACAGTTGTTGTGCTTTATTACAGATATGACAGACTGTCTACAGATTTATGGTGGAGCCTGAGGAACCTATTCCTCCAAAGGGTCAACTGAAGGTTGAAGTTATAAATCATTAACCTGTCAAGAAAAATGATGAAATGGGTTTCCCTCTCACACACAAACATAAAATTTATGATTATGGGCTCTTTGCAGATAACTGGGATCTACCTGTTCCATCACCATCCTGGAAAATATCCTAGTGCACAATGACAACCTTCCTCATTAAAGTGATTCATTCAGACGTTTTAGAAGAAGATGCAGATTTAAACGGGATAAAAGATCTTCTCTGTGGGACAAATGCAACACTTCTCTTGCGAAATTCAACTATGTCGTCGATGTTTTCCCCAGACTGCTCCTGCAGCAGATGGACGATGATGTACAATAAGTGTCCATGTTAGGGCAGAAATCTGTCCTGCATTGGCGGCAGAAAGAATCCACACACGCGCTCACGCACACACACACACACACACACACACACACACACACACACACACACACACACATTCGCGCCTCCGCCAGAGGCAGGTCTACCTGTTCAATTGCATCTGTTTCCTCCTTCTCCTGGGAGGAGGAGGGAGCGTGGATGTCTCTCACTCTCTCTCTCTCACTCACACACGCACACGCACACACACGCACACGCACACACAGGGGCTGATATAACACCATCCCAGAAGAGGCGGCCGTGAGCGGCGGAGCGCGCACAGGACCATCAACTTGTGCACTTCCGAATCAGTTCCATCCAATAAGGCTGTGAGCGCATCCCGCAGACTTCTGCAGCGTCCCGGGCAGCCTCAGACAGGTCGTCATCGTCTGTTTTTACTCCAGAGATTGCGGAATTTATCCTCCATCCTCTTCCAGCGGATGCCGAGTGTGCCGCGCCGCCTCCCCGAGAAATCTCCAGTCAATTCGTGCGCCGAGCGGGGAAACGATATCCCATCCACGCGTTTCGCATCGGCTGCCTCCTCCGTCCTCCCCCCGAGTTCACCGCACCGGCCAGACCGGCAAAGAGCAACAGCCTCCCCCGGCGCATCAGTGAGGTAAGAGCCTCATGGGGGGGTGATCATCGCACAAAAGCGGTGGGCTTCTCTGGCGCTGTCACACAGGCCTGATTCCAGCAACATTTAAAAGGGGGGGGTTCTGAACGGTCTGACACTTAAAGAGTTATCTAAAAGCACGTCTTTGTAGCCGGAAAGCGCAACAATTTGGGTGGCTGATGAACGTGCCCCAACACCTGAGCGGACCCCATGGAGCCCTCGACCATTACATAAAAGTCTGATTTCTTCCCCGCACGTCGTCCTCCTCCATCTTTCACTTTTTTCCTCCGGCCTCACCTGACCCTTTTATTCAGAGCCCCCCAGACGCACTCCTTTCCTTGATTTCGCTTCTTCCTCTCCAACCTTGATGGTAATAATTCTGCCCCTTCTTCTTCATTTGGGGTCGTCGTTGTGGCCGTTTGGAGTGTCTTTGTGTCTCTAATGTCTGTAACTGTTCCAGTTACAGACATTAACTGGAAAGGATGCTTTTCGTTGGAAAAGCATCCTTTCTAATTTTCTTCGTGACGGCGGTAGGTGTGCGCCTCTCTGTTGACCTTGTCATTA
The DNA here is from genome assembly GCA_911728415.1 of Lagocephalus sceleratus. Classification (NCBI taxonomy): domain Eukaryota; kingdom Metazoa; phylum Chordata; class Actinopteri; order Tetraodontiformes; family Tetraodontidae; genus Lagocephalus; species Lagocephalus sceleratus. The sequence continues at coordinate 334,754 of CAJVRN010000111.1, read as the reverse complement.
TTTATAGTCTCAACGCAATCTTTTCATTTCAGCCCATCTTTCAGCCAAAGTTTTTCCATCTGTGCCGCCTGGATCGTTTTCGTGTGTTTTCAACTTTCGTTAAGTTTGTTTTGTACATTTTTGTATGCACATTTTTGCTGTTGTTATTTTACTATGTTGTCATTGTAAAATTCTCTTTAGGTGTGTGTGTGTGTGTGTGTGTGTGTGTGTGTTGGGTGGGTGGGTGGGTGGGGGGTTATATCACTCATGCTTCATCTCTAATCTCTTTTTGCTCATTTGATGGACTTTCCCATTCCGCGCCAGCACTTTTCCACTTTCCCCTGGGCCTGTACCCATCAGACCCGGTCGTTAGGCTCCTCCCCTCCTCCTCTTCCACTGCCCCCTTTTTTCGCCCGCCGGGGGCCACACCCACGGGACAACTCAGCGCTCTCATCTAAAGGCTCATGAAAATCATCCCCCCCCTGTCGCCCCATATTGATCGGTCACATCAACTGGGCGCTGTGTTGTAGCCCCCCCCCCCCACCACCACCACCACCACCACCACCACCCGCCCGCCCGGTCCCGCCCTTTCCCGTGCTCTCCGGGGTGCCGAGCAAATCTGCCGACAGATAAAATGAGCTGGAACACGGTCTGTCAGCGCCAGCGTTCATTATCCCGAGCAGCGCTTCCTCCCGGGTCTCGGAAGGAGCCTCAGTTTTGTTTCTCGGCTCTCGGCTGGTCCGAGCAGCTCTGCCTGCCTTCTATTTTTAGTCCGTATTTACAATGCAGTCGCTACAGAGGCAGGAAGCATCTCTCTTCGTCTATTACATTACCCCCGTATCTCTGGCGGGACTGGCTTCCTCTGACCGCCCGCAGCGCCTGCATTCACCCCAGTGACACGTGCTCATCAGGAATAACACCTTCACACGCCGAAGATAAGAAAAGGAGCTATTTCTGGATCCAGCAGCCACTCCGGGGGACTCATACTGGGATCAAACCAACAAGCTTTGTATTTCTGTAGCAACCGCTCTCCCACCTGAGCTCTGAGCCTCCGCTGTGCCCTCGGGGGGTTCCTGTTTCCTTTCCCTGTGCCGATGTTTGCCCATCATCCCACATCGTTAAGTTGGCCTCTCCTCATTAATCGTGAGCTCGCCTCAAAGCGACACCCGAAGGCTTACGTACGCGCCAGTGACGCTACACTGGGAGGTTTTGGGACAATAGTGGTGCAGACTTGGGGTTGGAGGGGGGGGTTTAGATGTTAATGCTTTTGACCCAAATCACCAAGTGGCCTACATATGCCCCCCCCCTCTCCTAAAACGATCCCACCATCGCTGACACACAGCAGCCATCAGGTATGACATTCCTGGAGGTGCAGAACGAGAAAAAAAAGAAAGCTTGATTAGAAAGATTTTCAGGAGGCAAATGTAATTAACCTGTTCAGCCCCCGCAAGGTGTAAGCAGAACCCTTCTCGTAACCAGGAAATCCTGTCCCAGTATGTATCCCAGCTCCACAGGGGAACCCAAAACAAAAAAGGAAATCGACCAAATGCCACCAGGAAAGGTGCATTAATGAATTAGGTCCATCGCTTTAATAACCCTTCACCCTTTCCTGGTGGGACGTGATGTAACGCTTGCTGGAACTGCAGCGCCCAGGCTCAGCCGAGGATAAACACACACACACACACACACACACACACACACACACACACACACACACACACTCCACACTGCTGGTGTTCCTGCTATCCAAAAATCCAGAATCAAGTGAGAGCTCACACCTAGATTCTGATATAACGGAAAATACAGAGTGAACGAACACCCTGAATATCCTGGTGAGACAGGAGCTGACAGATAACCTCCACCTTACACTGACATAACCACATGTAAACGTCACCATTACGGTGAATGAACCGGTGTGCTATTACTGACCTCAAACTTTTTCCAATATGTTAATGTGTTTGATTTTAATCACAACTCCAACTCTTCCGTGTTTGTGTGTTTAATCGCCTTCTTAATGTCACGGCTGGACAAACTACTCCCAATATGGCTGTCAGTCAGCGACTACTCACGGTGTTTTGACAGGCATGACAGTAATCATGTTCAGGCAGCAACCAGAATTTCAAAGCCTACAAAACATAGGGGTTTTGAGACATTTGGAATGGAGAAAGGCTGACAACACACCGACTCAAGCGCCTAAAGTTTCTGCTCGGTTGCGTTTTTGATCATCCACTGATCGATCACTAAAGCCAGGGCGACTCCCAAAGTGGACTTGTTCCCTCTCTTTCCCTCCTGGGCGCAGCCCCAGGGCACGATGGAATCAATTTGGATTTAGTTTCTTTATTGGTGACTTCCCTGGATCAAGTGCGGAGGTCTCCACTGGCGTGGTGCAGAGGAGCAGACTGAGTCGCATTTCGCAGCAAATCGATGCTGCGGTATGGATTAATGCACTTACATAATATCATTTCATTATCGTGGCATTTATCTGGGTGCAGTGTTCCATAACCTGCTGTTTCCATCCAGGGATGATGTAGGGGGATTCAGGGAGAAGGTGGGGGGACGTAAGGCAGCTGTGAGGAGAGGGGTTGGACAGAAAACCACTCAGGCCTTCTGACATCTGGAGAAGGTGAAGCTCAAGCATCTCACAGCCTCTGTTCTCTCTCTCTCTCTCTCTCTCACACACACACACACACACACACACACTTCACACTTCGACAACTGTAATTCAATACTCTAAAGATCCACTTTAGTTTTTACACTCTGAAAAATAAGGGTCTCCTAAAGGGATGATGTGGGGTTGAAGATCTGGGTTGGGCTATGTTACAGTGCTCTCTTGATAACACGTATGTGTGTGTATATGTGTGCATGTGTGTGTGCGTGCGTGTATTTCAGTGTGTTACTTGGACAAAAATAGCAATGCAGATGTACATTCCTACTGGAAATAAAGAAAGGTCACTATTTTGCACACGCCATTACAATTTAGACTCTGCTGAGAGGGAGGTGTTGGATTCAGCGCTGCTATTTCCTGCCTCGGAGTGCCCCCCCCCCACACACACACACACACACACACACACATACACACTCGAGAAACTGTCATGAAGGACAATTGCATAATAAGTGTCTAAAAATGAAAGCGATGATCCTGAGGCAGCTCAGTGAGATCGATTCGGTGCGCAGACCAGACAAGCACTCAGCTAACCTGTATCCTCCCTTGACTCACACACACACACACACACACACACACACACACACACACACACACACACACACAAGTCCACAAACATGTGCCCACACTGGGGGGGGGCAGAGAGGGTGTAGCAGACAGGGAGCGTGGGAGGCCAGAAGGAGATTGAGAAGACAACAACTATTGCTGGGGGGAATTGTTTGGCAGGGAACTGTTCTCGGTTACCTCCTCCTACTTCCAGGGACCAGAGCAAGCGCTGCCCCAACGTGGAATCGTCCACGAAGCCAGACGCGGGGGGCTGAATTCCTCCCTCCTCTGTCGTGGATGCGTGGGCGAGCGTTTGGACGCGTCACCGGAGCGTGGTGCGTTCAGGAGCGTGAAACCTCACCTGTCCTCCCCCCTGCCCGGTTTGTTTTTATTCCCCCCCACCTCCGCCCAGCCGACAGTCTGGAAACAGGCAATCTACGGGTGACGAGCCGTGGAATCAGCCTCCGTTCGCACAAAATCGATGGGGTGATGAACTGCTGTCACGATGGTTATAAAGCGGAATTAAATTTAGCGTAGTCGAGGAACTTCCACGTACGCGCTAAAGTGGGAACCGGCGGCCAAGAACAGCGCAGAAGGCAACGGAACGTATCGGCTGTTGCTAAGTGGATGTGGCAGTTTTGGCAGCGGTTGCTTGTTCTCCAATTTGTTCTGGTTAGAAGGCTCCTCCACGAGGAGCGCTGATAAATCTGATAGAATTGCGCGCCGGTCTTCGCCGCGGGGCGCAGCGGCGCCTGTTTGTCAGCGTGCGCAATTTAACCCCGCACTTCCTGTGTGTGCACAGGTAAGAAAAGCCCTGCCATCACACCGCCACCATGGACGAGATGGACCTGCCGCAGATGAAGAAGGAGGTGGAGAGCCTCAAGTACCAACTGGCCTTCAAACGGGAGAAGTCCTCCAAGACAGTGACTGAGTGAGTGTCAACCTAATAGTTGGGTCAATTTTCATTTCAAGTTTATTTCTCTCTCTACTTGTGGACAGATTTGATCAAAAATTAATCCCTTTAAAATCTATGACTCAAAATATGTACATGCCTCTGCAGGAGAGCATGAAATGCTGGTAGACAGTCACAAATTCATGGACAGAGAAGTCCACAAATTTTAACCATTAAATTCTTGAGGCTGCAGGAGTGTAACAGCTCTGGAGTGTAAATCCTCCACATGACTATGCATTACCTCTGGGTTAGTCAGGACACAGGCTTCCACCTCTGTGGTGCCCATTATTAATTCATTGTTACTCATTTTCTGAGTGTAAGATAGTGAATTCTCCTCAAAGTCATGGAGCTACAGTAAAAGTGGGTGCGGTGTCCGGTCACTGGGTACCAGGCTGAGGCTGATTTGTTCCCAGTTTGCCCGCTGTTTGAATTTCCATCTAGTCTTTAGAACATCCAGGAAGTAAGTCAGCTTTCATCCCCGCAGAGAATAGTTCTTTAATGGTGAAGAATTCACCCTCAGCTGATTGCAACTGATTGGAGCTTCCTGTTCTTCCTGCCCTTAAAGCCCATGATCTGCTCAGACGCTGCACAACCGACACACGACTAATTAAAATGAATGCAGCGCCCACGCCGACCATTCAAACCACAGGTCGCTGCCCCATTTGGGTATTTGAGGCCATTAAAAAGCTCATTTACCCTTTTAAGTGCTCTTTGTTTGGGATACTGAAGTATTGAAGAGGCATGCCTATATATGGCCAAGAGGAGACCACGAGACAGACGAATAGCCCGCAAATCCATCTAAAGTCACGGCTATGGCTGCACTGCCGCTGATGATGACATCATCGTGCACATGTGCCAAACAAAAGACAGATAAAACCGTATTAATTAGAGCACAGCCACAGAGATCTACAGTGTTTATCCAGGGGTTTCACCTCTGGAAACACTTTGAAAGACAAGGACTGAATACTGAACTGTTGCCTTCTCTGCACACAGCTTGGTAAAGTGGATAGAGGACGTCGTCCCAGAGGATCCCTTCCTCAACCCAGAGCTGATGAAGAACAACCCCTGGGTGGAGAAAGGAAAGTGCGTCCTTCTCTAGAGGGAGCCGCTGGACCCTCCAAGACCTCGTGCTATCACTGACCTGACCATAATATTCCCTCAGCCGATCCTCTGACCTGGCCACCCCCGCCACCCCCCATCCATCAAGGACACAGCCTGCTAACCTCTCACCATGAATGTACAACATGTCCCCCAAACTCTCCAAACACGCTACAAGGGCAAAGACACACACATACAAAGATACACACATACTCGCGTGTGACCCCAAACATCCTCTGACCACCACACTCTCACAATAAGTCCATTCCTGCCACATCAGCGCGTCACCAGCGCTGTCATATAGGCTGATGATGCGTGATACTCTTATTATATACGTACTGATGTATGATGACATATTTATGCAACTGCAAGTCACGATATATTATCCTTGTTCATCCTCTTCTTTGTGATCATATCGGTTCTTTTATTTCCTCCAAACAAACTCGCATTCAGGCAGAAAAACGACCACCTGGGAACTGTAAAATCTAGTATAAATTAGAGTTAAAATGCGTTCTTTGACAGGTGTGTAGACAGCTAGGGTTCACTTACTGGGGGGTAAAATGATAGAGGAAGGAAGTTTAAGCAGCATTCAACTATAAAAACAAGCTACTTAGGCTCCATTTAGGCAAGAAAAGATAAAGCTAAGGCGCAGCCGGTCGTCGTACGATCAGTCCATCTTCAGCTTCTCACACTTGGAGATTCACACGCATGAATCTCCAAGTACAGCCGCTGCGTTCGTTCCAGCCAGAAACACGTCCTGGCTCCTCTCTTATTGCGCGGACGGGGCTGTAAATTAATGTTCGGCAACCACCAAACTGAGCACTGATTCCTGCGCTGGCTGGTTCCTTTTGAAACCTTCATTTGAGTTAGGGTTCGGAGAGCTGCTCCACACCCGGAACCAATATGCAAACACATTCTTCATGGAGCATGTACAGAGAGGAACCCTTAACTTATTCAGTGAGCGTATTTATTATCTATTTATTTATTTATTTGTAAGGTCGTTCCCTCGCCTTCGTCTCCCTCGCGCGCTCCTCTTCTCCAGAACCGACATTTGAAAAAAAAAAAAAAAAAAAAAACGGCTCCACCTTGCCAGGGCGCGTCATACTACTGCCTTGTACACAGTCTCCTTAAATCTAGAATGTAAATACGTGGCATGATCACAGCTGACCTCAGAACTAGCTTTTGTGTGTTTGCACGTGACTGTAACAGCGTGTTTGTGTGCATTTTGGATTTTTTTTTTTTCTTTCTTTCTTTTTTTAAACGCATAAGCCTGGATGACGTGCTCCCCCTCCTCTCCGTGAGGCGGATACGCACATGCATGCATCTGTATCTCCCGAGTACCCCGAGTTCCGGAGGCCGATCAGATCCGTTAAAAACACACACACACGCAGACATTAGGCAGGGATGGCAAGGATGTAGGTTTCTCCGAAAGACTTGGACCAGTGCAGACTCATATCATCATCTCTGTGCTGCTGTCAGTTTAGAGGTTTTTCTCCCCGAAAATGAACCGTCTACCTGTAAATGACCCAATTTGTGTAAATGCAAGACTGTTTTCTTCTATTTAGTCCAATTTTAAACCATTTTGTGACAGTTGAACTGCAAGCAAATAAAAAAAAAAAAACTAATTTAATTAAATACATTTTAACTTTTTGGTACAATTAAGAAAAATGACTGAAGTTCTAGTTTTACACTCATGGGAAAAAGAGGGGAAGTACAGGAGAGGATTACTGAGTCTGCCTGTCCCTGATGGGATTTCTGTTCAGCGATTGTAACTTGAAAATTGGAATCTTTGAACGTGCGTTTGTATGATAATACGCTCACAAAGACAGCTTCGATTTTGTCAAACAGCACCATATTCCTCATGAGAGTGCTCAGAAGAATTATGCATCAAATCAAGTCCTAGTAAATGACAATAAGCAATAAATTACACGTCTTTTTTATTGAATGTTTTACAAAAAAAAAAACATTGAGCATATGAAATAAAGTAGAGGATTTTTAGACAAACTCTGCCTGGTCTGCATCTTTGTGTGTCCTGTTCCACGTAAATGACACTGCGTTTACACACATGCACACATGTTCCATTTTTTGTCTAATGTCTGTACATTTGTTACAATAGTGACAATAAAAATGAGACAGCATGCATGAATATCAGGTTATGGTGCTGATTACAAGAAATTATCCTTCAGCTCATTAAAAAGGTGGACTAACAGTCAGTTTCTCATAAACCTTGTGTTGGTATGAACATTGCAATTATAATCTGCTGTTTTCATGATGGTATTACTGTTAGGAACAGACAAAAACTCAAGCATAGTGAGACCTATATTATTATTTAGTGATATCTGTATCTGCTCTGGCTGACTAACAGTCAGACTAAAAAAAACTTCTGGATGGTTTATTTGAGGATTAAAAAAGGATTCAAGCTTCTAAAAATGTTTTCCTTGCCAGTGTTGTTCATCTTAGATGTTCAGTCTTCTTATCGAATTAATAATTAAGGCCAGACTGCCTCTACACCTCAAATGGAATCATTTCAAATGTCTAATATATGAATAATATTTAAACTGTTACTTCTACAACTGCATCCTTGCAGTAATATCTCAGTGAAGTCTAATTTTAGCTCTCTTTCAGCCTGTGAGTGGTCAGAGGTAGAGCTGCAGTCTCCTCCTCCACCTCCATCTGTGATCTCCTGAATTATAGAAAGCACGTGTCTATGCGATGCTAGGTAGACTTTTCTCATTTTCCTCCCTCTTATTTTCGTTTCACTAGCAGGGGAAAAAGCACATCATGCACATGGCAAAAGCCCTTCTGCAGAATGGTGCTCTGCGTTAAAAAGAGGTGTGAAACACTCATTTAATAACCCAAATATAATGTCTCTGCAAACGTCAGCAGGCAGGATGTTTCTGGGGCATGAGCGGAGACAAATGCGATACTTTGGCAAATGCGATACTGTACAAAAGTGAATCCAACATCTTTGTGTTGACTTTGAAAATATCAAATATGTCCATGCTCATAGAGTATATATTATGCACGTTTTATTTCTTTGCATATAATATGTCACGACTTATTAACGCTCTCTGATGCTTTGTGATGATATGACTCTGTCTGTTTTTAACATGCATTAGTTAATGAATTACATACAAACACAAGGAGCTATTGAGGTCAACTCCATCAGGAGTTCAAATGACACTGTTATTGTTGCATTTATCACATGTACGGTCCATCTGAAAAGGTCTGCATTTGAAGAGCGCACAATAGAATAACATGAATTCTAACTCTTCAGGCTTTGGCTGTGTTTGTCTGCTTTTATGGGTCATATCCTCTCAATCCCCTTAAAACACACACACACACACACACACATGCACGCTGCACGCACACACATGCATGCACTCTCTAATGCACCCCCGCCCCCTCCTTTACTGCTAAATCCTCACCCGCATTGTCCTTTTCCCCCTTGAAATCCTAAAAAACAAAAAAATCTGCTCTTCCGCTCTCTCTCCCACTCTCCCTCAATCTCTCTCTCTCTCTCTCTCTCTCTCTCTCGCTCTCTTTCTCTCTCTTTTTCTCCCTGTCTCCCCCTTTCCTCAAATGTAAAACTCTTAAACCTTAAACAGAGGTCTTGGACTCTTGAGGACCAGCACAGATGAACTCGCTTTCCAAAAATGTCATCATCTTCTAGTGAAATGCATGCTATGCATATCATATATATTATAATATGCGGCATGTATAGAACAGTGCATGAATCTATTTTTGGGGGTTATATTGACTTTCCTCCATGTTTACACACATTTTTTTACAGCCTTCATCTAATCTATCTTAATTCTTCCATTTAAATGATAACATTTAGATCAACCCTGGGTTGACTGAACACACAGATGCTCCTGGGTCTGACCAGAGTCAAAGCTCATGCACTGGTTAATGGCCCCCTGACCCATCCGTCCTCATAACACACACACACATACCCCTGCTGGAATACACACAAATATGCACACCAGAACATCTGTGCCTGCATGTGCACGCCCTGGCAAAGAATTAGACAGTTTAAAGAGGGAGGGGGTATCCGTATACTTAGGAAAAGGCAAACACACACACACAAAATGGGCACTAATGGCCCGTCGATCCTCAGTGTGTAGATTCACCAATGGATTAGGATTAATAATCCCCCCTCAACACCACCACACAAACAGAGAGTGCTTGAAGCAATCCCTAATGCACAGTCTGCTGTTGGTGATAATCCACCCCCCCCCCCCTCAAACACACACACACACACACACACACGGACCACAGTGCTCCTTAAGTCCCTGGATGCCATCTAATATAAGACAGAATCCCACCGTTCAGGAACCCTTCCCTTCACCCTCACTCCGCACTGCTGCATCTTTCTTGCGACATTCTGGTCAGGAGACTGACGTTAAAAACAATGATCTGAACCATGACAGGTCAGAAAGACTCTTGGGAACTCTTCAGGTGAACTCTGATCACTGATGGCGTCGACCGCTGCATCTGAGAGTGCAGAGCTAAAATAAACTCTACTGTTAATGGCTAACAGTAAGAGTATGGTTGACAGTGCATGGCTTGTAAACCCGCTCATACAGAGTCGGACAGACCTTCATCGCTATAAGCAGCTGGTGCAGAGCGCGCTGCCGATCCAGATGGGTTGGACAGAAGCACGTGTGCGCCTGCTTGGTAGATGTAACTTTGTTTTTCCTCTCGAATATGCCAGCTATTTTGGGCATTCAAAAACATTCTTCCTCCGCTTCCCTCGAACATCCCGCCGCTCCGAGCGCTTTCTGCTTTCTGCAAAGGCATCAGGCGCGTCTTTCTACGTCCCCATCTGGCCCTGAGGATTACCGCCCTGACCCTGTGATCTCAGAAGTGGATTCCACTGTCTCCAGGTTACCCTTATCGTTCCTGACCACAGCAAGGGTTAATCCAGGAGAGCCTCTGCCCAGACGCTCCCGCAAGGAAGCGTTTTGACCAGATGGAGCCATTAAGAGAGTTTGAAACACCCTCAGTGAGTCCTTTCCTCACTGACCCGAACTCCAAATTCTTGTTGTTGTTTATTTGTCTGTGAGTGAGTTTTCATCTGGAATGGAATTATCCTTTAATGTGATCCTGAGATGATTGCAGCGAGGGTTAGGGTTTGGTGGGTATTTCTGGGGAGAGATTTATTCTCTTTGTAATTTGTCCATCTCGAGTTGCGCAGCAGCTACGAGAAATGAACCCAAGCCTGGAAAATTGATTTTAGTTTTTAAAAACCCTTAAAGCGAGATGAAATTGGAAGCTGATTGTTCACACGGAGCGTGAAATGCAGCTGTTTCAGGCTCACGCTGCTTTTTACAGAAACCTTCCTCTAAAGTGTAACACTGAGCTCCATCTGAGCCACGGCCTTTGACCCAGTGGTAATCCATGCTTGGATCAATAATAACCCAGCAGACAGGTCAAATATGAACTCAGATCATCGGTGGGGAGGTCATCTTTTGGGGGGGGCAGAAAGAGGGTCAGACTCAGAAAAAGGGCAAATTCTGACATGTTTTTAGGAACGCACCGAAGCAACATCCGTGAAATCTTCTGACAGGACTGGATGAGCAGGCCCCAGATCCAGCTCTTTTACAGTTGACCCTGGTCACGCCGCCGCCGCTGAGCCGGGATAATCCCCAGAAGTTTCCACAAGCCTGCCACATCTGCCTTTGACCAAGTATGATCATCCGCGGTCCAGAGGAATTTCTTTTTCTGGTGCAGCGGAGGCCGAGGTGCATTTGCCGGAAACCATCGCCTCTGCTCGTGCCACAGCGGCAGCAGGTCCGCCGAGGCCTCCCTGCAGACCAGTCCACTCTGATTTTACAGCTATCCAGCCATGACGGCGAATCAGGCGACCTGCTGATGCGCTACGTTGCGCAGCGGGTCGCCTGTTCTGTCTTTCCCCCAGATCCATGTCTCTCTCAACAGTCATGCGCTTGGCTTTAGAAAAATCCCGTTTGGGAACGTTGTGACAGGTTATGGACGTTACTCCTCCTCCTTTCTCTACAGAAGGCAAGATGCATAACGCACACAGGCATAAACGCACACACGCGCGCACACACACGCACATACGCACACGCGCGTGCGTGCGTCTTGCCATCAACCCGGTGAAGACCTCAGGACTCATTTGTGCTCAGAATCCACTTTCTGTCAGGATTCGTTTCATTAACCTTTCTAACTCGGGCCAACAAGCATCACAGAGGCCTGATTCGAGGTCACGTCACATTTAACAGATATGGAACCCTGATCTGAAGTGTTGGTCTGACTGTTCCAGAGTAGAACAAAACAGACAATCATCCTGTCTGCCCGCTCAGGGCCAGCTCCAAAGACTTACAAGAGGGATTACAGTGGAGCTAAAGACCACTGTGTAAGCCCAAAGGTCCATCCATGTTCTGATGACCACCACTTTAGTCTCCATATTTTTACAGCCTGTGCTGCTGTAAAATATAGAGAATATTTTTAAATTCCCGCATTAACACTCCAGTTTAATGAGCTCTCCTTTAACCCTGTTCCAGTAAAATCTCTCCCATGGTGGTAATAAAGCATGTTGTTTAACAGAAACATCATGAGGTGAAGCCGCCCCTCCCCACCGTTTAGACGAAACAACAAACAACGCAATTAGACGTTTCCTCTGACAACCGAGAGCCAGAGAAGTTTAATTTAAAAAGAAAAAAATCAATCATTGTTGAAAAGGGAAAGAATTTACGGTGTGACCAGCTAAGATCAAAAGAAACCCAGAGTGTGTTTGTGTGTGTGTGTGTGTGTGTGTGGCTGTATATGGAGATGAGATCGTGGATGTGGTTTATTATGATGTACGTGGTGGGTCGTCCATCATCTGACATCTGCTTTCTAAAGCCGACTTTATCCTCCTCTTCTTGATTTTTTTTCCTTAAAAGGAAACTCCAGATCAGAGCCCCCCCCCCCCTCTTTACGCCGCCTTGTCCGTCCGCGCCCACGCCCTCTTTGATGTATATATTAAAAGATACGGTCCGTAAGTGTTCCTCCACCTCCCCCTACCCCCCGCAGTCCTTCCTGTGTCAGGAGATGTGGGTCACTCCGGGGGTGAACTTCATTTCCGTAAATGAGGACAGAAAAAGAAATCCTGACACGCTAGTTAGTTAACAGCGCAGTGGCACTCAGTCACACCAGAACACACACACACACGCGCACACACACACGCACACACACACCCACACACACACACACACACACACACACACACACTTTCCCAGAACAAGGTGAGACCTGTTTGTGGAGCTAATTAGGATTGACTCGGCATGTGCGTGGAGCTGGGATAGGGTGCTGCTCTGTGGCCCACTTATAGCTGAATAAGCGAGAAAGGCAGTGGGCCAGGAGCAGAGAGAGGGCTCAGGGAGGCCCGCGCTGGGGCGTCGTTAACAACTCGAAAAACTCCACGGTCCCTTGAGACCCCCCCCCTCAGCTTTGTGCTCATTCATGTTTGTGTTTGTGTCAGTACTTTCCGCCCCCTCTGTGGTGTCATTACTGCTCCTCCCCACCCCTCAGGAGTTTTGGTGTTTACATCAGCATGGTCTCTTAGCTGTCACTTCGGGACGAGCAGGACCGCGTCCGTCGTTCGCCGTGGCAACCAGCGCGAATGCAATCTGCTCCCAGTATACCTGGTGTCGAGCTGCACAGACGCAGAACTGAAATGCTTTCAGTCAGATGTTTGCTGGGTGGAAATTATTATTATTTTTTTTCTTAGAGAAGTTTGAAGAAGTTTTTTTTTTCAGGAAATAGAGAAACACGGACAGATGGTTGAACCTTTCAGAGGACTTGATTCAAAACTCATGAGAAATGTAAAATACGATGATTTATTTAACAGCAAAGAAGCAGCCACATGCACCATGGCCAAATTTACAGTCCATCACAAGGTGTTAGTTTTCTTTTTCACTCAGGCCTTGTTTGGCTCCCCTCCCCACGGTCGGATAACCTGAGGGAGGGAACGGCATCCAAACATCCAGCTCATTAAGGGGCTGCCTGTCCTGCAAGTTTGTGAGCTGAGTGCTTTGAATCAGTGTTTGGAATGCCAGCCCGGGTTGACAGACCATAAGGGAGGAAGGTCCCCTTCCTTATTTTAAACAGGAGGAAGGGAATACTTTGTATTCTGTGGCAAAAAATTAAGAAAGCATTAAGGTAGGAGCACTTTCAAAAGGATAAGCCATGCATTAAATTTAAGACCTTGTATGTGGGCTGGACAACCTATAAAGCATTCATTGGAATTGGGGAAGGATCTAATATTATATTGGAGTGTTCCAGATTTCCCACCTTAATGTTATTACTCATTTGGAGAGAAGAGGTGGGAGGACAGGAAGTACGGAAATGTGGGTGTTTCTTTTTTTTTTTTTTAATCAGTATTTCCTCTGGAACAAGAACTAAGAAAATACAACCATTGGAAACGGATTTGGAAAGATTAGAAAAATTCATCACTACTACATTTTTAAGGAAGTGGATAATAAATTACACCTTTGTGTATCATTGATGATTTTAAGGGCTTGATGTGGTTCGATATGCTTTACCCTGTTGTTCAAACATGCCCCCTAACCCTGACATTGACAACGAGCCTAACTTAAACCCAATTTGTGAGAGAAAGTGAGGACCAGACAAAATGTCTTCACTTCCCCAAAAAGTCCTCATTTCGAGATTAGAATGCAGATTTTGGTACTCATTCTGTAGAAAGTACATACACACAGTAACACAGCTCCTTCTACTTATCTTTGTGAGGACTTCCTACATTAAACCCAACTCTAACCTCAATCTTAGCCTTCACCCTCAAAAACCCCTTTAAAGTTGTGAAGACCACCCAGAAGGTCCTCACTGTACAATTAGTGTAAAGTAAAACAACACAGTCAAAATCACATTACAGATCATCAGTGTGCTCACGTGTAAATGAGTGGGAGAGCTTATGCGTCTCATTTTAGCAAGAAACCCTGTGGGTGGCTGACATGACTCACGCATTGCAGTGGGGGACAGCACTCTCTCTCACTTTCTAATGTACACACACACACACACACACACACACACACACACACACACACACACACACACACACACACACAGGCGAGCCAGCTGGAGCAGCAGCACTTAGAGACGAAGTCTTACTCAGCACTGATCATTAATTCATGACATGCATTTCATACAGAACCTCAAATCAGAAAGCTTGTTCTGATGTTACTGAGAAAAGAGTCACAGTGAGCAAGATTCCATTTATCCCTCCGCATCTGTTCCAATTCACGTCGACCACATTCATCGGATGTGTGTGTGTTCATAGTTATATTTAGCCCAGCATGTCCTGTTTTCCATATCTGTCTCTGTTGTGTTTTCTTCCTTCTATCTTCGTCAACAGCAAGCAATTAACAAAGCTCCACAATTTTTACATTATCAAATCAACTAATTGTCACTCTGAAACATGGGTTCATGGGACTGCCTCTGTCCTCTGATGCCATAATGCACATATTTTTGAGATCCATCTTAACAATAAAACAGGAGGATTTCATTCTGCTATAACAGCTTCTAAACCTATCAGCTCACCATGCGTGGAGGGACATCTTCCTGGGAGGAGAGCAGCTGTGAGTCTCTGTAATGTGATGGTTCCCAGTAAATGAAAGTGAGCAGGTTTGGTGCCACAAGAACCAGTGATCAGATTAGTGTGTGTGACTGCAATGTAGATTAGAATAAGATTACTTCATACTGCTGACTTCAGCACAAAACCCTCAAAAACAATGTGCTTTTTTACGCTAATGACTGATGGAAACAGCTGGATGTCCTCGTGTTTGTGATGCTCTGTTGCCTGTGAGGACATGTGATCCTGGGGCTGATCAATATCTTCTAGTAAGAGCTGCTGGAGCGAACAGGGCCGGCAGCAGGTCACGAGGTCATGAGGTTGTTTTCCTGACGTACAGACTTCTGTATGGAACGCAGAGTGACAGTTTCTTAAAACCTCGGTGATGATTACGTTACCTCGGCGACAGAACCACCGCTGAGAGACTGACATTTGTGACTCCTGACTCGGCACGCTCTATTACTTTTGAATGGAATGACAACTGAGCCTTCTTGAAACACTTTCTAAGAAGAAGACAAGAAGTGTCTTTTAATCTTTAACCCACCCCCAGGTCCACCAGCACTATACTACGCCCCCCCGACTGTGTGCCGTCCAGTCTGCCTCTTTGTTGCTGCAGCATGCGGCTCAGCTTAATGGACCCAGTCAGTGTGCAGAATTGCCACCTCTTGTCTCCATCGAGGTCAAGTGTGTGCACGCGTCCCCGCCATGCGTGGCTGCTCGGAGCCAAGCGAGGGAAGTGGGGGGGGGGCGGGCAAGTGTTTGTGCATCTGACTGTTTATCCACTGTTGCAAAGCCCTGACAAGATGACAGAACAAAACAAAATCTGAGGGCGAGAAAGCCTTCCAGTTTCAGAATTCAAGGTCATAGCTCAGTCCAACGTAGACCGAGGTGTTGACTATGATCTGCTCCTGTGCTGGTGGCCGGATGATGGAACCTGACACAACCTCGAAGGTTGAAATGCGAGTGATATCGAAATAAACAAATGTGATTTCTGTTTTAATGAGATAAACAGCCCCAGGGTTCTCCATCAGCTGCTTCTGAACACCCCCCCCCTCCGGTACTTGTTCAGACACATGTGTAGCGGTTAATGTGAGGGGTGAAACCTGGAGCTTTGTGCGCGCTGCCATCTGTTACGGGCACGTTTATCTGCAAAGAAGATGGATGCTTTGAGCGCGCTGCCTGAACGTGACGGGGGCACAATCGGGCCTATGCCAATTCCTCACTGAGACACTGGCAGAGAGTACACACCGTCAGCTGTTTGAGGCATCTTCTTTAGCTTGAGAAAAAAAAATAAACAAAACCCGAGTCGCTTCTCAATACACAGAGTAACATTTGCTGGAGCTGGTCGGCGTTGAGTGTGTCGGCGCTGGAGGGGCTGGAGACTCTGTCAAAGCCGTCTCTCTCAGGGAAGATAAAAGTACTAATGGCCTGGGCTTCCTCTAATGGACTCTGTGTGTGTATGTCTGTATGTGTGTGTGTGTGTGTGTGTGTGCATGTGGTTAACGCAGCTACATTCAAACGGTATTTTATTCATGTCTGCTGTGTATTCAAACCTGTTTTATTTTCTATTTACAGTTCCCTCATTCTCTGTCATACATGTGGGATCTGTTCATATATTCTGCAGGACTTCCCTGCAGTTCAGCTGACATATGGTTTTTATACCTATCTTATTTGTTATAAATTTAATTCATTATAAATTCCTAATCATGGAAAAATATTGAGAGATATAAACCACTTTCAAGAATGCACACTTATATCCACCCAGATACTCAGCTTTGTGTGATATATAAATATATATAGATGTATAATAGATAAATATATAATATATATAAACTATTTCATATGTGGTTAGTAAAGTGTAAATATTTTGATTCACTTTAAAATACGTCTACTTAATGTTTGTAATTAGAATTACATATGGAAGGGAACCATAATTTACTTGTAGTATCGATGAATTCACTGTTTGACCTGAGGTCTTCCGTCTGTTAAACAGCGCCCTCATCTGGTAAAAATAACGAAAAAGCACATTTGCGTCAAATATTCAGGCGGCCCAGTGGTATGGTGGTAAGCACCATCGCATCACAGAAAGAAGGGCTGGGGACTCTCTGGGGTCTGTCTGTGTGGAATTTGTATGTTCTCCCTGTTCCTGTGTGGGTTCTCTCTGGGTACTGTAGCTTCCTCTCACAGTCCAAAGACATGACAACTGGGGATGAGGCTGACTGATGATTCTAAAGTGTCCATAGGTGTGAATGTGAGTGTGAATGGTTGTTTGTATGTGTTTGCACTGTGACTGACTGGTGTCCAGTCCAAGGTGGACCCAGTGGTAGCTGGGATAGGCTCCAGTCCCCCCACGACCCTCTGTGGAGGAATAAGAGGTAGAAGATGGAGGGATGCAAATGTAATGTTTATGTAACCATGGTGACAAAGCATTCTTGGTGAAGTGCCAACACCATGTACCACAGAGGACATCAAAGGAGATTAATAACAGTTGACATTAAAGGATATCAAACACAGGAGACAAAAGCAGATCAAAGTACAGTTAGTTAACTACTACTGACTAGAGTGTAGTCTGTTCAGAGTTTACAGCAGCACAAACATAATCTGGATTTAGATTCATGACTTCATCATTTTCTAACACTATGGCAAGTCACCGAGGAGTCAGTAAGGTAACAAGTCTGATATTATTTGACTGAATTCACCAAGAGTGTTTCTAACAGTAGCTAACATTCAGAAACATTCTGGGTTTTTACTCTATTAGCTCCTTGTGACATTTTTAAGGTTAAATATCAACATTTTCATGTCCTAGACTGTATCAGTTCTCTTGTGGTAACCTGACTAAAATGTTTATTGACCACCTATTATTTACTCATTATTTCCAATATTTTAAACTATGTTCTTGTTGTTTTTCCAGCTGTTTTGCAGAGCATTGGGAGATGTGAGGAAGCAGGCGGCCCACCAGTCTCCAGACAAGCAGAAGCCCAGTACCACAGCTGAGGCAACCAAAGAAGAACCAAGTTGGTACAACCAGCTGCAGCAGCAGGAGGAGCAGAATTCCTGCCAGGACAAAGTGTCCCACCAAGAAGAGATCCATCAGAAAAACAAAACCATCGGCTCTCTTCTTTCCCAGCTCCGGACTCTACGAGAGCAATTTGGCCAATCAGAGGAGGACTACTGTGATCTGAGGCAGCAACTTTATAAGGCTGAGCAAGAAATTAAAAAGAGAGATGCAGAATTGCTCTCTCTGAAGCGGTCTCTGCAGGTTAAAGAAAAGCAAGAGATCAAGGCCTCTAATGACTCCAAGTGCTCCCGAGGGTGTCAGACCTCAGAGGAGGGCTGGAAGGAGGAAACCAGCCGGCTCAAAGAACTCCTGAATGACAAAGAGGAGTACATTAAAAAGGTGGAAAGGAAGGCCAGCCGGCGGACTGCTGCACACATCGACACTATTGAACTACTGACCTTCACTGAAAAAGCTCTGGAGGAAGAAAAAGAAAAATGTGCAGTTCTGGAAGCAGAACTTTTAAAGGTCCAGAATGACCAGCAGGAGATCTGGCAGAAGGACATCAAAGAAAAGGAGGAGAACTTCAGGGAGGAGCTCTCCCAAAGTATTAAGAACTCAGAGAAGTTGATCTCCAACATGTGTCAGCAGTGGGAGGAAAAGGCAAAGAAGGTGGCTGAACGTCATTCAGAGCTGGAGGTGATGCTCCAGAACAAAACAGAAATGTTGGAGCAAGTGGCCGGATCACACCAGGAAGAGATCCAAGGCCTCAAGAAGGAAATAGACCAGCTTCAACAGTCCCTCAATAAGGACAAAAAGAAAAAAAGAAGTTTTCTTTGTCCTGGTTGTTCAGAAAGAAGAAGAAGGAATAGTTGTGCTACAGACTAAAAGATTCCTATCCTCCTTTCCACTCCTCACCCTGACCTTTGACCTTTCCTTCCACCTTTATCATGAATAAAATTTATTACAATAGAAGTGAATGTTTGTTGTCTTCCCTTGATTGTGACCATCTTAGAGTGAATGGATTTACACATGCAGAATATTTGAAATCACACTTAGTGGACTGACTGTGTGTGTGGGGATTGTGTTGACATGAAGTATTTTGGTTCATCAAAAAAAACGACTTCAACAGGAAAAATCTGTTACTCTTTCTCTCTCTCTGTCTCTCACACTCTCTCTCTCTCTCTCCCTCACACACACACACACACACACACACACACACACACACACTGAGACACACACTCATCCATTCTCACTAACACTAACATGCAGCACACTTATAGCTGTAGAGATCAGGTCCACACCAGTGACCTTGGAGGCCTACGTTGATGCAGCAGCACGCTCATGTCAGGGTCACTGTGTGGAGAGAAGGTAGATTCTGGATCTGTTCATTATTAACATCATGTGCTGTGGAATTAGGTTTACACCCTCAGTGTACATATCATGCATATGTACACTGAGGGTGTAAACCAATAGATGGGTGTATTTGTGTTTACGTGTTTATATGTGCATATGTTTATGTGTATACGCTTATATGTGTATGAATTGATATATAAATATGTTCTGTTGATCTGTCTTTTACGTGTTTATTTCTGTAAATGTGCCAGTATTAACATAAAAAGCTATTTTTCAGCCATTGTCCCTGGACAAGATGTGAAATGCCAACATTCATAAAATTATTTGAGATATGAGAAATGATTAGAGACATTGGTGCATGGGCAGGTGATCATTCAGCACAAAACAGAACACAAAATGAGAAGAGAAGACAGAAGAAGACATGGGAGACGACCTGCAGCGTACATCAGGAGACCCGAAGGGCTCTAGTGGGGACAACGCTGATGTGATTTAAGACAGTTTTTAATGTTTTAGTTCTATACTTCTTCTTTCTTTGCTGCTCAAGTCATCTGTAGTTTTCATGGCTGTTGAAATTGGGGTCTCTTGTGTGTTGACGTTGTTCTTTTACTGTAATTGCTTGTTTGTGGGTTCCCTAGCAGGTCCAGTGACCCCCCCCTCCCAGCAGCAACAGCAGGTCCAACACTCATCTCTAAAATAAAATCTTAATTAAGAAAAATTATTAAATAAAACAGTTTAAGATCGAAAATGAACGTGTTTAAAATCACTTTATCATGTGATGGAAATGTAATGTGGGCAGCACGGTGGTGGACTGGGTAGCACTGTGGCCTCACAACAAGAAGGTCTCAGGTTTGAATCCCTGTTGGGACAGAGGCTGGGGTCTGTCTGTGTGGAGTTTGTATGTTCTCCCTGTTCCTGTGTGGGTTCTCTCTGGGTACTGTAGCTTCCTCTCACAGTCCAAAGACATGACAACTGGGGATGAGGCTGACTGATGATTCTAAAGTGTCCATAGGTGTGAGAGTGAGTGTGAATGGTTGTTTGTATGTGTTTGCACTGTGACTGACTGGTGTCCAGTCCAGGGTGGACCCAGTGGTAGCTGGGATAGGCTCCAGTCCCCCCACGACCCTCTGTGGAGGAATAAGAGGTAGAAAATGGAGGGATGCAAATGTAATGTTTATGGTAACCATGGTTACAAAGCACGCAGAGGACATCAAAGGAGATAAATAATAATTGACATTAAACAGCATGAGACAAAAACACTAACAAAAAAAACAACAAACAAAAACAAAAGCAGATCAAAGCACAGTTAGTTAACTACTACTGACTAGAGTGTAGTCTGTTCAGAGTTTACAGCAGCACAAACATAATCTGGATTTAGATTCATGACTTCATCATTTTCTAACACTATGGCAAGTCACCGAGGAGTTAGTAAGGTAACAAGTCTGATATTATTTGACTGAATTCACCAAGAGTGTTTCTAACAGTAGCTAACATTCAGAAACATTCTGGGTTTTTACTCTATTAGCTCCTTGTGACATTTTTAAGGTTAAATATCAACATTTTCATGTCCTAGACTGTATCAGTTCTCTTGTGGTAACCTGACTAAAATGTTTATTGACCACCTATTATTTACTCATTATTTCCAATATTTTAAACTATGTTTTTGTTGTTTTTCCAGCTGTTTTGCAGAGCATTGGGAGATGTGAGGAAGCAGGCGGCCCACCAGTCTCCAGACAAGCAGAAGCCCAGTACCACAGCTGAGGCAACCAAAGAAGAACCAAGTTGGTACAACCAGCTGCAGCAGCAGGAGGAGCAGAATTCCTGCCAGGACAAAGTGTCCCACCAAGAAGAGATCCATCAGAAAAACAAAACCATCGACTCTCTTCTTTCCCAGCTCCGGACTCTACGAGAGCAATTTGGCCAATCAGAGGAGGACTACTGTGATCTGAGGCAGCAACTTTATAAGGCTGAGAGAGAAATTAAAAAGAGAGATGCAGAATTGCTCTCTCTGAAGCGGTCTCTGCAGGTTAAAGAAAAGCAAGAGATCAAGGCCTCTAATGACTCCAAGTGCTCCCGAGGGTGTCAGACCTCAGAGGAGGGCTGGAAGGAGGAAACCAGCCGGCTCAAAGAACTCCTGAATGACAAAGAGGAGTACATTAAAAAGGTGGAAAGGAAGGCCAGCCGGCGGACTGCTGCACACATCGACACTATTGAACTACTGACCTTCACTGAAAAAGCTCTGGAGGAAGAAAAAGAAAAATGTGCAGTTCTGGAAGCAGAACTTTTAAAGGTCCAGAATGACCAGCAGGAGATCTGGCAGAAGGACATCAAAGAAAAGGAGGAGAACTTCAGGGAGGAGCTCTCCCAAAGTATTAAGAACTCAGAGAAGTTGATCTCCAACATGTGTCAGCAGTGGGAGGAAAAGGCAAAGAAGGTGGCTGAACGTCATTCAGAGCTGGAGGTGATGCTCCAGAACAAAACAGAAATGTTGGAGCAAGTGGCCGGATCACACCAGGAAGAGATCCAAGGCCTCAAGAAGGAAATAGACCAGCTTCAACAGTCCCTCAATAAGGACAAAAAGAAAAAAAAGAAGTTTTCTTTGTCCTGGTTGTTCAGAAAGAAGAAGAAGGAATAGTTGTGCTACAGACTAAAAGATTCCTATCCTCCTTTCCACTCCTCACCCTGACCTTTGACCTTTCCTTCCACCTTTATCATGAATAAAATTTATTACAATAGAAGTGAATGTTTGTTGTCTTCCCTTGATTGTGACCATCTTAGAGTGAATGGATTTACACATGCAGAATATTTGAAATCACACTTAGTGGACTGACTGTGTGTGTGGGGATTGTGTTGACATGAAGTATTTTGGTTCATCAAAAAAAAAAGACTTCAACAGGAAAAATCTGTTACTCTTTCTCTCTCTCTGTCTCTCACACTCTCTCTCTCCCACACACACACACACACACACACACACAGACACACACACACACACACACACACACACTCTCATCCATTCTCACTAACACTAACATGCAGCACACTTATAGCTGTAGAGATCAGGTCCACACCAGTGACCTTGGAGGCCTACGTTGATGCAGCAGCACGCTCATGTCAGGGTCACTGTGTGGAGAGAAGGTAGATTCTGGATCTGTTCATTATTAACATCATGTGCTGTGGAATTAGGTTTACACCCTCAGTGTACATATGCATGAGATAGGTGTATTTGTGTTTACGTGTTTATATGTGCATATGTTTATGTGTATACGCTTATATGTGTATGAATTGATATATAAATATGTTCTGTTGATCTGTCTTTTACGTGTTTATTTCTTTAAATGTGCCAGTATTAACATAAAAAGCTATTTTTCAGCCATTGTCCCTGGACAAGATGTGAAATGCCAACATTCATAAAATTATTTGAGATATGAGAAATGATTAGAGATAGTTAACATTGGTGCATGGGCAGGTGATCATTCAGCACAAAACATCATAGAACACAAAATGAGAAGAGAAGACAGAAGAAGACATGGGAGACGACCTGCAGCGTGCATCAGGAGACCCGAAGGGCTCTAGTGGGGACAACACTGATGTGATTTAAGACAGTTTTTAATGTTTTAGTTCTATACTTCTTCTTTCTTTGCTGCTCAAGTCATCTGTAGTTTTCATGGCTGTTGAAATTGGGGTCTCTTGTGTGTTGACGTTGTTCTTTTACTGTAATTGCTTGTTTGCGGGTTCCCTAGCAGGTCCAGTGACCCCCCCCCCCCTCCCAGCAGCAACAGCAGGTCCAACACTCGTCTCTAAAATAAAATCTTAATTAAGAAAAATTATTAAATAAAACAGTTTAAGATCGAAAATGAACGTGTTTAAAATCACTTTATCATGTGATGGAAATGTAATGTGGGCAGCACGGTGGTGGACTGGGTAGCACTGTGGCCTCAGCAAGAATGTCTCAGGTTTGAATCCCTGTTGGGACAGAGGCTGGGGTCTGTCTGTGTGGAGTTTGTATGTTCTCCCTGTTCCTGTGTGGGTTCTCTCTGGGTACTGTAGCTTCCTCTCACAGTCCAAAGACATGACAACTGGGGATGAGGCTGACTGATGATTCTAAAGTGTCCATAGGTGTGAGAGTGAGTGTGAATGGTTGTTTGTATGTGTTTGCACTGTGACTGACTGGTGTCCAGTCCAGGGTGGACCCAGTGGTAGCTGGGATAGGCTCCAGTCCCCCCACGACCCTCTGTGGAGGAATAAGAGGTAGAAAATGGAGGGATGCAAATGTAATGTTTATGGTAACCATGGTTACAAAGCACGCAGAGGACATCAAAGGAGATAAATAATAATTGACATTAAACAGCATGAGACAAAAACACTAACAAAAAAAACAACAAACAAAAACAAAAGCAGATCAAAGCACAGTTAGTTAACTACTACTGACTAGAGTGTAGTCTGTTCAGAGTTTACAGCAGCACAAACATAATCTGGATTTAGATTCATGACTTCATCATTTTCTAACACTATGGCAAGTCACCGAGGAGTCAGTAAGGTAACAAGTCTGATATTATTTGACTGAATTCACCAAGAGTGTTTCTAACAGTAGCTAACATTCAGAAACATTCTGGGTTTTTACTCTATTAGCTCCTTGTGACATTTTTAAGGTTAAATATCAACATTTTCATGTCCTAGACTGTATCAGTTCTCTTGTGGTAACCTGACTAAAATGTTTATTGACCACCTATTATTTACTCATTATTTCCAATATTTTAAACTATGTTTTTGTTGTTTTTCCAGCTGTTTTGCAGAGCATTGGGAGATGTGAGGAAGCAGGCGGCCCACCAGTCTCCAGACAAGCAGAAGCCCAGTACCACAGCTGAGGCAACCAAAGAAGAACCAAGTTGGTACAACCAGCTGCAGCAGCAGGAGGAGCAGAATTCCTGCCAGGACAAAGTGTCCCACCAAGAAGAGATCCATCAGAAAAACAAAACCATCGACTCTCTTCTTTCCCAGCTCCGGACTCTACGAGAGCAATTTGGCCAATCAGAGGAGGACTACTGTGATCTGAGGCAGCAACTTTATAAGGCTGAGAGAGAAATTAAAAAGAGAGATGCAGAATTGCTCTCTCTGAAGCGGTCTCTGCAGGTTAAAGAAAAGCAAGAGATCAAGGCCTCTAATGACTCCAAGTGCTCCCGAGGGTGTCAGACCTCAGAGGAGGGCTGGAAGGAGGAAACCAGCCGGCTCAAAGAACTCCTGAATGACAAAGAGGAGTACATTAAAAAGGTGGAAAGGAAGGCCAGCCGGCGGACTGCTGCACACATCGACACTATTGAACTACTGACCTTCACTGAAAAAGCTCTGGAGGAAGAAAAAGAAAAATGTGCAGTTCTAGAAGCAGAACTTTTAAAGGTCCAGAATGACCAGCGGGAGATCTGGCAGAAGGACATCAAAGAAAAGGAGGAGAACTTCAGGGAGGAGCTCTCCCAAAGTATTAAGAACTCAGAGAAGTTGATCTCCAACATGTGTCAGCAGTGGGAGGAAAAGGCAAAGAAGGTGGCTGAACGTCATTCAGAGCTGGAGGTGATGCTCCAGAACAAAACAGAAATGTTGGAGCAAGTGGCCGGATCACACCAGGAAGAGATCCAAGGCCTCAAGAAGGAAATAGACCAGCTTCAACAGTCCCTCAATAAGGACAAAAAGAAAAAAAAGAAGTTTTCTTTGTCCTGGTTGTTCAGAAAGAAGAAGAAGGAATAGTTGTGCTACAGACTAAAAGATTCCTATCCTCCTTTCCACTCCTCACCCTGACCTTTGACCTTTCCTTCCACCTTTATCATGAATAAAATTTATTACAATAGAAGTGAATGTTTGTTGTCTTCCCTTGATTGTGACCATGTTAGAGTGAATGGATTTACACATGCAGAATATTTGAAATCACACTTAGTGGACTGACTGTGTGTGTGGGGATTGTGTTGACATGAAGTATTTTGGTTCATCAAAAAAAAAAGACTTCAACAGGAAAAATCTGTTACTCTTTCTCTCTCTCTGTCTCTCACACTCTCTCTCTCCCACACACACACACACACACACACACACACACACACACACACACAGACACACACTCATCCATTCTCACTAACACTAACATGCAGCACACTTATAGCTGTAGAGATCAGGTCCACACCAGTGACCTTGGAGGCCTACGTTGATGCAGCAGCACGCTCATGTCAGGGTCACTGTGTGGAGAGAAGGTAGATTCTGGATCTGTTCATTATTGACATCATGTGCTGTGGAATTAGGTTTACACCCTCAGTGTACATATCATGCATATGTACACTGAGGGTGTAAACCAATAATTGTTTGTGTTTACGTGTTTATATGTGCATATGTTTATGTGTATACGCTTATATGTGTATGAATTGATATATAAATATGTTCTGTTGATCTGTCTTTTACGTGTTTATTTCTTTAAATGTGCCAGTATTAACATAAAAAGCTATTTTTCAGCCATTGTCCCTGGACAAGATGTGAAATGCCAACATTCATAAAATTATTTGAGATATGAGAAATGATTAGAGATAGTTAACATTGGTGCATGGGCAGGTGATCATTCAGCACAAAACATCATAGAACACAAAATGAGAAGAGAAGACAGAAGAAGACATGGGAGACGACCTGCAGCGTGCATCAGGAGACCCGAAGGGCTCTAGTGGGGACAACACTGATGTGATTTAAGACAGTTTTTAATGTTTTAGTTCTATACTTCTTCTTTCTTTGCTGCTCAAGTCATCTGTAGTTTTCATGGCTGTTGAAATTGGGGTCTCTTGTGTGTTGACGTTGTTCTTTTACTGTAATTGCTTGTTTGTGGGTTCCCTAGCAGGTCCAGTGACCCCCCCCCTCCCAGCAGCAACAGCAGGTCCAACACTCATCTCTAAAATAAAATCTTAATTAAGAAAAATTATTAAATAAAACAGTTTAAGATCGAAAATGAACGTGTTTAAAATCACTTTATCATGTGATGGAAATGTAATGTGGGCAGCACGGTGGTGGACTGGGTAGCACTGTGGCCTCAGCAAGAAAGTCTCAGGTTTGAATCCCTGTTGGGACAGAGGCTGGGGTCTGTCTGTGTGGAGTTTGTATGTTCTCCCTGTTCCTGTGTGGGTTCTCTCTGGGTACTGTAGCTTCCTCTCACAGTCCAAAGACATGACAACTGGGGATGAGGCTGACTGATGATTCTAAAGTGTCCATAGGTGTGAGAGTGAGTGTGAATGGTTGTTTGTATGTGTTTGCACTGTGACTGACTGGTGTCCAGTCCAGGGTGGACCCAGTGGTAGCTGGGATAGGCTCCAGTCCCCCACGACCCTCTGTGGAGGAATAAGAGGTAGAAAATGGAGGGATGCAAATGTAATGTTTATGGTAACCATGGTTACAAAGCACGCAGAGGACATCAAAGGAGATAAATAATAATTGACATTAAACAGCATGAGACAAAAACACTAACAAAAAAAACAACAAACAAAAACAAAAGCAGATCAAAGCACAGTTAGTTAACTACTACTGACTAGAGTGTAGTCTGTTCAGAGTTTACAGCAGCACAAACATAATCTGGATTTAGATTCATGACTTCATCATTTTCTAACACTATGGCAAGTCACCGAGGAGTCAGTAAGGTAACAAGTCTGATATTATTTGACTGAATTCACCAAGAGTGTTTCTAACAGTAGCTAACATTCAGAAACATTCTGGGTTTTTACTCTATTAGCTCCTTGTGACATTTTTAAGGTTAAATATCAACATTTTCATGTCCTAGACTGTATCAGTTCTCTTGTGGTAACCTGACTAAAATGTTTATTGACCACCTATTATTTACTCATTATTTCCAATATTTTAAACTATGTTTTTGTTGTTTTTCCAGCTGTTTTGCAGAGCATTGGGAGATGTGAGGAAGCAGGCGGCCCACCAGTCTCCAGACAAGCAGAAGCCCAGTACCACAGCTGAGGCAACCAAAGAAGAACCAAGTTGGTACAACCAGCTGCAGCAGCAGGAGGAGCAGAATTCCTGCCAGGACAAAGTGTCCCACCAAGAAGAGATCCATCAGAAAAACAAAACCATCGACTCTCTTCTTTCCCAGCTCCGGACTCTACGAGAGCAATTTGGCCAATCAGAGGAGGACTACTGTGATCTGAGGCAGCAACTTTATAAGGCTGAGCAAGAAATTAAAAAGAGAGATGCAGAATTGCTCTCTCTGAAGCGGTCTCTGCAGGTTAAAGAAAAGCAAGAGATCAAGGCCTCTAATGACTCCAAGTGCTCCCGAGGGTGTCAGACCTCAGAGGAGGGCTGGAAGGAGGAAACCAGCCGGCTCAAAGAACTCCTGAATGACAAAGAGGAGTACATTAAAAAGGTGGAAAGGAAGGCCAGCCGGCGGACTGCTGCACACATCGACACTATTGAACTACTGACCTTCACTGAAAAAGCTCTGGAGGAAGAAAAAGAAAAATGTGCAGTTCTGGAAGCAGAACTTTTAAAGGTCCAGAATGACCAGCAGGAGATCTGGCAGAAGGACATCAAAGAAAAGGAGGAGAACTTCAGGGAGGAGCTCTCCCAAAGTATTAAGAACTCAGAGAAGTTGATCTCCAACATGTGTCAGCAGTGGGAGGAAAAGGCAAAGAAGGTGGCTGAACGTCATTCAGAGCTGGAGGTGATGCTCCAGAACAAAACAGAAATGTTGGAGCAAGTGGCCGGATCACACCAGGAAGAGATCCAAGCCCTCAAGAAGGAAATAGACCAGCTTCAACAGTCCCTCAATAAGGACAAAAAGAAAAAAAAGAAGTTTTCTTTGTCCTGGTTGTTCAGAAAGAAGAAGAAGGAATAGTTGTGCTACAGACTAAAAGATTCCTATCCTCCTTTCCACTCCTCACCCTGACCTTTGACCTTTCCTTCCACCTTTATCATGAATAAAATTTATTACAATAGAAGTGAATGTTTGTTGTCTTCCCTTGATTGTGACCATGTTAGAGTGAATGGATTTACACATGCAGAATATTTGAAATCACACTTAGTGGACTGACTGTGTGTGTGGGGATTGTGTTGACATGAAGTATTTTGGTTCATCAAAAAAAAAAGACTTCAACAGGAAAAATCTGTTACTCTTTCTCTCTCTCTGTCTCTCACACTCTCTCTCTCCCTCACACACACACACACACACACACACACATACACACTGAGACACACACTCATCCATTCTCACTAACACTAACATGCAGCACACTTATAGCTGTAGAGATCAGGTCCACACCAGTGACCTTGGAGGCCTACGTTGATGCAGCAGCACGCTCATGTCAGGGTCACTGTGTGGAGAGAAGGTAGATTCTGGATCTGTTCATTATTAACATCATGTGCTGTGGAATTAGGTTTACACCCTCAGTGTACATATCATGCATATGTACACTGAGGGTGTAAACCAATAGATGGGTGTATTTGTGTTTACGTGTTTATATGTGCATATGTTTATGTGTATACGCTTATATGTGTATGAATTGATATATAAATATGTTCTGTTGATCTGTCTTTTACGTGTTTATTTCTGTAAATGTGCCAGTATTAACATAAAAAGCTATTTTTCAGCCATTGTCCCTGGACAAGATGTGAAATGCCAACATTCATAAAATTATTTGAGATATGAGAAATGATTAGAGACATTGGTGCATGGGCAGGTGATCATTCAGCACAAAACAGAACACAAAATGAGAAGAGAAGACAGAAGAAGACATGGGAGACGACCTGCAGCGTACATCAGGAGACCCGAAGGGCTCTAGTGGGGACAACGCTGATGTGATTTAAGACAGTTTTTAATGTTTTAGTTCTATACTTCTTCTTTCTTTGCTGCTCAAGTCTTCTGTAGTTTTCATGGCTGTTGAAATTGGGGTCTCTTGTGTGTTGACGTTGTTCTTTTACTGTAATTGCTTGTTTGTGGGTTCCCTAGCAGGTCCAGTGACCCCCCCCCCTCCCAGCAGCAACAGCAGGTCCAACACTCATCTCTAAAATAAAATCTTAATTAAGAAAAATTATTAAATAAAACAGTTTAAGATCGAAAATGAACGTGTTTAAAATCACTTTATCATGTGATGGAAATGTAATGTGGGCAGCACGGTGGTGGACTGGGTAGCACTGTGGCCTCACAACAAGAAGGTCTCAGGTTTGAATCCCTGTTGGGACAGAGGCTGGGGTCTGTCTGTGTGGAGTTTGTATGTTCTCCCTGTTCCTGTGTGGGTTCTCTCTGGGTACTGTAGCTTCCTCTCACAGTCCAAAGACATGACAACTGGGGATGAGGCTGACTGATGATTCTAAAGTGTCCATAGGTGTGAAAGTGAGCGTGAATGGTTGTTTGTATGTGTTTGCACTGTGACTGACTGGTGTCCAGTCCAGGGTGGACCCAGTGGTAGCTGGGATAGGCTCCAGTCCCCCCACGACCCTCTGTGGAGGAATAAGTGGAAGAAAGCGATGGATGAAAGACACACACTCACTTTCAATCAGGCTGCCCACAACAAGATATCAGTCACTCAATTATTAAACAGAAACATCTGTTTATAAAGATGATTTGAAAGTTCATTTGAACATTTCGAAAATGTATATATCACTGTTCACTGTTTAATCTGGTTTTTAGAATGAAAACATATATAAAACATATCATCCATTCATCCATCCTGATGGGATAATACTTCACTGTTCGACTATATACTTCCTAATGATACTATCTTTGAATAAATTTAAAATAAAACAAAATTATCGAGGCTGCAGTCAGGTCTTATTGATATCATCCTTAATTTAATTCAGAAGGTCTCTCTTTCTCTCAGTTATAAATATAAATGTGTTTCCCCATTATGTGGTGGTTCTGTTGTGTCTGTTTGGTGTTTCGTCAAATACCAACAGGGCATCCCACAGCCACACTGACGGTGCTCTTTATTTGCCAGGTCTTTGTGGCCAGCAACCTGAAACTAAATCAGGGCGAGACAGAACTGTGGCTGCAGCAGTGGCTGTGGGCACGTGAGGACATGGAAAACATTTCACAGGTACACATTCTGCCAACAACACATTATCAGGACAAGTTTGAAACCCTTTTGGTTTCTTGATAATACATTGCAGTTACCGGTATTTATTAGGATTTTGCGGACTTGTCTGTGTTTGAGAAGAGCGATGGTTTGGATTATTATGATTTGAAAACTTGAGTGTGATGATTTACTTTGACCTTTAATGTGGACTGGGTAGAGTGGGACGGTCAAAGCTACTGTGACTGACTGACTGGGATCTGGAGGTTAAATAAACTGGTTCATCATCGGTTGTTTTCATTGGCGTTTTTAAACGTTTTGCTTGGTAGTTTGAGCTGGTACAACAGAGACACATCAACCAGTCTGGCCGTTTAACTATTATGATTCTTTAAATATTGTCTCAACACATCATTCATGTTTTACATTGATCAACACATCAACCCTCTTCATAAATCCATAACACAGAACAGCCCACTTTACAGAGTAGGAGCACGAGCAGCATTGATTTAATTGGAACCCTGAAGAAAAACTGATTAATCAGTTTAGATTGTTATTCTTGAAAGAAAAATTGATTCAGTATATTTGCTCACTCCAGCCATATTTCTTATTACTTACTTTTGCGATCTGCACATATTATTATTATTATTATTATTATTAGTAGTAGTAGTAGTAGTATTGGTAGTAGTAGT
Source organism: Lagocephalus sceleratus (assembly GCA_911728415.1). Taxonomy (NCBI): domain Eukaryota; kingdom Metazoa; phylum Chordata; class Actinopteri; order Tetraodontiformes; family Tetraodontidae; genus Lagocephalus; species Lagocephalus sceleratus. Next base: position 303,858 of record CAJVRN010000111.1, on the reverse strand, counting down.
GGTAGTTGTGTTGGCAATACTAGTAGTGGCAGTAGTCATAGTAGAAGTGGTAGTAATAGTGGTAGCGCTAGTAGTAGGAGTAGTAGCAGTAGTAGTAATATTGGTAGTACTAGTATTAGTGGTAATAGTACTAGTAGTGGTACTAATGGTAGCATTTAGTAATACTAGTAGTGGCACTAGTATTACTATTAGTAGTAGTAGCAGTGGTAGTAGTAGTGGTGGTGGTAGTAGTGTTAGTAATACTAGTAGTAGCACTAGTATTACTATTAGTAGTAGTAGCAGTGGTAGTAGTGGTGGTAGTAGTGTTAGTAATACTAGTAGTAGCACTAGTATTACTATTAGTAGTAGTAGCAGTGGTAGTAGTAGTGGTGGTAGTAGTGTTAGTAATACTAGTAGTAGCAGTAGTGCATGTTCATGATGTACACACGCGCGTATGTGTCCTCGTGTGTGTGTGTGTGTCCTCGTGTATGTGTGTGTCCTCGTGTATGTGTGTGTCCTCGTGTATGTGTAGACCTTTTAAGGATTTTTTTCAATGCCGTTTCCCGACATCACATTACCATGCACGCGCGATCGCTGGGAAACGTGACGGTGCCTGTCGCGCGATGGTTCGGAGTCCTCACGAGCCAATCAGGGCTCGCGGGTGTCTGAGGAGAAGCGGCCGACTTCATTGGTGCGCGCGGCCCACTGACAGCGACGGGGCCAATAGCGACCCTCCGGGGGGATTGTGGGAGTTGTAGTCCAACAACATTCACCAAGCCAATAGAGCCACTGTGTTTCCCATAATGCAACGCGAACTGTGACTGCGTGTGTGTGAGTGGCGAGAAAGAGGGAGAGGGACAGATTTTGGGATGTGTCTGCGCTCTGGACGCCGCCGTCAGGAGGGTTAATGGTGAGTCGACCAGCCCGAGCCGGTCCTGCTCGGACGGGGGGCTCGCTAACATTACAAAGCACGCCGAGCGTCCTCACCGACGGTCCGCGGAGTTCGGTGACGGCTGAAGCAGGAGCTAACTTGAGCTAATAAACACGCCGCCGTCGCTGGGCAGCTCGCTGGTGGTCGTAGCTCAGTTCAGGATCTCAGCCCGCTCGTCCAGCTGCGGCCGGTGCCAGTCTAAACGTGTGCGCGTGTCACACGCACGCCCTTTGGCATTATTTTCCTGGAGGCGTAGCGCGCTAGCTAGCTGTGCTGTCAGTCTTCAACTTTGGTTGCACCGCCCCCCTTTACGGAAACGGCGATAGAAACCAGTGATACAAACCAGCGACGCCGGCGGGGTTGGATTAGAGATTGTGCAGACTCCCGTTGCCATGTGAACGGACGAGCGCATACTTGTGCTCGTAGATCAGCCCGTGGGTCTCCGGGTCAGGGCCGCCTGGCCCGGGATCGGCTCTCCTTTGTCTGAGCACGCCAGACTCGCTGGTTGGGGATTTGCTGATACTTTTGTCTTTTTTTTGTGTGCAGGTTCTGTCCAAAAGAAGTTGATAAGTGTCAGATGTTGTTGATAGAACCGCAGAACACTGGCACTGATCGTCCTCTTGGACAAGACTCCATGTGTCTTATTTACACTTTAGATGTGGGGATCTATGTTGGAAATGACGCCTTTGTATCATTTTGACTTAAAATGAAAAGTAAGTCGTAATTATTGACAATAAAAGCAGCATGAACAGGACTGGCCAAACTTGGTTCCAGCAGTTTGGTTCCTCACTGATAAACTTGTGTATTGGGCCATTGAGGACCTGTAATGAGACATGGAAGGATTGTGTTTAGTGTGTGTAATTGTTGAGTAAAGTAGGTCATACATTAAACAATAACCTGACTGTTCTCTGTTCCGTTCCTCATTCCGTCATGGATAAAGTAAGTTTAAACTGTTGATGTGGGACATCGGAGGTTCTGACCTCAATAATCAATTGGCTTTGTTGTGTGTGTGTGTGTGTGTGTGTGTGTGTGTGTGTGTGTGTGTGTGTGTGTGTCCATGTACTCAGTGACCACAGAGGACATAAAAATATGAATGCTGAGTTCATCCTCACATCTCTCTTTTATTCCCCTTTCTCCTTGCAGGCATAGTGTTTCAGCCAGCTGTCACTGCATTTTTGTGCCCTTCTGTTTATGACCAACGGGAAGATTCTATCACTAATACTGTAAAGGAGCAGCAGCCACCACACTGAATCCCACCTCAAGCCCCACCTGAGTCTGGCAGTGAGGTGAGTATAAAATAAGAGTAGTAAATTCTCACATATAACTTTCTTTATGTAATGTTTTATGGGCCCAATGATCCTTTTGTTTACTGTAGCTTTTCTAATATTACACCGATGCTTTGTCATCCCTCGGTTAGTTCTGCAGAACAAAATGGAGGCCACCTTTGGCCCAACCTTTGCAGCAGTGGCTTCTAGTAGTAAAGGTAACAACCAGAAAATTCTTTACTTCTATATTCCTACATTGCTCGGCATTAGCCATCTACATTACTTTTGCTGAATTGCTCCTAAGAATCTTAATGTTTCAGCGGTATTTTCTGCATGTTTCCAACAGAAGGCTCCACCACCTACAAGACTCACAGAAGAACCCCCTCATCCTCCAGCACTCTGACCTACTCTCCCCGTGATGAAGATGATGGAATGGTATGATTCAATGCAAACATCCTTTCACATTTTAAGTTGATATCTTGTCTGACTGACTGTGACCTATTCTTTAATCCACAATGCCCAGCCTCCCATCGGTACTCCTCGGAGGTCAGATTCGGCCATCTCGGTCCGCTCCCTCCATTCCGAGTCCAACATGTCTCTACGTTCCACCTTTTCTTTGCACGAGGAGGAGGAAGACACGGTGTGACACTGACGCATCACATACAACGTGGACACGTGCTCAGGTTTGAGAAGTGACCATGTGTTTGTGTTTGTCTGCAGGAGCCCCAGGTTTTCGCAGAGCAGCCCTCGGTGAAACTCTGCTGCCAGCTGTGCTGTAATGTTTTCAAGGACCCTGTCATCACCACATGTGGGGTGAGTTTTCATTTCATCTTTTTTTAAGTTTTTGACTCTTCACTGGCTGAGGTCTAAGGTGGGCTGATTTTGAGACAAGCAGCATTTCACAGTACAAGAGATATTCTATAAAAAATTGGCAGGCTTACACCCATCAGCTTAATTAAACATTTGTTTGGTGAATTTACTGCCTTTGAAAACTCTGGTGAAGCTTGACGGGCAGTAAAATTAGGGGAAGGTGGTGCTTATTGTATAAAGAGAGTATTGATTCTGGCTGTATTTTAAAAACACAGACTAAAGAATGTAATCATTCCTGTTTTGCCCTTTCACAGCACACTTTCTGCAGACGGTGTGCCTTGACTTCAGGTGAGGATTAAATGTGTTACCATGTCTGGCAGACTATTATCATTGCTTTCATTTTTCAAACAGACAATATTCTAATCGGATTACACAGTTATAAAAGATGTGTCTGTTTTTTTTTAACCGACCATGTTTACATTCACAGATAAGTGCCCAGTGGATGCAGCTAAGTTAACGGTTGTGGTGAACAACATCGCAGTAGCTGAGCAGATTGGAGAGTTGTTTATCCACTGTAAATATGGCTGCACGGCCACAGCCAGCAGTGCGGGCGGGGCCTCGGCCTCGGCCACTGCCTCCACGGTTGCCGGGAAACCTGGAGCATATGAGGTGGACCCACTTGGCTGCCCCTTCACCATCAAATTGTCCACACGCAAGTAAGGGCCTCAGAGTGACAGCTGATGTTGTTCGCCAGCAGCGCATTTATTGCCCCTCCCTCTGCTCTTCATCTGCAGAGAACACGAAGCCAGCTGTGACTACAGGCCTGTACGCTGCCCCAACAATCCTTCCTGCCCCCCACTGCTCACCATGAACCTGGAAGCTCACCTGAAGGAATGTGAGCACATCAAGTGTCCACACTCCAAATACGGGTGAGTTTGTGCAGATGGCAAAGGCCTTTCTCAGTCCCCAAGTTTTGCCTTTCTGCAGCTCTAACTCCCTTTCTCTCTATTACAGCTGTACCTTCATAGGAAACCAGGACACATATGAAACCCACTTGGAGGTGTGTAAATTTGAGGGATTGAAGGAGTTTCTGCAGCAGACTGATGACAGGTATGCAGTGCTAAAGTCGGGGGTGATGACATTTGTCTTTCACTGTTTGTCTAATATTAGTTTGTTATTTTGGTTGAAATGAATGTACTTGATCTGCTTATGGTTTTGTAGAGACGCTTTGCAGATGAAAAATATTTAAAATCGGACTTTCTTATTATAATTTTAATCAGATTAATCACAGGGTATCTGCAGATTAATCATGACTACTCATTCAGAAATGTGGCTATTGAATTCCTTTGTTCTCTATTGTTGAGGGAATATTTCAGAATATGAAGCCACTTCTAGCACATGCTTAATGTTGGAATGGTCCTTCATGCTCAGTTCTTCCTGTAGTGAGCGTAAATCAACTCACACTTCTAAAAATTAAGCATCCCATGTCAACACATTGACTGCTCTAATTTACAAATATGTGATTTAGTGGCCACAATTAAAACACTTTAATGTCTATAAAAGCATCAACCTCTTTGATCGCGCGCAATGTGATAACATACATACGAAATATCCTTTGATGGGCGTCAGGTTCCACGAGATGCAGCTGACTTTGGCTCAGAAGGACCAGGATATTGGGTTCCTGCGCTCCATGTTGGGCAAATTATCTGAGAAGCTGGATCAGCTGGAGAAGAACCTGGAGCTAAAATTTGGTAAGATCCACTATTCAGAGAGCACTTCAAACAAACGTTTGCTGTCTCATTTCTAACTTTTTAGCATTTAATTTTTCTGAAACGTCTATAGAGGAAACTCATTTGCATTCATCGTTCAAGATGGCTTCATTTACCTCACCTTGAGCACATTTTCCAAACCATCTGTTTGTTAAAAAATGTGTGTTTGTTCAGATATGCTGGATGAGAACCAGAGTAAACTGAGTGAGGACCTGATGGAATTCCGCAGGGATGCATCCATGCTTAACGTAAGTTGGTGCTCACATGTGGAGCCAAACCTCAGGCATCAGCGTAGGTGCACAGGTGCTTTTCTTTTAAATTCATCCTTCTGCAACCACACACTCATCTTTCATTTCTGCTTCCGTAGGATGAGTTGTCCCACATCAACGCCAGGCTGAACATGGGAATCTTGGGCTGTGAGTATCTGCCTCTCCTCATGGTCTTCATGCCATATCCAGTCTTCTTTTCCTTCAGCAACATTGAGCATCAAGTTTAGAGTGATTTAGAGTTTAAAATGACTAATTCTGGCAGCAGCTATTTCAACCGCCTCCCCGTTAAACCTCCCTTTAGCTTCATTTATTCTTATCTCTTTAAGTTTCTTTTGAAAAACCCCTACTTAAACTTGTCTCTGCCTGTGTGCAGCCTACGACCCCCAGCAGATCTTCAAGTGTAAGGGGACATTTGTGGGCCACCAGGGTCCCGTTTGGTGCCTGTGTGTCTACTCCACTGGGGACCTGCTCTTCTCTGGATCCTCAGATAAGACCATCAAGGTAGCTTCTACATAAAGCTTTTATGGAAAAATGCTCCCAAACACGCAAGAGGTCATTTTCATTTGAGGCCTAAGTCCTTCTTTTTCTTCAGGTGTGGGACACCTGCACCACCTACAAATGCCAGAAAACTCTGGAAGGTCATGATGGCATTGTGTTGGCTTTGTGTATCCAGGGGTATGAGCTGCAAATACACACATTAACAATAGTTACAATGTGTAATCTACTATTTCTAATCAGCAAAACACTGTTTTGTCTTGACAGAAACAAGCTGTATAGTGGATCTGCAGACTGCACCATCATTGTCAGTAACCTCTATACCTTCACTTCTTCAAACATAAACCTCTTTTTTTTTTTTAGGCATTCATGTCTCACTGTCCTGTTCTTTGTAAAGGTGTGGGACATCCAAACCCTGCAGAAAGTCAACACTATCCGTGCCCATGACAACCCAGTATGCACACTGGTCTCATCCCACAACATGCTGTTCAGTGGCTCCCTGAAGGCCATCAAGGTGCAGTCATGGATGTGACATGTGTTTCATGTTGTTCTATTATCTTTGTATATCTTTGAAGCTTTTTAAGGTGAGGCTAAAATCAGCCAGCCACCCTTCCAAACTTATCCAGTAGAGTGAAAAACACAAATAACTACATAAATGAACCCCAAGTTGCCTGTTTTAGCTTAGTTGTTTAGTTACATCTGTTCTTAAACTTTCACTCTACTGTAGTCATGGTAAATCAAATAGGCTTTGACAACCGCTGACCTATGGCCTGACTTTTAGTTAAATATGTGGCTCACTGCAGAAATGTTGCTGTCTAGTCATTGTTACCATGGATACCATGTGAGAAAAGCCAAGTGAGTAAGTAAGAAGGAAAAAAGGCTTATTGTGGGCCATGCTGCACATGTTCATATCCTGCACAGGGATTTTCCTGCCTAATCCAGCTCCACTCATCTTCTTCTTTCTACAGCCTACGCACATCTTGGCTGCTTTTCCTCCGAAAGATGTGTGTTTTCTCACGCATTCATTTTTCTCAAGCAAAGCTTAAAAAAATTAATTATCATCACAAGTGAAACAGCAATACCATGGCTGTGAAAGAGTTTTCTTTTAAGTAAAAAAAAAAAAAAGGGTTTTTTGTGTGTTTTTGTTTGTTTAAATGGTAAGCTTGGATATATAATCATGATGTGTATGTGCATTTGTAGGTGTGGGACATTGTGGGTACCGAGCTGAAGCTGAAAAAAGAGCTTACTGGTCTGAACCACTGGGTTCGAGCCCTGGTAGCCTCCCAGAACCACCTGTACAGTGGCTCCTACCAGACCATAAAGGTAGGTGAAGCAGTTAACTGGCCATTAAAGATATATACGCTTTATTGCTTTCAATTCCCAACTCAAACAGGTTGTACATGCAACACATTTGCAAATGTTTTCCTTCTTTGGATCTGTCCTATGAGGATGATCAGTTGGTGGATGTTTTCTTGTGGTTTTGGTCTTTATCTTTTTTAATATAAAGAGGAATGTGTCAACAGTAGGGATCGGCCATATGCCCTAAAATTTATGTCATGGTATAAACTGAACCCCTTCATGGTATTGGCCTATATCGCAATATAAAAAATGTGGTTTCTTAGTTTCTTAGCAAACCTAAATAAAAGAGAGCATATAGTGCAGATCTCAAAACTCTTGTAAAGTGCTTCTTATTCTGCACTTACATACTCACACAAGCTCGGCTGTCTGTAGCTGTAGTGTGCATGCCCCAATTTGCTACAAACACTCCACTATCTGTTTGAGCATAAATTATGTGGCAATATTTGTGAAACCCTGTTTTCATATTGCTCCAATTTCAAGTGTTCCAGTGAAATTGGACAAGCCAAGCTAAAGTTGTTGTTTTTTTTTTTTAACCTTTGTACTTTCACCTGACAAAGTTGATGTTAACGCTAAAGAGGTCTGAGGCAGATACGACGATGACAATGTCATCAACAATCTTTATTGTGATTGGTCAGGAGAGTCCTGTCTACCATGGGACAAATTTATATGACTTCTACCCTCTACACCTTCAGTCTACAAATAAGGTTGATTCAAAAAGTTGAACTGAACAGGCAGTTTTATAACACTGCTGATTAATGTAATGACCAAAGCATGATCAATAAATTCATGGCAGTCTAAGGAATTGGTCTGCTGTTGATTTGGCTAATGCTATATTTTTGCATGAGTGGCAGTCTTGTAGGTTGCTATGGAGATACGTCAGATATTAAATCTCAACCATAGCCTCTTCTCTTTGACCAATTATAAGACAAATTCAATCAGTCAGATTCCAGAGTGATAGTTTAGTATCAAGACAACAAAAATCCGCATAAGGCTAATGGAGCACAAGCTTTGAGCATTATTGAAGATGGTCATGCGGTTCTTTTCTGTTAATAAATAGTTAATAAATATTGTACATCTGAGAGGCAGGCAATGTGTACTCTTCAGCTATTATGTGCATCAGCGTGACCCCCTGAACACAGTCTGGGTGTTAATGAGATGGTTTAGTTGTAAACTGTGGCTTTGAAACTGTGTGTGTGTGGGTGTGGGTGTTTGTGGGTGTCTGTGTCTATGTGTTTGTGGGTGTGTGTGTCTGTGTCTGTGTGTTTGTGGGTGTGTGTTAGGGGGGTAATTTGCATCCTCGCTAGATAAAAGGCGACGCGTCTGTCTGATTGTCATTACTCACTGAGAGCACAACTGCGTATATTTGTGCGGCTCGCTGTTGTGCCAGCCACGGACACTAATGAATACCTCAGGGACACCTCAGGGAGATGAAGAGCACTGCAAACGTGTTTGGAGAGTGAGGGCTGTCTGGAGGAAGGAGACATGAAAAGAGAGATGAAATGCTTTTCACTGGGCTCCTGAAAAACAAGCAATTGGCTACTAGAGCGATTTCAGCTTTAGAAAATGTTGCCAATAATCGATGAAAAAACCTCCCTGTCCAACATTTTGTTAATTAAATAATAGTTTCTCAGATGAATCATAAAAAGGGGCTGAAGATGATTTTAGGTTTTTTTTTAATATGTTCATTTACTTTTGAATGGACTCTCTATTCCTACAAATTCTTCCCTTTTCAGCACATTAAACCTTTACATCAGGGATTTCTCTGGGTGTACCAGTCTTGTGCTGTTGTTTGACTTTAGTCCAGGAAACGTGATGTACACCCGTGTTGCTCGGTGCTGTACTGGACCCCTCTCCTGTCTTAGTCACTTAGGCGATCGTCGCCGGCTGTCCTGACGTCCTTCAACATCTGTAGTTTCCAGGGTGTTGCATGCTCAGGGCAGCCAAATTCGTTTGGCTGGATCGCTGACCAGAGCTCCAAAAAGGAGCAGGAGTCACGCATCTGGTGCCTCTGACACAAGTGTGAAGGGAGCGGCTCGCGGCTGAGTCTCTTCCCCCAGATGTTTCCCTGTGATTAAAACCTGAATCAAAGTAGAGTGCAGATGTGTGTGGCGGCAGGCCTGTGCACAGGCCTGCTGCTGAGAGTGACTATGAGCAGGCCTGAGGTCTGAGAGACAAAGACCTGATTACTGAGGTGAATCATGCGCCTCCTGACTGCATTCCTGCCTTGTGACATGCGTGCTGAACTCCCACATTACAATAGCAAGGCTTCTGTTGTGTGTTGCTGTGGTGACGAAACATTTCAGCTCTTACCCAACTTCATTTTTCCATTGCTCGACCGCCATCCGTCCAAATAGCTACTCCTCTGATCTCCAGCATTCACACTTTCCCCCCCCAACCTTTTTGCCCCGCCTCCCGTCTCACTCACTGTTTGTGTGTACCAGATCTGGGACATCCGCTCTCTGGAATGCGTGCACGTCCTGCAGACCAGTGGGGGCAGCGTCTACTCCATCGCTGTCACCAACCACCACATCGTCTGCGGCACTTATGAAAACCTCATCCATGTAAGGGAAACACATGCACACACACACACACACACACACACACACACACGTAGGGACAGTACAAATTGTCCCTGTCCAGCATTGATCCCGGCTCAGGATTTAGTCAGAGTGACCTAATGGCCCGCTCTGCCTTTGTGTGTCGTCATCAGGTGTGGGACATTGAGTCAAAAGAGCAGGTGCGGACCCTGACGGGTCACGTGGGGACCGTCTACGCCCTGGCCGTCATCTCCACTCCCGACCAGACTAAAGTGTTCAGCGCATCCTACGACCGCTCGCTCAGGGTGAGTGTTGGCTGTGGTCAGGCAGCAGATAACGTGCTGCATCTTCATCATCTCTGCCATACTCTCCATGATACGAGACCCTTTTCCACTGCAAGAGAGGAAAAAAAAAATTCCCCCGATCCTCAAATTTCACTGACAACGTGCTTAGTGGGTGGGTAGGGGGTTTTAAATCCCCCAGAGTTCCTCATGGGTGGAGCTATGCTGAGGGAAGCTCATTGGTGGAACACAGAGTTGAAGTTAGTGCGCATTTGCAAACTTCTTTCTTTCCTTTCATCTCTACAAGCTTTGAGTTGGGGAACTCAAAATGAGCCTATGGAGGAATAGTCCACCCAAATGTATGAACAAAAGCTTGTGTCTGAGTGCAGCACCACTCTCATCAGCCTGATTGAATACACACATTACCAGCAATTCATTTAGACAAAATCATTCCTGCTAGGTTTTGGGGGGTAAATTAAGGTAAGTGTACTGCTAGCTTGAGGTGAACGTAGCGATCTATGTGTAGATATATACACTGTATCTATGTCACACTGTTGCCATGGAAGAGGACAGATTTCAAATAAAGTAGTAAACGATCTCACATGTTTCAGGGTGTTATCAGTAGATACAATCCTGTGCTTCCATTTGTTGGTCATTGTTAGTATTTGACCCTTGTGTATATGTGTGTGTGTGTGTGTGTGTGTGTGTGTGTGTGTGTGTGTGTGTGTGTGTGTGTGGTGTGTGTGGTGTGTGTGTGTGTGTGATCCAGGTGTGGAGCATGGACAACATGATCTGTACACAGACACTGCTCAGACACCAGGGCAGTGTGACGGCCCTGGCCGTCTCCAGAGGACGCCTCTTCTCCGGAGCTGTCGACAGCACCGTCAAGGTAGGACAACGGCCCAGCGTCCCACCTCATCGTCCCAGACTGTCCTCACATCCTCTGTCCTCACATCCTCTGTCCTCACATCCTCTGTCCTCACATCCTCTGTCCTCACATCCTCTGTCCTCATGTCCTCAGTCCTCTCTCACCACATGCACAACCTTCCTCTCAGTAGTAAAAGCGTCCTCTCTCTCTCTCTCTCTCTCTCTCTCTCTCTCTCTCTCTCTCTCTCTCTCTCTCTCTCTCTCTCTCTCTGTCTCTGTCTGTCTCTCTCTCTCTGTCTCTCTCTCTGTCTCTCTGTTCCTCTCAGGTGTGGACATGCTAAGACGGCCTTTGGCTCCCCTTGAACTGAGTCGGATGTAAACACGCTACGACTGTAACCTTTCCATCGAGAGAAAAAAAAAAACCTCATGTAACCGACATACTCGCATCTGACAATTTTTGGCCGGACTCCTCAAACCCCTGGACGTGAGCGGAGTGGAGATGGAGTCCCTCGGAGACGTCATCGCCAGTGCTTTATGTGGGGGGGAAAAGAAGAAAAAAGGTTCCAGCTGCCTTACAGTCGCACTGGCATCACTATAACCAGACAAGGAAGGTGGTCTCACCCGGTTCCCATGGAGACGCCTGCCATCCCGGACCTGCCGACGGAGGACCAGCAGCAGACGCTAAGGCTCTCTCATATATCATGTCTTATATCAGAATATATCAACGCTGTTTGTGGAACCTGTAAGGGATCTGGAGCAGGCGGCCGACTGACGGCTCTGGGAAGAAGACGGATCAACGGTTCCGAGTCTGGTGATGTTCGGACGGAGCTGTGGACCGCACGTCCACTCGGCTCCGGTACCGCAGACTTCCGCTCGGATCGTCCGAGCGACCGGACGGCAGCCAGAAGCGCATCCGGAAGCGTTTCGCGACGGGAACGGTTCTGGATTTCAGGAGTGTTTTTGGTTGCCGAGGAGTTGCCGTGACAGCTGATGAGCACAACGCACGGCTTGGAGGGAGTCTCGCCCCACGGACGGTCCCACGCAGGAGGGGTGGGGTCAGATAAGAGCGCGGCTCAGACGCAGGCGCGGCGCCCTCCCCGGTCACCGGGCGGATGGATTTGTGGGTGTGGTTGAACCTCAGACTGAGGAGGCGGGACAGATGTGGAGCCACGCTTCCAGTCAGAGCCTGAAATGAGAATTACGCTCTAAGAATCCGCAATACAGACACTCGCAAGTACACGCTGGCGGCTCTGGCCTCACCTCCACGCTGTGGGGCACGCTCCAGGCGTCGTCCCCAGAGGAGGGACAAGGTCTCAGCTCGATGTTCGCAGCCGGGCAACGAGAAACGGGCCTTCGTTGGCGAGACTCTTTGTAGCACAGGAGAGAAAAGCAGCATTAACGAACCCAACAGACCTGAAAGAGACCCCCCGCCCCAGCCTTACGTGTCCCCACCATGACGGTGTCCAGAAGAGACGGCTCCCCGGCTGAACTCTCCGAGAGCTGCCACCTCCAACACAACAAAAAAACAAAAAACGTGTTCCCAGCTGATGACGTTGGCGCGAGAGATGTGTGCGCTCAGAGCCCCCCGCCCCCCCCGGCAGTTGTACAGTTGTGTAAATACCAGCTGGGTCTGGCTCCCCCAACACACGTGACCTGAAGGGAGGAGAACAGCGCGTGCACTGTGTACCATGTCGTTGAGTGCCATATGTGGATGTGGAGGAGTTCTGATCTAAACTTGCTAGAATGAAGCGAAATAACCCCACTATTAATACTGATTGTTGTTTTCTGACCTTAACACTTGGTGGACTTAATTGCGATGTAAACATTCTGTATAATTAACTTGTAAACTGAAAAAGTGCCATTGAGCAAGAGTTGTCTCCAGGGGCCCTGTTCATAAAAGATGTTATCAGGTTCGAAAAGAACAAATGCGGATTGCAGTACTTCTTCACGGCCACAGGGGGGAGCCCAGGGTCGAGTTGGCAACCTGAAGAAAACACGTGAAATCATTACAATGATTGACTGGTAACGACTCAAATACTGTTGGAGTCGTACTGCAGTATGAACCTGATCTTAAGTCCATTTTGTAAACTAGACCCCTGCTTTTATTCTACTTCAAAACCCATATTGGGTTTACGTATGAAAAATGGCCTGATACAGCGGGAGGGGGGTAGTTTGTATCTCGATTTCCACACATGGACTCAGTTGTGTTTCTACGGTTGTTCAGATCTATTTTGCCTTCATTTCAACACCGACCTGCCCACGCCACCCCACACTGAGTGGGGAAGAGATGAAGTGTCTTCACTGCTTACATGTTCAGTGATTATAAATATATTTTTTTGTATCCTTGTATAATCATGTAAGCCTGAGTTTGATCGGTGATCAATAAAGCTGTTGTACACTTTAAGAGCCGAGGACGTGATTTATCTGAACAGGGAAACTCGGCTGCACCTAAAAATGAAAATGAAAGGGCATGTTACAATATGTTTTGCTTTAAAATAATCACATTTTGTACGTAGTTCACAGCACTCAAAGTTAATATCGATATGATGGAGACGTATGATCAATAACTGATTTCATTTCTACATAACTGAGTGCAGCTTTAACGTGATGTTTTCTTTTGCAGCACTCAGACATAGTGTTCATTTAGATACAGACGTGTGCTAATGTGACTGCAGACCTGCAGAGGAGCTTATGTGAGACGTTTATTTAGAGCAGATGTCTACAGCCTCACAGCTGTCTGCTCCGTGTAGCGCGCACACACACACGCGCGCGCGCACACACACACGTCTTATACTGAACTTAAGCTCGTCATTCCTAAAGGAAATTTGAGAACACAAGGGCTCTTCTCAGATGGGAACGTCTGACCAAACTAGTGACGTCTGTCAAAAGGGTCTCAATAAGTGATGTGACCGAGGGCCCAGTGGTCATTGATAATCGACTGAAAGAATAAACAAACAGAGCCCAGACATAAAAACTGGTTTGTATTTGTTTATTCAAGATTATCTGGTCTGCTGAAACCAAGATTAAACTTTTTGACTGATTGATGTTTATATTGAATTGTGGTTCAATCTATGTGTCCAGGTCGTAGATCTGTGAGCCTTTGAGAAGTTCTGCTGAGACTGGGTCTTCCTTAAAAGTTCAGGGTTATAAATGAGGAGTTGGGGTACATCGGAAAGTGACATTTTTTTGTTTTCTTTTCTCATCACCTGCTGGTCAATCCTGTCTCTGGATCTCCAGATACTTACCCAGCTGTTCTGACATCTGCAGTGACAGAAGGATCCAATCGACCTCGCTTTCCTTATATCAGGACTGACCACCAGGAGGCGCTTTCGGGAGAGAAAAATAACCATTTCTTCCCCAAACTGTCCCTTGAAGTTTTATCAGCGGCGGTGGAGTCCAGTCCTCAAGGACCGTGATCCAGCCGGGTTTTTTGATCTACCAGGTGGAAATCTCGGTCTTATATGTCCTGGTGAAGGCCGCCATCCGGGAGGACAGAAAACCTCGCCGGACCACCACCCTGCGGACTGGACTCTGATACCGCATAGCATATGAGTTATAGAGTCTAATTTTTGTCTCTCAGTCTTTGTCACATTGAGCACATTAAGCAATGCTTTCATTACTCTACTCTGGTAACAACGCTGATTAAAATAAAAGATTGAGCCTGAACTCCAGCCAAGTGCTTCCCATCACGACAAACTGACTGCAGATTGCAACGATGCTTGAAGAATTGTCCATTTATCACATGGCATTGCTGATGGGGGAGTAGCAAACGGGTTTAATGATGAAATAATAAAGCGAACAGAACAAGACACAGATCCCCAGATATTATACATACCCATCTATTGTATTGTAGTCAGACCAAAATCACAAAGCAAGGCACATGTTTCAAAGAAAACAAATGAACGTTGCTTTTTCAAACAAGAAAAGAATACATAAGAATAATAATAATAATCAAACAGAACAACATGGACAGCTTTACTTTACACATGGCCACACCTGGACACACGCGCACACGTACAGAAATGCTTCCTGATGACCTGACATGGATTCTTCAGCTCAGACCACTTCAAGCACGGAGAAGCAACGTGATTGGACACTTAGATTAGATCTGTTTACTTTGAAAAATAGTCTTCAGGATGACACACATCATAAATACATTTCCTTTTTTTTGTTTTTGCAAATATCCATATATATAATCTCTATATGATCATAATTTAAATACCACGACTATTCTCAGAATTTGCACATTTGTATATAGATGTGAGGCTGTGATGGGACCTTCTGGAAGGAACGAGGTGCCTGTGAGGGTCAGCACTGCGTCCCTCTGGAGGGAACTTAAAGGGACGCTCTGTCAATTTCACTACATCATTCCACACGAGGCCGCGGCCGCGTCATCGGCGTTCCTCTCAGCTCGAGCTTGGACGCCTGTTACAGCTGATGGACGGTGTAGCAGACATGCAGTAAGCGTCCTATGATGGACGATGCTGAGCTGCATTAATGGGAAGTGCTGATTTTTTTTTTTTTTTTTGTTTGGTTGCAATAAACCAGCCTGTCAGATCTGCATCTCGCAGTTGTTTCACACTTTTCTGCTTTACATCTGTGACCTCGTTGTCACGGCAACACATTGTAGAGATGGTGATGATGTAGATTGTCATGGCAACATGGGGGTGGATGTTGAGGAGATCAGACTGGATAGATAGAGATAGGAAGGAGGTGGGTGTCAGGAAGAGTTTGGATGCAAAATTTCATTTCCTGGTTAAAAATCTGCTTTAAACTCAATTAAATCTGCTTTAAACTGTTGCGACCATATTAACTGAAGCATTTCTTCAACTTACACTTGCCGATGTGAGACCACTGAGAGCTTTTGAAGCCTCAGGTTTCCACACGTTCCAAACAATTCGACAAACTACACATGCTGCACTGTAAAATGTCAATCCAGGTAAAAATGGATTCACCCAAATATTCTGATTATAGTTGATTAAAGTTGATTCTGTGACCAAATCCATGCATCCTGCACTACTGGAGTTGTTCAAATTGTATGTAGAGGGGGTTTTAATATAAAAATATCTGTTAATGAATAAAAATTCAGCAAACCGCCACATAAAAATGTCTGAAATTCATGTTTCTACTTAAAATTGAAACATCTATCACGTCCACATCAAGTGGATTTTGAGTCAAAATCATCTCAGTTGTTTAATTGATTATTGGGAAATCTGATGTTTGTTTTTTGCTTTTGTTCCCTCAAGCAGCGAGCCTGAAAACACAGCTAACCTGGCTGATTCCACCTTATTCCAAAAGACATCCTGATGTCCTTCTCCAAAACTTTCCAAACCCATTCAGCCTTAGCCCTGTTGTCTTATCTATCTGGAGCCTCCTGTGTGCAAGCTGGCTGCATGGGCGTTTGTGCTTCTTCTAAGTGTGTGTGTGAATATGTTGAGTATGAGTGTGTGTGTGTGTGTGTGTGTGTGTGTGTGTTGTACCTTAGTATGAGAATGTAGCGTTGCATCAGACTGAACTTGATCCTGAAATTGACAACTCACAAACAATATATCCAACACACTGCGGTCCCTCCCCCCCTCTCTCTCTCTCACACACACACACACACACACACACACACACACACACACACACACACACACACACACACACACACACACACACACTCTCACTCTCTCTCTCTCAGTTCAGGAGCTAAATAGTCTCATTTTGGTCACGGATAAAAATCTGTCCACCAAGTCATTTACATTGTCACAACACCAGAGGTCACCATTCCACACAGAACCAAGACATCAAACCAGAGAGCTAGAGATTCATAATTATCTGTATGTTATATATGGATTACTGTGCTAATGGAGGACTTCATCAGTAGATATAAACTCTCCATGCGTAGACTGTACACATAGCATATGATTTGTTACACAGTTGGTTGTTCAATCAGCATTAGTTTATGTATTTTAGCTTCCATGGGAAAATCTGAAAAAGATCCACGTGTGACTGCAGTCTCCTCCATTTTGTAGCACATCTGCACATCTCCATACTGTCTATCTCAGTTTTCTCATGTTTGTTTGTCCTCTCACGTAAAAACTCTCCTTTTCATGTCTCTTTCTCATATCTTCCGCTCTCTCCACTGCCGCGGGGGTCTGTCTCGCCACGGCGTCGTCACTGGTGGCGAGGGATGAGAGAAGAGAGGAGACAAGAGGTATTTCAGCGCCAGGATGGACCGATGAACAGATGGAGGACAGGACGGATGAGAGGAGGGTGAGCACGACAGAGAAAAGGAAGGACGAAAACACAACGAGCGCCTCAGTGGAGAGAGCTGTCCATTGTGCCTTTTGCTTCCAATGCCGCATTGCCTCGGCGACGGGTTTCCACGGTTACTCCAACATGGCGTCTAGCTGGTCGGCCAAGTCGTCAAACATGCTGCCAATGTCATCGAGGATGCTGACTGTAGTCTTCTGTTCCGCCACAGAGCTAACACACAAAGGGACAGAATCAAAAACACTGAAAAATGAAAAGCATGCAGATACTCTATCAGCTGCTGTGTCTCCCCCTGGTGGCGGCTGTGCGCATCAACTCATGACTTCATAAAAGTTGCTGCAGCTGCTCACTGGTAGTAGGCGGGCTGATTGTGAGCAATATCAAGTCAGTGCATGTAAAGTAGAAATACACGATATAACCTTTGTCGAGGTCAAATGTCTCATTTGTTCAGCATCTTCATTAACGGTGATTAGTCTGTGTTAGCGTCAAATAAACAGACACCAGGCCTCTTCATGTATTTCTCAGTGATGTATGGACTCATCTATTCACCCAAGTACTGGACACGAGAACTGTGATGGATACGTGAATGATGTGTTCCTCTCAGTTGTACTAACAGACAGTGAGCCCACATGTGAGTGTGTTCATTTCACTTGCTGCTGTTGGGTTGGTGCTACTCACTCCTCCTGATGCAGTATCTTATCCTCCACAGCCTGCAGCGCTGCGGCCAGTGACGCGCTCGTCTCCTCCAGCTTCTGCTGCACCAGGAAATCCACGTTGAAGTCTGCGGCCATCGGCGCCGGCGTCGTGACCCCGCCTCCCGGCGTCCCGCTGTCGACGGACACGCCCCCTATGGAGGAGCGAGGCGGTTTGACAGGCGGAGGGGTGGGGCTGGGGGTGGCGGGAGTCTGGGGCGTCTGCGGCGTCGTTGGGGTCTGCGGGGTGTGGGGGCTCTGAGGGGACGGACTGAGCGGCTTGGCGTTGGGGGGGGCTTGGAATGTTGGCCGGGGGACAGGTGGGGGGCGAGCTGGTCTGGCGGGCCACGAGGGAATGCTGCTTGACTGGAGCCGGGCCCGTGGTGGTGCTCTGGCAGGAGGGGCTGGTCATGGAGTGGACAAGCTTGGCCGGTTTGGGAGCTGTGGGCGGAGGTGCCGGCTTGGGTGACACGGGCGGGGGGATCTTCTTCCCTTCCACTGTAGAGATGGAGACACGAGAATCGAGAACAACACAGTCAGATTAGACTGATCTGATCTTGTGCATCTCATAACCCCCCATGAATACACAGTGAGTACCTGGGCTTCCAGGAGTGCCGGGGCCTGGCAGGGGGATGTTCTTGTTAGAGGCAGGATGGGGGGGTGTAGGCGGACCCCCCTGCCTCTTTATCTGCGCCACGATAGGCTTCGGGGACACTGGAGGCTTTGGCTTCCTGACGGGGCCTCCTTCGCCGATGGGGGCCGACTGCTCCACGCTGTTCCTCCGAGCAGCAGCGGTCGCGGGGGCTTGGCTCTGGAGCTGAGGCTGCGGCTCGGGCTGCTCTGTCACACCGGCGTCCGATGGGGGCCGGCGTTTGACGGTGGCCGTGCCGTTCTGGAAGGCCGCCGGCTGTACGATGTTGGGCTGGGGGGCCCCCGCCGGCTCTCCGTTGGCAGCGGCCAGGTCGGCGAAGCCGTCGGGCTCCTTGTCGCGGCTCTTGGGCCGCCGTTTGACGGTGGACGACTCCTGCAGGGTAAAATCCGAGCCGTTGGGTTGGGACTTGGTGCTCCGGGGCCGTCGTTTGAGGGTGGGGTTGGCTTCGGGCCTGGAGATCTCGTCCTGTGCGTAGCCCCCGTCTCCTTGCGGGCCCTCGCTGTCACCCTGCAGACATGCACAAAATACACACTAACGGAAAATTCATACATTCATGATAAAGGGTTATTTTTGCACAAACAGTCAAAAAACATACACAAATATATGTAAACATGAATAAAGCCAACAAAACAGAGAAGCTGACTATGGATTCAGGTATTGTAGCACAATAAGTATAGCCAGATAGAAAAAGATGCTGATTCAATGTTGAAGTATGGTCAAAATGGTTGAGTTTTGTTTAAGGTTGACGAGTGATGGTCGATCAACCATCAAACAATGACCTGATTCTAGCCAACTAACCAATGTTGAAAATATGTCATTGAATCACTGTTCTTTTGTTGTCGAATTTTAATGATTGAAATGCCCACGTCTAATCAATGTTAAATCAATGTATCCTGTTTGTTGCCCCCTCACCCCCCTGCCTCCTCTTTGAGCTCTGAGTGAGAGCATTTTATCATTGGGTGGGGGTGTGTCGGGCTTTTAAATTATACCATAGGTTTGAGGACAATGGGTTGTGATTTTTTCTGTACCTTTTCGTACTTGTCTGTAAATATTCTTTCTTATGGCTTGTGCGTGTTTGTGTGTCGTCACAAAAACATGTAAAAGTCACTATCGGTCCAAAGAGAGCGGAGCGGTCCAAATGCCCCCCCTCACTTAAATGAGTGGTGCATCCCAACCACACTCCCCTTTCTTCATTTCATCGGAGCTGCACAGCTTCCAGGTTGGTTTGCAACCTGTTTCTGTCCCGCAGAATTTAATTCTATGTATAGAACTACCTAACACCACCTGCCAAACATATTATGTGTTGAACACCATTACTGACTGAAGAAATGTGTAATGGTATGTTATGATGTAGACTGAAGAAACTCACTGATGAAAAACATTTTCTAAAGGGCTTCTCATAGTAAATGGATTTAGAAAAGTTGAATATTTTAACGTCAAATGCACATGAATCAATACTGATTCTTTAACTTTGATTCAATAACGACTTTTGTGTCATTTAAATGGCTTCGACATGGATTCAATATTTCTGCCTAACCATATTTCAACATTGATTCACTCATATTTTGATATCTGGGTATAGACAAACATTTAGAGATAGCTACCTGTCCTTCCTCTCCTCGACCCTGGCGGCGAATCGTCAGGCTTCCCTCATCGGCAAATGGCAGGTTCTCCGATGAACTACCGCTGCCACCGGAGCTGGGGTGGGGGGAGGACGGAGGGTGTGGCGGCGAGGAGGACGCCGGTGGGCTTTTTATGGGAGGGCTTTCGGTTTGGGCGGAGGGTGGGGGCAAGGCAAACGGAGCGGGCTGCTCCCGCCTCGCGGCCTCCACCAGCTCGGAGACGGGGCCGCTGATGGTCCTCCGTCGGTTCACGACTTCGCCATCCAGGCCGATGGCCTCGCGCATTTTCCCCACCTGGTGACAGACAACAACAACGCACAGTCACACATCTGAAGGGAAGGGGGGGCGGTCCAAAAACCAGCCCTCCTGATCAATCGCTGGAGGGACTGACGAACCTTCCTCACCTGCAGGAAATTCTTTTGCAACGCCATGCCTTTGGCTCCGCCCCCTATAGACGACATCTCCAGCATTGCGGCGATGCTCCGCACGCTGCCCACGCTGTTCGTCTCCACTGGAGCCGTCTCCACGGAGACCCCTAGGTCGCTCGCGCGGCGCTGTTGGTGGTAAGGCACATCCAGCATCCCTCCTGTGGTGGCGTGGGTCTGAGGTTGCGTGTTGCCGTCGGTCAGGTTGGAGTTGGAAGACGAGATGGCGGAACTAGAGCGCTTTGGCGGGGGTGGGGGCGGCCCTTTTTTCTTCTGACGCAGGGCAAAAGACTGAGTTTGGTTGCGGCTCGCATTTTTGTCTTGGTTGCGAACGGAGTGGCTGCGGCTGACCCGGTGGGTCACCGTGGCGTATTTCCCTCCTTCCACTTTGGGAAGGGCGGAGCCCTGACCCACCACCGCTGGCGCATCTCCCCCGTTCCTCCCGCTAAGCGGCTCGTCACACTCGCCGTCAGAGGCGGCGTACCTGTTGAGGCTGTGGGCTCGCTTCTTCTGGAGCGCTGAGCTCTCTGCGCTTTCTCCCTCGGACAGCTCCCCCTCCGGGGGGAGGCAGAGGAGCGGAACCTGGGACTGCTGGTTGTCCTTGACGTCCACGGCCTGTGTCTGTGGATGGTGCTGGGGGTGCGCCTGGTGCTGGGGGTAGAACTGCTGGGGCTGGGGCTGGGTGCACAGAGCTCCGCGGTGGGTTGGGGACTGATTGGAGTGGGAGCGTGGGGACTGAGGCCGTTCCCCCTGGCTGAACTGGGACGGCTTGTGCTTGCTCTGCGGGGAAGCTACGCTCTGGGCAGAGGAGGTCGAGGATGAAGATGATGTTCTGGTCTTGGTGGGAGTGTGAGGGGGCGTGTAAGGTGGAGCAGGCTGGGAATGGGAGTGGGAGTGTCGTTTGCCTTGAGAGGAGATGCTGCCCCTGTTAGAGGACGAGCTCCCCTGACTGCTTTGCTGCCTCATAGTCCGTGCCTCCTTCTTGGGTGGTCCGCCCCCTCCTGTCATCAGCTCATCGCGGTCTTTGCTGAGGCTGCGAGCTCGCTGTGCTTTGCTGACCTCGTGACCTGGCTGGCTCATGGCGTTCTGCAGCTCAGAGCTCAACTCGCTGTCCTGGAAGGTGCTCATCTTTGGAGACATGACCTCTGTGGAAAGAGAAGGAAACGCATGAAGATCTTAACTCCACAATATATGTGTACATCTGTGTGTGTGCGTGTGTGTGTGTGTATTCCAAAGTGATTTATTTATCAGCACTGAATTCAGTGTAACCATTCTTGTTATCTTACCATCTGGAGGCGGGCTGTCCATTGACATGACCTCCTGCTGCTGTGTAATGGGTGGAGGCTTCTTCTTGAGGGAGCTCCGTCCCTCTGAACTGCGCTGCATTTCAGCTAATCGCTTCACTGCCAGCATGAGCTTCTTTTGGTGGCCTTCACAATAAAGAAAGAGAGAATGAAGAAATATCAAATACTCCGTCACATAAACATTACCTCATCCCTTTTGTAACAATTATGAGCATATTGATCTTCGTGTCAGACCAATGACTTCATCATTTAGCTGGTTTAGTTAACCGAGTGCTAACTGACTAATTTCTCTTTCTTTTCTTTACGCAACTCCAGTAAACTACGTGGTGCAGGTAGTCATCCTTATACAGAGCTCATTTTCTCAAACACTACTGTATAATTGTAACTAAAACCGTACAGTAGCTTGCCCAGTGATGCTAATGTTTCAAGAGTTAACAGAGGCACTCGGGTGCAACAGTGGCCCCATGACATTCATTCCAACTTTGTTTATACACTTTTTATAGCATCAAGCAATTTTAACTGCAAGCTACAGATTGGTATTACCTGTATAAGATAAAGACCGAGGATGCAAACAGAATATTGGGAATCTAAACCTCTTACCCAGTTTGGTGATGCCTATTTCCTGAAGGTCCTCCCACGTTATGTCAGTGATGAATTCAATATTTTCGTAACCGTTCTGCACCAACACCTGGTGGTATTGGCTTAGACCGATTGCAGACAACCACTCTCCTAGATTGGCCTATAGGAAGACCAGAAACAGTACAGCTCACCAGAGGGCCAAACATGGCCTCAGTTCTACAGAAACTTCTCCTGCCAGGCTTTTTACTGTTGTTGTAGCTGTTATGATGTGGAAAAGTGAGTGAAAAAAAGGATGGAAAACAAATGCCTTTCTGCATTTAAACAGGATTAAACGTCAAATGAGTTTGGCGGGGAAAATTAAGTTAGTGACGCAAATGTTGCTTTCTGAATTTGAAGCTCGAAATCTGGTCTTGTTAGATAAAAACGCTGACTGGCGTCCTGATTTTAAAACCTAGAACTACTGCTGGGAAAAGGTTCACTGCGTTTTACTCACAGGCTTCTGCTCAGGCAGCCACTCAGTGACGCTAACTTTATTGATCTCAGACGTCAGCTTCTTCCTGTGACCTGGTTTAGTTATTCCAATTGCTGTCAGATCCTTCGCACAAATGAGAAAACACACAAAAGTAAAAGGCTGAAGAAACGTCCCCGAAGTCCAGCGCTCTGTCTCCCTTGCCCCCTCTCTCTCTCTCTCAGACACACACACGCACACACACCAAGGAAAACTTAGCAAGATAGAGCAGAAATGTAAATGTCTCAAAAAAAACAAAGGAAAGCAAAAGTCTGAGGTGAAAAGGAAGCATTGAAGAATACTGGCTCTATTTGTAGCAAACGTAAGCTTAAATACAGGCTGAGAAGATTCAGTTGGGATCTCCTGAGAGATCCTGCTATTGTCTCTTCACGTACGGGTTTGTGTGTTTCAGTAGTTGTGTTTCAGTAACTGTGCCACAGTAACACACACACACACAAACAGACACACACGCATGTGAACAATCAGAACTCTCTCTCTCTCACACACTTGGCTGCATAACCCAGCCATCACAGGAAGGTACAAGACAAACACACAGCGGAAAAGGCCTGAATTCTGCATCACATCCAGCAAAACGCAGCAGAGCTCTGCATGCACAGCACACTTGTGTGTGTTCAAAATGACACGCACGGAGGTGAGCGTGGCAGAGGAGCAGGAAACAGCGGTGCCGAAGGTGAGCGGGGGTCAGGTGAGGGCGGGGACAGGTGAGGGCGGGGACAGGTGAGGGCGTGGACAGGTGAGGGTGGGGACAGGCGCATCGGGTTCCCTTCCCAATGTGCTTATTATAGACTGAATTTTCCCAGTTTACATCCAGTCTGAAATCCCACTGAATTCTGACTGTCTTAATCTGCATCTCTGTAAACTGGTGTGCTGCCAGTTCAGCCTTTGAGGCTGTTATGTAAAAGCGTAATGCTTCGTCTCTTTAAATGTGCGGGCGGCCAATCAACAATCACGTCACTTACAAACACACCATTTGACAGCAGTCCTTGAGCTGCTGCCCAGTTTGCCAGGAGTGTCCAGTCCAGATTACAGCCTCCTCATACCACAGCATTTTTACTTACTTTGAAGTGGGATTTTAAAAAGATGTTTTTTTCCCAGCAAAACGATACTGTGCCATCCTAGTGTGTTAGGTTAGCTGAGGATAAGGTTTGTTTAAGTATTAGAACTAAATGAGTTCATATTGATATATATGTATACACACATATGTATATAATATAAAAAGTAGGGCTGTCAAAATTAACATTTTAATCTGGATTAATTAATTTGTATGTTCAATTTGGTGAAACTCTTGATAATGCACATGCAGGGTTTTAGTCACTGATGAGGATTGGTCCTAGATGGACCACTCTACCTATTAGCACTCAATTCGAAATTTGAGTACAAAAAATACCAAAGGCAGAAAAATTAGCCGACATAACATCATTTTCATGCTCCACTGAAAAGAGAATGAAGAACTTCCATCTTCCTCTGCACAGCCTAACCAGACCCCACTCTCACAGATCTGACATCAGTAACTGAATTCATATTGTCAAGGATACAGACTTAAAGGCTCTGAAAAGTTGCATCTTGAGATGTATTTTTGTGATTATTATTATTATTATTATAGCTTGATACCTATTTTAGAGTTTAAATAAACTTTTTATACATCTTCATACATTCTGTCAACAGTCCTTTTGTATCACCAAAGTAAAACATAATTAATAATGAATAACAATTTAACTACAAATGATCAGTATTAACCTCATTTAATCCATAGCAGCCCTGAGCTTCATATAATTAAAGAATTCAATTGTTTGACAGCCCTAAAAAGGATTATTTAGGAGTAAAATTCTCTGATTTTGTGCCTGATTATTCGAAGAACTATTATTAATAGTAGTAGTGTGATCACATCCTTTCATTGTGCAGCGTTTTTTTCCTCATTGTTCAATTGAAAAAGCACTATTATCCAGAACACATCTTTTTTTGGAATATGTTTTTTCTGCAGCTTTGTGTTCAAAAGTGAAATCAGTGTCGACACCCGGAGGACAGCAGGAAGTGAAGGGACCTGAAAAGAGTGCTCGTTTGGGGGTTTTTGAAAGGAAGTGATATACTTTACACATGCACAACACAGACGGAACAAATCAGGGTTGTGGGGGTTCCAGCTGGGGTTCTTGT
This sequence comes from Lagocephalus sceleratus, assembly GCA_911728415.1. Taxonomy (NCBI): domain Eukaryota; kingdom Metazoa; phylum Chordata; class Actinopteri; order Tetraodontiformes; family Tetraodontidae; genus Lagocephalus; species Lagocephalus sceleratus. The sequence goes on along the minus strand of CAJVRN010000111.1, from coordinate 279,084 downwards.
AGGTGCCTGTAACCTCTATGGTCTTGGGGGCAGGGTTCAGTTTGCCTTACCTCTGGGCTCATTCGGCTAATGGTGGGCAGGTCATAACCAGCGCCCAGGAAGTTAGGAGCGTAGACCTGCAGCTGAAAGTCGCTCAGCCATTGGACAACGGCCTCTGAGCTCTACAGGAGAAAAAAAAGGTGGCAATGGTGTCACTGTCACTGTTGCTTCTGCAAGAGCCACTCAGCAGTCCAGCCTTGAGCTTCTACTGTAGCCACTCTAACCAAGTGTTCAGCTTTAATAATGCCACAGCGGTGTACACTCAGCTAATTCACTGCCTGAAATGACTGAACTTTAGTGCTCATCAAGCCCACACACACAAACACAAACACACACACATATACCCTAACGCTGAAAATTAAGGGACTTAGGTACTCCCTATAATAATACTTGTCCGTGTCTGTGTTCCAGTCCGTTGATGCTGGATGACCCTTAAGATAAAGCTCATATGGTTAAATCGACTAATGTCCTTTTTGTTGGTATATACACAAAGAACAGCACAGTTCTATGTGACCTGGGCTCTGAACTGCTTCCATTATTCCTTTCCATTTGGCATCACAGTAATGTTGAAACTAAATATTCTTCATATTTTAGTCATAAATGTAAATTAGGGTTAACGTTTTCGTTTAATGCACTTTATCTCTAAATGCTGACCTGTGGATGCAGAAACAAAACAACATCCTCCCAGGTACTCTGTGTTTCTCCGAAGCATCCCAGGTCTCTCTCATCTTCCCCTGTTCTGCACATCTCCTCTCTTCCTCCCTCCAGAAATGTTGAGGAATCTTGAGGCTAGCTGACAGATGGCTTATGAACATGGCTTACATGACAGCACACACACACACACACACACACACACACAGGAGGCAACACAACACACATTCAAGCACTATGACCACCTGCTACTCCAATATTTTCTGTGGTTCAACAAGCTTGAAATACAATAAGACTTAAACGCTCACATGGTTACAGCTAACAAGGTGTAATTTCAGATTCCAGCATCAAGACTGTCCACAATATGTAAACTGGGTAACTGCCAACACACACACACACACACACACACACACACACACACACACACACACATACATACATACACATTCTGCTGTCTTATTTAGAGCTGATCTAGCCTGAGGCTCACCTACACCATCAGCTTTAACACAATTATCTCTGCAAAGAAAACTGCTGGGATGCGAGAAGATAAGCTGCAAATGAAAGCAAGGAAAAAATGATGGATAGCATGAAGCAGAGAAACCAGAAGGGCATGAATCTCTCTCTTTCTCTCTCTCTCTTACACACACGCACCTATCCAGTCGGTAGATCCTTCACTCACACACTTACCGGGTCGTGGCTGCATCCCAACATGCGCAGCACAGACGAGGCCAGCTGGGACAGAAACCGCTGGGACATCTCGGTGTGTGTGTGCGTGTGTGTGTGTGCGTGTGTGTGTGTGTGTGTGTGTGTGTGTGTATGTGGATGTGTTTGCCTTGTGGATGTGTGTGAGAGGTGTGTTTTGAAGGTGACTGCTGAACTACACCGCATTCCTCATGCTGCAGATGGATGCTACTGTCTGAGTGTTTGGGAGAAGGGAGAGAGGACTGACGCTGTGGGAGTGTGGGACTGTCCTACCTTCCCCTCGCCCGGGCCCTCCCCCTTCCTGGCTGCCGTTGCTTCGTAAGGAGGCGCTTCGTGGAGTGGACATCCTGACTGGCTGGATGTCCGAGAGGAACTATTGGAGCCTGCGGGGAGAGGGAGAGAGAGATCATTGGTCAGCTCCGGGCTGTAAACTCGCAGCGGATCCATAGAAGCGTTTCTTAAAGCAATCCAGCCAATCTGCTCTGGAAGCGACCAGATTCTCACTTTCTGCAAAATGACAAAGCCTCACAACCCTCTACATTTCCTCCTACATCTCCTGCCTTGGCCATCTGCTTGTGGAAGCAGCCAAATGCTGAGCGCTTTAAAGTGAGATTGATCTATTTAAAGAACAGCTGAGCAGGACTCTAACGCACCTTTATGTATTGCGCTCCCACAGATCTGGCCTCACAAAATATCTGGTACCCTACCCCAACGTTGTCTGAGGATGCAACCGTACCAAAACGTAACACCAGTCAGTGCAGACATGTGATTGGTCAGATTTACCTCAGCCTTTCCTGCAGAAGACTTAACAAATACTTGAAACACACAGTGAGTGTATTGATAATATTGGACCTATAAATACTGGGAAGTCACTGACATCCATAAGAAGACATTAAAGGTTGTCTCCTCCCCCTTAACTGATTGTCATTCCCTGCACTCACAAGCTGATGAAGAGCAGACTGGGTGCATAGAGTCTGTGGACAGACACCAGGCCCAGCAGTTGTTCTGGTTACATAACAGGACTTTTGTGGCATGAATGCTTCTTCTTATGATCTATGCCTACTCAACATGTGGAGATACAGGAGTCATTCCTTGTCAATATTTGTGTTGCTGCACGAGGAGTAAGTGTGGAACTAAAGCTACCCCCACCCTCCTGTTGGGACAGTGCTTGTCTTGTAACCTTCAGCAGGTTGTCAGATACAGTTTGCCTGTCACTGCGACAAACAATCACCACGACAAAATGCTTGCTTTGAGCTACCGTGACAATAAAAGTCTGGTTTAGGTAGACATCCTGGAGTAAAACATCCAGGCCAAGAATGGCCCTCTGCTGGTCTTACCTGCAGGCTGGTCCAGAGATTTGGTCTGCTCCATGAGATGCTCCTTGGCTTTGGCAGACTGGGACAAGACGGTGGCTAAAAGCTGCAAATCAAAAAACAGGGTTGTCTTTGTTATATTCAGCATTCAGCTCAGATGACCTGGAGAACAGACCTCTGAGAACAGCAACAGTCTCCAATCCTCACATTCGTTGCTCATTTTTGACAGTTTTACTGTTTCCTGTATGTTTGTAATAAATAAATTGCAGCTATTTTCACGTTCAACCTGGAAAAGAAACCAAATCAGTTCTGCAGTAGGAGAAAGAACAAATCAACTAAGCGATTTGTTTATTATGCAGATGACATTTACAGGGATCTTCTGGGAGGTGTCATTTCATCTCAAAGAACACTGGTTGTTCTGGCAAAGGCCATTCATCAGCAACGCGCGTGATGAGGGAATATGTGCAAAAGTATGTCCTTGGACAACATTACTGTGGTTTGTGTGTCTGTGAGCCAAATGGTTCTTTAGAAGTTCATGTTGTGAACAAGCATAAACCCCAGCCAGGAAACAACAATGGAAACAGCAGTGTGTATGCTTACTATCTAGTTGCTAACTAGACAGTTGAAACCAGCCTGACGATGCAGGAAACCGTTGATAGGAGAGCGACCGAGAAGAGCCCTGCATCATAAAAGAAACCATAAAATTCAAATGGTGCTTGAAAAGTTCAACTTAAAAGGGATCATTAATAAAACAAAACTGACTGCAGTTTTAAGTATAAAGATTACGTTTTCAGATTTTATATTGTGGAATTTAATGTGATATGCTAGACGCTAAAACAACAACAGAGAAGAACTCAACTCTAAAGTGATGATAATGTCTAAAATAAACCATTACATATAATACAGGTACAGCAGTTCTGATCTCACCAGAGAGGCCAGCTTGCACTGGGAATGTCCCTGTGTGGTAATTTTGTATTAAAAGCAAAGGTTTAAAAAAGGGTTTAGTCCCCCAAACACGTAGTCCAATAAGAATTAGCCCAAAAGCAGCCTTGCTGTGCACATCACATGAGCAGAGACACCTGTTGAAATAACTGATGGTTTGACGCCCAGCTCGCCTCCTGCTACCAGGAAAATGCAGTTCTTCCGGGCCAGTGGCACAATGGATAACGCGTCTGACTACGGATCAGAAGATTCCAGGTTTGAGTCCTGGCTGGCTCATTTCTTTTTGCAGCAGCTCTGTGACCACCTCTCCTGCAGTGGGAGGGGCCAGCGGCCTCAACTACCTTCATGGACCTGACTTGGCCTGTGCACATACAAATCCAGTTCAAGAAGGCCAGGCAGCATCTCTACCAGGAACCAACAAGGATCCTGAGGAACTCCTACAATGGTGCCGTGGAGTTCTGACCCAGGACATCACCTCCTGGTTTGGAAACAGCTGTGCTGAGGACACTCAGTATCTCCAGAGTGTGGGAGAGTGTGTGTGTGTGAGAGAGTGTGTGTTTGTGTGTGTGTGTGCGTGAGATTACATGTCCCACCTTGACCCCCTCAGCCTGTGCATGAAGGATGTGTGGTGCACTGCCGGCACTCTGACCGCTTCCTGAAGACCTCACACTGTTCACACTGCCAGAGCTACCAAGGCTGCTGCGGTCCCCACCTGTAAACACACACACACGTGCGCAAACACACACACACACACACACACACACACATAGACCCACCCAAGCAACATGTACAGGTTTTATGCATATGAATGCAAACATGCAAGATGGACAGTCACAGTCAAACACACACATGGAGACATACACCCACAAATCTTTTAGTTGGTTTTCAAAGAAACAGGTTAACAGGTCTGACTCTCCATTCAAATGCACTGGGCAGCGTGTGACTGGGACAGACGGACGGACAGGATGATGGACAACTGAGCAAGAGAGTTCAGTTAAGGACAGACGTTCGGCTTTCAGACACGCACACGCACCCGCGCACACACAGAACTCTCCTCCTCTCTATCTCCCCTGAGCTGCCTTCTTCTCTCCCACACCAAACATCCATGTACACACAACAGCTGTAGAAGGATGCAGATGCTGCAGTCCTACACACAGTCACTGGCCTCAGCTCAGCTTCAGATGGGATAAGCAAGACATGAGAAACCAGACCATCACACGCAGCTCAAAGAGTATCTGAGATCCTCCAAACGCCCATCCTCTGTTAAGGGCACATCCAAGGCGATACCGAGGTTAAAAAAAACCGAAAAAACAGCCCACAATTCTCTTAGTTTGAAAAGGTGTCAGATACTGTTTGAACCCTGGATCGAGTTTAAAGCGTCAGGGATTAGGGGCTCAGCGCAGCTGGCTTTGTTACCTGCCACAGGCTTGCGCAGTACCCAGATCTCTTCATTGGAGCCTCCATGGGGCCCACAGGATGGGGTAGGAGAGCAGTGAGGACTTGCCTCGGTGCCACGACAACCTTCAACACAGAACACCACCGTTAGACGCTAACTGGTGCTAACTAGCCCTTTGGATCCAGCTCCTGATTATTTAGTATGTTCCTGGTCAGTTCCAGTGAGGACAATTTTGAGTGGTAGAGCATATTTCTGTGTTATACGATAATAATTTAAATTGCTTAAAATAATTATATATGTTATTGAATATTTAATAAAGAATTTCCACAAGCAGTGTATGACTATCAACAGAATAAAAAACGTATCATTTATAGCGTTTAAAATGAATTTGGTTGTTTATGAAATTCTAGTAGTAAAAAAAATACTTTTACTTCCTTAAAAAGTCACTAAAATAATTAATTATGATTATTGGAATGGGTACAAACTAAAGAGAGGAAGTCTAGGGAGATATTATCTTATGGCTGCATTGAAGGTCCACACTCCACAGCAACATTCACACAAAACACACACTCCCCCTCTCTCTCTCATACACACACACACACACACACACACAACACATACATACAGAAAAAATACAGCATATATAGATAAATATGAGAACATGTATATAAACCCATAACATGTATATTTGTGTATATACACATATATGCCAAAAATGTATATACACGGACATATATAATGCAGCAGTACATGTGTGATTATATATGTACAATCTGTCAGAATGGTGCTGCTGTCGTGCATTTGGAGAGTGTATTTAACCACCGTAATGATTCTAAAAAGGTCTAAGTGGTTTAACTCCAGAAAATTTCAGAAAAACAAAGAGCTTCATCGCTGAGTTACCACAAAACATTTACGCCAGAGTCTGTGAATCGTCCTCTGTGTTTTACATTTATTCTCCGACAGGGAATAAAATGCCTGGGAGGAACTTACCTGCCAACATCAGGTGACATTTTCTAACACAAATGCTAATATTTAGGTAAATGTCTGCATGTAATCATTCTAAAGAACCCATGGTCAACAATAGAGGGTTTTTACCAACGTCACATTTAGGGCAGTGACCTGGATATGCAGCCGTGATGGAGGCACTCGGATGTAAAAGCTGTGATTGATAAATGTCCAAAACCAGGGAAAACCTCATCAAAGTGCATAATAGATGCGAAGGACTAGTGGGAAGAACTTCATCTCCAGAAAAGCTAATCATATCTGGAAAAGTTACGGTTTATTGGTGGTGCAGATCCATTCGAGCTGGCTGGATTAATAACGACCCTGAGAGTCTTCCTGGTATTGCATCTTTCCTGATGTCATCAACTACCTGGTTTTCTACACCAGAAGACATTAAATCATACAAAAGTTTGGAGGACTATAACCACAGTCAATAAGGCCTCATGCAGTAGCTTCATATGAAGTATTTTATCATCACTACACTACAAAATTAGTAAAGAGATTCTGCTATCAACATTCCCCTGACCCATCAAGAAATGGGCCAAAGTATTTTGGATGTCGTCCAGATTTTTGCCTCGTAAATCCTGGTTTAGCTTCACTAACCACAGGTTCCCATTTCCTCTGATAAGGTTTGGAAAGGTTCTCCCTCATTCCTAATAACTTTTGGAAGTCTATAAAACTCCAAATGTTTTATCACGGTCTGGCTGACTGCTACAGCCAAAAATGCAGCAATAATTCAGCATTTTCCACAAAGACGTGCAGAATCTAATTCAGTTTGTGCACTTTGTTTATTGCAGAATACCTCCAACACAGCGACTCGATCGATGAGGCTCTGATGAAAACCCTCTATTGTGCTGACAGATGGTTTGTACAACAGGAATTATTGTCACAGACACATTATATGGCTAACCTGGAAATCAAAAATCAGTTTTATTGTTTTAACTTTTTAATACATTAATTAGGCTCATTATATAACATATAAGCTGACAAACACAGCCGTAAGTGCAGGGTGGATAAAGGTGATGCGAAAAGTGACATTACAGAAAAACACCGTGGCACATACAGTGTGATGAGGAGTGTGTCACTCATGATGTGTGTGTGTGTGTGTGTGTGTTTACACAGCTGGCAGGGATGTGCGTGTAGCCGGGACAGTTATATTAAAAAAAGAAGAAGAAAAATCAAAGAAATAATATTAAATAAAGGAAAGAGGGACAGGAATCAAAGTAAATACGGAACCAAGACACTGGGCTGAGAAACGAAGCAACTGAGCTGAACAGCTGTGTGGGGAAGTGATGAGGGTCTAACGTCTAACGTAACCGCAAACAGACGTGTAACAGCGCCACAGTGACTGGAGCGCCGCTGAGTCTAGCCTGAGTAAACCATCCACAGTCAAGTGGATGGTTTTTATGGCTGACTGTGGATCAATTAAAATCATGGTTCATTAGAGAATGAGAAGAAATACAAATAAAATAATACAAATAAATATGCAGGCTTCCATTATGGTACAAATGGGTGTTGAAAATACTGTGTCAGTATTGTTACAATGTAGTCCCTGTTTTCTGCATCACCAATGGTAACTTTCTACTGTCTATTATCAAGTTCCTCATTAATAATACAATAAACTGTAGAAAAAGTAAAGCTTATTCAGAGTTTGTTCCAGTGGAGGTTTATGGAGGGAAATGTTTGAGTGCAAACATTCTGCCCTCTCTCACTCTGAATATTGGCTTTTTGTTGTCTAAAGCTGTGGCTGATGGATGGAGGTGACAGCAACAAGAACAGGCAAAATATAACAGCACGAGCAAAACACACATAAATGACAGATAACACAAAACTTCAATGGATGCCTTCTTAAACATTCAGGATAAACTTTTAGACATTTTAGATTCATGATTGGAATGACACAATAAGAGAGCATCACTTGAAGTTTTCATAATAATAATAATAATAATAATAATAATAATAATAATAATAATAATATTAGATGAGAAAGATAAGAATAAAGGGGCGTGTACCTGGGCCAGTGGGTGTGTCTCCCTGTGGGGTTGTCACGGGCGACTTGTTATAGCCAAAGGAAGTGAAAAGTGGAAGAAGTGGCTGATGGGAATGTGGTGGAGGAGGAGGCGGTGGAGGCAGGATATGGATCTGATGGAACGTGGTGTCGTTGCCGTTGACTACCGCGTTGGCAGGGGCAACCGTTGCCGGGGGAACCAGCGGTATCTTTTGAAACTGTTGAGTGCAAATGACTGTGCTGGCCAAACCTAAATAACACCCATCGTGACGACAAGCACACGCGCACACAACCAGCCAACAGTGAACCATTGTCACGGAAACAAACAAACAACAGAACAGAGAATTACACATAAGAAAAAAAGAAAGAAAAAAATTAAAAACTGAAAAAGACTGGTGTTACAAAATTAGACAGGAAATTAAAATCTATAAGAACAAAGAGAAGAAGAGGGCCAACATATGGAGGAATGCAAAGAGAGGAATGGACAGTAAAAGTTAGAGAGAATGAACTCAAAGGTCAGTATATCCAAGATGGCCGTAAATTAAAGTAACTTCATAGTGTATACTCTATTCAGACAGAAATGAGTTAGACATTGAGCTAAATATATCTAAAATCCATGTGTTAACTACAACTAACAATAACTCACAATCTATTCCTTTCTGATTTGAATTAATGACTTGAAGTTGCTGTAACACTATCCCTGCAGCGAGCACTCAGCAGACCCGTTTAAATGACCATAAGACCATAAGAATTAAAAAACCATAAGTTTTCTGGAGTTATCCAATTATTGAAGTGATCATGAAAACAGCATAATATGCTTTATCAGACAGAGACATTGATCTGATTATAAGAAATCGGATCAGCACACAAAGATTTCTCCTCGGTATCTGATTTATTTCAATGTTTTAGATCATTAGATCTGTACATCTGTTAAAAAAATGAATAGAAGACAGAAATTACTTCGTCACGACACAAGACAAAAGACAACAAACGTAGGGTAGCGATGTGGGGCAGCAGTGTGGGGTCTGTTTTGCAGGTTTGTTTGCTCCCACATCGGGACAGATAAAGCCAAGACTGTAGCTGTCGTAAACATAAACCAGGGACATTTGATTATTGCATTTCTGAAGTCCATGTAAATACATCAGATGGAAGATCTGATGTGTTTGCAATTATCTGATTACTCCCAGTTTATGTTTTCTTATGGTCACGTAAACGGGCCCATTGTCATGATCTCGTGCGACATTTGTTTGAGTTCTAAAGGGCAGCTTAAAAACTAAAGATGAAATGTTGCAGGGATGTTTGATTCACACGCTTCTCTTCAGATAATTCTAACCAGTGAAATAAAACACTGTTAGTCCACATGCACTGTAAAAACAGGCTGTAAGGGTGATGGATGAAATCACAGAGAGAGCATGTCTCTCTTTAAACAGAAGCTACTACGATAGCTGAGGACCAGGACGGACTTAGCCATGACTGAATCACATCCTAAATTATTCCAGTCAGGCATTTCATTGATATAGAGTTGTTTAAAAATCACTAGGTGGATCCATTTAAACCATTAAGGTATTATTAACTAGGACTGGCTCCAATGACCCCATCAACCTGCTAAGGCAGCAGTAGAGCACAGATAGGTTAAGTGTGGTTATATGTAATTACACTGGAATATAAACTTTTGTATACATCTGTTTATCTATTCAGTCACACATAATCATTGGGGACCTTTGTAGCAGCCAAAGTGAGATAACTTGGGGTGACTAAACACATAGCAGTTATTTATCTTTGGTTACTGCACAATACAGAAGCATGTCAGGGTAAAGGGGACAACTGTAAATGTGGCGCAGGGTACATGGGTAACATACTGATGGGGCAGGAAAGGTAGGAATCCAAGAATAGTGTTAACATCTGCTGTAGTTGGAGGTCCAGCTGTTGGACTGCACCCACAGCTGCTCTGCTATAACCTTTGGGTAACAGCAGAGGCTCCATCAGCATGTTGCCTGACCCCCGTAGGGGTCTAGAGGATATATATGTATATATATACAACTGACGAGGGAGGAAATAATGGCAGCAAAATATGGCTTATATCAGAGAGAAGAGGCAGAGATGATGAGGTGAGCAGTTCAGGTCATAAAGACAGGCAGTAACAGAGACGGATATCCAGACCCAGACGGTAATCAATACAGACAGACGGGGGGGACAGACACAGATACTAAATCAGACAGACACCAAAAGACACGTATAAGACATCTGAGCCTCTTTGTGATTGTGCCAATGACCGTCTGGGAGGATGGGATGGATGGGGATGTGCAGCGAAGGTCTCAGCAGAGAAGTTCAGAAGTGTGGTGTGAAATGGAGAGAGTGGCGGCAGGGTTGATACAGTCGCTGCTCAACTTACCTGTGAGGGTGCAAAGACGAGCTAAATTATCAGCCTAGCCCCTGTCACTGTCAAATATGATCCCATCACCAGCCTTTAACTGTGCTTTGGTGACACTTCTCCAATTTCTATTTCAACCATAAGTAAAAGTCAACAACGTGAAATTCAATATCACTTAAAGGCTCTGTTTTAATCTGCTATCACTTCTGGTCTGATCATCAAAATACAGCTTTAGCTGTGAGATTTCCTGGTGATGTGATGGCTGTGGGTGTGATGATTACATTATGTATTATTTGTTAAATTACAATTAGCTATATTGAAATGAAAAACAGAATTTAAAAAAGTAATACATCAAACTGTCTGCAATATAGTTTCTCCCTCTTTATCCAGGCACAACAATCTGTGGACTATTTGATCGCTGCAGCTCTAAGAGAACCATTCTTCTCCTTCTGTGATTAAATACGTCCAACTTTAGACTTCATGTGGGTCAGTCTAAATCCACACACACACACACACACACACACACACACACACACGCACGCACGCACACACAAACACACTCACCTGTGCGTTTGCTGATGACCTCCACCATTGTGGAAGGGAAGTAGCCCACGCGGTCATTTCCTGTTCGGTTGTCATGGATACAGCCCTTCCAGCGTCCGTCGGGATGCTGCTCTAAAACCTGTAAGTGTGAATAACGTTGAGTTTAATTTAGTTTTTATAATAAAATAATATATTGTTTACACTTCCAATAAGCATTGTTCAGGGCTAAATGGACCCCAGAGCCAACCTCAACATGCAACACAGCGTTGGGAGCGGTGTAGACTTGGGTATGTTCACTTCATGGACTTAATGACTGAACCCAGAAGCTCTTTACGCCCTTCATTTATATTCATGGTTTGTGGGCGGATTGTGCCACTGCAAGGTAACATGTTTGTGTGGACAGATTGAATGTATATGAGTATTTTCAACGGTAATTGTCACCTAAGGTGCTGTTTTAATTTCCCGTTATTTGGGAGAAAATTGGACCACCACTCTGCCTGCAAAGCCCAGAGAGAGTCTGTAGGTTTAAACAGGCTATGGTTGTTTCAGCCTCTCAGCTGAAACGAAAACGAAAGACTGGAGACAGCTTTGCACACGGGTGACACTGTAACAGTATAGGAGTAGGGCTTACTCTAAATGTTCTAAATGATTAATTGATTGTTCATTCATGACTCTGAATTTCTGTAATGTTTAATGTGGATGCACTATCTAAGACTACAGCTGTCAACACACCACATTTCCACTTCAAAGGCATCAATCATTTGACCTCCAAATCTGAAAGCTCCCTTAAATCAAGGCTAACAGCATGCTGCTGCTGCTGCCTGTGTGTGTGTGTGTGTGTATCTCTGTGATGGCGTGTTTTCAGCTATACTTTACCGTAATAACGTCTCCTGCTTTGATATTGAGGCTGGTTAGGTCGTAGTTGTTGCAATAATCTTTCAGGGCTCGAACCTGCAGAGCTGCTGAAGCATCTGACGGACAGGAACAGGCAGTAAATCATCAATAATCAATAATGAGGGTGTTTCCACGGATTAAATGCTCAGATCTGTCAGGGCATATCTGAACTTGGTCCCAACTGTTACTGTACATCATCATCTCCTGCTGCGGTCCCGCTCGGGGACAGAATAATAAGCGATGATACAGTCCCGACAGAGGAGCCATCTGCATCGCTGCTGCTTTTAACTTTTTCAGTTGGTGTGGTGGTGAACGGTGAATATTTGCCTGGGAAGTCTGCTGATCATTTTTCTTTGTTGAACCAATTAGAGAAACTACCATTCAAGCATTCAACAGGATGATAATAAAAACTGTGATCAATATCAGCCATATTTATCAAGAGGGCAGTCACAGCTCCTGGGCTTCACAAGTGTCATAAACCACTTTTATGTCTGTGCGGTAAATGATAATTTCATTGACAGTGGTAAAACAGCTAGTGAAGCTTTAATTCCTCCTTAGAGGAAAGCTAGGACTGGATCATCCTTCCTGTCTTCCTTCCTTCCTTCCTTCCTGCCTACCCCTCAATAGCTGCTTGATCTCTCGGCTGGCCTGTGTAGCGGTGAACTGGTAAACGATGTCCAAGGCAGTCTGGCTGTAGGTGTTCCTCACTGTTGCATTGATGCCACTCTGGGGAATGAGGAAACAGGAATAAACGACCATCTTTATTCCTGGTACAAATGCATACAAATACAATAATTTAACAGTCATCCAAGTCTTGTGAAGATCATGGTAGTAAATAAGAGTTATTTTTTAAATTTGTGATACATTTCCAGTAACAGCCAAACTTGATTTTTATTTTAAAGCCAGGAGAAAATCTACCAAGAGCCCAATTAAAGCTGAAATACTAAGAATCATTCAAAGAGAAACATTTATCAAGGTGAAAAAGAAAACATGTTTTTCTGCCCACAATTTAAATGACAGAAGTGTTTTTTTCCCCTACAGAAACAGACTCAATGAAAGAGAATTCTCTCATTTCCCATTAACTCTCAGACATCCTAAACAGCTCATCTGCATAATGTCTCAGCGTTCATCTCCATCACTCTGCCTCATCTTCCTCAACAAGGGGATGAAGAATCTTTAACAAATTCTGTCAAACATTAGCAAAACAGTCCCCCTGCACTTAAAAAGACAGTCATAAACAACAGTTTATAGACTCTGTGAAGGAAAATATATTGTTTTCTTGATGCGTTATTGAACTGTCTCTGATAGGAGCCTCTTAACTTATGTGATCTGTTGAAAGTGATGCATTTGATCTAACATGACAATGCATTTCTGCATATTACAAGCCAGTTAGAAGTGGAAAAGGATTCAAATTCAATTTGTAATCATAAAGTCCCATCAAATATCTTGCTTGTTCCTGCATAGTTCTTTGATTATTGTAAATTTGTGCTGAATTTATCAGATTTTTACTTTGAAGTGGAAAACATCTTTCCAGGACCAGTCATTGATCATATAAACCAGTCGGTCTTAAAGTTTTCTGTTGTCCACATGTCTGACTTCGATTAAAGCCCCCTCCTCTCTTCACAAGCGTTAGTGTAGCACCTATAACGTTTTACAATAATGGAAAGAGCCATTAAATTCACGGGAAGCTTGGGCTTTGAAGCTTTTATAAGCTTAAAGCTGGAAACTTCCCACTGACAGTGAAAATGTCCTTTAAGTGAACTCCTGTCTGCGATGCTGGAAAACTTCACTTCCACTCACTTCCAACAGGAGTCTCACTACGTCGGTCTTTCCGCAGAGGGCAGCCTCGTGCAGGGCAGTGCCGGCTTTGGTCTGTCTGTTGATGTCTATACCTGCCTGGATCAGCAGTCTGAAGAGACGGAACCAGCAAAACAGAATCAAAACACTGTGGGAGGTGCAATATGTCAAAGTATTGAGTTAATTCCTGTGAAATAATGATGCTTTGTTGGTCAGAGGGTATTGACTGACCACCTATTGATCATCTCTTTTGCTGCTTTAAAGATATATCAAAACTTTCCAGGTGATTCTATTTTTCAAGTGTAGTCCTGATAAGAAAGAAGAGCAGTATAATCTGTCACACATGTATCATGGATGCTTCAACACTGCCACACTTCACAACAGCCGCTCACAGGGTGAATCAGTAACACTGGCTCTCACACTTCATTACCCGTCTACATTCAATTTCCCTGAACAAACATGTGTCTCTTACCAACGAGCAGCGGCTGCACCAAAGCCGTATCTACCTTTGTGAGTGGAACAGTATGAGAGGTCTGATTAATGCTATGTTTCAACACGGTGCGTGCTAACTCTCATAACAAAGACCCTTGCACCAGTGCTGGCTCCTGGTTACAGATACGGGTGCACAAATGAAAAATTGCACAAGCATTCTGTGTTTTATTGTGCTAAAGGTGATATTTTGATCGCAGCAAAACACCGTTTGATGGCAAGAGATGAGATTTTGAAGACTCGACACTCGCTATTCATCCTTTTTTGTCATGTTAATGGGGTTCCGATCCTTCTTTCACATTGCCTGTTCATGCAGCGGCGAAGAACACTGGTTTGTGTGTGCGCATGTTTCTGCAAGCATCTACCTAATGATGTCGATGTGTCCATTCTTGGCGGCCAGGTGGAGAGGCGACGTCCCGTTGGGGTCGGTGGTGTCTCCTTTTTTTGGCTCCAGCAAAGCAGCACACATGTTGCTGGACAACAAGAGCTGCACCACCTGATCACATGATTAAAAAAAAAAATAGATAGATGGGTAGATGGATGAATGAATGGATAGAGATAGGATAGAAAGACAGACAGATAGATAAATAGATAGATAGAGATCACATGACCACTTGTCTAAGGTCGTTTTCAGTTGTTTCTGAGTGAAGACTGAGAGGTTCTTACCCCAACCCTGCCGAACTCACAGGCCAGGTCCAGCGGGGTCTTCCCCGCATTGTCTACAATGGTTGGGTTGGACTGGTGCTGCAGCAGCATCTCTGACTGGAGGCCGAGAAACCACAGAAGACGAGAAAGAGCAGAGATTACAAATGAGGGTAGCCGTGTCTTTTCCTAACAACTCTCAGCTCGGAAGAACAGAAGTGGTGACGGCAGATGTGCGCAGTCGACTGGTGGAACATGCTTAGTTAGGAGTAAAGAATGAAAGTCGGGGGCTGCTGTATTACATTCTGTAAATGATCTTATTAGACAAGATCGTGAGATTACAACCAGTCCATCTAATTTCTGGGTCTCAGTTGAACAAGTCACATTAGCTTCTCTGTCAAACTAAAACCGGTGCAATTAGCATCGCTCAGGGGAGAAGAAAGGAGCCACAGCTTATACGACCATGCTGTTTTTAAGGAACTGATGTCATTAGATGATAAAATGTGCCTGTCTCTAGAGTTCACATGACTGACCTGTCGTGGTGAAAGAGTTTCTAAACTGAGATGATCCAACCAGCTCGACAGGAGCAGTCAAAATTTCCGAGTAGTGTTTTATTAACCCGCTAACGAGTTTTTCCTGACAAATGACTGTGATTTCAGGACAGTCAGACTGACGTTAGGTCTAAAAGCTGCCCTCTGCTCCGGCTGTTTTGTTGCTAAGTGCTAACAATTTCCAGCAGTGAAATGAGACGTTCTGTTTTCATTTAGGAACGAGTAGAGAAGTGACATGTGTTGTCATTTCTCAAGTCTGTCAACTTTGTATTCACTAACACTGATTATTATCACCACTTTAAAAACATCAGATACCCCCAGTCATCAAAGGAAACCAAATGGACACCCAGTTGCAGTTTATAATGTGTGGAAAATGAATTTTATGAGGCTGCAGGAACTCCGGAGCGGGGGCCGAAAATCTCTGGGTGGAGTTCCTGTCCTGGCTGAAGTCATCCCTTCTACTGTCATTTAAAAGAAATGACAGTAGAAGGGATTTCATCGCTGTCGTCAGAAAGAGTTATTTTTATGGACTTAAAAAAATTTAAGACCAGCTTTATTCCGTTCAGCTCTGATTCGCAATTAAATCTGCAGATAAGATGAAAACAAAGCAAGAGAATATATTAAATAAAACCGTCTTCTTCCGGTGTCAGTGTATGTGGGTTAGAGGACAGTTTGCTGGCCTGGATAAGTCCTGCCTGTAATAAAACAGAAGCTGCAGTTTCTCAGCCTCTGTAGATGCCGGGCACCGCTCTCCTCCGGGGAAAAGACGCCTGGTCTGGTGACTCTGCTCTGTTTCATCGCTGTCGTTCTGCAGCAGCACTGCAGTGTTTCCAGGCTGGAGAAAAATGAGCCTCTGGGATGAAATTCTTCATTTTCTTTCCCAAAAGGTCTTTCTTACGCTTACACTCTACCACTTTACCTGAGGAACACTCTCTGTGCATGATTATTGTGGGCACCACCACATATAAAAGGCAAAAGTGAGTAAAGTTGAGATAATAATAAGTCCCACCGCTCACATGTTTTCAGTGGAGTGGAGCTGATGTTGTGCTGACAGGCCCTTTCTTTTCGCAAATCACAGCCTGACTCTTGCATCCTCATTTTCAAGTCGATCTGCGTGAAATTATTCTCCTAACACCTCCACACAGATGGAGGTAACCATGGGTTTTAACCCATTAAAACACGCCTGTTCATTCAGAACTAATTAGACAAAAGCACACACCAAATGCACCGCAGGGCAAATAATATTAACAGAGCTAACGGGGATGGTCTGGGGCCGACAGTCACCATCCGCTTCTGTCATCGTATGTAATCTGTGTATCTTTTTTTTCTAATGGTGCAGTATGTTATATATAGTACAGAAGAAGACAAAGGAAGTGCATTTGAGGTATCACTTACGACATCGTAGTGGCCGTGCTGTGCCGCCAAATGGAGAGGAATCTGCCCCTCGTCTGATTGGCCATTGACAGACGAACCGGATTTTAGCAGCATCTTCATTGGCTCCGCCTTCCCCTGCCAGGCCGCGTAGTGCAGCGGCCGCATCCCTGCAGCACAGAACGGACATGTTCATGCTCAAGTCCCCGTCTGTCTGTCTGTCTGTGCGTGCCTGTCTAACTGTCTGTGAGCATCTGTTCTCATACATGCTACATAAGGAGCATATAAATTACAGATTTTTCCCAGCAAATTCAGGACATTTTTGGGAAGTGAGTACACTTGGGCTGGTTCTCACATCTTCAATGGTCTGTTTGAGGGTTGAGGCTTGGTTATGAGATTGGACTTGGACGTAGCTTTAGGGTACGTGAGGCTCTTTTGTCTGGAAAAGGAATGAATAGTGTCTGTCTACATGCATTTACGTGTGTTTGTGTGTGTTTGTGTGTGTGTGTGTGTGTGAGTTTGTCTTGTTGTCTCCCACCTTTCTGGTCCCTGATGTCAACAGCAGCCTGTGACTCCAACAGCAGAGTGATGAGCTCCAGATTTCCATTGAGTGCAGCATGATGCAGTGGAGAGAACCTACACACACGTAGACACACATGCACCATTAGATTTTGTAAATTACACATTTTCAAGGCAGCATTTTTGCTGCTTTTAAGGTATTTAGTAAATAAATAAGCATATAAAATTAGAGTTAACTCTTGTGGGTCAATCATAATGGCCGAGCTTAGCCAAACAAATATATTTAATAGCAGAGGATTAAGACCACCGGTGATACGATGGGAAATAAAATATACAGCCTTTCACAGCGCCATGGACGCGTATCTGATGCCGCAACGGGTGACCTTAGACTGGTGACCTGTAAAACTTAGGTGGTCATCAGGTCCACACACACAAAAGAGCATTAAATGCTCCATTTAACAATGAGGTTTGATGTGCTGGGTGCGTCCTCTGTGCACTCATAATAGAGGCTACTCAAACGGCAGCAGTCTTCAAACCGGATATTACTGAAAACAGCAAATATCAAAGCTAAACAACATATTTTTGTTCCAAATTAAGTGTTCTTGCAAACGGATTTGAACTGTAATTCCCCACATTTGGGGAAATATTTTTCTTTCAAAATAAGATTTGCTAATTAAATGAATGTGTCAAGATTATCACCCTAACAACAATCAGCACATCGGCCACGCTTGCGGCAGTCATTAATTCAATTAAACCGACAATCGGCCAAACTGGAGCAAATCAATGAAATTCTTTTGCAAACCAGAGTAGTTGTTGCCCGTCTGTCTGTGAGAATCACAAATATTTTGAAAGCAACTCAGTACAGAAGACATCACTGAAAAATTTATGGTAAATTCATTCATTGTGAAAATCCTAGTCCCTCGCGGTGCTCTGGTGGGACGTTAATGCATGAAAAAGCAGCAAATCCTTTTATTAAAGACACAACAAATGGTGGACAAATGTCAGTTGTAAAAGCAGCTACATTTCATTCTTCATGCCTTTGGACCAAATAGAACATTCCTTTAAAAATCTAGGCTTTATGATCATAAAATAACGGAATAACCTCCCGATGCACACTAAAGTGTTGTGGGGGCGTCTAAAGACATTCATCTGTAGCTGCTGCACATGTCAAACCTTCTCATGCTTTCACTTTCCTTTCAGGGTTAAACAGGGATATTGTTTCATTTTCTGCTCACAGCTGAGTGAGTTTGTGTGTGTGTGCGTGTGTGTGTCAGGGGTCTGCCCGCATGAGGATGTGGGAGGAGGGGAAGGGAAGCCCTTGCTTTTACCCAGTAGTGAAACCTCCCATGTAATATTTATACCCCACTTCTTCTTCACAAATCCAGCTTCCTCTCCCTCTCCATCCATCTTGCTCTGCACATCTTCCTCTCGCTCCTTTCTTCCCACCTCAGCCCTTTGATGAGCTCACTACTCCCCCTCCACTGCTCCATCCTTCCTCCTCCTCTGTTTCCTTCACCATGACCTCATCTTAGCTGCAAGCCTTCTGGGCAAGTGTGCCCCTGCTGGAAGAACAATAGAGCCATTTCTGATGTTACGAATGGCTTAAACAAAAACAATGCATTCATTAATTTAATCTTTATCTAATTTAAATAGGACTCTTGACAGCAAAAAGCAGCTCAGCAGCTTCAAGTCTGGTTTACGGGATTATCTTGTTCTCTATGTGATAATAAATGCTTTAATTGGTTGGCTGTTCTGGCTGCACTCAGGTCAGTTTGGGATTTTAAAACAGAAGATCTTCAATCTGTTGCAGTGACATCATTGCATGGCCTGAATAGCGTCACTAATTTACAACACCCTTAGGTGCAAATATACATATAATGCAAATGCATCTGCATTGTGACATGGACATCAACAGTGTAAATGCTGAGCCAAAGTGGACATTCATGTGGCTCTAACACTAATGTGTGAAGGATGACAGGATAGATGGTGTCAGTGGGCTCCTTGTGTTTTCAGAGCATCTGCGAGTTCGGGGGGGTCCTGAGCAAAACTGGTCCTGATGCTGTGGACCACCTCTGCCCCCGCGGCAGAAGGTTAAACAGGCAGTATTGCTGGGAGGGATCCCTCTCAGTGGCAGGGGGCCTTGTGTGCACAACCGCGCATGTGTTGTCTGTGTTATTTTGTGTTTCCCTCATCTCCATTAACAACAGAAGACGTTGGTTTTCCGCATCATCTTGTGCTGTGGCTCAGCTCTGAGATAATCAATTTGTTCCTCATTTGTTCCTGTATGTGATTCATGACTGTTCACCCCTGGGCTGTGAAACCCGTAAAACACAAACTGTCAGTCATTTCACAGTCCCCAGATCTCCTCAGTTCTGCGCATTTGATATCTGTCTGTGCCCCGAAGGTCTGCTGATGTCGGCGAAAATATATTCGGCCGTCAACAGAAGTCAAAAAGTAATATTCACCTCCAGTTAAACCATTAAACTTTCAAGCTCCATTGATTAAATGTGACTATATGAATGTTAAAATGGGTCACAGGAGCAGGGAGACACCTGCTTATCTTTCATGATGAACTGCAGACAAACACGTGTACAACAGCAATGACCGCATCAAAAAAAAACCTGTAATTAAGAGGAAGTTCTTTAAAGTTTCAAAATCCCAGCAAACATGAGCAAATTATCTAAAATCGGCACTGCAGGCTCATTAGCCGTGTACGCTCATTAATAGACAAAATGCAAATGAAGGAATTGCTATCGTGAGCTTCATCTCTGTAAGCCAGACAAGCAAACCCAGCTGCATTAGCAGTGTGAAGCACTTTCTACTTTGGGGGGGGGCGAACGAAGGGGGCAACCCAGGCAATAACACGAAGTCTGCTAATTAGATCCATTTAGAATGGCAAAGTAGTGCTGAAAGGCTGACTTCTGATCTTTCTCTGAACACACGCATCCAATCAGCACAGTTTGCCATCGTTTTGCTGTTCAAATTAATGGCAAGGACACGGAAGGCAGCCAGCACAGTGGCCAGAGGAAACTTGTCTGGTGTTCTACTACAATCTGCAACCAGGCTCATTAAATAAATGTGAGAGAGCTGCAGTCAGCACCTGGAAAACATCCAGTGATTCAGTCAGACTTGACTGTTTGAGCGTCTGGTATTTTTATTTATTTATTTTAAATGCAATGAGGACGTAAAAATGCTCTAACTATTCTCCTGGAGGAGGAAACTTGTCAGCTTGTTTCTGACATTTACAAGATGATTATCTCTGTTTGGTTCAGTTACAAACTTGTTTTATGGAGTAAACCGGTCGGCCTTTCATTTATCCCATTAAAAGCCTCCGGTTTAATAAGTAATCTGTTGCTATGCCTTGAACCTGTCTCATTCGTGCCCTCCTCTCCTTATGGTGGACACGCTTTCCTGCAGGGTATTTGACCCCTCGCAGCATCGCTCCTTCTCATACAGAGAAAAGCAGATGGCGAGATCGTGACTTCATTTTCTGTACTGATCATACCTGTGTCAAGAGGAGGCAGTGGCACTCTGGGCTGCAGATTATTATTAAAAATAGCAACTCTGGAACAAGTGCAGCCATAGGCAAACAAATATGTATGTGCAGGCCTTTGAGTGGAATCACTGCTCTGTGTGTCGTGCATGCAAAGCTGAATAGAGGCAGAGGTAATCCTCAGGCTTTTAATGTCATGTACACACACACAGCCAGGGCGTGCGGCTTGTAAATGAATGGCGGGACCGCTGAGTGAGAGAGTGAGAATAAAAAGACACAGGCAACAACAGTGGCAATAGATGTGCGTTATGTAATGAGGCAAGGCGAGTAATGGAGGGCCACTCACCCGTCTGTATCCTGGAAGTTGACATTCACTTTCTTTGCAGAACCAAGCAGCTCTGAAAAACAAGCAAAGTGGAGCATGAAAGAAGTTCTGCAGTCATAAGTGGAACTTGAATTTTTATAACAAAGCAGTAAACGGCCAGCTATTTCCCTTGCACACATCTCCGGAATGCCCAACGAACTGAAACTGTTATTTCATATGAATTTGCCTCAGTTTTGGAAGAAATATCTGTCTTTTTATTAAATACCAGCTTGAGTTTTGAGGTAGTGTTTGTGGTTCAGGAAATGTCAATTTTGTGTTAACATTATAATTGCAAATAAAAATGGAGAAAAAGTTATTGGCATCTCCTGTTACTCTTCACTGGTGAAGCTAAAATATCTGAGATCCATTGTGCAAAAGTATGTGCAAAATTGACGTGGAAGTAAAATCTCAGTATTTATTTATTGATGTTACAATTACATAAATCATGTGAAGAGACTGTGGAGAGTTTCCAGATCTCAGTATCACTGAGAGGGAAGTGTGTGCGCTGAGTTGAATTACTTACAAACTCTGTTTTAAAAATACTTGATTTAGACATTGATTATTAAAATAAACAATTAAACAACAAATAAAGTAGAACAACCATTGTTAAAAGCATTCTTCTGGAACAGTGAGATCATGATTCCTCTTGGATGTTTTCTTTTTGGAGGTGTTGACCTGCTCCTTCATTTGGTCACCTTCTTATTCTCAATCTTTGGGCCGGCCATCTCATCCATATCTGACAGTCCAGAATATGGATTATAATCCGGATCCTCTAACAACTGCAGGAACACCCTTTTCTGCCTTTCTTTGCTCTGTTCCTTTTGAAGCCCTTTCTGATTTTCTGGGCTCGTGGTCCAGAAGCAGGATTTTAATTGGAAGGTGATTTTTTTTTTGTTCTTCAGTGGATGCTTCTTCAAGAGAACAGATACTTCCTCCTGTAATAAGGCCAAGGCCTTAAGGATTTTCTCTTCTCTACCGATGCATAGAACCGACACCATGACCTCCACCTGAGGAATCTTTACTTGGATCAAAAATCTTTTTGATCACTTCAGACACCATTTTAAGAAAAATCTTAAAATTCCTAAAAGTCTTAAGAATTTACTTTGTGAGATAAATGTTATTCACAAAGTATTTTAAGCTATAAAAGAGCTCCTAATGTGAAAATCTGTTAAGACACAGGAGGAGGACTTCTAAGACGCCTAAAGAAAGGAGAGATATTCACAGTAGTTGCTGACAGCTGAGTCTGCATCCACCATAAATAAGTAAAATTACCTGCATGGCATGTAAACACAACAATATGCAAATCAATATAATTATCAACATGTAAATGAGGCTCAAACACTTTGAAGCTGTGTAACAATGTGTAAAATATGTAAAATTAAATGTAAAATGTGTTTCATCATCAAGACATAAACTTATTTTCACCATTACACATTTCTTAATACAGTCTAAGTTCTACATTGGTCACTGTCCATCAGTTACTAGGGGTGCATTTACTTTTATAACAACCAATCACAGCTTTTAGAAGACTGCGTCATACCTGATAACAGGTCAACCATGCCTCCTCACCAAGAGAAAAGTCTCTGTCCCTCCTTGCTCAGAGTTGTTTTGTGTGTCTGTACACATCTGCCCAGTACCCATCAGCTGTGACTTTCGACACCGTAACAAACATCAGGTCCCTAAACTTGACCTCTGGTCACGAGCAACTCGGTTGTATGAAAGGAATCAAAACACACCCAAACCTTACTTATATAGATTTAAATGAATCAGACTTTAATTCAACAAGAAACTGATAGAAATAAATTAACCCTAATACAAGCTTCAAATTTGAAAATGAATTTTACCACAATAAAAAAGACCTCACTAATATTGTAAAGTGGTGTGTGCAGAGTAATCTACAAACACATTCAGCACACACACACACACGCACACACACACACACATACAGACACACCTGCTTGTTCTGTCACACACGTGATAAATTCTGTCTGTGTTGCTATTCTGTCTCCTTCTGTCCGTGTTAATGAATGTGTGTGTGGGGGGAGAGCGGGAAGCTGCACAGCAACAGAACAATAATAAGTCATAACAAATAGTGAGATCATAGTTAGGGGCTATGTGGCTGAATTCCTCCCTTTAAAAATGAGGAGTGGCTTTAATTATTGCACTATTGTCCTGTTGAAAGCACGTCTGCACCTTTATTTTATGTCACCCCTGGGTTGTTAACCAGAAGCTGCAGAGGTTAAAGGTCAGGGATGATTAACCATGCAACCTATGCAGGAGCAGGTGCTCCTAACACCCTTGTTGTAAACTTAAGATGATGCTACAGACAAGACTGTTTTCTTATTTATTTACAGTCTGCTTAATCTGTTTTACACCCTTGGCTAAAAATATTTTATCCCCATGGGAGAGAGGAGCGGGAACAACATTAATGCTTTCTGTTATATAACATTTATCCTGAGGAAAGCTCAGTTTGTTGTACTTTTTAAGATATTTGTTAATTTTGTTGCCTCACATGGAATGTATTTAGAGCAGAGGGGGAAAAAACGAAGAATGAAAACTGCTATCTTCCTCAGTGCTTGGCAGTGGGGATGGAAAAGAACAGTGAACTCTGCAGCTCTATAACCTGTTTTTGCAGCACTGATCGATCTACTGCTTTCTCCTCTCCTCTGAGTATTTCTTTCACCTCTGCAACCTTTCTTTCTACATGTACTTCTTCATTCGTATTCTGTGCTTTTCCATGCAGCTCAGCAACAACGCAGAAAGTGATGTTTTTTTTTTCCTTTTTATAATTTAGAATAGACAGACCTTGCAGCAGACTCTGCCTTCAAGTATTAGCCCTGCATATCAGGAGGCTCTCTGCTGATGTTACAACGTTTCAATAAAACAATACACAATATTACATAGAAAAAAGTGCATCAATGCTTATCTGAAGCAAGTGAACTCTCTGGTGCCACCTGAAAACTTGGCTCTTGGTCTGCTTATAAGTGAACCCTGGTTCAGTTCACTTACAGTGAGAGGAAGCATTTCATTATAGGATGTGACAAAGCTTCACCAAAAAAGAAGAAGTGATCAATAAAGGTGATGTTTTTCCTCAGTCATCCATGCACACTGGAAATATTGGCTAAAATAAAAACAGTAAGTGTGATGACTTCTTGCACTCTACATAGACCCCAGTGATGATTCTCTGCCGCGCCACCAAAGACAAGGTGTGTTTTTAATTTCTCCAGTGCCAGCCGCTGACTCAACACAGGTCGTACACAATCTGTGATGGTCTCTACCAGATTTGTGGTCTTCATTAGACTGACGTATTGTTCGGCATTCCGCTCAATGAGACTTTAATTACTTACTTGATGCTACTGAGATGTGCCATCCATCTTTATAATCACTGATGCTTTAATGTTTGCGAAACAATCAATGGAAACATTAATTAGCCAATGCGATCTTTGTACTGTTTTTAGCTGAGTGTGTGATAAACATGGCAAATTTTTAGAGCTGGAATCATCTCTCTGTTTCAGACCTGTGTGCTCATGTGCGTGGGCTGCACACTTGTTTTGGTTTGGTTCTCTGCAACCTCTCCTGTTCATAAAAGGACAGGGCCAGCCACCCCCACGCCATCAAATAAGGGCAGAATCGCTGTACGAGACATCATATAAGGAGAGAGTGGGTAAAAGCAGGAGCTCTGCCAACACTGTCTTCTGCCTGCCAGACAGTAAACTGTCCAACCACACATCCGCACAGAAGTGCTGCGTCAACAGCACGCATGTTTTGTTGAGAAACAAACACGTGATTTAATATCCCCCATCACATCATTATCACCTATGGGTGCGTGTGTGTGTGTGTGTTGACAATTGAACAATAAGAACAAACTCGAGCCGCGTCCCGAGCTGAACTTTGATCCGCGAAAACTAAAAGCTTCTGCCAAACTTCTTCGGTTCCCAGCGTGCGGACTGCTGAACATACAGCTGAGTTGAGGCGCAACGAGCAAACGTGTGCTAATCCCATCTGTGGCTGTCGCACGCGTGTTTCCAAGAGCAGACTCGAGCAAACCCTCATAAAACATGCAAAGTCGCCTAAAAAGTGGGTTGACTGATCAAATGTGCGGCTTCACTGGAACTCAGTGTCCTGCCAATACTGGGCCTGCCCAGCCAGGAATGGTGTAACACTGGGAATTGGTGGTTTTTCTGGTCTTAGTCTCACATCTGTTGCTGTTTCCATCCAACCAGCGCTTGCTCTGATAGAAAGAGGTCGTTGCTGCTTGACGCGACGGCCTGAAGCCGGACGCGGCGGCGTGGCGTTTTCAACACTTCGGCTGAAGCGACGATTCGTTGCCTTTCGTTGCATTTTTCAGTCAGGGACAAGCACAGCGGATAGTGCCACGTCCTTAGTGGAAGATCTAATGCGCAGCCACAGAAGCCAGATAAAGCGATGAAAGGCGTGTGTTATCTCTGGGTTTAATGAGCACCAATAAGTAGGACAGTGAAAGAGCTGTCAGTCAAACCCCATCTGTACGTAACAAAGACATCTGGTAAACACACGAGCAAAATAAGAGGAAGCCCAGTTCAATGGTATATATATTAGCTATAATTTTATTTAAATCCCAGTTAAAAAGAGATTGAGGTTTGTGGCTCAAATTATAGATTATTTTTTTCTTTTAAATGATACTGATAATGATACTGATGTTTATTAAAGCTGTAAGATATGGCCAAAAATGTAATTACTTTGATATATTTTGATTTGTGATTTTTTCAAATAAGCATGTTATTGCCTTTTCCATTTAATACATTTAATTAAACTTGGGTTTATGTGAAACAACCATCTACACTTTTATTTAACACTATATGGGTCGAGAACTGCAGGTACAGTTCATTTGTTTCACCAACCAAGTCTGGATAAAGCAAGTATTAGTCAATGTTATAATTCTGGTTATCTGTTATTGTGCAATTTTAACAATGAAGAATAGAAAAAAAAACAACATATACAATACATTCAACATATATAGAACCACTCTTACACACACATTTGTCCTTCTGTCTTCTTTCCTTTACCTCAACAGTAAAAACAGACAAACTTCTAAAATTGTGAGGACAGAAATATCCTCAATTCCAAAAAGTATTTTCCAGTTTGCTAGTGAAAGGTGTATTCTTGTCTTCGTTATGAAGCATGCACAGTCAACACACGCACACACGCACGCACACACACACACACACACACACACACACACACACACACTGGTCGGTTTTCTCAGAGCTTGTTATATTGCTGCAACATTTTGCCTACAGCTCTCTGCTTCCATTCCTGCAACACACACACACACACACACACACAATAAAGGATCACTGGGTGATACGGAGGTGGTTGCTAAGCAACAGCCATCTTTAAGCTTACACTACAGAGGTAGACGCATAAGTATTCAACATGGAACATAACGCACACAGACAGACATAAATGTTGCAGTAATGAGATAAACAGTGTGACATCTCTATTTCTGCAATGTGTAAAGAAAAAAAAAAAAACAACATCTGCATCTGTCACTTCCTCCACTCAGGTGATCTACCTGTGCTCATCCCCAGATTAGCCCAGCTCAGAGCAGAGAAACACAGCTGTTTCAGCTCATTACTTTACTTTAACACCCGTTCATTTGCATAAGTGTCACCAGCTCCGCTCACTGCCGACCCACATGGACCGCTGGAAGAAAACACACTAATTGCGCATAGTAACGCCTCACAATCGGCACAGAAACGTTCTCATTAATCAGTGAGTTGTGAGCGCCGTACGAAGGCCATTAAGAGAGGAGGCAGTGCAGCTGTAAGCAGACAATAAACCAGTAAGGCATTCATATAAACCAGTGAGGCAGTGTGAGTGAACAGCAGGACCCGGGCTACTAATGGGGGCGTCTCACCGAGGGTTTTGTTGTGGATTTCAGCTAAACGCATCTTCAAAACGGCTGATTTTCAATATTGTGTATTGATTTGTGGACTGTTAGAAACTTCCCACTGAGTATTGAGCCGGTGGAGAACCGTAGTGCAAAAGATTTGAGTTATCAAGTGCAGCAGCGACACCACAGGCAACGCGCTTCAAACTGTCAATGAAATGGTGTTCTTTGTTTGCGGTGGGATTTTCTTAAAGGTTCATTTGTCATAATCTAGAGTGCGAGTAACAACCAAGGGCAGTCACCGCTGGCTGAGGTGCGTGTCAAGTCTAATGTGGACCGCTGAAATTTTGATTCATTTTTCATCAGTCAATAAGTCACCACGGGGCCGAAGAAATTAAGTGAAGAGGAATAATTGAAGGGAACCGCAAGAGATGAAGGAAGAGATCAGCCTAAAAATAGCATTTGTGTCTTTGTGAATCAGTTATTTAGACAACAAACATTCAATCTACGCTCTGGTTAGTGGTCAGGAACAGAATTTACATGGTCTTTTTAATGTAAAATCAGTTTCTGGTCACAAACAAATCAATTTAGGAACAACATTTAGGAAGAAACTGAGTTCACTGCGTCTGTCTTTTGTCAATTATCCAAAAGAAGTTTTTTGATTGTCCTGCTAACCCACGAGATACATGAAATTAAATATTCAGACCCAAGTAAACACCAATGAACCACAGGAAAAATATTATACAATGTACAAATAAGGTCAAATTAACAACAATAAGAATAAAACAAGTTCAGGTTTTGGTGTTAACCCTAAATTAATATTCCCACAACAACTTTTAGAGAATAATCATTTGAATATTTCAGTTTGTACTGTGATGTGACTGAAAAGTCAAACACGCCTGATGGAAAACTGCTGTGTATGAAAACTGCCTAGTAATTGAACTTGTAAAACAAAGCATTAGCACATTAAGTTATTGTAAAAGGTCAAGCTTCATCAAGCCTTACCACATGAAATGCTCTTTAAAAGGATTATTTTAGCAGTTGTACAAATGAAGAAACATCCAATTACATCGAAAGCGTTCTGACCAATCACAGCGTCTCTGTTTCCAGCGGACCCCTGAACATGTCACTGCCACGGGCTGAGTTCACTGACTGACAGCTGCATTCTGGGAGAGCAACAGTCCGTAATTGCATGCTGTCAGGCTGAGGGATGTCATGTGATCAACACACAAAGGCGGACACGAGGAAACCGCACAGAAGTAGCCAAGCAGCAACTATATGTAGCGCCGCACGCACACAACAGACAAATACACACGTGTGCAGAACCCAGATGGTGACTGATGACAGACAAATCTGCCAGATGAATTCAGAGAGGCTGAATTAATTTCCCACTCTACAGACACACACACACACACACACACACACACACACACACACACACACTCTAAAGGACAGACCACTATCTCTGATCCTATTGACTCACTTATCTTCTCCTTATTTCTTCAATAGGAAAGTCGTTGGGTCGATCGAGGCCCTTGTGGTCTCCATGTGAGACCCTGAAACATCAATTGCCCCTGCAGCTGTGTCTTTGAGGTACAGATATGTGGGATTTGTCATTTCCTCTGATGGGGAGGTGGCGCCCTGTGAGCTGGTCTCTGCCAACAGTATGTGAATGTGAACGGCGGAAATACAGACTTTAAGAGGTCAAAGATGACCAGAGAAGTATTATTTCTACTCTAAATACAGACCATATTTTCCATCCCTCCATACTACACAGCCTACTTCTCTCCTCCCGGCAGACCCTTCGTGTTGGTATGTTTCTCATCAACTCTCTAATTACAAAATGGCAGATTATAATCTGAGATGACACTACTGGGTGTTGTTAAAGCATCTTCTTGTTAGTCTTTGTCAACAAAAACATAACACAGAGGGGGTTTTCTTACTGGGACACTGTCATGTGAGGCTACAGACACAGTAGGAGCTCTGTAACCAGTGTCCAAGGATATAAATAGACAGAATATATAAACAGAAAAATGTATTGTTATTATTAACATTTCATTTTGAAAGAAGAAATTTAGAGCTTAGAAGGACTGGAGTATTGCAAAGTTATGTCTTGAATGATGTATTTCTTACTAAAAACTACTATAAAGTCAATGTCATTAATAATATAACCTCCCTTTTGTCCAAAACAACAGTCCAAAACTTATTGTACGTGTCCTGATAGAAACAACAGTGAGTGTGTTTATGTGCACAGCAGAGAGAACAAGACAGGATGACAAAAGGTGATTAGTTCTGATTTACTGATCCATATTTGCTCAGCTGCACGCACCCGCACGCACACACATACACACACACACTGCCAGGAAAACAGGAAGTTGAGTGATTGAATTAGAGAGGAGAGACTTTCTAAACAGATCCAGAACCGAGAAGAAAAGAGGGATGGAAAAAGAGGTCGAGTAAAAGGTAGAACAGGAAGCACTGATAATGGAAGCCTTTACGAGATGAACCGATCAGTATGTGTCCTGAAAAAAAACAACACTCATCCTTGGTGTCAGAGAGAAGCAAATACAAACCTCCCCACTGGACACACAGCAAACCAGAACACAACAGTGTATGCTGAGGAGCTGGTATAGGCAAAAAAGTATGGGACAGTTCCACAGCTGTCTCCAGAGTGAGAACGAAGCCCATGGACTCATTAGTGCACAAAGTTAAGTACCATTTCTATAAAGGGATTAAAGAAATTTAAAAAATGATGAATAATCCCTGCAAACTATAATCTGCAAACACAATATTCTCATAAACCTCATAGAAAAATATAATAGTTTACAGTGATAATAACCCTCCCACACCTTAAATTACTACTAGTAAATTAATTCTATATTAATCATTCTATTGTCCTTCTACAACTCATATTACTTCTACAGGTAGTAACTAGGAGTAATAATAGTAATTAACAAGATTACTTTTCATTTGCAGTATTTAGTATTTTGTGCTACTGATACAAAAACTTTGACTTACTTCTCTTTCCTCCTCCTATTTATGTAGTTCAGTGATACAATAATCAAAAAGAGTTCCTGGCGTATGTAACTGTAAGCAACTATCAACCGTGTTCTCCTCCCCCTCTGTTCCGACTCCACAGTTCTGTGATGGTGTGCAGTGTTCTACACGTGTCTGCGTTTGTCAGTGACTTGTTTGAGCCCGTCGTTCCTCTTCTAACCGCAGGAACTCTTTTTCTGTCACTTTTCATTATTGTCCTGTCCTAGTAGACATAGGATCAACAGTCCCAGAGATAAAAATATAAGGCCAGGATGAAATAATAACAGCGAGGTTTTTCTGTCCAGCATCCATCTGTGACCTCTCCTGACTGTTTTTATACTAATTTTCATGTATCATTACCATAGGATAAGGTCAACAGAAAGCATGTCAGTGCTGCTGGGATGGTGCAGGTAGAGTGTGTGTGCATGTGAATGGGTGTGTGAGTGTGCACTCTACTGTGGGCTTTTACCAGAATAGGTTTGTTTCCATTATAATCTGCTATTTATACCCACAGTGAAACTCTAACCCCTGCTCTCACACACACAGCTTACTATGGAGGCAATCTCCATGGATACAAAAGAACTCCTTGACTCTGCTTCTGCTGAAGCAACTGTTTATTATGTAACCAACATATTTCCAAGAGAGCGGGCCCATTGAAACAGTCAGGGCAGAGAAGGTGTTCTTATCTCTGAGATATTAGGCATCACCATGGAGATAAGCTGCACACAGGGAGGTCAAACAGAGCAGCTTATTGACCTTGGTGATTGGGGCAAGGATGGAAAGGAGTGGAGGAGGGTAGCAGATATTGGGTTTCTCCCACACTCCTCAAATGTCTCCATCAAATCTGGGAAAACTACACTGAGAATGACATTAAAAATGCCCTTTGAATTCATGGATCTGGGGTCACGGCCTATCTAATAATATCATCCTGTGCACAACAGAAGTGCTGAATAAGTTAACACAGAGCTAGAGAATCTATAACGGTCGCGCACTCTGACGTCATAAAGTCCAAAATGACATGTCACATTCACATAAGTCTTCAGACATTACTTCACAAAAGGTGACTCATGAGCGAATGAGTACGCAGCATTAGAGCCAGGATGAAGACACTGATGCAGACATTAAGAGACAACATTTTCAGCAGGGTTCTGACACTTGGAAAGGTTGCCGGAGCCTAAACCAACATAAACTGGGTGCAGTCAGGGCATGGCCTGAACACATCACTCAGAAAGGGGTGATAGAATGACTTCCTTGATGTAAGGGAAAATTGTGTGCATGTTCATCTAATAAGAGGAGCATGTCTTCTACATGGCCCCCTCCATAACAGCAGCTGTGCAGCAGAGTTTCCCATGATCAAGCCTCCAGGTGAGGTTCAGAGAGAACCCACATCTAACATGATGTTGAGATCTAAAGTCTGAAGCTTTAAAGTCAGACACAAATGCAGGGTGACTTTAGATCTTCTGCCATTCTGATGCTGGTGTTGCATGTGAAGTATATCTTTGTATAAATGGAAAGCGAGATGCAAGTCAAAGTCACTTAGAATTCCTATATAAGACACTAAGACACACAGACAGCATGGCGGCCCCCATGTAGACTTACAGAGCCCCCCCTGGGGACAGTGAGGCTGGATGATGAATACCGAGTGTGTATCTGCCGCGTACAGCTACTTCGCTTTTTTTTTTCTTACCTTTTCCTGACTCCTTGATCCTGCAAATCTTCAAATCAGATTTTCTTTTAGTCTCTTTGATTTTCACCAACTCATGGTTGAATTATTATTCTCCATCTTTCTTTAAAACTGCCTTTCATTCGATTTGTTGCAGTTTCTTTTGACTGTAAACAAAGCCTGATCTAACAAATGGTGAAGCAGCGTAACCATCTAATTAGTAGTTCTACCATCAACCGAGGTTCAACAAGCGCAGCTCATCCCATAGAACACTGCTCAAATGTGTGACAGGAGATGTCAGTCGATGCCAGCTTTGGATTTCCAGTTCTCCATTATTGCAGATTAGCTCCTGCAATTAGGCACTCTGCGCCTATCCCAGAATCCTAACTTTGTGTAAGACAGTCAAAAAATGACAGTGAATCTGCGCCAGTACGCTCAAAATCACTCAGAACAGGATCGCTGATCCTGCATTATTCAGTGATTCATTCATGAGGACGGGGAGGGAATGTTTGCTGCTAGAACGGCACTCCAGTCTGTTATATATCCGAGGTGTGTGCGTGTCTCAAACCAAGTTCAACACGTTCATGTTATTAATGTTACAGTGGATGGGGACACACATCGCACATGTCCTTGTGATAAAGCATGTGTACACAAAAATAAGCATATATGCAAAGAGCAGATGGCTCTGAGACACATTCAACACAATTAGTGTCACCAGCACGCTCAGGATAATGGAGCTCAATGTCCAATCTATAGCCAGATTTAATCTGTTTGCTGTGGAAGAGCCATTATAGGCTAAATTCATGGCATGAATTTGGAGGCAGTTTACAACAGAAGCATGCGCCTTTCAAGATCTGAGTATCCTCAAGCAGGATAAATAAAGGGCTTTCAGGAAATGCTGCCATCATCACTTTTAATAGCAATTACATTTATTTTGTGTGTCGCAGAAATAACAAAATGGCTGAGACCAAGCTGAGCTCAGGTCTGGGGAGAACAAGTGTCTATGGTGTGTAATTAATCAAATATTTGTCTAGGTCTAAAGAAAACATGTTGAGGCGTGCAAAATGTCCTAGTATTGGGTAGTATTTTTGCCATTTGTATATCGATTCCATATTCACAGATGCGCTGTTCTCCATAATGCAAAGATATCTATAAGTAGGCCAAAATGAAGACTCAGCATTTACATTATATCAGCAGATTATACTGTGCTAATGATTCAATAATATCACTAAATCTAAATGATCACAATCATTTGAACACCAATTTGTGTTTGTGTTGTTTATCATTATGAATTCAAGATAGCAGACCATTAACTGATGCATACAAACAGATTCATGTTCATTTTTTTATCCACTCATCCATCCTGTTCCTAATTAGGCTCATGGCCATGAGAGATCACCGGTCCAGTCAGGAACACAACATCCCACCAAAGGGACAATTTAGAGTCTCCGGTCAGAAAACTCACTGCAGACAGAGGGAGGGCAGGCAATTTAATCCACGTAGAAAGCTGCTACCCACTGCACCACCAAACCATCCATACATATGTATAAATGTATACTTCCATACATAAATACATGCGTACCAGATTGGCTAAAGCTTTGCCACCTTATAGTTTAGAAACAATGATGACTCAAATTTTCAAAGCAATTCTGATTATTGTGTATTATACTACTAAATAAGAATAAATACACTGGAGTTTGTTATTAGTGAATAGTGCAATGTAAAATGGTTATTAAAATATGTTATTAGTAAATAATATCAAATGGAACACTTTTACAGTAAATGTGTTATGAAAAGCTTCCTAAATCTCCCTGAAACAGTTGGTTAAAATCCCCAGAGGCACAATTATTCTAGTGACCTTCTATATTTCATAGCATTCAAAAGCAAGCTGCTGGAATTCTATTAACTTGGCAGTGTTTGAATGTAAAGTGGGACTTTGCTGGAGGAAGGAACATGTGATTCCCTCTCTTATCTTCACTGTCTGACCTGTTTAACGTCACCCGAGTATAACGCTACC
The DNA here is from genome assembly GCA_911728415.1 of Lagocephalus sceleratus. Lineage (NCBI taxonomy): Eukaryota > Metazoa > Chordata > Actinopteri > Tetraodontiformes > Tetraodontidae > Lagocephalus > Lagocephalus sceleratus. Next base: position 245,409 of record CAJVRN010000111.1, on the reverse strand, counting down.
ACGAACGTGAAAAAAAACCCAACAAGGGGCCAAACACCGCCTTTGGCTTCTCGCTGCAGTGGTCAGACCAAAGTGCAGCACCAGCAGCAACACCCAAAAGCCCAACACCATATCTGAGAAATTAAACCATTAGATACACGCGAGAGGGCTGTAACATGTCAGGGAGTTAAACGATATCGGAATTCAGCGAGTGATCTGGGTTAAATGTGCCATGATAAATATTTGTTCTGGCATCATCATGATGGCGGACGCGTGTGTGGAATAGCGGTGCTTGGCTCCGCGTCTGTGACGTGAGATGTTCAATCACTTTAAAAACATAGTCGCATTGTCCGAGCTACAAAGTAATAACTGAGGTAATACCTGCATACGTACAGCTGTCCATGCAGAGGTGGAAAAGATCGCACATCTTGGAAATATAAGGGTGTGGAAGGTTAGAGCGGTGGAAACTGTGTCTCCTTCAGAGGTGATTTGTTTAACAGATGCATCACAAACCTATACGTGCATTAAGTAAAAAGAGTTGCATTTGTGTGGGGGGTGATATTTGGGAGGACAGAGTTTGAGGGAAGAAGGCAGAGAGCAGTGATTGAGTGTGTGTCCTGGTAAAATGACAGTGGGTACTTTCATAGATCATGTGGTTACACTAAACACTACATACACAAGAGCATGGCCTCCTGCCTGCACCATCCCACTGCCCTCATAAAGGTATCCAAGCTGTACTTACAGTACTTCAGCAACTGTACCTGCTGGGTTACATTCCTTTACTGCTGTCCACAGTGAAACAACTCTGGACAAGCGCACATGAAAACGCAGACGGGGCGAACTTCGGAGGCTCTGGTAGTGCAGCTCAGACTGGAGTGGATCTCATTATTGTCGGATTAGGCGGCTCTGTTGTTGTCGGAGGAGCTGAATGCAATAAAAGTCAAACCTTACATTCCCACAGAAACATCAAGTGTTCAGGAAACAGACGCCGAGAGGAGGCAGACACACAAAACTGGTGATACACACACACATACACACACACACACACATACGCAATGTTTGCCTTGTAAAAGACATGTAAGAGCAGTCGGAACATTTTCTCTGGCTTGGCTTCAGTGTGAAGTCTGTGTTTTGTTTGAACACAGCAATTGTCCTGGCCTCCACTCATGCACAGAACTCTGGGAAACAAGGTGGATATTAAAGTGACCAGACAATGACCTCATCCCACAAAAACAAAGCTAAAGTCCCGGGACACAACAGGTCAGAAAGGAAGGAAGGAAGGAAGGAAGGAAGGAAGGGAACGAGGAAAAGGGTGAACAGGTGGAAGGGCTGCTTCCAGTGGTGGGATATAACACACATGTTGAAATAACATCTACAGTTCACAAAAGGCTTATTTAAATATTTTAATGAGAGTTCGCTTTAGGGTTTTACTTTTTCAAATTCAAAACCCTTCAAGGGCTCAGTGGCACCGACTATTTTATTTCCTTTAAGAAAGTTAAGTCAAAACTCTTGTGATTCATAAATTAATCCCATCATGTTGGATGTAATTACAGACATGAAGTGTTTCTGGTGAAGAAACGAGACAAAAGTTGCAAAATGGTGTAGGCGATCTCCTTTTACCTGAAAGCACACTACTGCGTACGTGATCGAGAGAACGGGTGAAGGAAGAGAAGCTGGAACAGACACAGTGAGAGTGCAGGTGAATCATGAACATGTCCCCCTACCATGTTACTTTTCTCTTGTTAACGTGTCTTCTTTTCATATTCTGATTAAAAACCCATTAATTCAGGTTACTACACAACAACGAAACAACCACATTTAGAGTGTGTAATGGAGGATACGAGGCCACGTGTGAAGGGAAACAGGTATGCAATGAGATTCTGATGACCTTTCCCATAAAACTAGTTAACCCTGAGGGTTAATAAAGTGGGACAAGGTGCGTGTGTGTGTGTGTGTGTGTGTGTGTGTGCGAGCGCGCGCACGTGCATGTGTCCTGCAGTGACATTAGTCCTAATAGAATAAAAAGGACAGGAAAACCCATGAACACACAGACTACAGTGACAGAGATAAATAAAAACCTGTACCTGTATTTGTATATTATATAAGGAAAGGATTAGAATTATCTCATTTAGATAATATTTTATATACCATAATAATATTTCCCCTCCTCAACTGCTAACTGTCATTTCATTTGCTCATTTCATTTAGACTATTACCCAGGGTGATTTCTTGTCTCTTGTTACAGCACTGCAATTTATAACTTTATTTCATAAGCAAAGATCATATTTGTTATAGTAGTAACCTTAAATTAAATTGACTTTAAACAACCCTATTCTAATCCAACAGTCTCAAAATAAAACTTTTGTCACTGGAATCAATAAGAAGCTCGGCTAAGAATAGTAATCACTCTACCTGCACTTTTTTTGCTGACGCCAAGAAAATCAATAAAAATGTGTTAAAGCATCATAATGATGAAAATATGAAGCTCTGATGATTTCAACATTTATCACACATGTTAGCTGATAACTGTTAACATGAAGGTTCCAGACAGACAACTGTGGCTACTAATACTAATAAATCTGTGACACAGAACAAAGTGATCACTAACGGTTCAAAATGATCACTATTTACATGTATCTATTATTAAATCCAATTCAATTAATCTTTATTTAACTGCCTACTGTTACAATCAAAATTGTCTCTAGGTCCTTTCATGGAAACCCAGGTCCAGACCCCCAAAAAGCAACATTGGCAAGGAAAAACTCCCCTTTAACAGGGAGAAACCTTGAGCAGGACCAGGCTCATATGGGGGGACCCTCCTACTGATGTTGGGTGGGTGAAGGAGGAGAAGGGGGGAAGAACAGAAAGAGGTGAGAATAGACACATACATATAAATGCAACCATATTAATTATACTGAGCTAAACCACATTAATTATCGCCATCCATCTCTTTCTGTCGCTTGATCCTCCACTGAGGGTCGCAGGGGGACTGGAGCCTATCCCAGCACATTGGACGTTGGCAGGGTACACCCTGGACTGGATGCCAGTCAATGTCAGGGCTAACACATATAGTCAAACAACCAATCACTGTCACACTCACACCTATGGACAATTTAGAGTTTTCAGTTGACCTAATCCCCAATCGTGCATGTCTTTGGACTGTGGGAGGAAGCCGGAGTACCCAGAGAGAACCCACGCAGGCACAGGGAGAACATGCAAACTCCACACAGAAAGTCCCCAGCCTCTGTCCCAACCGGGAACAATATCAAAGACTACAGCTGGAAAGTGCTGTTCCTGAAGATATATGCATATTTATTGTATTTCTCATATTGAAGTACTTTAATATGTCTGAAAACACATTCTGAGGTGGTTATGCAACACTTTGAAGTAATATTTCTATGGTTGACATGACAACAAGCATCCGTTTTTTTTTTTACTAAACTGTCCCAGAACTACATTGACCTCTATCCAGCTGATGACTGTGCACATGTGTTGTGTGGGGATCCGGGAGGCTTTCAGGAGCCGGGGGCCATCACTGAGAGCCTTCCCCAGTGGCGAGCCCCCTCCCTGGGCATGACTAATAATGTGCACCAGCACTGCTCCTCCTCCTCCTTCTCCACTCTCTCTCTCTCTCTTCTGCCTAATCCTCCCCTCTTCTGTTCCTGTCATCCTTCTTCTCAGCTTCTTTACCTTCCTCTCATTATCTTCCCATGTCCTCCCTCAGCCGCTGTTTCGGCTCCCCTCCTTTAACATCGGCCCACTCCCCTTTTCCGAGCGCCGCTTTGTTATCTGCAGCTTTCAGGCTCAAAAATGGCTCTGGGACAACAGCCAGCTCTCAGATAGCGACTCCTCTCTCCCCCCAGCAGGCAGGCAGGCACAGACACACACACACACACACACACTCACACACACACACACACACACACACACACACCAAACTGAACTTAGTGCGCCAATAAAGCAAACACGGCCTCGCACTGGCATGTCCTCAAAAACACAAACACATATCGTATGTATGACTAAATCTTTAATAAGCCCTAAGCTGCTCCTGATTTCCTCCAAGGAATCATTTATCATGCCATATGGTGGTGGGTTCATTCAAAGATCTCAGGCACGTCTGAAACAATGAACCTTCTTTTAGACAAAGACCTGAAAAGAACACGTCGACATCCCAGATTTAAATGATGATGCACCCCAAAAAAATGAATGGCTGTGGCTTATTTCGATGAGTTGCTGTAGTAGCTGTGGATTGCAGATGCCGGGACTCATGTTAAATATTTGAAACCTGGCTTTTATCCAGCAGTAAGAAACCAGTAAAGCTGTCACTGGTCCAAACCACTGAGGAGGCAGGGTCCCTGCTGTTTGACTGACATCAGTCACGAGAGCTGCAGCAGGTTGTTAAGCATCCTCTTTGGCCTTTTCTCACCAGCCAGTAGCTGTTATACATCCTGTGGTGTCATATGCAAACGGCCGTGGGAGGATTGTGACTGGGGAGAGGGAATGACGCAAAGAAAATAGAGACAATGATAAGAGAAGAATAAAGTCAGCTTTTTTTTTTAACAGAGAAACATTTAAAGTGACTTAAAAATGTATCATAAGTTACTTTACGCGGCTTATCTCCTCGATTTAGATAATCCTGTTACAATTGCAACTGCAGCAGAGTAGAATTTGCTATTTTTAAGCTGTTTAAGTCATATTATCAGCTAATTTCCTGCATTGGTAGCGGGTTTGGTCACCATAACTAAGCTGCAACTGCTCTCCTCAATTTGTTGTGTGCCTGCAGCCGACATGGATGTTTCATTTTCATCCCACTCAAAGTTTAAACGGCATTCTAGAAATAACATTGAGTCTTCACTGTATGCCATCAAAGTTAGCAGGCTGGTTTAGGGAAGGTAGTTTTACTTTAAAACGAGTATGTAGATCTGATTGTCTGTTTGACACAATGGTGCAGGAAACACGCAGTGTTTGAATCCAAGTAAGGGGAAAATGTCATCAATAGTCAGTAAAGAATGTTGTTCATCTCTCTCTCTCTCTCTGTTTGAATTATTTTATCTGTGTCTGTGTCTTCTTGATTCTTGGGCTGCTGCACCACAAATGTTGATTTTGCAAATGTGAAATTATTCATATGTTAAATACATGAATTATTCAAAATGATACAATAATTTTATCAATAAACTAAAAGATCAACTACTCAGTTGGGCTGGTGGTTAAACTTTAATGAAGCCAACAGCACATGACTGGGAAAATCAATGGTTCCCAAAGAGAGCAAGCACATCCGAGGAGTTCAAAGCAATTTATGATTAACATATTTAAAATGCATATATATGGGTATAAAAACTCATGATTTAAATAACTGGAAAGAGTCACTGGAAGGAGTGCAAGAACAAACCAGAAGGGATTAAAAAGGTGAGTGATGGTGATAGTATAGGGACACAAGTGGCAGCTAAACCACCCGTGATGAAAGCATCGCCATATTTAGAGTCATCACCGATGTTAAATGTTGCTGCCATCCAACTGTGGAGCTCCAGCTGTCTAAATACAGACTGTCATTAGCAACCTGTGTCCCAGGATTCAACGGGCATGTGAAAGGCTGCTTTGTACAGCCATGGAAATGCACTTGACGATATGAAAACACCTGACTTCATTACCGATATCGATATTTTAATGCAGAGATGACAATGATGGACCTGCATGTATCTGAGGTCTGCACTAAAGATGAGCAGGAAGTGTGAGTGAGGGACCATCAGGGGGCCACGTTTAGGACGCTTTTGATGTGCAAGATGGTGCACCCTTGTTCAGGTTTCTAACTGAGAATGAGGGAGGGTGCAACACACAAACACACATACACACACACACTCACACACACACGCACACACACACACACATACACACACACTCTAGCTGACTATTGGTAAAAGTGGAGCTATTTCTGTCTGACTGCTGCAAAACAAGGACACAGATGGGAGGATGTAGACTGTGTAGAAATGGAGATAAAGAGAATGGCCAAATGAATAAAAAGGAAACAAAGAGACAGGAAGGATGAGAAGAAGGCAGCAACTGGAACAAACGTTGATTTTAAAAGCTATAACATATCAGATGAAGACCCTGCTTCAGTGCAGCCTGAAGAGCGTCAGACTGAGCATCCGTATTTGTTAACTTTCGATTAGCACCCCCTCCCCACTACTCTGACGCTCTTCAGGCACAGCAAACCACCATCACTGACAACTGCTCATAATTAGGCTCTAAAGGCTGCTGCCGCTGTCAGATCTGGGACCCCTGTGAATGGTGTCACTATCTAAAAATACCAGAAGGCCTAAAAAGCCCAACTTCTTCCAGAAATGAGGTTAGAAAGGAGGAGCGCAGATTCGAGAAAGCAGGACGGGTTTCGGGGAGATGGGACCTCATGGTTGGGGCCAAAATTAAAACAATGAAAGCATGCTCTGGTAGTCTGCAGCATCCAAACATTCTAAACTTTACATCACATGTTGCTTTGAATTATAGCTCAATGCCAGTGAGCCCTCTGAAGTTTGTTTTCATTATTACGTTATCAATCATTTTGATTTGGCGGGTTTGTTGATGATTAATCTAAAGAAAGTGTCTCTTCAGGGGACAAAAAAGGACAGAAAGCTGAGTCACATCGTAAAGCACAGAGGTGGACATGCTGCACTGGAAAAGAAGCCGGTTTGTAAAAAATAACTAATAAATCACAGATGGAAAAAGAGGGAGATGTCTTTGAATTTAAAAAAAGAATCTGCTAAAACAGGATGTCTCCAACAAGACACAAAAAAGTTTGACGTGCTCTTTGAAAGTTTAATGGCACACCCTGATCTCCATCTTTTTCCTTTCACACACACACATACACACACACACACACATACACACACACACACACGGACACACACACATTACGAAGCAAAGCAGAGGGATAGATTTACAATCGCAGGAAGCCAATCCCACTGACAGTGAACCACCAAAGCTTCCCTGGTCTGAATCTGATCCAGAGGTCCAGGAATAATGCACACACTCTCTTGCATTATTCATTTACACTCCAGACAGCATGTTAACTTTAAAATCCTACTTCTGAGCATCTGTAAAATCCTGTTTACATATACATCTATAGTTTACACACAACAGCTAAAAAGCATTTAGCATTTTTGGCCAGAGCAACTACAACTAAAATAACCAAAATCTTGGTGAGGATACTCACATCACTTCAGTGTTCTCAGAATGACCCACAATAACAGCAAAACCAGCTGTTTTCATTAAGACATTAAGGTCTTCTAAAGAAAATGCTTTTGTGCAGTTTTATATGTTAATCATTACCTAATTTAATAAATACTGACAGGAGAGGAGGGGGAGAAAGACTCTGAACAGTGTATTGAAGTCCAGCGGGGCTCGTAATGAGCTGAGATCATGCAGAGTCAGCAGCAGTCCTTTAATTTACTGGTATAGATTAGACCTCAGAGGAGGTTACACATCAAGTAGTCCAGCAAAAGGAGTAGAAAGAAACAGAAAATGCAAAGGCTGTGAGTTTTTTGAATAATAAATTATATTGAAATGATATTTGACTGCTTTTAAAGTACTGAAGTGGATCATCAATTCTGGTTTCAATCATTTCAGACAGTGAAAAGAGCACATTCTTCTTTAATTCTTTATTTAGAGCAAGCTTCAGATGGATCCATGTAGGTCATCATGTCATTCAGGTTTAGGTTTTTTTTTTTTATTCCAGACACTTCTTTGGTTCTGATGAGAGGCTCCTTGCCAGACCATGATGGATTACATATGGATAAGCTCACAAATAATGCTAAGGTCGACAGGAATGGACACAGTGGGATAAATGACAGAGTCATCAGCAAAGAAATGAATGAGTACGAGAATAATTTTTGGTTGTTTAGTAAATACTGTCAGGAATATATCATGACATCATCTTCCTGTAATATCTGTAAAAATAAAACCTTTGCATGAAAGGCTGGATCATTGTAAAGATATCTTCCCACAAATATCTTTAAAAAAGTAATGGAAGGGACTCAGAGCCCATCCCAGAAGGCACCAGGGTGACAGGCAGATTTACACCTAGAACAGATCACCAGTCCATCTCAGGACACACACCAACCACGCATAGTCCCCAGAAACAGACTCACCCCAGTCTCATGTGCATGTTTTAACCCACACAGGCAAATGGACCTCGGGTGTTCGGGTGTTCCACACAGAAAGGTTCTGGCCAGAACTGGATGTCTATATGTCTATATGCTACCAATACACAATCTATTGTGGATTAAAAAAAGAAAATTATTTACATAACCTGTAAATCAGCAATATAAAAACATGACTGATGAGAAATGAATGAAAAATGATCAAGACTCAGCACTTTTACCTTGAGCATTATTAGTATATTGACATTGGACATTTGTAGTTATGCCAAGTCAAAATATATAGAATTAATGTGCATTTTAATGTTGATTTTAATTATTTCTACCTTCCATTTTTATATTCAGTAGAACTTTATGGATCTGAGGTGGAAAGATGAGACTTCATTTATATTCTGGTCATGGTGAAAGTAGGTAGTAGCCTTTAAAACTCATATATCCTGAGTTGAAAGAGCATATGAAGATCTTTGAAACCAGAAACACATTAACCCCCTCCCTCTCTCCCTCGGTCTTTCTCTCTTTCTGTCTTTCTCTCTCTCTGTCTTCATCTGTCTCTTTCTCTCTCTGTCTCTTTCTCCCTGTAACTCCCTCTCTGTCTCTCTTCCTTTCTGTATGTCTGTCTCTAAGTCATTCCCTCCCCTCTGAAAAGTCAACCTAAACCAGCCAACGGGAAGCTTCAGATTTTTTCACAGACAGAAAAAAGGATGTGTGACCGTCGTAACAAGGCAGTGAGCACACTGATGCTACTTTCAGATGTACCTCTGGTGTGTGTGTGCCTGTGCGATGCTGCCATGTGTGCTAGAGTTACACAGAGAAGAATGGTGTTATTGTACCTGTGTCTGCGGCTACAGCCTTTCTGCCCCCGGCTACAGCCTTTCTCTCCCTGGAGCCAATTTGGGCTGATTCCTCGAACAACAGACACTTTGATAAAGATAGATTCACCAAAAACACTCAAGTCAAACGTTTTTCAGACGACATTGCACAGATGTGAGGCACCATCGTGTTCTCTGATCTATATGTTCCAACACCGACTTAAGGATGACAGAAGAATCTGAGGGTTGACTGTAATAATAAATAATTCACGCACAGGGAGGCCTCACTGCAGGTCGCAGATCCCAACATTCAGCGTGTTAGGGATTCCATACATCCACTGTAGTCCCAGTTTCACCATAAATGTCAGTTAAAAATGTTACAGAAATAGTTTTAACATTGATAAAATGGATTTTTTTTTCTCCTTTTAGGTCGTGTATACTTGAGTGATGTCACATCTTGACCTTGAAGGTCACCTTCTTATCACCTAAGCAGACAACATCTTTCATTACCTTCAAGCCTAAACTGAGATTAACCACATCAATGTTAATGCAAAACAGGCCAACAGAGTGAAGGAAGTAAAAAAAACTACAAATATGCCACCCCTGCTCCATCCCCTAGCACCATCCCCCATATGCTGGCACTTCAATGCGCAACCATACTTGCATGCAAAGGGGCCTGGGAACCCCCACCATGGTGATGGGGTGAGGGGGGATGAACACAGGAGGGGAGGAAGAGACAAGGAAGAGAAAGATGAGAGCGAAAGTGGAGCTGGCAAATAAGGTGGAACAAGGAGGTATATAAAAGGACAAGATGATGAAGGCAGACATGAAAGGGGCTGATGGGGGAGGGAGGGATAAAGGGATGGGAATGGGATGAGGGGGAAAGTGAGAAGGAATAACAAGGGAATGAGAGCGGAGTAAATTCAATTAATAAGGCTGAGAATTACATAAAAAGGGTGAAAATGATGGATAAGAAGAAAGGGGGAAAAGACAGACAAAGTAAAAACCTCTGAATGTGTAATTGCCAGTAGGCCAGTGGGTCTAATCCCTACTGTCAGATTATGGCGTAATCCCATGTTACATTACACAAATACACACATGCAGGTTAAGGCTGAACCATTAGTCTGGACCTCGTGGTGCTGAACAGGAATACAAGTCGGCGATCTAGAAATTTCCTGGCCCAGAGCTTCCTGCTTGTTGCCACGGTGATGGCTCCATAAAAGAACGAGAGTGGAGGGAGAGAGAGAGAGAGAAAAGATAAGATAGGAGGAGTGGAAAAAAATGACTCTGAGAGCAGAACCAGGAGTAGCCATGGCAGGGTTGCTATTAGACTCTCTCTCTCTCTCTCCCTCTGTCATACACACACACACACTCACGCGCACACACACAGAGGCAAGGCCACATGTTTTGCATGTGCTGAACAGCTGCATACAAGCAGCCCGTGAGCGGCGGCAAACAAACCACGGTGCGTGCTGCTCAGTGACTCCAGCGCCTCGCCGCCATTGGCTGAGGTGCTGCCCAACAACCATCTCTTTAGTCCAGTGCAGCGCACACCTCCTCACCTAATGGATCCCAGGAGGTGAGCTCACTGAACATGCAGATATGCTCTAAATATAAACACACGCCCCGTGGCTCCCTCCAGGGTCGAGTTTGACCTAAACTACCGCAAAAAAACAATCAGGTCCAGCTATAGACATATTATAAACCAATCAATGTAACACATCCTGGGACCCCTGTGAGAGAGAGTGTGTGTGTGTGTGTGTGTGTGTGTGTGTGTGTGTGTGTGTGTGTGTGTGTGTGCCACATTTCTATATGAAAAAAATAAAATAAAATTTCATTGTGAGCCATCAATCGACCTTGGGAGAAAAAAATTGCTGTTACCATATTTTGCATTTATGATGTGCTGCGCCATAACTGTGGCATTGTTTTCAAAGAGAAATAGATCTTCCTGCTAGTAGCCAGCTCTGCATGACAAAATGCAGCCAAGATTCCTTATTACTCTTCAGACTCTCACAGAAATGTCTTGTTTTGACATCCCCACAGCAAATACATGACTTATATTACTTTTAAGGAAGTCTTATTTTCAAGGAGAAATGCAGATTCCAGCTCCGTCCCTCCAAAGCGAGGATCGTACCATCGCTGTGTATGGGGGTTCCCAGTCGCTCCAGTTTCATCCCACAGTCCAGAAACACGCGTGCTGGCTTGAATGGACACGCAGTGTTTTATCCACCTCTCGCCTGGTGATGGGCAGTTTTAACAGAAGATTGACCTTTTGACCTCAAAAATAAGAACGGACAGTTGAAGCTTATCTCAAGTTGTTTCGAAGTGGTTTTCAATGTTATTGCACATTTTTATATTTAACGTCCATATTTCAAAATGAATCAATAATACCATTATGCATTAGTTTGCATTTACAAAGTCCAATAATGTTCACCTACAACTGCAATAAGGAGGTGTTTCTGTACTCCTCTTAACTCTGCAGCTGCGGTGTGAATTTTTCCTTTCTTCCTGTCAGTTCAGGACACCCTGATCCCGGCCCAGTTCAACATGAGTAATCGCCGTCACCGCTCCCCGTGCGCAGCGCCGTGCCAGCCAGACTGATTCATTGGACAAGCGCGGGCAGTGAAATGTGTGTATTGGGGGGTGGAGGGGGGGTGGTCGAGAGGAGGAAACAGAGATGCGGAATGAAAGGGAGATGGAGGCAGAGCAAACGGTGGGCCCTCCAGGAATTTATGATGTGCACAGGCGCACTATCAATGCAAATGTAACCCTGCAACTGCTTCAAGGAGCATACTGGCCCTGCTATTCATTGGTTTTTGGAGAGGGAAAAAAACTCCAAACCCCCATCTACCACCTCATCACCAAATCCTCAGATTTTCAGAAATCAGCCTTTAATCAAATATATTGGTGGAATCAAATTTGATTGGCTCTTGTTTTGTAGCCTAATTTTGAGAGGGACCGTGATCAAAGTGGGTTTTTCCTGGATTATTGATGTCCATCATCACTGTGGACATGGGCATGTAACTTCTTCTTCAAAGCCGCACGCAGACGTGGGCCAGCGCAGGCGTCGCCGGTGAGTTTGTTTGATTGATGCATGTATTTGGTTGTGATTCTTGTTTTCCTTCTCCTGTTTGCGTTTGCGTATTTTCAGTGGGATTAGTGTGCTGGATCACATCTTAGCAGGGGCTTGTGGGGTCTCGTGAACAAAGAGCTGTTTCAATTTAAAAATACAGAACTGTGACACACCAAAAACAAAAGGCAAGGTTCCTACTGTGCTTTCATTCAGCCTTCATCTCGCTCTCTCTCTCTCTCTGTATCTGGCAGACAGGGGGTTCATGCTCGCTCCCCAAGTTTTCCCAGCTGCTCTCAGGATTGGACTCAGATGGTCTGAAAGTCTTCCAGCCACTGATCATCTCTAACCGTCAGTCTGCGTGCAGATTTCCATAAAGCCTCCTGGAAAATAAATCAAGTCCAGATATCTGCCTCCAAATGCGTCCATTCAAAGAGACTGCATAGAAGAAAAGACCAAGACGATGCCTTCATCATCAGACAGATGAGCATCTAAAGAGCTGATATTCTACATTTAATAGAAATGTTTGGATGACTGTTCAAATACAGCTTCCAGTGAGAAGCAGGGCCTTTCACCTCCGGGGACCTGAACTTTCTGTGGATGTGCACATATGCTTTAATATGAGGAAACAGGGTCTCAAGTGGTCAACCCTGTCAGCACAAGATATATTGTTTTGTAGAGGTGTCCAGGATGTCTGTTTACTTCGCTCTCTTCAGAACAGTGTGCTGCCTTTGAGAATCAAACTGGAATTAGACCAGAAATCTATGGTTTCCTGTGAATTGAATCAATTAGGGTGGTCCCCTCCACCAAACAACAGAGTATGGCCACGAGCACTTCCTTGTCTGTAGTTGCGCCGCAGCCAGGATTGATTAACTGATATTTATACTGCAGCGTTTTATGTATCTGTTTGTACCACTCCAGAGCCACCTGCAGCTCACTTACTTTCACATCCTGAAGGAGCCGTGGACTGTGATTTATCAGCCGCGACATCGGCTTCATCAACAGAAAACCTGCCGCTGGGCACCCGTGGCTCTGCTCCATAGGAAGGGGCCACTTCAGATGCAACGCCGCGGCGGTGATGCAGAACGGGGGAGTTGACAGAAAACTGCCTTTTTGGTTTTTTTTTTGCAGTGGAGTTGCAGTGGAGGCTGATTTGAACGCGGCTATAAGCGCATCCGCAGACATGGCGGACTGCCTGACTGTCAGAGGTCAGGGACATTGTGTGGGATATGTTACAGCTCTGCAGCTGGGTGGGCGGCAATCCAACATCACACATCTGTCCAAACGCCGTGCCATTCCGCGCTCAACATCTGTCCGTACGGCCGGTACGAACAGAGAGAGCGCGCGCTTGCACTCCCCCGCGCCGGCCAGATGTTGATGCTAGTAGAGCAGCAGCGGACCACTGCGCTGACCCCTTTACTGGACGCAGAACTCGTCAGATAAATCAAATGTTTCGGGTGCCCTCGGGGCGCTTTCACACCGAGGGGAGGGGGTCTGAGAGATTTGGTCACCTTTGTTCGCTTTGGTTCACGTTAATGCGTCGGAAAGTGGATCAAATTGCCAGGACAGTGTCACATGGTCACAAAACGGAAATTCGCCCCCTTCGGTCAGTGAGCTCGCCACAAAACCACGCAATGGTCTGTCTGACCGTAAATTAGTCAGAGACCACACCCCCTCGCCGGTCCAAGTGAACTCTGGTCCATTTAGAGCAGATCAAACAGCTCTGGTGTAAAAGTAGCCTCACAGAGGAAGAGATATGATGGAGAATGGTGAACTCCAAATATCCAACAATAGCACCAAAGGCTTGCTAGACACATAAATTGTACAGTGTTCAACAACAGTCACGTTAAACACAACCACATAGTCACATCAAAGCCTGGTGACCTCTGACACTGAGTTACATAAAGGCTCAGGACAATAAACGAGAACATAAAGAGAAATCTGTGACACTTAATACGCTAAAAATGTCACATTGAAGGGACAAATTGCACCAGTGTAGTTGTACAGATCAACGTATATTCAAATACGGTCTCCCAAAATCTGAACTCCCGCCCTCCCGTCAGAGCAACGCTAAATGTATTCACTGTGTGTGTGTGTGTGTGTAGGGTGGAAAATCCTGACTGAAGCGGAGTACAGTGAAACCTTGTCCGGACCCTGTTAGTTTAAGTTCAGCAGCTAGCTCTGAAAAAAAGCCCTGCTATTTCCTTTCGTTATTGGCAGCTCAGGCCTTCACGAAAAAGCAGGGAGAATGCAGCCGTTAGTTTTCGACAGGCAGCAGCTCGAACGCGTCTTTTAAATCTAAGGCACACCTACACACGCGTGCAACTGCGGTAGCTATTAGTTATGTAAGGACTCGCTGATGCGTGCCTCACTTGTGTCAAACTCAAAACGCTTATTTGAGGAGGATTTTATTGTGTGTGACTTTTGTCGTGTGTGTGTGTGCGTGAGAGAGAGAGAGAGAGAGAGCGAGAGAGAGAGAGGGAGGAAGGGAGAGGATGACAAACTGTGGCCCCTGTCTCTAAACCCTGACCTCCATCACAACTACAAACACTCATACCCTGTAAATGTAAATTCCAACAGTGTGTGCCTCCCTGTGCCAGCTGTGTGATGTTATTGGGGGGGCTTGTTGTGTTAATGTGTGTATGAGAGTGTCATTGTGTGTGCGTAAGCCAGTAGGTTAATTCTACCTTGATCATTAGTGCTGATTCTGTACAAAAGGTCCCACCTCTTTTGCTGGCCCTTTCATTTTATGGGTGGTCTTTGTGCGCAGACTAAACCACTTACCCCCACTCCAACCCCCCCCCCCCCCCACCACCCCTTTTAATCTACACTAATTCTACAATAGAACAGAGCGCACTTGTATTTGTCTATAACTGCTGTGTGACAGTTTTACTTCATAGGCATACAGCATACTTGTATTTCTGTGCTGTTAAACTTGAATAAATGCTATTATCATTGTTGAACTGTGTTATAAGCTGCTATAGAACCTGTCTCATCCGTACTATTTCTGTCTCAGCTTCCCAGAGCTCCCAGTTCACACCCTTTCGTCCTTTTTCTGCACCTTTTTTCTATTTGCATCTTGCTTTTTCGTTAACATTTCACACTTCCTCCCCTTACTGCTTTCCCAGCATCTCATTTCCATTATTTTTAATTTCCTTTTGCACTTTGTTTTCCATTTTCCCTCATTTCACTTTCCTATTTTTTCCTAATTATTGATTCGATTTTCTTTGTCTTGTTTTCTTTGCTTCTCTGTCATTTCCTGCCAGTTCCCACTTATCAGGCACTTCTTTTTTCTTTTCCTCTCTTTTTCCTTCCAAACATCTCACTTTCCCTTGTTTCCATTCATTCCTTTCCTTCCTTCCTCTCTTTTCATGCTCCCTTTGTATTTGCCCCTATTTCCATTCTTCCCATTTACCTTTCTTTTTTTCCATTCCCTGTCATTTTTAGTCTTAACATCTGATTTTCCTCTCCTTTCCTGCACTCTGACTCCCATCCTCTCTGAGGATGACTCCACAGTTCTTTCGCCTCCTCTCTCTGGCTGATAAACGCTCCTGATCCGGGCCCGTTACAGAGCGCCGGTGTTATTTTTATGCAGAGACAGGTGCGTATGGAGGCAACATGCAGCAGCTGGTTACTGGCTCTTCCTCCGTGGGTCTCAGCCAACCACAGCCGCCGTCCTCAACCTTCTGCCTCATCCGCTCCTCATCGCTCAATCCTGTAATCCGATGGCGGAGGCGGTCGACTCGTCACAGAGGTGAGCGATGATGTCTTGGCTCCTTTCATTGGTAAATGCATTTTCCGGACACAGCGCAGGATCAATAAAACTGACGTTTTCCTTTCTGCTGCACGATATCGTAATATTTTTGACCAGACCAGTTTGGCAATGAAAGCTTTCACTTTGCGAAACCTTTGATAGATAAAGCCTTGTCAAATGTGTGTGTGTTGAAAAAACACATCTTTGTGTTTAGAATGCCATTATTAACATACAACACACAATAACAAAAAAGTCAAAGCCGACCATACTGACTCGAGCCTGATCCGTGAGCTACACTGGATTTGAAGTATTGATGATCGTTTTTGTGCAACATTAAAACCGGTCCTCACATCCTGCATAGCGCACTCACTAGAGTAAGCCATCTATACCATCATCCTGTGGTCGCACGCAAGAAGCTAGATGTTAATTATGCATTCATAATTAAGTTGATTATTAAGGGCACAGCAGTAACATGCTGGGTGTGCATGTTTATTTATTATTTTAATGACACCATTCTGGGTTGTATTTATTACATAACTTTTAAAGCTCGGCAGCTTCGACTTTTCAGTTTATTGCCACTAAATAGTCCACTTGACCATGGTCCCTATAGAGTGACTACTGGAGAGTGAATGAGTGTGTGATTTTGGATACAGCAAAAGATTTAATCTCATTGTCCTCTTTTCCTGTTTCCTGATATTTTTAGAAGCCATTTTTCCCAGTAATTCTGAAATAAATCAGACTAAAAATAAAGTCAGATTTGTTTAATCTTATTTTTGTATGAAGTCAATTCTATAGAATGACCTCTGTTATCCTTTGTGATATTGATACTTTTGTTTTGTTTTGTTAATGCAAAGAAGGAACAGCTACACAAACGTATATCTTTAAAGGCACGGTTAATCAAGCTGACAGCACGTGAATGCACAGCAGTATGGATGCAGTCATTTGTTGTAATATTTTGTCAGAATATGCATCGTGGAGTGGAGGTTCAAATCTCTGTGAACCAACATGAGGATCAGTTCAAAGACGGGAAGAGGAAGGAAGCACACAGAGTCATGCAGCAATGGAGAGGTGTAAGCTTCTCATTGCACTGGAGAGAGAGAGAGACGCAGGTTCCAAAAACATCTTACTGACACACACACACACACATACACAGCCCTTTGTCAGAATAATAATCATCAATAGTGATTAGAGTGTCTTATTTGACACACAAACACTGAAGCAGACCATTAGCAAACACAGACCTCAGGTCACACTAAAGGTCTGCACAATGCACACACACGCACACATACACATACACGCACACACTGTCCTCAAGACACATCTGGCTCCATCTGGTTAGCCATCCTCAGTTTGCTGTCAATGTCCTTTCTACAGATGGCACTTGATGAGTCTGTGTGTGTGTGTGTGTGTGTGTGTGTGTGTGTGTGTGTGTGTGTGTGTGTGTGTTTGTGTGTATGTGTATGTTTATGTTTATGTGTGTGTGTGTATTCAGGTACATGCAGACTGTATGTCTGGCCTAAGTAGGAGTAAATGAGTTGCAGCAGGACTAAACCTTTTCCGGACCTTTATATGAACACATGCACACACACACACACATACACACACACAAACACTTAAATGCACACACACACCAGACACTGCCGTATCTTTAGATTTATGAGTCTGACCTTAGATCTAAAACCAAGTTAATCCTAAAAAAAGCAAACTTAAGACAGCCCTAAAAAGAAGAAGATCTTGAAACAGCCTTACAAATACACAAAGGTCTCCCCCTCTCTCTCTTTCTCAAACACACACACACACACACACACACACACACACACACAAACACGTAGCTGTCCTGTGAACTTGGTGTTTAATGTGAGATGACAAACAGGTCTATGTTAACATCAGCCTGGTGTTACACACCTCCCCTGCTGTTTGTCTGGGACCCTCAGCTCCACTCTGTCATTACTGGCTGCCTGTGTTGGTCTGTCTGGTTGTTGTTTTTTTTCTAAATAATGAACGACCCTCAGTCCAACTTGTCCCACGCAACGTCACAAAGTCCAAAGTGACAAATCTCCGCAGTTTAGCCCAGCTGACTGATGTTAATCACCTGTGTTTAACAGGTAAATCCTTCAGATGAAAAAAGTGAATTATTTCATTTGGGGGTCTGTTTAAAGAGCTCAGAAACATGCGTGTGTGTGTGTGTGCGTTTGTGTGTGTGTGTTTGTGAGGATCTGACATTTGTCTTCTGACCTCTGCACCTCTGCCCAGCACCTTTACTGTTGCCTAAAGCTCCCTTTGCTCTTTTGCTACAGCGGTATATCTGAGTGCTCCCACCAACTCCATTTCAGAGGACATTTTTTCATATCTCTGGTGTGAAGGGCTCTCCTGTGCAGGCCGCAGCCCACCGCACAGACTCGTTTCACAAACTGATCTGGGGTCGTGTGTTGCAATTGACTGAGAGCTGCATATCGGACGTTGTCATCTGTGATTCAGCCTAAGGTTCAAATCTAATGCGGCTTTTCTCATATGCTTGATTATTCCTTCTCCTGAAGCGTGTCAAAGATTAATAACAGCGAGGACAATCAATAGCTTGCGGTGGCAAATTGTGATGCATGATTCTAAGAATGATTGATTATCCAAATTCCAATGCTTAACTTATTTAATATATTTAAAAAAAAAACCCAGCATGATGCAGGCTTAAATCCTGTCTCATAGTGATGAAAAGTTAAGTTTCAGATTTTAGTTTGGAAAAAAAAACTTAATTTAAAATGTAATCACTGTGCTTGGATGATAAATAACAGGAGAATGCAAATTGGCCAAGAGTCATCTGAATCATTCTGAAGGGAGAAAAACCTGAAGTATTTTATCACTTAAAAACCTGAAGTATTTTATCACTGTGGGTTGTTTTTTGTTTTTTTTTTCAAACGCTCTCCAGCACATCTGCGCTAACGTGCTCTGAAATGCATTTCACGATACGGCAGCATCTTTGCCGTCGCCGCACGTATCAGCGGACTCTATCTGCATGGCAGCGAGCACACATGATCCATCTATCTGCAGCTCACTCCTCTCTCTGATGCCCACACACCAGAGTGGGCTGGGGGAGTGCTGTAGAGCTGCCTGCAGAAAAGAAACTAATAAAAGAGCAGCTCAGCCACACAGAATGGAATATGTTCACTATATTTACTTTGCCCATTATCTATTACTTTTGCGCTCCCCCTGAGAAATATGTTAATTAAATGCCAGAAAATATCCCAACATGACAGATGATGTCCTTAGTTATCTCACTACAGTATTAAAACCAGGACCGGAGCAGTGATTCATCACTATTATCGCAACACAGATCTACAATGTTCATGCTTCATGACATCGCATCCCCGGCTCGCCCACCCCCCCCTCCTGGTTTTCGGATATGGTCAAACAGAGCCCACTCCCCAGGTCAGAACTCCGTCTGCATCCCTTGCCTCCCCCCCCACCCCCACCCCGGCCCCATCCCTGCTGCAGTGCACTCACGCAAGAGTCTGGCTGGGCTGTAACATTCTGCAATCCCACCTATAACTACAAATGAACCCTGGTACACACACAGCCTTTCTCAGCCACACACACACACACACACACACACAACACACACACACACACGCACGCACACAGACTATAGTACATACAGCATCAGCATCAGCATCATCACCAGCTGCACTGAGGCCAGCAATGGTAGGTGAGATGCGTGTGAAGGGATGCCCAATGGTTACTTCTTGAATAGACTGGATTAGATTAGATTAGATTAGATTAGATTAGACTAGACCAGACTAGACTAGGGCAGACTTACTTGCTTTCCCTGGCCGGGGCCTTTGCAGTAGTTTCTGCACGGTGAGCAGGTCCTCGGTCTTAACCGCCTGCAGCAGTTCCTGGTCCTTCCCCATCGTCCGCTCCGAGCCGCTCTACTCCCGCAGCATCCTCCGACAGAGCGCCGCTTCAGCCCAGCCTCACCGTGCGGAGGGTGCGTCTCTACCGCGACCACGAGCCGCCTCCTCCTCCTCCTCCTCCTCCTCACCCTCCTCCTCCCCCTCTCCCTCCTCTCCCCCCGCTCCTCCTGCTCGTCGTCCTCCCGGCCTGGACTCTGGCGAGATGAGACACCTCTGGAGCTCCGGACATATGACGGGGGCTGACAGAGGCGGGCACCCGGCTGGGATGGAGGGATGCTCTCGGGTCCTCCGCGGTGAGGGGGGGGGGGTGACGGGGACCAGCAGTGACCGGGGGGGCCCCCCCCTCCAGGTTCCAGCGGCGGCGCTCGGTCGGCTCCGCAACAAAGGTGAGCGGCGGCGGCGGCGGGAGCGGAACCAGGCGTCACGGGGGTGGGGGTGGCGTTGGGGGGGGGGCCGGAGCGGAGAGAAGCCCCGCTGGCTCACTCGAAGACGCAGCTCGTGAGGAAGAGCGTGCGTTCGGAGGCGGGTGCGCGCGGCGTCCGTGTCTCCGCCTGCGTCGTCGCCGCTGCAGCCGTCAGCCCGCGTGCGGCGCTCTGCTCTCTTCGTTGTGTGTGCGTGCGTGTGCGCGTGTGTGCGCGCGCGTAGGGGGCGGGGGCACGCACGCACGGGCGCGCTCTACAGCTGGCCCATCTCGCGGGCGCTAAATGGCCTCGCGCTGCAACTCGGGGGCGGAATCGTCGCGCGCGGCGATCTCCCTGCTTTGATCCTCGACGCCGCCTCTTTTTTCTTTTTTCTTTTTTCTTTTCCCGTAAATTCGCGGGTCAAGGATGAAAACGGCGCGTCCTTCCGTTTAACTCGAGCACACTGAGGCGGCTGTGGAACCGGGACGCACCTGCCTCCGGGGATACGATCATCATTGTGTTGGAATCCTGGCTCCGCCACATTATCACGTCCTCGCCGGGTTTTTTTTTTCTTCGTTTTCGCTCCTCTCCCACCGCAAGATATCGCTGTGCCGAATTGACTCATGAAGGACGCCATCGAGTGGAAGATCACAGCACAATAACAAAAACAAACACCGTCTTCTTAAGGATTAGGCAAACGCATTCTGTGTGTTTAATCCTGCCATTGGCGTGTTTCTTTAGACAATACCAAGGGCGTCTTTCGTCCTAAAGGGGTCAGGGTTTTGACCTTTGACACGTGGCGCCACCTCCGTTCAAGTTATTCTTGGGCTTTTCTTGTTTCCCGCCTCTGGGCCCAAGGCGTCGCAGCGTTTCGCGGCGACCGAGCGTGAAAATACGTGACATCTTATAGATAACGCAGAAGAACAAAGAGGGTCTATCCGCCATACTGCGCCACAGTGGCCTGCCATATTTCTACGGGTGAAGGCATTTGTCTCGCAGCGTGAAAGCGTCTACTTCACAGTGACGGGGATATTACCGCATGTAGGGCATTTGGCAACACGTACACACTTAACATTCTGAACATTTAACTGTAACAGGGGGAAACACCAGCTTTACATCACCAGCAGTACATCTAAATGTGTTCCGTAATATAAAATGTATATTTGTCCTCATGTCATTTGTGCATTCCTGCATTTGGTTCCTTAAAGACGACACCATTGTCAATATATCATTAATGGTATAACGGTTTTTAAAATGTAAGCTTATTTTGTTTTTTCCTTATTTTGTCTGATATGGTCAACTATTGACAGCATTTTGTTTTAAAATGTACACTTATTATTAGGACATATTTCATCAGTTTCAGAAATTAGGCAGAAATGCATGCTACACAGGAGAACTATATAATAATAAGTAATAAGTAAGATAATAACAATGATAGTAATGTAGCACTACTGCTATCCTGTAGCTGCTTGCTTCTGCAGCTTCACGTCTTCATGTTTACTGTAAATACAGAAGACTCAGAAAAAGGAGCCTTTCCTTCTCTTTTCCATCTGAAACCTCACACAATTCTGCTTTCGATTCTGCGCGCGCGCGCGCGCGTGTGTGTGTGTGTGTGGGCAGCGTGCAGTACTTGGATGCTGCTCTGCCTCCTCCACATATCCAATGAGTTATGTAAGAACTCTGAAGAGTAAAAGCCCATATGGTAGCTCAAGAACAGTTCTGTGGTATGATGAAATAATTAGAATGTATCCACTCACCATGACATTTAAGTACTTTTCTCATCAAGTGCAATATTTATTGAACCAAAACCTCCTCACCGATATAATTATATACATATTTTAAAGCAGAACACCCTGAATGCACTTGTGCCTTTGATGACGTTCGAGAGGGCTTTTAGGGGAAAGATCACGTCACACTGACCCCAAGTGGCGAAACTGAGTCATTACATGATGTTGCGGTCTTTTTTTTAAATAATTACCTGGGGGGACTTTGTGAGTAAAATAACAAAATAACTCGGAAAGGTTGTGAACTACATTTTCATAAAATGTTGATAATTTGGACAAAAGGAACAGAATTCATTTTTTTTCAAATATGCAGCAAATATGATGACATTGCTATATGTGGGGGAATGAAATGCTTGTCGGGGGTCTGCACTCTGGGAGGGCTTTACTAGTGTTAGGTTTTGGCTAGTCACAAGGTTGTATGAAGTACCAAAATAAACCATACTTAAAATAAAGTAATACTAACTTGAAAGGTCGCCGTGTAACCTGAGTGACTGTACCAGATATTAAATGCACCACTGTTATTAAAATAAAACGTCTGGGAAAAATATTCAGTATAGAGTTTATATCTGTAATCTATGTGTCTATCTAAAGGGACAAATATAAAGTATTAAAGGAAGCAGGCAGTATTTAACTATAAAGAGGACACTAAAGCAACCGTGACACACCTTTTACATAGCCTACAGTGTAAGAGCCGATATTAGCCTGAGGTTAATATAAATAAGAGGTTTTGATGGTGTTTGATGCTGAACTTTAATCAAGTTGATGATATTCGAGGTCAGACCTCAGAGGCCTGTTTTGGGGGCGGGCACACAAGCCCCGCCCCTTCAGACACCACGCCCTCTGATTGGTGGAGCTAGGCCGTCAGTCAGAGCGGGGCTCCGCCAGCGCCAGAGTGTCGGACAGGTTAAAAGAGCTGGAGGCTCCATCACCCTCATCTTCTCTCTCGGTGGCAGTCTGCTGCTGGACCAACACACAAGCTGGTAAGGGACCCCCCCGGGACGGCCGTCTTTGCTTGGTAGCTGCAGCTGTTTGCCGTCACAGTTCCGTCATGACGCCACAAAGAATCACCGATGCGGCGGCTCATTCTGAAAGCTACCGCCGGATTCTGACGCTTTCCTGTCGGCTAACGACACGGTGTGGAACCCCCGCCGGCCTTAGACGTCCTCCCCCCGGCTCTACCACGCTTCCTTCAGCCTCCATGTTGGCTCTCTCCAGCCGCTTTACTGGCAAACACCCCCGCTCCCCGTGTTGTCCTGTTAGCTTAGCAACGAGGAGAGGCTAAGGTGGAGCGGCTTTGGAGTTGGGAACTCTGGAGCTGCTTCCTCTGAGGCTGGGGGGAGACCCGGGGGGGGCTGGGGGAGACCCGGAGGGGGCTGGGGGAGACCCGGAGGGGGGGGTAAACGTGTAATTGAGAGCCGTGCGATCCTCTGGGGGGGGCACATGTTTGTGTTTCACGTGGTTGTGTTCGGCTGCATGTGATCGTGGTCTCGGCTCAGGCTGTGTGTGTGTCAGGCTGTGTGTGTGTGTGTGTGTGTGTGTGTCTGCACGATGTATGTGTGTGCACACGATGTGTGTGTGTCTGTCTGTGTGTGCACGATGTGTGTGGGTGCACACGATGTGTGTGTGTGTGCACGATGTGTGTGTGTCCGTCTGTCTGCGTCTGCACGATGTGTGTGTGTGTGTGTGTGCACACATCCTCCTCGTGCACATCAGACACACATGCACCACCCGTTGTGGAGGTTTAAATAAGGAAGTCGGGGTTAAAGAAACCCGCCTTTTTTCAACAGTGAATTTTCACAGTTCGGTTTTATTCGCGCTGTCTGCAGGAAACCCTTCCGAACATTTACAAACCTGCACCTCTGAGCTCACTCTGCCGCCACATCACATGCTCTGTTCCACCAGTAAAGTTGTTCTGGTTGATACCAGCTGAAGTAACTGGTGGGAGCGAGCCTCCAGGATCAGGTTGTAGTGTTACACTGGATCAAAATGATGCACTCACTTTCTTTTTTCTAATTATTAAACACAAGTCAATGTGTTGCATTTAACAGCAGTCGCTGACAGACATGAGGGGAAGTCGTCATATTTTCCGCTTTTTTTTTTTTTTTTCTTCCACTAGTTACTTTTTTGATGAAAATTTCGAGTTGAGGACTCGCGCAATGACGCGTGACTTGGCAAGGGGAGAAATGCAGCACTCAAGCATGTTTATTAAAAAAAAAAAAAAAATCGTAACGGTTAAACGCGGAGTGTCGTCCGTGTCAAACAAGAGGATGTGGCGCGTACAGGAAGTTGGCTCGATTGTGCATTGGGATACATCGACCTGCAACATAGACGCAACTCAGCCTGTTTAGCCTGTTTGTAGTTCGAAGGCAGTAACCTGTGCACCCCCCCCCTCCGATGCAGGAAGGGCTCAGTGCCGCGTGGGTGCCCAGGGATCCACTGCCTGAGTGTGAGGAGAGCAGAGGCCGAAAGTCCATCGACATGAACCACACCAAGGGCGGCCTGGTTGTCTTCACTGCCAACTCACACCCCCCCAGCCGCGAGCTGGGCAAAAGGATCGCAGAGTGAGTGGGGTGGGGGGGGGTGAAACACTCTGGCGTGATATTTTTAAAAAATTGATTTGGATATTCATAACGAGCCCTCGTGCATTATTGATGCGTTGCTTGTAGCTGACGCGTAAACGCTGTCGAAACCTTTCCAGCGGGTTCACGCATCAGCTACTGAGCTTGTTTGTGGTGTGTGTCTGTGTGTGTGTTCGTGTGCATGTCTCTCCTCTCAGGCGGTTAGGGGTGGAGATCGGAAAGGTGCAGGTCTACCAGGAGGCAAACAGAGGTAAGGTGGTGTGTGTGTGGGCCGTACTGGGGTGTGGACGGGGGTTAGCTGTGTGTGTGTGTATCGAACGTGATAAGACCTTTGCTGCTGTGTGCAAAAGCCGCTTCCAGACGCTCAGATTTTAAGGCGTCCGCGCCATGTAAGAGCGGTCAGAGAGCACGGGGCAAGTGAAGCAACAGATGCTGGACCTTCAGCTGTGACAGATAACAGCTGTCCGGTGCAGACCGAGGAAGCGCTGATGAGGTCATTTACATTCAAAACAAGCAAAACGCCGATGAAAAGCATATTTTCTTTTAGAACATAATTTTTTTTACATGTTTATCCAGCAGAACTGGTGGGGTCTTTTTGTCTTTGTACTTTCTGGGAGATTCTACGCTTATTTCCACGAGTCTCTCTTTAACTATCACACCAGTGCTAATTCTTAGGACTATATCACAAACTCTTTTCCCTTTCCTGCGAGGAAGCCTCTGGGCCCGTTCAACACCATGTTTTGTGTTTGAACTGCTGGGTATATGCGAACAGGCAGGAGCGCTCGCCTGGAGGCTCACCCAGCGCTGTTTGTCTGCCGGGACCATGTGACTCTCAGGGGTCTCGTGATGAAGGCTGCCGTCGCTTTATCTCGCGAACCAGACAAAAACTGTCCTCAACAGCTGAGAGTGTACAGATCCTGAGACACGGTTTCAGGGTGGACGGGACCGACCCATCCTGGTGGGGAACGAGCAGAGGGGGTACGCTCAGGTGGCACGATAGAGGCTCAGCCACCAGCAGAGCAGGGCCGATCTGGCCGCAATACAGAATCGTATGAAAAGGTTGATAGCCCGCGTATCAGGTTTCAAGCCTCGTCTTTCTGCCTGCTGTCGTCCTCTGGAAATTCTCTGGGACTCTTCCCCTGCTGGAATGCTGACTGCAGGGAGGCGGGTCCGTGGGAGACGGGAGAGGAGCAGAGAGTTGAGAATGGCGCTCTGAAGAACCCTCCCCAGACTCTGTGTGTGTGTGTGTGTGTGTGTGTGTGTGTGTGTGTGTGTGTGTGTGTGTGTGTGTGTGTGTGTGTGTGTGTGTGTGTGTGTGTGTGAGCAGGGTTTCTGCTTTGTCTCCACCTCTCACATCTTATCTGTTTCCATAGAAACGAGGGTACAGATCCAAGAGTCTGTAAGAGGCAAGGATGTCTTTGTGATCCAGACGATGTCCAAGTAAGATGGAAGACGCACGTACACACACTTGTACTCCTGTCTTTGTGAGGACTTTCATAGATGTAAAGCATTGCCCAGCTCTTTACCCTAATACTGACCGTTATAACTAAATGTATGACCCCAACCTAAAACAAAGTCTGAACCCTTATGCTGACCTTGAAGTTGTGAGGACCAGCTTTAGGATCCTCACTTTGAAAGTAAAATGCATACATTTGGCCTCAATATCTAATATGTGCAAGATTACACACACAGTTGGTACAGTCTGTGAGGACTTTCCACCCCCACACACACACACACACCATTGAACTGAATCTAAGGAGTTTCCCCTGGGGTATATGACTGATCAGTGCTTGTCATCACCCCCCCTCAGAGACGTGAACACCACCATCATGGAGATGCTGATCATGGTGTACGCGTGCAAGACCTCCTGCGCCAAGAGCATCACAGGCGTCCTCCCCTACTTCCCCTACAGCAAGCAGTGTAAGATGAGGAAGAGGGGCTCCATCGTCTCCAAGCTCATCGCCTGCATGATGTGTAAAGCCGGTGAGTGCGGGGAGGGGGGGGGCAGAGGCCACCGGGCTCTGATGTGATCCGGGGTTGGAGGGTGGAGCGAATCGGATCGGTGTTTAAGACACAGCCGGTGACGTCCGTGCAGGTCTCACCCACCTGATCACCATGGACCTCCACCAGAAGGAGATCCAGGGCTTCTTCAACATTCCAGTGGACAATCTGAGGGCGTCCCCCTTCCTGCTGCAGTACATACAGGAGGAGGTAAAACAGCCTCTGCTCTCCTTCCCTCGGCACTCTAAAACTCCGTCTTGGAGTCTCGTCATGTGACAGCATGTGACATGCTTCTGTTGCGTAACCACAGACTGTCTGCCGACCCCCCCCCCCCCACCCAGTTATTTTAGCTGTCTGCTGACCTTTGACACATTTGGGTGGACGAATATCCACTTTATCAGCACTTGATGGTTCATGTCAAACAGGTAGAGGTAAAGCAGCGCTGACCTCTGACCTGTAACGGTCAGATTAAAACCCCGCAGTTCTTAGTCTGGGCACTACGTGGCAGACCAGTACAGCAGTGGCTCAACAACACGGCCTCGCCTGTGATCAGCGCCTCACATCAACAAGATCACGTGGCATGATTTCGGTTTTTCAGTTTTCTGCTGTGTTGGGAGCAGCACGGTTGTCAACCCCCACAGGTCAACCTGAACATATCCGACTGACGCGGCTCTCCTTTGTCCCGCCCCAATGCCCAGATCCCCGACTACAGAAACGCCGTGATCGTGGCCAAATCTCCAGCTTCTGCCAAAAGGTGAGCGAACGTGTTTGCGCGCGGGCGTGTCCGCGCCGAGCTGCAGAGCTCTCACCGATGCATTCTGCAGCACGCGCACGCGTCCAAATCACACCGAGGTGAAAGGTCAACATTTCATTCAGTCCGCTTGGGTCTAAACGGCCTCTAGTTTTAGACGGGCGCCTGCTTTGACGTGTAAACTTTGAGGCTTTTTAAGAGATCAGTGTTTTTACTACTGTACTATTTCAGTGTGGGACCAGCAGAGATGCTCAAAATGGCACAAAAATACCAGCAGGATCCTTTAAGAGAACCACCCAGGAATCAAGAGGCGCCGTCGTCGGCAGAAGTAGCTGTATAGATCTCACGTTTAGTTGAACGCCACAGAACTGAGAGGACGTGGCGCTGCAGGTGGACCACAAGTCAAAACATGGTGTCATACCAGCAGCGTTCCATAAGACGAGCTGCAGCAACCAGTAGGAACAGGAGCAGCACTGCTTCATGACCTCCAGCGGGACATATTTGCGCCCCCCCACCCCCCCCGAGGGGACGATGAGGCCCCAATTGGGGGCCTGTACTCTCAGCACCACCCAGTCTGACTGGCTTTCACACTGAGCACACGTGACAGATGAGTGAGGGGTGTTCCACTGCCTTTAACATCCACCAGCACGACTGGTTTGGCAGTGATGACTAGGGAGGCACCTCAGATGAGACCCTCGTAGCCTACACTGGTGGAGGGGGGGGGTCCTTCTGATGCCCGGCCAATACAGAGACCAGCCTGCCCCCTCCCCAGACCTGAGGGTGAGAGAAAGCACCCTCAGGAGACCCCGCTTTGCACCAGGCCGTCCAGGAGCCTTCTCTCGGGTTGGCCACCAGAGGGCGCCCGTGTTGTTCAGCTGCAGAGTGGGGGGGGGCCATGTTGACTTTACTGCGTTTTCACGCAGGGCCCAGTCTTTTGCCGAGCGCCTGCGTCTGGGCATCGCCGTGATCCACGGCGAGGCTCAGGACGCGGAGTCGGACCAGGTAGACGGGCGTCACTCCCCACCCACTGTCAAGACCACCGGAGCCATTCACCCCAGCATGGAGATACCATGTAATCGCAGAGCACACTCCAAAATAAAGGCCCGTCCAACAACCACGTGACGCACTAAAGCCTCCCTTTGTTTCATTTTCAGTGTTGATCCCCAAAGAGAAGCCCCCCATCACTGTGGTGGGAGATGTTGGAGGGCGTATCGCCATCATAGTGGTGAGAAACTTCAAAATAAAAGTCACCATATAAATGACTATCATTTGTAATGTGAGTTAAAATCCCTTTTTTTTTTTTTTTTTTTTAGCTTTAATTAGTGTCTTTAGACATGCAGTAGAATTCTCCAGGATCTCCCCAAGGACACTGGCCTTGAAATCCTTGATGAATTCAAGGCGCCAAATATTTGATTCTAAATGCAAAAACACTCAAACCTGTTGGGACCGGGCTCTGAACTCGCCCATTTGGATTTCGTTGAAGATTATGTTGGTTTTCCTGAAACAAATGTCTCTGTCTCAGGATGACATCATCGACGACGTGGACAGCTTCGTGGCGGCCGCCGAGACCCTGAAGGAACGAGGGGCCTACAAGATCTTCGTCATGGCCACGCACGGCATCCTCTCCTGCGATGCCCCGCGGTTCATCGAGGAGTCGGCCATCGACGAGGTGGGTTCCCCCGACACGACTCATTAATAGTGTCCCGCCTCACCCCCCATTCCCTCCCTCGGTTTGTCCCCCGCACAGGTGGTGGTGACCAACACCATCCCCCACGAGATCCAGAAGCTGCAGTGTCCGAAGATCAAAACGGTGGACATCAGCATGATCCTGTCGGAGGCCATCCGCCGCATCCACAACGGCGAGTCCATGTCCTACCTGTTCCGCAACATCGGTGTGGACGACTAACACACCCCTGCGGGCTGCACCCACGTTTTCAAACCTTTAACGATGTTACTTTTTTTTTTTTTTTTTTTTGACAAATCACCAAAAAGGTTTGCAGAAAACGTGACCCCCCCCAACCCTACGTTTAAAGCAGCAATGATTTTTTTGCCCTCCCCCGCCTGCCCAAAAAATATTTGTAGATTACTTTTTAATATCAGTTGTATGAAAATTTCAAGTCAAACACTGAAAGTCAGCCCCCCTCCTCCTCTGAACATGAATGCCTTGCTCATGAAGGCAGCTTAACACAGGTCATGTAGGACCCACTTCAGGGTTTTGTACTCTCGTCTCTGCATCTTCCACAACAGAAGCTCATGTCGATCTTTCTGCATTTGTTGGCATTGAATGTGTCCTGCAGTAACCCCCCCCCCACTAACGGTATTGGAACGAGTCAGTGCCTTGTACTGGACAGAACACGGCTACTCGAGCGAACTACAGCTTAGCGTAATCAAACTTCCACTGCTGTGTGTACATATAATGTTTAGATTTTGGAAAGTGTGAATTTGCTACTAATGTAGTTAACCATACAGCCACATGGTTGCCATAGCATCCAGATGCTAACGTGGTGTCAAATTTTTATTTATTTTTTTTTTCTGAACTGGACTGGAATCGATACGGGAATCTCAGTGGCTTTATCTCTGTCCATTGTATCGCGTGCCATCGTCTTCACCGCCTGCTCACACTCACAACGGCGAGGCCACCGCCGGGCCCCGTGCTTCAAAGTCGCATTCAGGTTACGAAACGGAAGAATGTCGCGGATCATTAACCCCGAGATGGTTTTGAGAGACTAATTAAACACTGTCTACCTGAGTAACGTTTAAAAACAAACAAACAAAAAAAAGCCGAGTTCCAAAGCTGATGCTTATCGACGTCATCTGCTAAGGAGCAGAACTTGACTGAAGCAGGTCTTTGTCACTTTACAAGATGTGTTCCAAGAAAAAGTTTTTGTATTTATTTTCAGCACTTGAGATGAATAAATGTGACCTCGAAGTGTGTTGGTGAGTCCCGTCTTCATCTTTTATAAACAGCAGCAGTGTTAACCAGGACTAAAGGGAATGGAAAATGCTCCTGTGTAGTCTTTTACTGGTTTAAAAAAAAAGAAGGTAAAGTGAGAATATTTGAACGAAAACAAGTCACCACCTGATGAGGTAGTGAAGGAGTTAACAAAAAACAAGAGTTTACTGAAGCAATTAACATTCAGCATGTCTAATGGGACTGATAGGGAGGGAAGTCGCTGTTATTTTAGAAGTAATTATCTTATTTAAACTAATTTCCATTGTTTGAGAGCAGCGTATCCAGACCCAGTCCTCGGGGGTGCGGTCCAGACGGGTTTTCTGTCCTGGTAGGACGGAAATCCTGGGCTGGATCGAGGACTGGGTCTGAGCACTTTTCAGGACAAAAACTCAAGCTGGAGTCAGTTTAGTTCTTCAAAGTATCAACACACCCATTTTACCAAAGGGTCTTCACACGTATACTTTAAATATGTTCAAGTTGGGCGGGACCTTGTGTGCACAACCTGAGTGCTATCATAAAAGTAGATTTGTATCTGTCCACAGTTCAAAAGATGAAATTCACAGTTATTTTTCTTACTTAAACATCCTTTATTCCGATTGATCAATACTGATAGACGGGTACAGGGTCAGACAAACACGCTGGCATCCACCCTTCTGATCTACCTCCATCTGCTCTGGCTGTCCAAGGCTTCAATACTGGTTACCAGTGGTTGCTAGACTGGGAGTGAAAGACATCCTGACACAGTTCCACCCTGAGATTCAAAAAAAAAAAAAAAAAAAAAAAAAAAGCTCGTTGGCGACAATCAAGTGGGTGCAGGAGTTCAGGGCAGGGGTCCACACACCCGAACGCGCCTGGGGGAGCGCGTGGAGACATTTTTGTTGCTTCAACATCACTCGACTATCAGTACTGCTAGCATTTACATAGGCAAGGCACTAAACCCTCTAACCGTTAACCCCTGTTGGGGGGTGACATTGTCAAATGCTGCCATGCAACGTGACAACGGTGTGTTATCTACAGCAACCATAAAGATGTTCAGCTGATTCTGATACGACGGTCCACTAGGGGGAGCGTTCTGATTCATTTCCAGTTAACTCCAAAAAGAAATAGTGATCCAGCAGGTGACACGCGTCTGCTATGGCAACCAAGATCAGGAATCCCGCCACGCTGGGCACGGAGAGCACGCGGTGGTGAGGCAACACCGGGCCTCTTTGAATGTGGCAAACCGGCGTTAGTCACGGCCGAATCAAAAGAAAAGCAAAACAGGAAGGTCGTCATGACATGAACGAGATGTACGTCAGAGAGGTGGCGAAACGCACAGATGATGAACGTTTCTTCAGAGCAGCTCAAGTCGTGGTGGTGGTGGTGGTGGTGGTGGTGGGGGGGTTTCCGTTTCTGCTCGAAATACAACAAACCAGCTGTAACAAGGCAGCCTGGTCGCCTATTGACCAAAACTAGAACCAGAACAAAACTGCATTAAAACAACAACAGAAACAAAAACCCTCCAGTGAGTTTATGGCTGATTTCCATTCCATTAAAAAAAAGACCCCTGTTCCTTTTATTATTACACTGTAAAGACACTGGAGAGACAAAGACGCTCTCACGCCGCCGGTCCAGTCGTCCGCCAGGTTGCCGGGCTGAGCGCATCGCCACCATACACCACTCAGTGAGCTGCGACAGCCGCCGCAGTGAGTCAGCCACCCGCATGGGTGGTGGGGGGAGAAGGAGTTCTCGCTGCAGTCACAGGCAGAGGTGCTGCTCCAAGTTAAAGGAGAACCATCGGAGTGCGTTGGCGGTCGTGCAGCCACGCCGCAATCCGTAAGCATGTAAGATGTTTTAAAAAAAACAAAAAAACAAAACAAACAAACAAACAAACAACAGACTTTATATAAACGCAACTACGTGCTCAATATTTGGTGCCGTTAAAGCTGCAGCTATCTCAGTGCTATCACCATGGTAACGTGGTGTAGGGGCCTGGGTACGTTCGTCAAGGTCAGATGTCAAACGTGCTCCGGGGAATGGCTTGGTCGGTCAAGCCACGCGGGGAGATCCTTGAGCGGGGACCTTCTTACAAAAGCGAAGGCGACTTCCACCGCGGGCGTCGCCGGCGGCGACGGAAACGCCTCATCTGGATGAACCACCTCTCTTCATTTGAACTGAGCGAGCTCGCCAGCAAGCTGCA
The DNA here is from genome assembly GCA_911728415.1 of Lagocephalus sceleratus. Classification (NCBI taxonomy): domain Eukaryota; kingdom Metazoa; phylum Chordata; class Actinopteri; order Tetraodontiformes; family Tetraodontidae; genus Lagocephalus; species Lagocephalus sceleratus. Next base: position 213,094 of record CAJVRN010000111.1, on the reverse strand, counting down.
TCCTGATCAACACGCACCCGACGTCATGGGAGCGCGCTCGGGCCGCTTGCGCGGGTTGCCTTGGCGACGGCCTGACTGAGCACCTTTTTTTTTTTTCTGTCGCGGGGGTCAAACCTCATCCTCTCTGACGAAAACAAACAAACAAACAAACAAACAAACAGAATCTAGGCGAGCAACTAAGCGTCGTCTAAAGAAACACAAATATCTCCGGTTGTTCCTGGGTACTGGAGGAGGAACTATTAACACTCGATCTCCCGCTGAGGTCAAAGAGCGGCACACGTGCACACACACGCACGCAGGCACACACACCCGAGCTGAGACGCTGTCTCACACCGGAGGAAGACGCCCGTGTCCCATTAGTCAAGCCTTGTGTTCTCTTAGGAAGGACAAATACTGACAGAAATGTCAATAAGCACATACAAATTAAGATACTTCCTGCCTTTTTTTTTTTTTTTTTTCTCGTGTTTGAAGCGTTTTAAAAAGTCAGCAGGTTAAATGAAAGCTAATTACCCATGAGGCCATCTGCTCGGGGGCGCGGCGGCAAATAAAGGCCACAGGTTCAACTGTGAGCAGGTACCAGATCAAAGCTGGAGGAATGTCAGCCAACTGTCACAGGTCGCCATGGTTTAAGTTGAGGGCTGGGTTCAAATTTGGAATTAAAATAAATATGAGGCTGTGGCCCGGAACAGTAATAAATCAACACAATGAAACCACTGAAACCACTGAAACCAGTCCGCCGAAGGGAACCCACCAGACCAGTCCCATGACATTTTCAAGAGGGAAACTTTTAGGGTTTAAAATAACAGCGACCAACCAGTGGGCCCAGATAAAGACTCAAATTATAAAAACTCATCACTTTTAACTATTTCTGGTGAACTTTGTAGAAGGATCTATGAAGTTATTCTCAACATCCCAGCGAGGATTATGGCCTTTATTTGCCTCCGTACTGCCGCCTTTTGTTCTTGAGTTCATACAACACTGACTGTAATAATAACTGCTAATCCAAGTGTCCATAAAAATCCTTGTTTGAGTATTTACATCTACAATAAAACATTAATTCAATATTAACTGATTCTTTTGAAGCGAGCGTGTCTACCTAACAAGCTAATCAGATGTTTTTGCAGAGCAGATCTACGTCTAGGAAACGTGTAAAACAGCCAAAAGCTCAAGAGATCAAACGTGTTCCAAAACAAAATATTCCCACTTCTCCGTGTAGCCTGAGCTCGTGGAGCCACGCAGAGGGTGCGCGGAAGAGCCTGCGAGCGCTCGCGGGGCTGGTTTATTTACAAGACCCTGGATAAGCTTTGGAGAAAAGCGCGTGTCTGTCCGGAAGAATCTGTAAACACCAGAAAGGGAAGGATTCACACCCTGTTTACCATCAGCCACGGAGCAAAAGGAAAGAGAGACGGGGGGACACTGTGGTGGTGGTGGGGGGTCCCTCCATCTCTCATTCCACCCTAGCTCCAAAGAGCTGAGGGTGGAAGTGGGAGCTCTGATCTCCTTCTGCAGTTTTTTATCACGTGAACTTCACGGGGTGCGTCTTCATCCGAACCAGAACCACCCAGGGTTCTCTTTCCCTGTCCGATCAAGCCCCGCCCCCCCCCCCCCAATGGAAAGTGGGAGAATCGGCTTGCTCAATGATGGTTCCTCCATCGCTCTGGAAAGCACTTTGTGACGAGCTTCTGATGAGATGGCGTTACAGAAAAAAAGGGGGGCGGGGGGGGGCTGGGTTGGTGGGTGGGATGGCTTCTCTCGCAGCCTCGGTGGAGGGGGAACGGCTGAGGCAGTCCTCTTCCCTGTCGCGGACAGGAAGCAAGAAGTAGCAGCGGTCTACGAAGATTTGGGGCTCTTCAGGGCGTCCACTTTGGTCTCGAGGTCCGTGATCTGCCACAGAGACAAACGGTGAACATCTGTATCCGGGAAATATTCTCCGCTCGCAGAGCTGTCCCAGTGACCCAGACAGGGATAAGCTGCTGAAGATAAGACCGGGATAGACTCATGGGCCTCCCTTGATTTAAAAAAGGGAAAGTTCCTGCGTATAGAAATCTAAAACGAACTCTTTTCGTTGCTATAAAGAGTAAATATGTCCGCAGCCTGGGTTGCTTTGACACTTTCTAGACCGTAACCACACAGAGGAAGTGTAAGAGATGTCAACCAATCAGAAACTGCTGAGGCCGGCAGTTTCAGGGGGCTGCTGCTGCAGTGGTGATCGGTAACCAGGCGGTCGGCGGTGGTGCGGCTCCGCTCGGCCTCCGGTTTGGCCTCCATATAATAGGAAAACTCTCACCAGAAAACGAGCTTTCCGGCGACGAAAAGGAAGCGTTGACGCGCTTATCGCCATAGAAACCTCAGCCTCTCACTGACCTTTTCCTGCAGGCTGTCTGTTTCCTCTCTGTGTGTCGCTTCAATCTGCTCCTGCTCTCGACGCTGAGCCGTCTCCTTCTTCAGGTGCTCGATCTCCCTGCGAGCGTGCGCGCGCGCACACACACACACACACACACACACACACACACACACACACACACACACGTTAAAGTTACAGTCTCTACAGTCTCTTGTTCTAAACCTTCTGGGCCTCTGCCTGCTCACTTCTGCTGGTACTCTTTCACCAGCCTCTTGGCTTTGCTGTATTTCCTCTCCAGGGTTTGGTACTGGGCCTGTGTCTCCTTCAGGTGTTCATCCACCGCCTGAGAGCAAAGGCACGGCATCACACAGCCATCTGTCAGTTCAGCTGCTTCGTAATGAATAAAAATATATTTCAGAGGCAGAGCGCTCGCTGTTATTCCCTCTCCCCTCTCTTCTTCCTACCTTGCACAGCGACTGCGCCTCCATCCAGTAGCCTTCCAGTTTCTCCATCCTCTCTTTGCTGTCTCGAATACTTTGCTCCAGCTGAGCGCGCTCCATCCGCCAACGCAGCTTGTCCTGCTCCGCGTGAGCCAGCTGGAGGTGAAGTGGGAGGTGGTGGTGTGGCGGGAGAAGGAGGAGGAGGAGGAGGCAGAGTTTAGTCAGTTTTAGGCCAACAAAGAGAAAGCTACCAGTTTTTCATAGATAACTGTATTTTTCAGACTATGAACCGCTACTTTCCCCACACTGAACCCTGCAGCTTATACGCCGATGTGGCTAATCTCTGGATTTTTCTAAAGGAAGTGCTCTAGCTGAAGGGCCAAATCGAGACAGACGGAAGAGGTGATCCAAAAAAGAAGACGCTAGTTTTCAGCTTAACTGTTAACAATCCTTTTGCATGTGGTACACACACCCTCATCATGGAAATCACATGAAGGAACCAATATAATGCACCATTTGGACAGTGGTTTCAGTGCACAGGAGGAACATTAATAAAGCTTTGATGACTTCTGTTCTGTTTAATAAGCAGATTTACTGCCATGATAGAGGCAGTTATAAGGCGCAAATATCCATGTTGTAACATGAGATATTTACACAGAAAGATTTTGTAAATATCTCATGTTACAACATTGATATTTGCGCTTTATAGTCCGGTGCAGCTTATATGTATTTAAAAAAAAAAATCTTCAAATTTAGTGGGTGCAGCTTATATTCAGGTGCGCTCTAGTCTGGAAAATACAGTAGTAGGACCAGAATGAACGCCGGTGGGCTCACCTTCCTCTTCAGCAGCTGGATTTCCGCCTGAGTCACCGCATGTTTGATCTGGAGCTTTAAGAAGAAACAAGTACCTTGAGACCAGCTTTGGGCTGAAACGTGTCTGGAGTGATCAAATGTGCACAGACCTCCTTGAACTTGTGGGCCAGTTTCTCGGGGTCCAGCTCCACGGGGGACAGCATGTCCTGGTTCTCTGCCAGGTCAAAGACCTCAATGGAGTTGGGAAACACCGGGCTCATCTCCTGCTCTTCATCAGTTGCGTATTCACCCGTCTGCAGGCGGAAATAAAACAAAAAACATCCCTCGTCAGTCCGAAGTGGCGGATCCAGGAAACCTTTCGCCCTCTTCTCGCGTACCTCCTCGTCGTCGTCCATGTACTGCTTGTATCTCTGCTCCATCATCTCTCTCTGCCATCGCTCCTGTTCCAGGGTCTGCTGGATGAGCTGAGCCACCTCACTCTGCTCCCCAGGCTTCTCCCGACCAATGATGAATCTACAACACACACACACACACACCATGCATGCGCAGTAAATACGCAGTTCCAGTCAGCGACCACTGCAAACCCCTGCTTTAAAAGCCAAGATCTGGAGGGCGTGTGTCAGACCTGACGGTGCCGCTGGTGTTGCGCAGGACCGAGGCGGCGAAGCTCTGGGTCACGCCCACGAGGCTGGTTCCGTCCACCTCCACGATCAGGTCATTGACCTGGATCCTGCGCGCGGGGAAAGGACAACAGCTCTGTCACTCTTGTTGTGCCTCTGCGTGATCAGGCGGTAACAGAACGGGCTGGGCGCGGTACCTGCCATCCCTCTGCGCTGCTCCGCCCTCAGTCACGGTCTTGACAAAGATCCCGAGCTTCTCCAGACCCATGTCCGCTCCGGCTCCCATCCCGATTATACTGATACCAAGACCATCATTGTCTGAGACACACACAGAAAATCATTCAAACACTGACAGACTGGGACTGAAAGACACGCTCATATTCACTACTTTTCCCCCATGCTTTGAACCCTGAGGCTTACACACCTATGTGGCTAATCTATTCATTTTTCTGGGCTAAAGGGGGCGCTCTAGCCAGAAGTGCAAAAGGGAGACAGATGGAGAAGGTGATGCAAAAAAGAAGATGCTAGTTTTAAGCCTCGTCATGGTAATCACACGAAGAAATTAATATAATGCAGCTGTTAAGTTGAAAATGTGGACATTATTGGGTTATAGTCCAGCGCGGCTTATATATGTAAAAATATATTTTTCCTTTAAAATTTAAAGGGTGCAGCTTATATTCAGGTGCACTCTATCGTCCAGAAAATACGGTAATAACTTAAACGTGCTTACATGCTCACAGATTCTTATTCAGTTATTTACGTCGTCTGGTCTTGAGTGTGAGGGCCGCCAGTCAGTGTTTACAGCCCAGAGCCTACGTTGGATGCGGCAGTGGAAGAGGGATGCTAGTTCCATTCCGCTTCCTCTAGGATGGCGTGTGGCTAATGAGGCTAATCCTCGCCTAAGGTTTATCCCATAAGGGGATCATGGAGATGCTAGCAGACAGTGATGGTCCGCGAATAGCGCCCCGCCAGTTATTGAATGAGAGTGGTGTTACATCACAAACGTGACCATGTGGTGACCTTAAGTGTGCGTGCATGCTCGCGCGCGTGTTTGTGTGTATGTGTGAGCGGGGAGTGTGTGTACCTTTCTCCAGCTCCACGGGAAAGAGGTCCAGCTTCTCCACCCTTTTCTCCAGCTCGTACTCTGCAGATGCTGCCATGGGGTCGATGTCATCGTTGCGGCGGTCGTAGTCCTCGTTAGAGTAGGTGGCGAAGACCTGTAAACAGGGGTCGGAGGTCATATGGCCTTCGAACAACCCTCTTTCAAAATGTTGGAATGCAGTTTAAAACCCAAGCAACCTGCAAAGCAGTGATACTTAATATTCAAGTCAACTTCATTTATGCAGCATCTGTTACTTCCCCAGTTGAAACCCAGAACCTGAACCCCGAACAGGCGAGAAACCCCCTTTTAAAAGGAAGAAACCTTGAGACTCATGTGGGGGGGGGGCTCCTGCTGATGGCCGGCTGAGGAGGAGAGGGGTAGATAAGAGAGGAGAGGGACAGACAAAGAGAAATAGACACATACATGCTGTGGATGTTGACCTAACACTGAGCGGGTCAGGGGGGGCCTGAGGTCAAATATGAATGCAGAAACACAGGAAGAGCAGAAAAACAGGATGTGCAACTGTTGACAGTGAAAATGCGCCATGGTCATTTTGCAATGATCAATCACACAATACCCCCCCTAATATTCACTACCACACAAAAAAACTACTGCTAAAATATCAGAATAAGACTTACAGCAGTCTACGTATGTGTGTGCCACTATTTCAGGTGGGTGAAAACTGTGTAGCTTAACTCATTATTATGCGTATCTTTTATAATATTTAATCTTTAATTATTTGTTCTGCAGAAATGTGACATCCTTACATTTTCCAGTGCCCTTTTCTACTGTCCATCACCACCCCAAACGGTGTGAGGCTGGCAGCCCGGGCTTGGTTTCCATGACGACCGCGGGCTTGTGCCCACTGTGAGTTTGGCACTGGCTCTTAGCAGCTCTGTCTGGCAGATATGCTAATTTTTAGCACAACATACAGAGTGAGACAGCCTGAGGCATCAGAAGTAGGAGGCGCTTGATGCAGTCATCTCTCTCTCTCTCTCTCTCTCTCTCTCTCACACACACACACACACACAAGTACGCTCTGAGGAGTTTGTGATTGTTTCTGTTTCCTGTAGTCACATTTCCTTCCTGTTGGATAACTTTTAAGCTTCACTCTTCATGTCATCAATCCAATTTGTCCTCCACAGAAATCACCACAAACCCAAACGCGGTGGTGAGCTGATGGAACGGCAGGAGAGGGACGACAAAAACTAACATAGGGACCACAAAAATGGCTTTACACCTGAAATTATATTTGAATGCTGGACGGGGGTGGCAGAGCCGGGGCTGTCGCTTGTCAATCTTGGGGAAATGTGGCTGTCATTCTCTGAGGATTTTCAGATGTTTTACAGATCCGCAGCTGTCGAAGGTCTATATAATCCCAAACTGCTCCATCAGGATCTGCGACAACCCCACACCTCTTCGTTGTGCTCCATGTTTACCATTGCACTCAGGGGGTCAGCTGCATCCATGAACCTCACTTTTAACTTCACCTTTTCAGCTGACAAAAAATACCAACACACCCAGTGTCTTTTCCTCCAGACAAAGCTCCATTTTATGATCCTTATCAATCAGCTTTCCTACCTTTGTGTGTGTGTGTGTGTGTGTGTGTGTGTGTGTGTGTGTGTGTGTGTGTGTGCACATGAGCATTTTCAAGGAAAACAAACACACCCTGCTACATTCCAATGGCCTTCTACACAGCTCAGCAAAGACAAATCCAGTAGTCAAATAGGCAGGCTCCCAGTGCAGGTTGCACTGGGGGTTATAAAAAGATAACATGCAAAACACATTCATAACGTTGGGAAACTCTTTCTAAACAACACAATGATAGCACAATCGAACTGTTCCACGGTCTCATGGGCGATGAGAAGTTAAGGAAGCTAATGAGGAGTGTTAAGGCAGGTTTGTACACTACTGGCCAAGTGAATTTCCACCATGCGTGTCTAGACAGCCAGCCCACGACAAAAACACCTCCCTAGATATGAAAGAAACTTGCAATGACCCAAAAGCACGTCTTCCATTAAGTTGTAAAACGCTACTGTCACGTAACTGAACAGGAGGAGAAGTCCCCAGTTACCAGTTTGAGTGCCGGTGCCTTCATATTGAGCATGTTTACGTTTCACAACACATGGTTGTGTTTATGCTCTGAGCTAACAATTGCCTGAACATACAACGGCTTTACGGTGGCGTGTCGTGGCACGTCTGGCAAGCTGCAGCTGACTTTCACAGAACCCAGCAGTGCTCATGTGTACACCATACGGACAAAGCATTCTGCAGAAGACAAAAAAGGCTCCTATCTTTATCAATATCATCAATCTACAGAGTTGCAGCGCACTTGTGACAGTCGTAATCCGCAGGAAATCGCAGTTGTTGATATTTGTCATCCATCTGAATCAAATGTGGCACTTTTTTTTCTCTACCACAATCTACTGACTGAAGTTTCTATTATCGAGCACTCTTGGTGCACTTGGTGCTTGATTATGTTAGCCTCCTGCCCGAGTGTTTCTGTGATGGATTGCTCCTGTCTCTGAGACCTGGAAGTGGAGCCACCAGTAAAGAGCAGGCTCACCTCCAGAAGAGACCCAAAGTTTGGACTGCAATAGTCAGACATTAAAGTAATAAGATTAAACCCCAACATCTGGTATGCCCCTCTTTGGGGGTTGTTGTTAAATGTGAATTCTATTGGTCTCATTAGCCTACTGTCATGTACAACCACAAATACTGCGTTATTTACAGTAATGTTCCAGTACCTGCAGGGTGTGTGTGGAGGTTGGGCCGTGTTATGTTTGTTTATTAAAGTCTGATTAAATAGCCGCCTTCATCATATTTACACCTACTACAGAGGAGACAGGGAGGGGACCCAGAGGGATACCCAGAAATGGTGTGTTCACTTCAACAAACGGAAAAAAGGCAAATATTCAGATTTTTTTTGTCATAATCATTTCCTATGCCATGGGACAGCCCTAATTAGACAGCACTAATTAGTATATTAATAAAATTATCCTCACATTTAGAGGAAATAGATATAAAAACAAAGGGTAATTTTTGTCTTTGGTAGATCTTAAAACAAAACCTGGGTGGACGTGCGATATGAACCTGATAGGAAGTATCTGACTCTGCCTGAGGTCGTATCAGCGTCAATAAGGAATCACATCTGACAAACTCACCGTGATAGGTGCAGTGCTGAAGCGAATCTTCCGATTGGCTGGTGGGGGCTCCTCTTCCTCTGGGAGACCTGGGATCTCACAGCAGCTGGTTTCAGGCTGGTAAACCTCATCATCTTCCTCGTCATCTTCATCATCTAGCTGACTGTCCCCAGAATCCTCCCCAAGCCCGCTGTACGCACTAATATCTATAAGGTCACCCTCTGAGTAATCATCCTTCCTTGAGCCGTCGTCGTCATCCTCCTCCTCCTCCTCCTCTCTTTTATCAGAGTCTGCTCCCTTCTCCTCTGAGGAAGGCGAGGAACTTGAAGGTTCCTTTACTCCATTCTCCAGAGAGGCGTGGACTTCGGCCTGCACCAGCCTGGCTTGGGCCTCGGGGGCTCGGGAGCCGTCCTCTCTGTCAGTCTGTTCCTGGCCTGTACTTAAACCCTTGGCCTCGCTTTCCTCTGGCTGGACCGACCCTTCTGCATTGACCTTGGGCATGGACGTGAAGGGCGCTGAGGAGTTGGAAAGCTGTTCCACTGACAGCTCCAAACTGTCTTTATCCTCACTGGCAGCCACAGACTTTGGGAATGATTCAGCCGTTTCTGGAGGCTGCGCTGCCTGATTCCTCATGACCTGCTGGTGGTCTTCCTCATCTGGTGGTGCCTTCGCCTACATGATAGAAACACGAGGATGAGGTCATCAGCGCTTCTTAGATCGCCGTCTACTGTGAATTTCATTTACCTTCCTGCCACTTTCTTCCGCTCTGGCTGGAGGTTTTGGTTTGGGTGGAAGGGTGGGGGCGGGCCGGCGCTGAGGGAGGTAGACGCTGCTCTGAGGTTTGCTCTTCTCAAAAACAGCACTGAGCTGACTGACCGTGGGGCTGATGGCATCCGCGGGCCCCGCTGAATCTGCCGTGCCGCAAACAGGACCGGGTATGCACGCCGGGGGCGGGGTCTCGTCGAGCCGGTCCAAAGCCTCCGTCGAGCCATTGAAGCGGGCCACCACGTCGAGGCGGCCGTCCTGGAAGCCCGACGCTCGCTCCTTCTTCAGCAGGATCCGATTGGTGGCGGCTTGTTTCTCCTGGGGCAGACGGGTATGGGGAAGGTCTTGAATAGGCAACCTGCACGTACGTGGGAGAAAAAAAGTAACCTCCTGACCTGTAAGGTTCGCTGCTCGAAGATCCTCCTGGTCTCCTGGAGCTTGGAAAAGCCCACACCCTCCCCACCGGGCTTCGCATCGAAACGGTTGACCCTCTCGGAGACCGTGGCTCCGAGTTTGAGGAGCGCGCTGTGGTCCACGTTCTCGTTGAGGCTGGACGCCCTCGGCAGAGAGAGCTTAACTGCCTGATCTTTACCTGAGGAGGGAGGATGGTTACAGGTTACAGGAAGGTTGCCCTCATTTGGGTGGACGGACAGAGTAGATTTTATTTTATCTTCTGTCTGAATTTTTCCCAAATATTCGCGGTTCAAATACCTATGATTTTAGCCCCGTCCTCCTCGTCACTGGGAGACTGCATCTGCATGAACATGTTCTTGATCCGGTGAACATTTGACCCATACTTCCGACCCCTACCTGTCGGCCGAGGTAGAGGAGTGGGCTTGGAGGTGGGCTCAGGGCCTCCGTTGGCTGCATTGTTGAGATGATCGGTGGCCTTTTTGAGGGCTGCCAGGCCTGCCTGGTAGGCGTTGCGGTGTGGCGAGGGGCTCCGCAGGTTAGAGTTCCCGCTTCCCCCACTGCTTCCGCCGGAGGTCGCACTGCCTCCCGCGGCCGACGAAGGGTCAGTTTTCATCATTTTTGGTGAGTCAGATGCCCGCTGGCGGCAGGAAGGAGGATGATGCCATCCCGAAGCTGTTTGACATTCACCGCCTGCAACACACGCAGGGTGAAACGATCAAAAATCAATTGTGACAGACGCCTGACAACATTAAGAAAGTTGAAAATTCAACAAGCTTCACATATCCGCATAATTCACATATCAGCATAACAACATAATTCACATATCAGCATAATAACATAATTCACATATCAGCATAATAGTAAAAATAATGGTTAACATCTGTTTGATCCTTGGAATCAATGATAATAATTTATGGCTCTTAAAGAGTTAAAGAGTCTAGGAAGCTGCAGCTAGAAAAAAAAAAGCTATTTTAAATTTATAATAATATAATAAACCTTTATTTATACATTGAGTCAGTTAAGAACAACCTAACTATATGCATTTTGATTGATTTGACTGACTGTTTTCCACAAAAACAAAGAAACCCCACTGGATTCCACGAAAAGTCTATGGAGCAAATATGTTCTGCCTTTGTTTCTACAACCAAGGTCTACATTCAATAATGGCTACTTCCTCTTGCAGTGGGGTTGCAATAACAGGCAAAGTAAGGATAACATGGCCTTCTGCGCCAAAATACACAGAAAAAAGGAGGAAATGGATCACAGCAGATCAATGGAAATTCTGTTGACTATCTGTATAAGCAAAAATGTTTCATGCACAAGGTTCCAAGGCTTAAAAATAATGTTTAGCTGATTCATTGAAGTTTCACCTTCACTTCTATCACTCTGAAGCCAGCTGTCAGTACCGGTTCCTTTAGGCCAGACCGAGTCAGTTTTGCCATCATACAGGCGCGCTGAAGAATCATTTATCATTAGGGAGGTTACTGTAATGAATCACACATACGAAATGATGTGTCATATTCTCACAAAAATCAAAATCTGTGAAGTCCGATGACTTATTATCATATTATTGTCAGGTTTGTTTTGGCCAGTCCTCAATTTGGATTCCATAACACCCACGTCACAGCACTGCGGGAGGGATCGAAATAATCCAGTTAAAACTGTGATGTGTGATGGCCTCACATGCCCCATGTTGTTATGCTGCTACTCTGAAAATGTTGCTTTATGACTAAACCAAAGTGAGCCCATGAATATAGAAGGGCAGACGTGGTCCCCTGATATCAAGCGGTTTACTCAGGATCAAAGTCTCATTTATTCATAGAGCACATTTGATCATGCAGAAAACTGAATTATGTATATATTGCACACCAAGCATATCTGTGTTGATATCACCATGGCAACAAAACACCTGGTACAGCTAAATGTAATTACAGATTTTTATGCATCTTTGAGTAATTTTGATGATAATGCAGGATTACAATAATAAATCCACTGTTCAACTTTACTCAGGTCCTTAAATGCACCTGTGACTCACATAGTAATGATACTTTATTTACACGTGAAAAAAAATAAAACCCTCTCTCGTAGGTACATTTTACTTAACAAATTTCAGCGTTTCCTTCCTCTTTTTAGTTTCTGTGTGAACTACAAGTTTAGCACCAGTTTGAAAAACAAAACAAAATAAAATATTTAACTCCTCAGAGAATTATCTAATCAGATGTGGACCGAGCCAAAGATATCTTCAGTTTTTTTCACAGCCTTGGTGGGATTTGTGTGAAAACTCACAGCTGAGGTGTGATCAGTCATGCCAACTGACTGATTTGTCACAGAGATAAAGCGTATCCTTCACTTGATTCACTTCTCAGTCCAAAAGAACTGAATCATGCAGAGTCTGCACATGAACCCTTTTGAAAACTTTTCCCACCAGCACCAAAGTCGACATTTTCTAATGATTTAGTTAACGGGTTTCAATCAAGCCCTTAAAAAGTTGATCTAAACTGGTTAAGGTTTCATAAATAATCTTTAGAACTCAATTTCAAAGAATCATTGTTAGTTATGCAATCAATAATGCCACAATGTCAACTTTTGTTATTTTATTGGATTCTAAAAAGGTTTTATTTAGTTCAAGATCTTCCCATGATCATTTAAAGTAGGGCTATTTATCAATTAGAAATGGTTGTAAAATGTCTCATGGTAACAGCACGGGGAGAGCTTGTTGTGGGGCCCTCAAGGATATTGACATAAATGCTAAACGGATTTTTTAGATCAGCCTATAAAAATGTCTTAAAATGGGATCTTGATAAAACTCACTGCTAACATTTATAAGCCATTGACATTTCAGGATCAAAAATGCTGAAATACAGAGGTCCACACAGGTCCACGAGGAGACTGGACTCAAGAGTGTCTAAGGGCTAAGGGGATAGTCCAGAATGGGGATAGTCCAGATTAGCTGTAAATTTAGATGCTCCTCCCAACTGATGAAAGTGTTCATGTTAGTGTGGCTCCTTGTCTGTGTCCAGATTGGTCCACAGCAGGAGCTCGTCTGCTGTGAGCAGAGTTAGTATTAACCTCGCCGCGCTACCACAACAACTGCATAATCCTTTTACCACAGTCGCCCATGTAAAACAAGTATATAAGCTATTCTACAGCATTTCTTATTTTCTATATATCAACATATATGACTATAAAATAAATGATCAGAACATAAATACCTTTTTGACTAATACAAGGAACCCTTGCATTCGCTCCAGTGGGACTCTGAACAGCGCTACAGGGCTGACTGGTGCAGAAACAGTTATTAGTGCCGTCGCAGCAAAGATCTGCACGTGAGCTGCCTAAACTGCGGCTTCCCTGTGGGAGCACGAACACCCTGGATGCTGACAGCACAGAATCAAACGAGCCCTCCTCCACCGAGCACAAATGACACAGGCGTAGACGCAACGATCACACACACACTGAACTCACACCATCTTGTGACACCGCATTACCAAATATTAGACACTGGCACTCTGCTCGTGCGGACGGAGAAAGAGAGAGAGAGAGAGAGAGAGAGAGAGAGAGAGAGAGAGAGAGAGAGAATCCGAGGCGACCTCGACTGTGCTCACTGGCCTTTCGTTGCTCCGACTGTCACATATTTGAAATAAATGTGCCAGTTTGAACGAGCACCAGACTGGCTTTTCCCGTTGCACCCCGCCTTTCCAAGAACAACATCTGTCTCCTACTGCAGACAAACCTCGCTGGTTTGTTCCCACCGTTCACTGCACTGCTTCATGCTTGCGCTGTATAAAAACAGGGCTGCCGGGAGAGAATCAGAACAGAGTGATAGAGCTCCTGACGCCAACTGTGCATAACGGAACCAGACTTTCTAGTAACTAAAGACATCAACCAGCACCGGATCGCCTGCTGCTCTAGCCGCCCCACGTCTATGTTGATTCATCCATCTTCCAGCCACATTCCCATGCACCCCCCCCTCCCACACACCCACACACACACACACACCAACACTGACAGAAAAACAAACCAAAAGTCAAGTCAATAAAATCTATAACATGCAAAGAGCACAGCAGCAGCCTGCCTGCACCAACATTCTGACATACACGGACGCAAAGGCTGTCGTGTGAATTTTCCCCCGGGAGATAGAAAAGGCCGATCTGTGTCCTTCTACACCATTGATGGGAGGTCCCTGCACGGTCAGGCAGCCCCTCCCTTCACTAAATACAGGCTGCAGCACACAAACAGCAGCCTGTGTTGCTCTAAATGACATGTGTAAAGGGGTTTGGTGGCTGGAAGAGCAAAAAATGTCCAGTGACTTCAATTGTGCACACATCTGTCTGTTTGTGAGTTATCACTATTTCTAACAAATATGCAACTGAAATGGTTTCCAGGTGTACAATTGTTCATTTTATTGATCTCTAAAAAGGATGGGTGTTGTTATTATCTTAAGTTGTTTTTACGATATCAAGTGGGCAGACTAAACTCTAACATTACAAATTATTGTTACAAACCCACTTTTTAGCACCATTATTGATTTTCTGCATGGTGTTTGCAAAAATGAGTCATGACGCGCTGCAGCGTGTGCAGACACAGATAGCAGCTGGGAGGGCTTAACAGTGGCCGGCAGAAGACGATGAGCACGAGAGACCCGCTGAAGTAAAAAATTCTGTCTCTGAACCCTCCACCTTCAGGACAGATGCTCGGGAAGATGTTCTGCTCCATCCTCAATTCATTTGAAATCTATCCATTTCCCCAGGTTCATTTCAGTAGCCTCATGTTTTATGCAAAGAGTCTTTTGGATGTCTCTCCAAATCTTTATTTCAATTATCATCTGTCCTTTCCTGCCCTATTTATTCAACCAGTTTTGTCAATACCATTATATATATTCACAACAATACCTTGAGTCCCTCTCTGTTACTAAATGGTAAATAAATGAGCACCATTCAGGAAGAAGTGTATTGATCAGTCTCTGTCAGACCCAATTCAATGTGTCAATGTCCACCTTTACATTTTCTATTGACTGCTATATATTCCTAATCAGCGTCATGGGGGATGCTGATGTCTATTCACGCAGCCCTACTGACTCACCATCCAGGGAGAACATGCAATCGCTACACTGAAAGAAACAAATTCCCCAACTCAACCCAGAACCTTCGTGCTAAAACAGTCAGCATCAGCTCCAGCAACAGCACATCCCTGCAACAGCAGCTACCAACCTGCCCGAGCCTGGTCTCTACCCCCTCGTTTCCTGGCATATGAAGCACATTTTTTTTATTTTTTCTCCAGATACCAGATGCAGTCTGATCTGCCGGACTGCAGCTACGCAGCTGATGTTGCTGCTGAAGTGAACGGCATCTCTGTATCTGCGTGCGTCACGGCGTTCAACAGAAGACATATTATGGCAACTACAATGACTCTATCTATTCACACCACAGAGCCTGCATCTGGAGAGGGAGAGGGGCCTGAGAGCCTCTGTCTGACACACGCACACACACACACACTCCTGCTGTCGCTTTGTTGGCATGATGGACATGCACATTCTGACATCTATCCAAACAAATCTCTGAAGCTGAAAAGAACGCACTTTTTTCCATCGACGTGAATGCATCACCAATTGTATTTTATTTGTAAATCGTCGTTTACATCATTAAAATCTGACTGTCAGCGGTCAGCACCATTATTTTCTGTCCGAATACACCTGGACACTGTTGATGCCGCTGCGGCTTTAAAAATCACATCTCAATAAACGTCACTTTAGAGCCCAGAGGAACTTATTATTGGGTGCCAGCCCGGTAATTAAAAAAAGAGACACATTGTTTCCAGTGTGTGTGAAAAAAGCGCTGCTGCGGCGCTCCGGATGTGCTGCCCCCCTTCACACACACACACACACACACATACACTCACACTCCCATTTCCCCGTCTATTTTAATTACTTCGCCCAAAAAAACCCCGACCCCGAAGCCGCGGACGCTCCGTTTGTTTCGGTTAGAGCTGACCGAGCGTGAGAGCCGGACGGATGGGGAGCGTCGGGGCCCTGCCGTGGCCAGCGGCGCCGCGCTGCGTCGCTTCCTTCCTGCATCTTCTCCTCGCTCACGAAAAAAAAAAAAAAAAAAAAAAAAAGACCGCAAAAAAAACAAAAACCCCAACTAATAATTGAGGAGGCTGGGGGCCGGGGCTCTTGCCGGTAACCATACCTGATGCTGGTGCCGTTAGGAGCCCTCGCCGAGCGGCTCCATTGTCCTGCGGCGGCGGCTGCTGATCCCTCCCGCGAGCTCACAGACCGACCGCCTGCCTCCGCTCCGCCACGCCCCTCCCCGCCACGCCCCTTCTCCTGTAACCACGCCCCATTTGGGTACGCCCCATTTTGGCCCCGCCCCCTCGTATCAGCTTCCTCCATCCTCCAGTTTCCTCCGTCTCCTCTCCTCTTCCTCCATCCCATTTTTCAGAGGCTCGCCTCCTCTCCGTGGTGTCTCCCGTCACACGTTCACCATCACTCAGAAAATGGTCAAACGTGACGTGTTTTTGGCCGTTTAAATAACACCACTGACACAAGAAACACAACAAAGTTTACATGTTCTCTGGAGCTGATGCATGTGGTTAAAGTTTTAATAAAAACTAAGCACGCTTTTTTTTTCTCTGTTTTAATGTATTTATATTTTTTGTAAGACAGGGGATGCCACGATTTTGGAAGCTCTCTTCCGGTCCAGTCATGTGACTGCCCCACAGATGCGTGTAAAAGGTCTTTATTTATTTAAGTGAAAGAGAAAGCTGGTGAAAGCCATTCAAAAATAAACGTGGCTCCACGGTTCCTGTAGTTTAATGTACAGAAGGCCTATTCAAATGTTTTTAATGCAATTGTTAAGTCAGTGTGCGTTTTCACGAAGGTATATTTGGCAGCTCAAGTGTGATCGTTTAATATAGAATTGTTGCGACCTCTGCTGGACAGAGGTGAGAAAAGCACCCAGTCAGATAGTCATCCCTGAGAGCTGGGCATTAGGAAGCCTCCAACACAGATGCACGCATTTTCATTACATTTAGGGTACAGGGTACAATTGCAGATTTTGAAATGGAAAGACCTCAGGAAGCTCCACACAGCTCCAACTACATACATCATTTTAAAAACTTCAATACCAGAAATAACTTACTAGAGGCAGTCAGTATAACTTTCTACAAGGCAGTGTTGCAGCCAAGCTGCAGCACACAGTCTGTTAAAAATGTACTGTTGTTTAAAATAGGTGAGTTACTCACATCCATCAATGTCTTCATCAGCTGATCCAGTTCTAATATCAAAGAACAGATCTGTTACTGGTCTTCACGTTAACCATTTCTGTTTACTATTTATTCATAACACACAGACACAATTTAATGTTTTCTTCCCAAAGGTGACAAGTCTTTACAATTATTTTTGCTTTGACTTGACAGGAGCTAAACCGTGTTTGTGCTACAAAATCATTTGATAATCTTTGTCTTATAACTTTTTCACAGTTCAAAGTGGATAATCTAACGGGACTCACGTCTTGTACACTGCTGGAAAAAAGCTGCTTACTCTCAAGAACTGCACATGACAGATTAAAGATAGATAGATAGCATCCAGCCCAATGTTGTTTGATATAATAGAACTTAAAAGGTAAAACATTTTCATTTTGTAAATAATAATACTGTAAAATACATTATGTCTCCTGCTGAGCAACAGAAAAACATGTATTTCATATGCTCTGTGTGATCTTCAGCATAACTAGGTTCCAGCTCAAAGGGAAGAGACTCAACCTCATGAGAGATCCCAGTCAAGACCCCCTGGACAGGAGGAACTGCTACCAGAGGAGAGCTCACCACTCACCTTATAGAAGTGATCGGCCTGAGCATCTCAACAATAAAAGACGTAGAAGTGACCCATTCACACGTGTATCTGACCGTGAATTGGCATTCTAGAAATCCCAGTCAGGATTGCATTGAGTGGCATGAACACTCCCTGGATGACTGGAGGAGGAGGAGGAGGGGCAGCCCATTTCCCCAAGGTGATCCCCCTGTTCGTAACAGGAACAGGCATGACAGGGTCAAAGTGAAGCCCATCATCATTCACCTTTGAGGGAGAACTGGGGCGTTCCGGATGACGGCACTCAGGGTAGCGCAAGGTACATCATGAGAACTGGCAGTAGAGGAGGGCGCACAACTCACCTGATGATGAGTGGCATGATCATTTCTACAGGTCCCACGGAAAGGGACATAGAGACAGCCAGTCCAATCAGGAAGAATCGGCGCTGTAGGAATGATCACAGTCGGGATCGTGCTAGGCCCTATGGAAGCTCCTCAGACTGCGATAACTGGAGCCAGGAGAAGCCTCAAACATCTCGCTTTTAAAGCTGTTTGGGACAGCTTTAAAAGGCACCAGAGTCCACAGAGTGACCAGACAAGCTGGAGACTCACGGGACGATCAGCGCAGGGACAGCGGTGATCAGCATCAGTGACCCTCTGATGTCACCCACTGGTTCTCCAGGAGGGATCAGGTTGAGCGCTGTGGTCCCTAGGGTCCAGGATGCTCCACCTCCGTCGGTGTCACTGACCAGGCCACCGCCTGCAGCAGCTAGAGGAGCCGACAATCAGTCTGAATACACTGGCAGAGGAAGTGGAAGAAGATCAGCACAGTCATTAAAGCAACGATGACTTGCTTAAAAAAACAAATTCAATAAGACAAATGTAGGTTTCAGTCAGTAACAAACAATGTTGAGTTCCAGTTCATCATACTGCATTTAATCAAATCAATTTATTTAGAGCTGAAAATCACAACCATTCTTTGATTGGAGGGATTTACAATCTGCATTGTTGTTACAGTCTGTCCTCTGACCCTCGAATGACAACAGGAAAAACTTAAAGTCCTTTTAGAGAAAAAGAAGGAACCTGACAGAGAGCCACAGACGAGGATCCCTCTCCCTGGGACAGACAGATGTGCAATAGGCGCCACATATACAGAGAAGATCAACATTAATATCTGCAACATGTCAATGTTCATTCTGATTAACGATTTAACAGTTAATGTAGAATCTGTCCATGGAAATTAACTACATGAGAAATATTTCTCAAACCAACGTGTATATGTATGAAACAGCATCCTCTTTGCATATGTTAAAAAGATAAATATCAAACATATTGTAATTAACACTGGGACAATTGCATGACTGACTGACTGAGGACTTAAAAACATTAGTTTATACAGCACATACATGCAGCACATAGGTGGTTCCTGGAGGTCCAGAGAGCTGGAGATGATGCTCCAAAAGATGCAGAAGAGTGAAGATTTAGTCCAAAAAAAAGTCACAATAGTTTTCAACTCACATAACCAACATTTAATCATTGGATTTAATCTCAAAACATAGGAATGCATTAAAATAAATTCCCTTCCCAGTATAATCAAACATTCCTGTGAAATTGAAACAATTCACAGTGGAAATACAGCTATTGTAACTCAACGTGTATTTTAGAGGTAGGAACTTTCAAAGAATTTGAGCAATTCAAAAACCAAAGACAACAAAATTGAAAAGCAGCATTCAGCAGAACAGGAAGTCCTATTTAGAGGTGACTGTGTGGAGATCTGCAGTATTTATGAGGGCCGGTGTGCTAAAATCAGATGCAAAAGTGCAGCTTACTCAAGGCTGAGAACAGAGAGCTCCGAAGATCAGAAGCCTGGACCACAGACAGCAGGCCCCTAAAAGCATCTGGGGGACACCATCAGCCCATGCTTCTGGAAAATCCTGAGGATAAGCTGCACCCGCGTCCTGGAGGAGGCTGCCACACCCGCCATCACTGGCACCATTTCCCAAGACAAAGCTCAGAGGGACTGGGCAGGTAATCCCAACGCTTGACCCTCACCTCCCTAAAGCAAATCCTTTATCCCCAGTTTGTAGAGGGAAAGAGGAGGCACAAGGACAACATCAAAACAAGCAAAACAAAGTTCATCCACAAAACAGATCCAAGCTAAACCCACCATCATCTTCTGCTGCCCTCAAGCACCGGCCTCTACAAACCCCCCCCCGAAGGCCCACAAGGACTGAGACGGAGGACAAGCTGGACCACAACAGGCTGATGATAATATCCTGATCTAACCCGTGTGAATGGAGCCAGGACATCGTAGGGTCGACCTCCTGGTGGACTTTTACTGACAAGTCCAATTTTTAATCCTAATTTGGTCAAGCTCAATACACACACACACACACACACACACACTGGTGCACACCACACAAGACTACACACCATCACACTCACACCAGTATCATCAAGCTCACCTTGATCACTCCCTCCCTCACTTACTCACTCCCTCACTCCCTCCCTCACTACCTAACTCACTCACTCCCTCCTCACTCACTCACTCACTCACTCACTCACTCACTCACTCACTCACTCACTCACTCACTCCCCCTACGTCATTCATGAACACACAGATTTGGAGGGAAAAGGACCAACATGTGGCAACACCTATAGAAGTGCCAACAGAGTGTGTATTCCTCCTCTGGAGTAAAGGTGGAAAGAAAATGGGATGTTCTGCCAGATACACTTAAGTCAAAGCTGCCAAAACCTGATGTCAACAAAACCACAAACACCAGCAGTAACAATCTGTTCAAGACACCATGGGGCTGGCTGTGGCACACACACACACACACACACACACACACACACACACACACACACACACACACACACACACACACACACACACACACACACACACACACACACACACACACACACAAGCCAAAGCTGAGTTAGTAAGAACTCGTTAAACTACTGTTTGATTCAAAATCAGGTCTAAATCACCTCATTTTGCTCCCAAATGATCCTGGGAGAAAACTGGAATATGTGCATGTACGTCTTCCTAAAACCATTCAGCTAAAAATAACTTAAAATGATCACAATTGTGAGGCTGACTTATCCAGAATAGGAATATAAAAACAAGAGCTGATGTTTTTCTTGCATTCTTGTTGTTCATTTTTAATTGCGGAGCGGGACTTTATGAACGCCACCTCATGATCACTGCGAGGTGTGTGCTTTGATGAAGAGTGCAGCATGGTGATAATAAATCAATCAATCAATCTATCTATCAATCAATCAATCAATCTTTATTTCTATAGCGTCTTATACAATCAAAAATTGTTTCAAGGCACTTTACAGAATCCCAGGGCCTGACCCCAGACAAGCAACAGTGGCAAGGAAAAACTCCCCTTTAACAGGAAGAAACCTTGAGCAGGACCAGGCTCATGTAGGGGGACCTTCCTGCTGATGGACAGATGGGTAGAGAGAGAGGAGAGGAGAGGGAGGACAGGTAGAGAATAGAATAGGTAGAGGATAAAATATGTAGAGGATAGAATAGGTAGAGGAGGTAGATAGGTGAAGGAAGGAGAGGAGGGGAGGGGAGAGGAGAGGAGAGCAGAGAGGAGAAGAGGGGAGAGGAGAGGAGGGGAGAAGAGCGGAGAAGAGAGGAGAGGAGGGGAAGGGGGAAGAGGGGGAAGAGGGGAGGGGAGAGGAGGGGAGAGGGGAGGAGAGGCGAGGCATAGAGCATAGAAATCCATTATATTGGATAAGCTGCTGGTTGAGTGGGTCAGCGGGGTTGGAGGTCATTACGCAGCTCTGAGGGCGGAGACACCTGTGAATGAATCCAGTAGGGGGGAGAAAAACTACACAAGAAATAGCATCACTAGTCTACTGATGAAGCGGAGGAGAGGAGAAGAGAGGAGAGGAAACCAAACCATGACCAGTGGGGTGACAGAGGCCTGTCAGGTGGTCGTGTTTCTGGAACCCGGCAGCCTCGGCCTATAGCAGCATAACTAGTATCTGAGTATCAGTGACTCACTCACTGGACAGAGGTCCGACTGCGTCTAAGTGTCGCGGGTGGTTCGACAGGTTCTCTGAGCGCTGCGAGTGTGTCTGAAGCTCAGCCACAGCCAGCGACCCGGGCCTCACCACGGAGGCATGAGGGAGAATCCTGTGGTGCGTGGGAGAGACTCACCCAAATGGACTCACTTACATCAGTGAATGATATAGGATTAGACCTTGGCCTCCTCCTCATTCAATATACGTTTCTACAGAATCAAGACCTCTACGGAAGGGTTCAAAGATGGAGGAAAAGCCACTCCAAAGGGTGCTCAGACTGCTAACAAATGAAGAATAAATGTGAACGAAATCTTTAACAGTCATAATTGCATTTATTAAAAACATTCCGGGTTTTAATTATACTTTAAATCTCGTGTTTCATACTTCATGGTAAGAGTAGACGTCTCATATTTATGTTTAATCACAGAAATCTAATTTTCTAATCTAATCCAAACCATGGACCACTAACCTTCTATGAGGAACTATCAATAAGGAATCAATATTATTCCAAATTGCGCTGATGATTTCATTATCTTCTGCTTGGTGCAGCTCTCAATGTCCTCCATCTACAGACAAATATGTGCTACATGTGAATATGTGTGTTTACTGTTTGGTTTTGTTCGTCCCTGTGTGAACTCAAGCATACAGACAAGCCTTCGTGGCCCCCTCCTCGCTTCGTTTCAGTCAGACGCTGTCTTCAATCTGAGCCAAAAATCTGGACTCAAGTTTGCCGCGGAGAGTCAAGAGACAGCAAGCATCTGCTCACCAGCCGCGGGCCGGCTGAGAGGCTGCAGCGGCGGTTGTTTGGCAGGGCTGTTGAACTCATTGCTCAGAAGAGGAGGCGGCAAGAGCTGGGCGTCGCGGGCTGCTTCACGGGTTCAGTGGCACCCCCGGACCTGAATCACTTTGTCTTTGCACGCAAATCAACTAGAATGTCAAGTTGGATCTGAGATCTCGCGGTCCGTGACGGTGGAGGCGGGCCCTCCGTGCGAGAGGGCCCCCGGCCGCTCCTCGGCGTGCGCCAGAGGCTCAGGGCGCAGCAGACTGGCACAGGTCCAGCAGGCCCTTGTGAACCAAAGTGCCCGTTCAGGGCCAGAGCCTTGCTGGGAGGTGAACCTCTGGCCTGGTCGGAGGTCCTGAGCACTCTGGATCATTTGCTCCTGTCAGTTTCCCACTTAACCCTGACTAGGCTTCCTGCCCCCCCCCCAACATGCTGCTTTGAACTACGGTGACAAAGTCACTCGCCTCTCGACAATAGTCTTGTTGTTGTTGTTATTGTTGTTTTAATCAGTATATTAGTTAATTCCATCTACGTCAGTGCTTCATGACAGTTCCAGTTATTTCCATTGGTGAATTTCCCCAGTGTCAGCTCTCCTGGCTTCAAGGCTGTTTGATTTCTCAGGTTTCCGCCTGTATTGTGAAGGCTGGTTTTGCACCTGTCGCATCTGATTCCTTTGACTGTTTTCCTCCTCGTCCGCGCTCATCGGTCTCAGCTATCTTGCTCGTGCCCTTCGACATGTTTGTATCCAAATAGCAAATAAATCATTTGCTTTCTCCATCTTGACATTTTGGCCCTGCAGGCTTTCCTGTCTGACACGATTTGATTCGATATGCAGGACAAACCGATGTGTGTGTGTGTGTGTCTGACCCTCTCCTGCCTGTTCCGGTGATGAGGTCACTGCATGATTCCTTCCTTCTGCTTCCGGACACAAAGTTTTGGGCGCCATTTCTGATGGACTGGATACACATTCAGCTAAAATATAGGATCTAAAATTCAGCAGGTTTCTTGGAAAAAAAAAAATTGTATCAATTGTGAAAAACTTAAATTGAAGAAAATATTGTTGTAAGTTCTGATGTTCTCGACCACCTGTTTTTGCCCGGGAAATGTTTTTCATTTATTCCACTGTTGTTGTTTAATTAGAGATATTCAAAAATAACTGCAGTGTGTGTCCGATTAGACTCTATAGAAGAAGTTTGAGGTACAGCAGCAGCGGGTTGAAATAGATATGGACTTAAAGGTCTAGTCATTGTTCATCTGCTGTGCAGTATCTGTCAATGGGGCTGCAGCCTGAGATGCAGCACCTATCGGTCACCACCAGGGGTCGTAAAACACTAACGGGACGCAGAATCCGCGTCTTTATGTAGGTCAATAAAACGATATTCATCAAGGCAATCCGCATATAAAACAGTGAATGGGCTGTCTTGATATTGATGGAAATCTCTTTACTAGTAAAAAATAAAAAGGAAAAAGAAATCCAAATTGTTTGATTTTAATAAAAAACGAGGGTTCAGGGGTTGTATCGTTCTCACGAAGTTTCCTCGTTTAACGCGTATCACTGGAGGTTTCCTCCTGCTGTTTTTTTTTTTTTCCAACTTTACTCACATCTTATGTGAGCCGTGTAATGGTTTTATTGGCACACGGCAGAGCATCATCCGACCTCCTCCTCTCTGTTGTGGGTCTGTGCGCTCCTGCTCTGGCTGCGCTCTGCGCGCGTCCTCGCTCAAAGTTCCTGCGCAGACGAGCGAGCGGCAGCATCTCGAAGACCAAGACACGAAGGAGACACACGCACACACACACACACACACGCACACACGCGCAAAAAAAAAAATGTTTCCGTGTCTCTTAACAGAGACGTCACCGTCATCGATGATCGACAGATAGGTTCTTCCAACAACGCCGAACATGCTGGCCGAACGTCTGAGCCAGTCGAAGGTGGAGGATTCCGTGAAGAGCGATCTCCCGCACGGCTCCGAGCCCTCTCTGGAGGAGAGACGGAGACACTGAGGACCAGAGAAGTGTGGAGGGTTTGGCAGAAAATGTTTAAAGTTAGGCCGCGTCGTCTTCAAGAGCGACCCGCAAGCGCCGTCCCGCAACAGCTGCAGAAAATGAGCAGGAACTGAAGGAAGAATGCACGCCGTGTGGGATATAGCTGTGATTTTACAAACATTTATCATCTGCACGTCATCAGGTGAGGCTTCGGGAAACACACGTCAGTGTTATTTCGACTGTAGTTGATTGAGATTCAAGTTTGTTGTCTGGTTTTAGTCCTCGGGTTTGTTTGGGTTCCCCCCCTCACTAAAGTCACCATAAATCCCTCCGCCGAGACTCGTTTATTTCACGGTTTACTCGACGTGAAGCTCGGAGATGAGTCAATTCGCACGCACGCACGCACACGCGCGCACGCACTTCCTATTACAGCACTTTGATGGGGAGCTTCTCTGGCGCGGCTGATGCGCTGATGCGCTCACGCACACATGCGGATTACAGCCGGCCGACGGAAGCGCACGGAGAACAGAGATCTGTGGATATGCCACAGAGCCCATGCGCGCAAACGCCGCGAGGGTGAGTCAAGACTTCCACCTCCAGCCTCCGTACAGTTTCTACTGTCCAAAGGCTGGAAGCCAGCAAACCGCAAATCAGCCCGAAGAGGAAGGCGCAAAAACAGCGCCTTTTGGGGGGGGTTGTTCCCATCTAAGTTTTGTAGTGTTTTTTTCCTGCACTTGTGCATAACATAGATTGTCGAGGAAACACAAGGGCGTGCTGACTGCTTCTGAAGCACTGTGGGGAAATGAATCAATATGAATGAATGTAAGAGTTGGAAAAAAAATAAGCCTGCATAAGTGAACTCATCGTCACAGAAAAGGGAGGCTGCGCATGCTTCAGAATCAGAACATTCTGTGAGTGAATATAAAAACCACAGCAGGTTGGCCTCTGCTTGAGAATGCGGTGATGCCCATCCATGAAGAACGCTGTTGAGGACATCGGGATATTTCTCCTGACTGTTGAAGACCCCTCCTCTGCTGACCTTTGACCCCTTTTCGACTTTTTAGAAGAACCATAACCTCTCTGATTGTCCTCCCACCAGTCCTTTAAACGCAGTTTGAGTCCCCAACTACACAGGGTCTCAAACAAAAAAGGCAGATTACTGTCGAACTCAAAAAAAAAAATCAACTTGGCATTGTTTGAAAGAGGCTGTCAATATTTTTGGCATTAGCACAATTAAAAAAGCATTTCCTGCAGCACCTTAAAACACAGAGTAATCTAATACAAGACTCAGATTAATTTGATAGCTGATTTGTGGGGCCAAAAAAACAAAACAGACTAAAAAATGCTAATAATAAACATAATGTATTACTTAAAGAATTATCTGCATTTTCATCATGTCGGAGTATTTATTAACACGTCTGAGCTAAAATGAAAATAATAACCCCGAGACACCCACCTGTCCTTTTTGCATGGGGGCTATAATTCATCGTGTCATCGTTATCATCCCCAATCCAGGTTTGAACCAGTCTCATTTAGCTATTTTGATGTTTTGGGTGCTATTCTAGTCTTGAAAGTTTTAATCCAAATCCTGATTAGCTAGGCTCCAGTCCCCCCGCGACCCTCAGTGGAGGAACAAGCGGTAGAAGATGGATGGATGGATGGATCCTGATTAGCGACTAAACTAAACACGCGAATCTGAGAGGGGCTGCAAGCACCGCATGCAGGAAGGCCATGACTCTGACAGCGAAATATCGGTTGGCTCTCCAGCCAGTTTGGCCTTGTTGCCGATTACAGTTTAAAAAAAAAAAAAAAATTGTGGATATAAAATGAATTTCAGCCTTGAAATAGAAGCATGCTTCAAAACTACTGACAAGACGTCTCTTATCAGAAAAGGAGTTATTAAATTAATACTGTTTGCATTATGAATATTTAATCCAGAGAGCCCTTATAATCTCGGAGAGAGCCTATCAAAGGCTTTTTTTAAATTCTTGACATCCTCCCTGTGGAACGTGCAGGAGGCCGGAGGATTGAACATTAATGAGCACACAGCGGACCACACAAAGCAGAAACGCACCCTCGAGCTACGTCACTTTCTCCCCCTCAATGCTTTCTGAAATGAGATCTTTGGCTCCAGCGTTCCCGTAATGCATCCAGAGACTGCAGCCATCTTTGAAATGATGCTTAGGATGACTTTAGTGCGCGTTGCGATGATGAATTTGGATTGGGTTCTGATATTCTGGGACTGGAGCTGGGCAGCTGCACCCATGGCTCTGACACCGGAGTCCTCTCCTTTAGCCGCCCTCGGTCCTCATTTATTTCCCTTTGTTCCTGTGGGTTTTGACAATGCAGTTCCGTCTCATCTCATTCCTGTCACTTTTGCTTCCCGCTTCCTCGAGTTGCTGCATGTATGAGCCGGCTGTACTGTACCGTGGGCTCAGGGCTACAAGTTCCCTGAACTTGTACTGTATGAGTTATATTCTTCTCTCTGGAACGGCTGGAGATAAATCAAATCCGCTGAGAGTCTCGGCTGCGAAAATGGTGGAAGCTGCTCGTTTCTGCCCGCAACAAAAGTAGCTGTTGGGATTTGACCCCCATCAGAAGTGGCTCATTCATCAGGCCCAAACGGTGGCAGGAGTGTAGTGAAAAGTGGCTCAAGATGTGGAGTAAAACTGGGGTTTACTGTAAGAAATGTTCAAAGCTTCTGTTTGTCCAGTCTATTCAGCAGCGGGTGCGAATCCCAGTTGGGATGGAGGTTGGGGACTTTCTGTGTGGAGTTTGCATGTTCTCCCTGTGCCTGCGTGGGTTCTCTCTGGGTACTGTAGCTTCCTCTCACAGTCCAAAGACATGCACAAAAACTTTACCCTTAGGCTCCAGTCCCCCTGCAACTCTCAGTGGAGGAACAAGCGGTAGAAAGAAAGCGAGGGAGTGAGCAGTCTATTCAGCCTCTCAGTCCAACTCCACATAGTCCATTTAACCCCTCTGTCCCATTATAACCAGTCCATCTATAGCCAGTCCATCTATAGCCAGTCCATAACCTCTTTGCCTCATAACAGTCCGTTGTAGCACCTCTGTCTCACTATTACCAGTCCACTTAACCTCTCTATCCAATTAAATCCAGTTCATTTACCCTCTCTATGTCAATATAAGTCCATTTACCCTCTCCATGTCAATATAAGTCCATTTAGTCTAATTGTGTGTTACAGCCTGCCCATTTAGCATCTCTGTATCAATATGACAGTCCATTCAATGTCTTAGTTCCATTATAACCAGGCAATTTGGCCCCTCTGTCTTGCCATACCCACTCAATTTAGCCTCTCTATGTCACTATTACACACTCCGTTTAGCATCCCTGCCCCTTTTCAACCAGTCCACTCAGCCTCTCGGTCCCATTTTAACCAGTCCATTCGATTTAATGGACAGGTTCATCAGAAATGTTGCGGTTTCGCACACAACGTCAGCATTGGTGTTACAGTAAGAAAGTCTTTTCATAAACACTCCTGGAATCCACTGATTTCCATAGTAACACTTGCACTTTTCTCTCTTTCTCCTCTGCAGCTCAGCCTATCACATCCAAGCTCGATGACAGTTGGTGGGCATATAAAGATGTCGTCCAGGGGAGCTTTGTTCCAGGTAATGAACGCTTGACATGACTTCACAACCAGCACATCTCAAGATGTTTATCAGCTCTGATGAAGCTGTAGCCGTGCTGTTGCGGCTGCGTAAAATGGAACTCCATCGTTATTTGTATAGAGAGCACACACACAGACACACACACACACAGACACACACACACACAGACACACCCGTCTGGGTTCAAGCACGCGCCCGTTGGTTGGAGGTAGAGTCTGGGAATCAAAATACTGCAAAATACAAGGTTGTTTTGTTGTAACACCGTGGTCCAGACAGAGGCGTGGACTTAACTGATGTTCTCTGAAGCCTATTCTGTGCCATTGGGCCTCTTCATGGCAAGAAAAACAAGAGAACATTTGCTGTACTCGTTCATCTTTTACTGAAACGTCCCACAAGTTATCGAGGCCAAAATTACCCCAAAACACTGCATCTTCAGGGCGTTTGATTGTGTGTGATGCTCCCTTTGTTCTGACTCACCGTTTTTATCAGAATGATATGGTAGGAGTAGTAAGGGTTCCAAGAAACTTTAATGACATATTTAAAACTTTAATGTCTTCAAAGGTCAAGGAGGCTGCCAACGGCTCCCATTTGATCCGTCTCCGTCTAGACTTTTAATTTAGATCAGGGCTCAAATATCACATGTCAAAGCATTGCAGCGAGTTAATGTGTGGGGAGAAAGAAAAGAAATCCTCATTACATCTCTAAATAAGTGTTTAGAAGCGTCTATGCGAGAGTAAACGCCGCCACTTACTGCAGTGATGACCTCATCAAATGATAGCCTGACTTTAAAATTGGATGTAGAAACAAGGTTTCATTGATTTCAATCCAGTGGACTGATATTAAAGAGACATTACTATCGATCCAGTCTGCTGGGAGAAAAAAAAACAAACTGAAAACACCTTTTGACTGGTAAAAAGTCACATCATATGTGGATATCAGAAGCAGCCTGTGATAATGTGAAAATGTGATTATAACTGCTAGTTCATGGACATTCCAACTAATATGTATTGATCTGAAAACTGCATTATTAGTTCAGTTATGCCAGCAAAGTCACCTTAGAATTCACAGGTCAAAAAGGCCTGTTTTATATATTTCTTTTGAATTTCAAAGTGCTGTTACATTGAAGCAAAACTTGACTGGGGTGGTCTGGAATCAGCAAACATAAGAAGGTGGATAAAACCAGGTGTGGGTTTCACATCCAACACCTGCGTCCAGTGAGAACGTTCCAGAGGTCCGTTTCAGTCGTTAAACTTCTTTTTCATGTATATAACTGACCTGGGAGCAGCTAAAAGGAAGCAGAGCAGAAAGCAAAGCAGTGTTTGTTGGGAGCAAAGGAGAGCCAGGTAATTGTGAATTGGTTGGCCTTGGTTTTATCTTTGTCTGAAAGTAAAATGGTTGCACGGTTATTAGAAAAACAAAACTGCAGTCGGTGCAAATTTCCGTCCCAAAGTAGCTGCAAATCCAGAGTTGGAAGCCCTAAATAAAATAAAAAACATTCCATTTCCACCAAAATATGCACAGTGCAGACTCCAAGGCTGAGCACGGAAAAAGGAAAGTGAACAGCAATGAAGGAGGATCACCTCAGCAGTTTTGGCTGGTTCGGTCTTGGCTACAGCTGGCTCTTCACACAGATTCAAAATGCACAAAAAAAAAAACCAAACGCTAAAATGGGACAGAATTAACAGTTTAGTGCCGTCTCCTCAAAGCTCTGACTCAATGTCAGTAGCTAGAGCGATTCTGTCATGACGACTGATTAGAAATTCATCCAGAAACCGGTCAGCCAATTGGTTTGAAATTGACTGATTTTAAAATAGCCAGAAGACATTTAATCGAATATTAGTGTTGCCGCTCGTGTATTTCTTCAGCAAGTGGTTTTGGTGATATTTGAGAAAGTGTAAGAAGATATTGTGAACAAAAAGTGCCGTTCTGGTCTCGCAGCCCTGATTTGGCGATTCTTGCAGACATTTGCAATGGGTGTGTTTGAAAAGGAAAAATGGAAATGTTCACTATATAGTCCTCTCAATGTGTCTCACAATGCCTTGCAAAAAAAAAAGTAGTGCATATCCGATGCTCCCCAAGCACGCAAGATATCCCATCATTCACCCATCTATATATCCTCTTCCATCCATCACACATGATGGACATCATGCTAGACCTGATACTTATTCATTAATAGTTTTAAGGGCAGAATAGTACATTTTACTTGGAATGTGAGCGTAGTTTCCAGTTCAAAGGCGCAGCTGGCTGGGGCATGGAGGAAGTATGGAAAATCGATTGTCTTTATGTAAACAATCACTAGACAGCACTTCATTTTTAAAAGCTGGCAAAAATCAGCCGTGTTTGGATGTTAAAGTCTGAGTGTTCTGCCCCCACCTCTGCAGGTTAACCTGCTTTTGTCCGACATATGTTGGTGTTGGATAAGCCAGCTGGCTCACCTGTAACCCCCCCGAACAATAACGATGCTGATTGAACGTCAATAATGGTAACAGCAGTCACTCTCTGCTGGTGTAAACTGTCGACTTCATTTTGTTCGCTTTCAAACAGCTGTGATGCTGAGTTTCAGCACGTAATTACCTGATGCCACAGCTTCTCACCGATAACAAAGGCCACTCTCAGCGGTGACAAAAACCCCCAAAACATTTGCACGGTCTGATTTATAATAAAAGCCGGGCTTGCTGCAGCTTTGAAGAAACAGTTCCTTCAAAAAAAAAAAAACATAATCACGATGTCGTCACCCCCCGCTGAGGGAAAACAGTCTGAAGTTTTTCTGGTTCAAACTCCAACCTGAAAGCGTGCGCTCTGCCACAGTGCATATTTCATCTGAAAAAATATGTAAATACCATCTCTGCAAATCAGTTTGGGATCTCGGGGCTTCAAGAGACTTTGATTCGACGGGACAAGCTGTTACGGAGCCATTTTGTTCCAGGTTTGGCGGGCTTGTTGTTGTTTTTCTTTTTTTGTTTTTTTTTTCCTTTTGGTTCCCCTGCTCCTTCCCTCGTTAAAGAGAATGCAGAAATACCGCGAGTGGATGGCGGGCCAGTTTTTGGGAGACACTGTCGCATGTTTCCCTGCGTGAAAGCCTTCCCAAACAGCTGCACGCATGCAGAAAGGTCATTATTGAGTGGAGATCACTGCTGCTGGAAAATGAATCAACAATTAGGCTTAATGTAATGGAAATCCAACTGATGAAAGGTGTAATATAATTAAGGATTTACTGTGTGTTAAAGTTCTTGAACAGCAAGGTGCAGAAGCGGCTTGGTGTGCCTCGGTGTGGCCAAACCTTATTAATGTGAGACAGTGTGTGATTTATGGGCGCTGGTAACGCTCTGCTCCGCTGCAAGCCGTAAAAGAGACATATTGAACTTGTGTTATAAGCGGAAATTTATGTCCGGCAGTGAAATAAATGCACTTCATTGAGTATAGGATTGGTTTCTGACGCTGCAGCCTGGCGTGTGGAGGTCAGGCAGTCCTGTTCCATCCAAATAATGTCAGGTGGAGGTCGCCGCAGAAATGAAGGGATGCGGTGGAGGGATTTGCGTCCATTAACAGGCTTTTGTCATTAGGGCAGTGACGGGAGCGTGCATTAGTAAATTAATTTGGAAATCATGTAGATTAGGATCCCTTCACCTCAACTGCCTTCCACAAGCCAATGTAATGATGTCCCCGGGACGCTGAAGCTTCCCCCTCCATTCAAAGAGATCACTTTTAACCCAAAGTAAATGGGAATAAGTGATTTTGCTGGCTTGTGCTTTCATTAAAAAACGGTGCTTTTACCACCTAAAATGATAAAGTAAAGATGTGCGCGTGCGGAGGGAGCCAGAGGCCTTCCGGGAAACTCGGGAGTGACGGTGGACTCCTCGCATGGTGGAGCATCTGGCCCAGATCTTCTCACCTTGGCTCTACGAGACGGCTGCAGCTGAGCTTAGAGGAGGGAAGTCAGCAGAAAAGACATCCTCCAACGATCTCCAAACCTCAGCCTCACGCGCAGAGCAGCGCAAAAACAGAGCAGAAAGCAAATCTGCCCAAGTAGTACGATAGAATGGTGTTTGGATGAGAGGCCCGAATGGACAGAACCACTGTGAGCCAAAGGTCACCGGCGCTAATGTTAGTGAAGCCTTGGTCATGTGCTTTTTACTTCTCTTTGCAGAAAACCTTTCCCACGTGTCTGTTATTCAGGGTACGTTAGTGGCTCCAGTAGGAAGTGATTTAAGCTGCTCTGACACATGTTAAACTTGTGCATATGATTCATTACAGGCATATTTGCATTGAGCAGAACAATAACATGTCCGGTTATAAACCATGACAAATGACAAAGGCGGTAAAAGAAGGCTTAATAAACTGAATAATAAAATAAGTCCAAAAAAAATTGATAGAATGCTCTAACAATTGTGGTGAATTGAAGATCTGTCTGGGACTGAGAGCTCCTGTTTGTCTTGTCAAATAGTGTTCAAAAACATATTTTTTTTGGCTGAGGCTCTAGCTGTTTTTGTTTTTTTAATCAGTCGGTCACGGGTAGGTAATGAGGGAAGGTGAAAAAATGGAAACTGGGAGAACAACAACCAAAGAAAAGAAAGAGACTATTGTGAAGCATGAAATCGGCATTTGTGTCTGGAGCTGGTGTCACCATTTAGCCAAGCCGCCGTTGTAATTATTGCCTTTGTCCCGGTAAACACGGGTGGGAGTTTGATAGCTGCATTGTTGAAGTCTGTCGCTCCGCCACAGTAGGTAGTGATTTGCTGTCTTGCAGATAAACTGTTGCTGACCCCCGTTTACCAGCCCTTGGATCCCCGGTCCCAGTCCAGTCTGGTCCGGACTGTAGTTATTTTAGGTGTGCAGAGACCTACCAATATGAGACGCCCATCGATTGTAAAGCAATTCACCATCCAGAGGTTGTTAATTAAAAGGCTCTGGCACCTTTCACCTGGAGCAAAATAAGTCCTGATTAGATGCATGCATGCTGAAGATGGTTAATGTAGGGAGAGGCTGGTTAGCAGTTAGCGAAAACACCATGTGTATGTATATATATATATATATATATATATATATATATATATATATATACCAAATACCAGTCCACAGAGATGTAGTACATGACAGGAATATAATATACATGTAATATACAAATATGTCCTGAGCAAAAGCACGTTTTAGTTCAAGACTCAGCTGCCGTTGACTGATTGATGGTGTCCGTCCTCGTCTCTCAGCCGTGCGTGTGAGGGGTTTTCACCCAGGCTCCTGTGAGCAACGTCCGTGCGGGGACGTCCAGTCTTCACCTGTGATCTAACGCCAGCAGACAGGACGGGACTGAAAAGGCAAAAGTACCGGAGTGGGTCTCCAAACCCCCTGACCTCGCAAAAGATGGACCACGCGTCCTGGTTCCAGCCAACATACCCGACCCCCCCCCGCCATTGCCGTCACCGCCTTGCCCCATCGTAGCGGCGCTCAGCTTTCAACCCCGGTTAGGCTACAGGTTGATAAAGACAGAGCTTACTCGCCACCTAAATCATAAAAATCAGAGGAGGGGTGGGCAGGGAAATCTCAAATGTCTTTCAGTTGACACTTCATACCTGAGATAATGGAGGAGGAGGAACTCTGTCTTGGAATTTGCCACGCTGCAGATCTTACAGCCGCGCTAGCCTGAGACCCAGCGTCTCTAGCCTGTCACCATCCACATGCGCAGAGCCTTAATAAAAGTAGACAGGGAGCGGAGCCTGGCAGTGCTAGCACGCTTGCCCAGCGAGGTTTCGCTTTGGCACCGTGAAATGCGAAAACTAAATATAACACGAGATACAGTATGAAGCACAGATGCCGCGGAACAATGGGGAATCTGTGGCGGACGAAGATAGCAACCGGGACGTCGGCTCCTCTCTGTTCAAGGGTTCTCTCAGCAGCACCCGGTGAGGCGGGGACCATGTTTGATACCAGGTCTGGGGATGTGTTGGGTAGGTTTGTTTTTACGACATCGCAGGCTGGACTATCATTATGTGTTCAAGAATCAATATCTCCCAGTAAAAAACCACCTTGCTCCCAGACAAAAGTCACTGGTGTCCCTCCTGCGATCAGGATCAGCGGCATCAGGACGCAAATCTCACATCCTTTTCCCAGTGTTTCCATTGAGGAAACTCATTGAGGAAGCAGGAAAAAAAAAAACAATTTCTGACGTTGAACGCGGGCTTTAAAAACTTCAAGATAAGGACGGCATGAAGTCTGACGGCGTTGACGTTTAAGAGGGCGGCAGCAGTTGTGGGTTTGTGCACTTTTGACCTGCACTATTGAATAATGTGTAAATGTTTCACATTTTCAGCCCGAATCCCTCCAGTAAGAGTTGATCCAAGGCTTTGGCTGCAGTCGAAGAGGACGCCATTAACACGATCTCTGACTCCTCTCATACATAAGGACGATGAGGCATCGCTATGGATACTGCAGATGCATAGGGTTTTTTTTTTTTTTTTGGGGGGGCGTTTTTCCCACTAAGAAAACATTCCTCCGTCGTCTCCCACATTTTAGCCTAAGATTCCAAAGAGTAATTGGTCATCCGCGCATGGCTGCATTATTCATCCAGATTAATTACGACGTGCATTCCCTTATTTGTCCTGTAGTTACACCCCTCTTCCTTCTCTTCAATCATCCTGCCTCTTCATCTTTCTTTGCACCAGGACATGCGGTTCACTCTGTACTTCCACGCTTCTTATGTATAATTGATCGCGTGCGTCTGCCTGTCTGCCTGTCTCCCTGTCCCTTTTATCCCCCCCCCGCTGTCTTTCCCTCTGCTCTTCTTCCGTTTGTCCTTTTTCTCTCTGCTCCAGCCACTCATCCCCCTCTTCCCCAGACACCTCTCCTTCACTTCACCACCCCCACCCTCCCTTCTCTCTCCTCCTGAATGACCCAGAGATGTCGCGAGACGTCATTCGAGTTTCTCCCCCCAGCAGTTCTCGTGACCCACTCGAGCCCTCAGAGAGATGGAAGTCCCGACTGGGCCGCGTTCTGAAACGCTTCATCTGGGAGCGTTTCCTGAATGTGCCAACTGTTTTTTTTTTTTTTTTTTTTTTAAAAAGAGGGACCCTCAAAGGTGAGATTTGGATCTTCACGCCAAAATAAAAGGACCGCGCTCCTAGTTTACAAATAGAAGGCCTGTGAAAACGCCGCCGAGATGAACACATCCAGTAGGCGGCTGCTTCTTTGTGTCGGCACTCTAAAGTGATCGTAAAAAGGACACATTTGCCAGGAACATCTTTAGCTTCGGCGGAGAATGAGTAGGTTCAACGGTGGCGGCGTCAGCTCTGATGTAACCGAGGTGAACATTAAGCTGAAAATGAAAGCCGCATTAGAGAGTTTTCTTTAACAGCGCGTGGGCAGCAGCACGAGGCAAATGACAGTATTGCTTTATTAGCATTTCAATTATTTTATTATATTAAGGGGCAGATAAATAGTCACCAATTACATGCATCATCATTTTCCCGTCTTCTAAATTTGTATTTTTTCGCCTCCGCATATTCCTTTTGTTGTTAAGTGCTTCAGACTGTACATAAAACGTCTTCTGTTGAGTGTGTGATTATTGCTCTGCTGGGGATTCGAGCTTTTGGTAATGAAAGCTTGAGCTACTCGTTACAGGAAATGTCAGCAAAAGTCAGTGGATGAATTTAACGCCAACTTTGTTTGCTTTACATGGAGCACCTCGGGCCTTTAACGAAGGCTTGCAGGTCTAATGGATATGCACAAGTCGAGGTATCTTCTCTGAAATACTCTCACAGCGCTGGGAAATTGCAGTTGGAACAGCTCCATGATCATTTTTTTTCCCCTGCATCAGGAAGGTAAAAACAGAGAAAACAAGCGCACTGCAGTTGAACTATGGCGTAGGGGTCCTTAGAGGCTCCTTGATGGGTCCTTGAGGATCGACAAAGAAGCATCGTTTGGGATTTAGTCGACTGCCTCGCCTGAAATTGTGGTAATCTTATTAGCTTGAAGTGTGACATGACACCTAAAAAAGAATTATTGCTTTAGTTCAAATAATCTGGACTTGTACTCGTGCTCGTAAACATGTTTGTTTTATCAGACATCAAATGCTGCTTCTGAAACACAGCCTATTCACTAAGAAATGGACTAATTAGGGAGTTTTGTGGGGCCGTCTGAATGTTAAGTGAGGGTTGCTGTAACTTATTTAGTCCACTGAATATATCCCATAATACACTGTAAAAAGTAGGGTAAAATCAATGGTTCTTGCCCACGCCATATATCCCATATGTTTTCATCATATGACGCCATCAGGCTGATCAGACATCACCAGCTTAGTGTCTGAAAGTGGGTTTTCAGTTTATTAGTCAGGCCACTAAATAGTCCACGTGACCCAAATTCCCAGTGATTAGGGAATATTGAATGAGCGAGTGATTCCAGACACAGAAGAAGTTCTAACCGAGCGAGCACACCCAGATGCCCTGATTGAAAGCCGAGCTTCTCCACCCCAGGGGGAGCGGCTCGTAAAGAAGGCCAGCAGAGGACCTTTAACGTGATGAAACCTGGGGGCTCGGAACAGATTAAGAGGCAAACTTCATGCTGCCTCGGCTGAAGGAACTGAATATTTTAAAACACATGGACGGGATAAAAACAAATGCCGAGTTGTTACCGAAAAAAAAAAAATAAGAGAGAGAAAGAGAGAGCGCTACCTCGCTGCAAGCCATGCATGTAAACGTGCAGACTGACTGGAAGGTGCATGGTAATATAGATGTGGAGCACACCTACCTGGAAAGAAGACATTTTTCCATTTGCAAGCTTTTATGGGAGAAAGACCTTTGGAGAAAGGTCAGCTTCTCTTACACTCTTTATAATGTGCACCTCTCAGCTGCGTGTCAGGCAAGTCTGTCTGCTCCCTGGCAGTTTGGGGCTTTTAAATTCTTCAGCGCACACCAGCCTGCTTGAGAGTCTTCCAAACGATCAACAGCACAAACCAACAAACACACGAGCGTTAACTAGACAGAGAATCCTTGCCCTTGCGAAGCCCCGGCGCTTCGTTTCTTCTCCTGTTAGCGGGGGAATCTCACGCAAGGTCGTCAGGTGCAAAGAAATGCTTTAGTTTCGAGTATCAGGCAGGAATACGCGGCGGCGGCAGACAAAGTCAAAGCGTCCGTGTCCATGCTCTGAAAACAAAGAGGCTGCTGAGGATGATGGAAGACAGGCAGAGACGGGTGATGCATTGCCAATTTCTCCAACTGTACAAATAAGAAGCCAAGTTGTGTAGGATAGGAGCGCTGCAGTCTGCCGCTGCTGATGTCATTCGGTGCACCAGCGACTGGGGACCGAGCCGCCGCCCGTTTGTCACCAGGAGCCGTCATGGGATCGCAGCAAAATATACGAGTTGTTGTTTTTTTTTTGTTTTTGTTTTTGTTTTTCTGACCCCCCCCGTGAAGGTAAATCTAACTTTTTTGGTCGGTGGTTTGGACGACGTCCTGCGTTATCCCCAGTCGATCTCGCCTGGACGCAGCAGGAGAGATCAGCTGTCAGGGTGCCGGCCTCTCAGCCAGGGTGTGCTCCTGCACTTGTCTGCCCGCCGTCGTGCTGCAGCCGCTCCCCTGAAGGCGTCTTCCCTCAGCGCGCACGGCGGCCTGGGCCAGCGCGTCTGCAGAGATCTGTAGGATGTGGTGGTGTACCAAAGAGTGAGGGAGGTGACGGGCCCGGTTCCCCTGACAGGGCTGTAGTACGGCTCTCTGAGAGTGTGAATGACGGGAACAAATGAAGGGAGGGAGGGAGAAAGGAAAGAAGGAAGGATGGGAGGGAGAGAGAGAGAGACGATAGAAGGAAGGAAGGAAGGATGGGAGGGAGGAAGGATGGAAGGGATGGCAGAAGGAAGGAAGAATGGAAGGAAGGAATTAAAGAATGAACAAATGAATGAAGGGAGGACGGAAGGAAAGATGGAAGGGCGAGAGGAAGAAAGGATGGAAGGGAGCTAGGAAGGAAAGATGGATTGAAGGGAGGGAGAGACGATGAGAGGAAGTAAAGGAGGGAGGTAGGTAAGGAGAGGGAGAGAAAGAAAGGAAGGGAGAAAAAAGCAGAAGAGAGGGAGGGTGGAAGATAGAGCGGGAGGGAGGGAGAGCGAAAGGAAGGAAGAAATAAAGAAAGACAGAAAAAAGGAAGAGGAGGCGGATGCGGTAAGAAACATGGCGTGAGGATTTTGGTGACAAGAGAAGAAAAGCGAAAGCTCCTGGGAGATGGCCCTTTCTCCAGATAGATAGATCTTAACACTAAATCTACCGGTGTGTGTGCGTGAAGGAGGGAGAAGAAGAGGAGGATAAGAGAAGGAAGATGGAGGACTCAGAGGATTAACTTGGTCTACCTTCCAGCACTCTCAGCACGGTGTAGACAGATGCCAATGAAGGGAAAGATATACAGAGAGAGGTCTGTCTGTGTGTGTGTGCGTGTGTGTGTGTGTGTCTGTCTGTCTGTCTGATATATTTAATCCCAGTTTTACTGATGAACTGACAGCTGTGTGTCGCCACAGCAGGGAACTCCAGCGTAGGTTTCGATGACTCCCCTCCAACATCTTTACCTCACTGGGAGAAGCTTTTAGGCTGGAGCCTGCCAGCTGGATCGGGCCCTTCTCTGTGGATTACCGCACCCCCGTCTCACTCCACAGGTCTGAACCGCTGCTTGTTTCACGCCAAAGAATTTCCGACTTTTCGAAGCAAAAGGAAAAAAAAGTTTGTTTTTCTCCCGCGCTCGGGCGACAAGGCTCCTTTCACCACTCGTTCCCGTGTTGAGTGCGAATGTGATGGCTCTGTTATCGGAAGGCCCGCAGCCATCCGATTTACGGTGTATTGGAGCTACAGTCATTCCTCCGGGCCAGGCCCCATTTCAGACTGGGCTGTAACTGGAATCCTGTTATATTTCAGGATTATCCACCTGGGAATTCTGCTGACTTCCCTCCTGCGCTACTTTTTTTCTGGTTGCGTTTGCACTGCTGGCGACGCGTCAGCCCCAGAGTGACGCCTCATCCCATGAGGGGGAAAATCAGTCGCGTCTTAACAACAGCGTGCGATGGGAACTGGAACGTATACAGGAAACACCAGCACGGCTGCAGGCAGCAACTGGAGCTCCCTGTGATTATTTCCAGAGGCCTACCAGCGTCTTCACATCAGCAGTTGTACTTCCTTAGAAGAAAGCGATAAATTAATTCCCATGAAAGACATTCATCGTACCCACCTCCTGCACCGTGATGGATTCATAACGGGTATTTTTGATAAACATTTGAATCCCTTCAGTGTTGTTCTCATCCAGAGTGAATGATAAAACCAATCTTTAAAACCAATACATCTGTAGGACACATGACTCCCCAACAGTTGAAAATCAGACTTCCAAAAGCAGCTCCATTACGTCTCTGGGTCAAGCATGTTTAACAAAACAATACTATCCAAGAGTTAAAGACGTAACAATTCAGTAGTGTTATAAAAGAGTATTTTTATGTATCAACATGATTGGTAGGGCTGGAATTGTGTAAGTATTTTAGATACACCCAGGCCGGAGTCACTGCGTAAAGAAGAAGCCAGCATAGCTAATCGACTGCTGGATTGCTGACCTTTTGTAAGATGCAAAACACCCACGAGACACAACAAGCGCCGTCTCTTTTGGGTCAGATGCTGATGTGATTTTCTGACACGTAAACATCAGACGGCCGAGCCTCCAACAGCACTGTGATGCAAGACAGCAAAAAAACAAGACAACGCAACTGTATTGTCTCTAACGCTAAAACTTGAACCTTATTATGGTCGAGTCTGCCGTTTTCCTTAGTTGAGTTGTTGCTGTGCTTTGATCTTCGTGCCGAGCAGGAGGAAATTAAGATTAAAATCTGAGAGCGTTGCTTTAAGGTCCCCCGTTGTTGAGGATGGTTGCCGGGAGATTTCAGACAGACTACTTGAGAGTCCAAAAGAGGGAAATAAGATGCAAAACAGAGTGTCACCTCCAGAGTGTATGTGTGTGTGTGTGTATGTGTGTGTGTGTGCGTGTGTGTGAGTGAGTGTGAGAAGATGGGGGTGGTTGACTGAACAGAAGGTAATATCTTTGCTGTTGTTTTTTTGTGTGTGTGTGTGTGTGTGTGTGTGTGTGTGTGCGTGCGTGTATGTGTGCATATATGTGTGCATGTGGTTATTTCAGTGTGTGTGTTTTTGCGTATATCATATCACAGCTCAGGGTTGTTATTTGGAAGTGCTGCAGAGTGAATAAGTAGGACACCAAGTTAGTGATCAGAGGAGCCACTGCCTTGCTCTCTCACTCCTTCTTTCTCTTGCTCTGTAAACTTGCGCGCAAGCACACACACGCACACAAACACACACACACACACACGCTTGCACAGACTCACTGGGGCCATGGGAGAGAAGGGAATGGAGCAAAAAAAAAAAAAAAAACTGGAACTGAGAGTCAGGAGGAGGAAGAGGAGGTGGAAGCGTCTCTCCTCCCACACAAGAGAGACGAGCAATTTTAGATGGGCCTAAAAGAGGGACGGCGAGGTGGGCGGGAGGAACGGAGCAGGGAGAAAGAGGAGGACAAACGGGAGGGAGAGGACAGCGGAGAATGGAGTTATGATACTCAGTCTTAATAATCTTTGGATACTATTACACATCCACATTCTCCATGCCTGATGGGCGCCCACTAAAACTCTTGCAATTACTCACTGCAGTAACGACATTAAAGCTAATGCCGGCGGTGATTATCCTGCCGCTGCTATTTGTTCTTATTTAGCCGGGTGTGCCGCGGGCCGCCGTAATAGATGGGTACGCACTCGGCGAAATGACAGTGTTTGCCATAGTTAAAAATTCTAATGAATTCATTATTCTTTAATGGAGCGCAGCTGAGGTGAGACGGCGGTGGCTCGCCGGGTACAAATTGACGACGACTAGCCACGACGAGGGCAGCGCAGGTGCTATCAGGCCACATTATCCCGGAGATCTGAGGCCGTTATCCGCTGCTGTAATGCACTCCGCCTCACTGTCATTTGTTAAACTAATTCGGCAGACAAGTTGATCAATACGCTTAAAGGTTAATGTTGTTGCACCACTTCCTGAGTCCATTTCTGCCCACTTGTGTTTGTCAAGACCACCTGCCTGCAGACCTCCTCTGTGGACAACAGACAGATTGTGTTACTGCCTCAGGTGATAGCCAGTAATTTTTTTTATTTATTTTTTCCTTTTTAAAGCAGGCAGTTCCTTGAATGTCGTCTATTTATCCATCTGTGTGTAATAATGTCTTGTTCGCTGGCGGTATTGATTTATTCGGTCCAAACAAGATGAAAACAACCATCCATATTGGTAATGATCTGAACTAATAGAAAAGCATTAAGCCACGGTTGCGCGCGAGCCTCCCTTCTTGTTTTGCAAAAATCGCGTCTCATTTCGTGTTCAGCCCGTCGGGGATAATCCACGGCGGGGGTTTACGGCTCGGTTAGGAGGGGGCGTAGGTGGGAGGAAATGCAAGTGCATGCGGTCGACTGCACGAGTCCCTAGGCTGGTGGGAGACCTGGCTGCCGTCGCCCCCTCCCTCAAGGCCACTAACCCTGGAATGCATGCGGCACAGTCAATATGTCGCAAAGTATAATTTAGTCTATTAAAGTGCTGCCTGTCCTAAAGTGTCCACCCTACCTCCCTCCCTTCCTCGTACCGTCGGGGGCTGCCTCCCCCTTTCCCTTCCGTCAATCTCTGCCTGCTCTTGTTTCCCCATGTCGAGAGCATCAGGTAGATCTGTGTTGGCTGAAAACAAAGCTGCTCCATGGTTGCATTTATGAATGACAGATTCCCAGCTGAGTGACAGAGAAGACAGAAATAAACAGGTTGCTCCTTTGCCATAATTGTACACAGCAATTGTACAATCATTTATGTGGTGGACATCCTTATGTTGAAGGACTAATACCACTGTGTGAATGCCCATCCACCCATCCATGTTGTAGTCGCTAGGTGACCATATGATGTGCAGAATTCCCTCATTTAAATGCTGACTATTGAAGTAAAAGTGGTTTAAATGAGCCGCACGCTGTTAAGTTACCAGTGTTTAAACGACAATTAGCCGGAGCAAGGTGCAACTTTCAGTGAAGGATGTTAATAAATCCAGACTAACCGA
Source organism: Lagocephalus sceleratus (assembly GCA_911728415.1). Classification (NCBI taxonomy): domain Eukaryota; kingdom Metazoa; phylum Chordata; class Actinopteri; order Tetraodontiformes; family Tetraodontidae; genus Lagocephalus; species Lagocephalus sceleratus. Next base: position 171,109 of record CAJVRN010000111.1, on the reverse strand, counting down.
TGGTAGGGGAGTAGCTGTTGATGCAAAACCTTTTCTGGGTGATGAGCTGTCATGAGGTAGAGCTGAGCTGTCTTTGTTCTGAAAAATAGATAAATAAAAGGCTGAAACAGCTGCTAGTTTTCATGTTGACATGTTCACTAAAAGCAGCTTCTTGGAGATCTGCAGGTCTGCTCTTTCTTTTCAAGTCAATTTCCAATTAGACATGAGAACAAAAATTGTGAACTTTGAAGGAATTGACCGAGGTTGGAGTCAGAGAGCGTCAGCGAGCAGCTTATGAGAGCTTCGTCTTCCTGCCTGTGCACCAGGACGGACGGAATCACACACAGGCGCGGTCTGTGTGTGACGGAGGAGGAAAAGAGTTGCCATTTTTCTGCGGGGGAAAAGAGTTCGTAGGTGGAAAAGAGTTGCCATTTTTCTGCAGCAGCAGTGCTGCTCCAGCGTCTCATCAGGCCTCTGGTCCACCTGAAGGGCTGTCTCAAAGACGCTGCCCCGCTGCTATTCTGAGAGAGCGCGGAGCCAGCGGCCGCAGCGTTGCCCACAGGAGAGCGGGACAGAGCCAGACATCCTTAAGGAGGGATCACCGCCACCCAGGGCTCGCTCGTCTGGCCGCCCACCTGCACCGCTGCCTCAGGAATACGCCCTCCATCCGTCTGGCCCTCCATCCCTCCATCCTCCACCCATTCAGCATCCTCCATCATCTATCATTATGCATCCATTCAGCATCCTTCATCTGTCATCATCCTTCCATCCCTCCATCATCCATCCATTCAGCATCCTTTATCTATCTACCATCGTCCATCCATTCAGCATCCTTCATCTATCGCCCTCCTTCCATCCCTCCATCATCCAGCCATTCAGCATCCTTTATCTATCTACCATCATTCATCCATTCAGCATCATTCATCTATCGCCATCCTTCCATCCCTCCATCATCCAGCCATTCAGCATCCTTTATCTATCTACCATCGTCCATCCATTCAGCATCCTTCATCTATCGCCATCCTTCCATCCCTCCATCATCCAGCCATTCAGCATCCTTTATCTATCTACCATCATCCATCCATTCAGCATCCTTCATCTATCGCCATCCTTCCATCCTCCATCATCCATCCATTCAGCATCCTTCATCTATCACCATCCTTCCATCCTCCTTACATCCAGCCATTCAGCATCCTTCATCTATCATCATCCTTCCATCCCTCCATCATCCAGCCATTCAGCATCCTTTATCTATCTACCATCATCCATCCATTCAGCATCCTTCATCTATCGCCATCCTTCCATCCTCCATCATCCAGCCATTCAGCATCCTTCATCCATCTATCATCATCTATCCATCATTCCATCTCTATCATTCCATCTGTCATCCATCCATCTGGCCACTGTCCATCCATTCAGCACCCTTCATCTATCATCATCCTTCCATCTCTCATCATCCATCCATTCAACATCCTTCATCAATCATCATCCATCATCCCTTCATCCATGCATTCATCCATCCATTCATCCATTATCCATCTATCCATCATCCATTCCAACCTTCATCCATCCATCCATACATACTAACATACATACACCAGTCCATCATCCATCCATCATCTCTCCATGATCCATCCATTTGTCCGTCATCCATCCATTCTCCCATCCACCCCTCCATCTTTCATCCAGCATCCATCTGTACATACACCAACCAGTCATCCATCCTTCCAACATCATCCACCATTCCATCATCCATCCAACCATCCATCACCCATCCATCCATCATCCACTACTCCATCATCCATCCATCCAACATCCGTCCGTCCATCCACTGCACTAAAACACACCTTTCCTTTCAGCAGACTTTAACATCATAGTTAAAGTGTATGGAAAATATCTAACTATTTAATGATTTTTTAAAAAGTTTTTTAAATGAAACTAGTGGACATGCAAATGCAGACGAGGTTTTTGGCTGAAAATAACAGACGGTGGCAAAGCCATGACCCGTTCTTCCGAGTGACCTCTTCTCCCTTTTGTTCAGCTTCATTTTTTATGTAATCCATCTCCTCTGTGCTCTCATGAGTAGGGACTCGTTCAGGGTAGATTTGCCACAGTCAGGTTCATTAGATTCACTGAAAAGTATCCCGTCAACAAGCACCGGTACCCCAATTCACCAGGCCCACAAGTAAACAAGGAGCAGATCCTCCACTTCATTCTGAGGGAGCAACAAAAGACTGACATTTGCCTGAAATGCCGTGTGGCACAAAGAGAGAAAAGCTAACGAGTATTCTTTCATCGCGACTCCACCCATTCATCTTCTGCTTTTTAACTTTCACTTTTTAATGGATAATAACACTAAAAAGTGGACTTTTGGCAGCGGAATGAAAATACGGATGGAAACACAGCAAAATGAAGGCGCTTGCAAACTGCATCAATATTACCTGCGTGCACTCTGTTTCCCCAAACCTATTTACTAAATGTGCATTTACTTCAGTTTCCCTGCTTATTAATCATCTCAGACGCAGCGGAGAGATTCTCGCTCAGGAATGCTCACATCATCTGTTACGCAAATGTCCCATCAGCACAAACAGTCATAACAGGACAAATGATCAGTCTGTATTAGACAGATTTAAACTGATTATTCCAACAGTGAGCGATGCAGCCGCAGCGCGGGGGCGCTATTGATAATCTGGCAGCTGCCTCGGTTACATAATGTTGTGTAAAGCGTCAAGTTAGGCCTGGAGATCTTGGCTCCCTTGTGAACAAATATCGCATATCAATCAGCTGTTGTTCTGAAGTCGGATTTTATGAGACTTAGCTGATGTTGCACTGGTAAACATTCGGAAACAGGAATTGCAGAGATAGCCAGGGGGGTTAGCTGATCAATTAACAATGGCTAGTATTATTTAATGCTACCACATCAACCTTAACAAGTAATAAAAGAAGGGTTCTGGGTTCTATCAGAGCACCGATTTACCAAAGACAGTGTATAATAAAGATTAAAACTAAAAAAATGTGTTTTAAATAAGACAAAAATATTCATTGAATGATTTTTTTTTTACATAAAAGGTGGGGGAAAAACTTTTTAGAATTAAATGTCTGCGATTTCTGCTCTTGTACCAGACAAGAATAATTCAAATGTGCGCCAAGTGTATCTGCAAGTTAGGCGATAAATTGAAGCCAAAGAGAAGAAATGTGAACTTGAATAATGCCAAATATTTGATGCGTTTTTTTCATGGGGTCGTGTGACCAGAAGTGAAACGTTGCATAATAGTAACCACAGTTTAGCTCCCTCATGGGCAGCAGTGTTTCAGGACAGTAATTGTTCTTCTTTGCCATGAGTTTCTCTGTGAGAATGTTGTATTTGGAGAACTTTCAGCTTTTGTGTGGAGTTGGTGTTTGGTCCAACCCGGTTGACACAGCTTCTGTCAAAAATAAATTGGGAGCACTGAGCTGCTTCTGGGCCAGAGCTAAAGCAAAAATAAAGACTCTCAGCAAAAACACTAACACACATCAGCTCCAGTATGTTCTCCTGCTGGAAGTAGGCTGCACAAGATGGCTGCACCGTGGTCGGAAATGGATGGACGTGATCAGCTGAGGCATTTAAACGCTGTGGCTCAGTTGGTACAAAGGGACCCGAAGTCCACATCATTACATCACCATCACCAGCCGGGACACTTTAGGGCAGGTGGCGTCCAGCATTTTATGGCGTTTCCACCAAATTCTGATTCTGACATCGGAATGTTGCAGAAAAAATGCTGACATTCTTTCAGCCTGTTTTTGTGAATTTGATTAAACCACCACATTCAAAGCCAATTACAATAAACCACCTTTTTCGCTATTCTGATGCTTGGTTTGAAGTCCAGCAGGCGGTCTGGACCAGTCCCTGTGATTGGCTGGTGGGTGTTTTGTTCCTGAGTAAGGGTTAACATCACTTATGGAGCAGAAATACCTCCAGTCAACTAAAACAAACACAGTCTGTCTAAAACCTGGAGAGCCTCCATTTCTGTGGGAACATGTACATTTTTGATGAAGTGCAACCGTCTGTTTTTTTTTTTTTTTTTGGTTGTTGTTGTCCCTGAAGAGAATCTGCACCCTTTTCTTCTGTCAAAGATGCTGAAATCATGACACACCATTCCCAGATTGTCTTTAATATTGCACTTTACTCGAATCCCCTAGTAATGGATGAACTTCCCGAGATAGACGTTTGAAAGCGGCTCCTGTAGGTGTTGTGCGGTTTTCACCGACTCGTCAGAAGGCGCTGATGAAACTGCTCAGCAGCTTTGAGGGTGGCAGACAAGTTATTCCTCAGTGGAGATGTGGGGCACACAGTTTTTTTGTCGGGGGTGGGTGGGGTGGGGTGTTGGTGGTGGTGGGGGGATTGTCTCTATGCTGTATTTTCCTACAAGCTGCCAAAGTGTTGTTTTGGCACACATTCCGCCGACTGAAGCTTGATGTCGTGACACATGCAGACGTGAGTGCTTTGCATGGATCCACGCAGAACAGCACACCGTGTAGATCCTGCAGGGGTGAAGACGGTTCCATTTTTCATAGATCCATGCAAAATAATTGGTGGATTAATAAAATTCCAGCAACAAAGGATCAGGTGCATATTTGAAATTGAGGTGAATTTCTCCCTTTTTAAATCCCCTAAATGAATGCATTATTAACACCAGCTACCCACCAGCCAAATGTACTTTTTTTTTGGATGAATAATGATAAATGTCAGAGCTCGTTGCTGCAGAGTGATTAAAGGAATGTTCCCTTGCTTTCTCATTAGTTTTCAGTGTTTATGAGCTTTGCTGTGCTTCTTTTGTGCCATGCAGCATGACATTGTGATTGGTATCGTCTCCGTGCTTTTCCCTTTGTCTATTTTTATTCTACTATTCCATCGGCATGTGCTGGATAATAAACCTCAGCAAACGCTAAAGGACGACTGTACACTAAAAGCATTGACACAAAGAAAAGTGAGATCACGGCGGATGTTTTCATACAGGTGCTGCACCTCTTTAAATATGACCTTTGTCTGAGAGTTATCACAGCTTGAGTCAAGGTCAGACTGGGGCATTAAGAAGAGGGAGGATGCGCTGTAGGGAAGACAGAAGAGTGACAAGAATACACAACACAGGGAGGGGGGTTAGCGAGATGTGACCCCGTCCCCCTCACACACTTGTACAGCCGCATAAACATGCAGGGGAAGGCTGGAGCTCAGCAGCAGATGGTTGTAAATCCCCATGATGACCAAAGGAAGGTTGAAACCCTGGAATATCATCACTTACCCCAGGAGTGGGACAGATCTCAGGCAGGCTGTACAGTCATAAGCCCTCCACCAGTCTGCACCACCCCAGTGACTTCACCAGTTATTTCACTAGTCTATTTCTAAGTAAGAAATAACACCTCAAATTTCTTTTTAGTAGGTGCCCTTAATAATTACAGGAAAGGAATGTAATCAGCAGCATGTGACATCACCATTTCAGCACATTTCTTTCCAATTACAATCAAGAGTTGAGTTGAAACACTGAATGTTGTCTTGGAGATTGTTCTAATATGGACAATATAGACAGATCAAAGGAATCAGTGAGGTTCAAGTTAAAAGCATACAGTTGACTCCAGTGACTGACATGAGCAGACTTTATTCAGAATTATCATAAGGGATCAATTATAATCCTCTTCCAGCTACAATATTACTGTAGTTAAAGCTAAAGCTAAAAACAAAATAGAATGGACTTTAATGTAATGATTCAGTGAATTCACAGAGGAGCAGGGCTGTTGGGAAATCAGGAAGCATATTCAGGATGAAAGCCTCAGAGGGAGTTGCATGCAAAAACACATGATGAACGTGTGTGCGTGTGTGTGTCTGTGTGTGGGGAGGGGGAGATAAGCCTCTGGTTTTGCGATGCATCACAGACTCAGATTTTCACCTTTACTGAAAAATTGTCAATCACTGCATTTTCACACATTTGTATGACAGTATGGCCATCAGCCCAGGCCATACTGTCATACAAATGTTCAGAAAAAATGATCCTCTCAAAAGGAAGCTTGAGTACGAGAAAAAAGCCAGGACAGAACAATCAACCGATGCAAAGGGGTCTCATTTCCTGACCAAAATGTATCCACAATGATTAATCAGAATAATTATCTGTTATATATCCTGACCCCAATGGAATCGGTGTTTATTAGGACCAACCTCATATTGCACATTCCTCTCTGCGAGAGGTTTGTCCATCCCAGTGAACCTGAAAGCTTTGTGCTCCTGCTAGGCTCTGCCTTGGCAAACTGGTCTTGGGTGAGGGAGCAAACTAAGAATGGTTCAACTACTGCCTAGTGGCCGAGAGGGGAAAGGACAAGTGAGCACACCCCGACAGAAAAGTAACATGGAGGAAGGCCGAACATCGGCCTAAAGGTCAGACTTTGATTACAGAAAAACACTGAACATATCTAACACCTCATAACGCACATGTTTCACAAATTAAAACTTGCTTAACTTAACAGCCTTTATTTCATGGTTCAGCTAATGGTAATGTTCCTTCAGATGATATTACATGTTTGGAACATTGCCTTATTTGATTTGATTTATAAGATTGCATTGGATATTACCAAAATAGCATCTGAGCTATGAGCTGTGAAATTATAACCGGCTCTGATACCCAGCACTGCCTTAGTGCCAATCATGTCGACTAATTGACGTGTGTAAATTGAAACATTCAGGTAAGCCGACAGCCTGGAAGATCCTTCCCATAATAATGTCTCCTGGGCTTTACAGGATGGCAGGACTGTATTTTTGTCACAGTGTTTCTGCGCCAGTGTTCGGAGCCCTTACTGCTTGTGTGGTTGCTGCCACACTTTTGCTGTTTTCGCTGCTGTCCTGGCTGGGACAAACACATCCTGCAACTCAACAAAGATCACTAACTGCAACAAGAAATGCCTAACTAGAAAAAAAGCAGACCTCCAGAGAGCGCAGCCGTCCACCTCGGCCACATAGTGTGACTTACACCTGTAGTCTCGGTGGTTTGCAGGTGAAATCACATTGAAGGATGGGAGGGGCAGAGGTGAATTGCCCATAGGAAAATGCTGAGACTACGCCAAAGTTTCAAATTCCTTCAGAAAACAAAAGCTACTTTTGTATCTCAAAAGTAGTCGCTCGCAAACATTTTTTAAAAAACTCATCAAAAAACTCGACAGTGGAGGTGGATTAAAAACCTCCATCACAAACACAGACCTCAGTGTTATGATATTACTGAAACATCACTAACTGTGATATCAGCTTGTGTTTCTAAGCTTGGTGGCTGTGATGATGATCTGCGTCTTTGGTTTTTACAATGCTAGTTATGTTATGTTAGCTACCCGAAATGTGGTTCTCAAGTTGAGTTCGTTGTTCCTGGAAGGCGACATCCAACACTTCAGCATTAGTTCACTCATTTTCATTTTACTTCAGTTTGTACTGGTCATATCAAACATGTTGAGCTATTTTTAGATAATACCTGCTACACCTGCAGGCTCACATTTGTTCACTTGCTTTCCCGTCATTTCCAGTTACTGTTCTCCATTTTCTGGCCCCATGTGAATCACATTGTTGGAATCGCGTGACTGCAAACCTCCGAAATAAGCAGTAGTAATGCAAGGTTACGTAACATAGTAGGTTGATTTATGATCAAACCAGTGTGGTTTGATCTCTGGAAGATCAAAGTTCAAAATCCCTCTGGAATCCAGAACATCACCGAAATAGTAGTCATGTCTGCCTTGGCCCGTTATCAACATTTCCTGAAAATTCAATTCTCAATTCAAATCTGTCCATCCTCCTTGGCAGAGATTAAAAATAAACTACAGTCCATCCTTTGGTTCCTGATGAATAAACATAAGATAAGAAGCATACAAATGTCGGCATTTTAGCACTTTAATAAAATATGTGTTCAACTCACACTTTTTAAAAACTTTTAGTTGTCAGATCAAAATGTTCAGGCAGCTCAATTCTTATTTATTCGTTTCACGATTCAACTTAACAGTGAAAATGTTTGACAGTCTGAATATTTCAACGAGACAATAAGAATGCGAGAACTTTTGTGAGACTTTAGGGGACACTTTTTATTCCAATCAAGTTTGGAACTATTCAAAATCTTGGGATCCATTTACACAGATGTTCAGTTATCACAGAAGACATTTTTATATTCTGCATTGTGGTTTCCTGATGCAGCTGGATTCTGTCCCGGTGGCCGCCAGGTGAGACACAGGAATAAGCACCCTGGACAGGTCTCCAGTCCACCACAGGTCACACAGGTCGGGGGTCCTCAGTTTAGTCAATTCCAGCTCTTTCTTCTGGGGTTAGTTTACCAGAGGACCTGGAGAGAACCCTCACTGGCAAGAGAAAGGTGGCACCAAACTCCAGAAACTTCTGATACAAGGTGACTGTGCTAACATCTGGACCACCACAATGAAATATAGCATCCTTTCCAAGAGTTTTGTTTTTTGAGACTCAAAAACTACAAGGTTTCAGTGAATAAAATGTGATTGCTCACATTTAAATAACTCTCCAGGAATTTTTATGACTTGTGACAGTTTACCTCAGTGGATAGCAGGATTGGCCACCAGGGGGCGTTTGTCTCATATGTGTTTTTATTGTTCTCCATTCACGGCAGCACTTTGACCTTAACATTTTAGATCTGGGACGTTGAGGGTATATTCAGAGTTATTTAACACCTAAGTGGCTCTTAGTGTTTATAGTCTCTGCAGCAAATTACCCAGGGCATCGGTGACCACGGTAAACACACGTGCAAATGCAAATGGGGCTGCGGTCCAGATACAGCAGCGCAGCTCAAGTGGGCGGAAAGCAGGCAAGGTGGTGGTAAATGCTGGAGGATGAAAAACTGTGAAATAAAAAAATTAAAGCAGTAATCCAACAAACAACAGTCCTTTCACTTAACCGTACGCTCTTAATGGTGGATGGAATCACTGGAAAGTTAGCAACAAAGGGAAAAAGGAGCCCCGCTGAAAAACATTAATTGCTGTCATAATGCTATGTTAAATTCAAAAGCGGAGCACGTGGATGGATCTTTGGATTTCCGCCCCCTCAGCCTCCTCCATTATCAATAGAAGAGAAATGTCACACTGAGCTCGGGAGGGTAATTTACGAAACGATGTCAAAGTAAAAATGGCTGATAGTCCAGTAAATGATATCAACCTTGTCGAGCACTTGTTATATTTAGGAGGGAATGTGAAGGCACGTCTCAGCTCACCCTGTGGCAGTATCTTTAAAAGCAATTGAGATCTGGGTAAAAATATCAAAATCTGATTTAATGAACCCAAATCTAGTGTGACCATGAGGCTTTAGTGCCTGAACTGCAGAGTAGGACTTTGGTGAGAAAGTTCCATATATGCATGGAGAAACTTTTTTTCCTATTAGTCAGGCTGATGCAAGTGGGCCAGTGGCGGGGAGGAAAGCTCCTTGTCTATTGGGGTCATTGCATCAGCCTGAATGTTCTTTTTCACTCTGATCTTTAATTGAGCCGGGGACTGCCACTTTGGATGCTTATTTAACTGAAGAAGCATTACCCCAATCTGATGCCTCGCTTTTGTTATCGCAAGATAATCCCTCCTGCGTCTTTGTGTTTGTGTGTTTGAGGGGGTCTTTCTTTGCTCATTTGCATACGGAGATAAAAAAAAAAAAGTTGGAAGCAAACATGGAACTAAAACTATGATATAGATGCTGTGATTAAACAACTGCTTAAAACATTGAACTTTTTTTCTTGAGGTTTTAAGACTCTAAATGTCTGGATCCAAATGCGCAGGTTTTTTATGGTTCTTAGTGGAACCTCGACCCAACAGTTCCAGGAACCAGTCTTGAGGTCTGTCTGGATTTTTCCTCCGTCTCTTGCTGTGTGGCTTCATAGCGTCTCCCCGCATTATCCAAAATTGGTCATTTCAGCAAGGCCCTGTTGGAGGTCATGCTGTTGTGACCTACATCAGCACGACTCAGATGTGGTCATTGAATATCATAACAGAATGATCTCCATCACTGCTGACTCATTTCCTGTTATGGAAACACACAGAGAATCTTTATTAAAAAATTGCCAGCTTTCTTTCCTTCTCCTCATTCTCCTCTGACAGCCATGCTTAAAAGTTATTCCTGGATACAGATATAACTTTTAAATGTGTTGTGCTGCACTCACGCAACCAGCAGTCACTACAATTGTCACATGGAAACGAGCTCAGGAGAAGATTGACATTGTGAAAGGATGTTTAAATGTTGAATTCAGCGACACATGAGTGCAGGCACCACTAAATGATTCATGTGGTGGGTAGCTTGAGCTTATTCGCTAGACCAAACCCAGACAACTTTGTTGTGTCCACGAGGATCATCCTGACAATTCAGGAGGGGACCAGCTAACACAATCTTCTGGCTTGTCCACTAGCTTCTGTTCTACACACCGCCACATTACTCACTTTTTCCACTAGGTAATATATCTGGTACTTTTTTAGTACCTGCTCGTCCCAGGTTCAAAGCGAGCTGTGGTTGTTTGAGAGATACTGGCTCTAAATACCAGCTACTTGTAAACCAACTACATGTTTTTTGTGCTCAGTGGTGGACGAGAGAATCTAGAGGGAGCCTGACCAAAAATGAGAAGATTTACCAGGAAGTCTCTGAGCTGATCGTCACACTTCTGCCTGAGTAATGTCAAGAAAAGCTTTTTAAAAAAGCCTAAAAATCAATTATTAGACATCAGTAGCGTTTCAGGCCGCCCATGTCATGGTGACCCCACCCATCTTGGTATGGTACTCAATTGTAATTGGAAACGACCGAAACCGAGTCGAGTAGCGCTGAAGCTGTGTCACGGAAGAGACACCGAAGTACAGAAACTAGTAAAAAGGAATAGAGAAATTAAATTAAACATATATGCATATTCAGCTGTGTGGGTGAATACTTTGTTAGCCATTTCAGTCATTCTCAGTGATTTTAATAAAGGAAACTTCAGAACATCATTTGTTGATGCGGGACTAGTGTAGATGTCACTTTGGAATGTGTTGTGTCCTTTTTTTTTTCTTTTACTAAGCAAACAAAAAACAAGATTTTGTCAATAGGGGCTCACCCAGCGGTTGGTGGTGCATGTTTTGTTCAGAAAATGCGTCTGTAAACAGATGTGTTGACACAGAGAGGCACTCCGTGAGCCAGGATAATATATAGAAATATAAACGTTTAGACGGGTGTTACAGAACCCCGGCAAGCACGTGCGTCGCATCGAGATGCAACTTCCAGCTCAAAGTCCAGCGACGTGAAAATGTCCTGCAGTGCGTATAAATCACTACATGCTGTCTCCCCTCCCTGTTTTTTTTTTCTTTCTTAATTTTCTTGTACTCCAACCCACTGAGGTGTCCAGGAGGTCCTTAACGAGCTTTGTTTTTGTCGGTCCTTCTGGCTCCGCTGCTCTTCATGCACCACTATCCATCAGCTACAACATTAGCGCTTTGCGTGTGTGTTAATTGCATTAAAAGATTAAGGCAATCATTAAAAAAATAAATAAAACCCATAACCACAAACAAGGGGATTTTTGGGAGCATTACAGAGGGGAGGAAAAACATTCCACTTCTCTTTCTATGTCATTAAAAACAAGTCGCTGGGTTTGACTCCTCATCCTCCTCCTTGAATCTGGATTTCATGTATTGTTGCGTTGCTGTTTAATCTCCGTAGCGCAGCACAGAGACAGGAGAGTAACAACTCTAACGCCTTTAAAATCCATTGGCCCCATATAGATTTCTCACCGAACCGCTGAAACGAGAGCGAGTTATTGACCAAACTTTTAGTGTGGATACCAAAATGAGGTCATAGATGTGTTCATGCTCCGTAGCAGTTTGACAAAGGCTGGACAGTTCCCAGATACTTGTAGATGTTCGGCTTAAGGTGAAACCCGTGTTTGCGTTCTGTTGTTGTACTGTGGTAATAAGTGGTTGCTAAATAAAGAAAGGCCTAGTGCTTTCCTTTGATGAGCTATCCTGGTGAAAAAGCTCAGTAAAATCCTGCTGTCTGCAGACGTTATAACCCACTGTGATGTTTAATGATCAACCTGTCTTCACCTAATAAAATATACCAACTGGCATCTATAAATCGAACACAGATTTATTTTTATAGGCCTAAATCCTCCTGCTAGCTCTGGGATTTTTAGTTTTACTCATGAGAGCTTCAGAGCAGAGGTAATTTACATTAGGTCATGAAGACTTGAATGCGGGCTGGTAAAGGCCTGTTTTAGATGCTGTGGTCCACACTTTTGTTTTCTTAAGCTGCTACTAGCAGCCACATTCTCTCAGGCCCCTGCGCGTCTTCAAAACACCAGATTATTGCATGTGGTGCAGATTCGGATGCAGCCTGACAGTTTCAACTTTAAAGAACCTGATCTGTCCTGTCAGATTTTGAGTTGTGATGATGGAAAAGAGTGTCATTTAAAAAAATCCTAATGCCGCAATGAGAAAAATGCTTTGTGGAACACCTTATTCAACTAATTTTGTACTGCTTCTTTAATTGTGTTTATTTTTGTTTTGTTTTTATTTTGGCATTTGGTTTAATTGCAGTGTATTACATTATTAGAGCCATTCGTCACCATAGCCTGATGCATACATGGCTCAAATATATGTAAAAATAAAATCTGTTGCGTCCAGAACATTACATCATTGGTTGGGTAGTGTTATGAGTAGATATCTGATCATTTTGTAGCACTGTTAATACACTGCACAGCTTTGTGAGGAGCCGAGGGAGTAGATATTAACAACAGCATTTGCCTTTGAGAAGCCATTGTGAGCATTTTAACAATTAACATTATTCTAAACCAAATACCAGTACAACAATATCTGTCGGTACCACCTCCCCCTTCCTGCAGCCGCACCACTTAGCCTAATTGGGGAGGCTGATTTGATAAAAACTTCAGCTTTGTTGCACCTCTCAGTTGTTTTACCGACTGTTTACACTGGGTTTATCGGTCCTGTTTGCTCCTCCAACAGTCTTCGACACAGATTAGGGGCTTTATTTTCAGAACAGCTGTGAGTTTGCTCACATTTTCTTCTTTGGTTGTGTGAATTTCCCTCATTGAAAGGCACCTGTTTCCCCTTTCGGCTGCAGTTACCCTGCTTTGACGTTTGTTTTTTCAGCATTTGAAGGATAAATCATTGTAATTAAACTCCTACTTGTTCACTAAGTGCTAGAGCCTAACACCTGTTCTAAAAGTACCAGTCAGATAAATGCCTTTATAGCTGTGGTTGAGCTCCTGATAGTTAGTGATAAAGATAAAAGTAGTAGTAGTAGTGTGTGTGTGTGTGTGTGTGTGTGTGTGTGTGTTGTGTGTGTGTGTCTATATATATGTGTATATATATACACGTGTGTGTGGTACTACTATGGTTTACTTTTAAATTTCCATCCTGGACACTTCTGACACTTCTTAATATATAATACAATTATTAGCAATCAAATACATCTCTTTTGGCCATTTTGGGGTAATGTAAATAGTTTATGTGGCCTATATTTTCTGAGAAACTTTGGGACTTTTTCCCTGGTGTCTGTCTGCAGAGTTGACAGTCGGGCATAAAGGTTCAAAAGTAAGCAGGTTGCCCCACTTTTAACTGCTGTTTTTCATACTGCTGCCTGGAAAATTGGAAAACTTAATCCACTCAGTTGGGTCCTGGTGGATTTCTATGGCAATTAGGGAATAAATCTGTCTAAAACAAAGCCTAGAGCCATAAAACAGCACCGACGTTTTTAATGATTATATATTCCTTCATTAAAAGTCATTCTTTCACTGAAATCACTCAGTAAAATGGCTGTGGGATGTAGTTTCAACTTGGGTGTGATATGAGGTTCAGTCACACAGATGCATATGTATGTAGTGTTACATTTATACTGGAACGCTATAACTTTTTATCTGTTATAAATGAGGCCCAAGTGCCGCCTGACAGCTAATCCAGATGTCTGAAAGAAGCTAAAAACCCAATTAACCCAAGTAATATTCACCATCCAGCTAGGCTGATGTGGTCAGTCATCAGTGGTTATAAACAAACACAGCAGCTCAAACTGTGAATATAATCACAATCATGAAATCATCACATCATTTAACCAAAATGAAAAACCAAAAACTCAGACATGCACTGCACGCAACAACAAACCCAAATATTTTTCAACGCAGTGCAGTTCTCACGAGTTTTCCAGTGTCGCGTTTGACTCTGAGGAAGGAACTGGGGTTGAGCAAGTCACTCATGAATACGTGTACAAATGTTGAGATCTTGGAATCCATGAGGAGTGTTTGAGTGTTCCACTTGAATGTGCATGTTGGCCCACTTTGACCAGAAAGGCTGTTGCATAGGCAACTGTGTAAGTGTGCCCCCCCCCACTGTGTTGGTTCCCCAACATAGCAGGATTGTTACTATGGTAATCATATTGTGCAGGAAGTGAAGGTAGCTGCAGCATTAGCGTCAACGTTGAAAGTGATAATTGCAATGCAACACCATTTAAATGTTTTGGTTCCCTGAAATCTTTGTTGAACTAATAATAATAACTAACCCTAACCCTAACTACCTGATGTTGGCTGACTTTAGTCTTGGATTTTCTTTTTTTATCTACTCAAACTTCCCGTGGAGAGGGCCAATATGTTGCTTGGAGTGGTCCATCTTGATCGAATTGGTTCTGCCACTCTTGGAGCACCAGTCCTCGCCTCGGGGAACTGTCCTTTTTGCACAATGCTGTATGTGGTAGCTGCCTTGGGTTTCTCTAGTTTGAAAAATATTGGTTTCACTGATATTAAAGGTAGACATATTATGCAAAACTCACTTTTTGAGTGTTTTAGTCCCTATATTTTCTTACCTGGATGCTTCAGATGGTCAGATACGCTCCTGCCCTACTGTTGTATCACAGTTGGGGGTATTTGAATAATCCCAGCCTTGCACTTCGTATCTCCTCCCACATAACCACAGGTACCTGTGCAAGGCCTTGTCTTTTCCTTATGTCTTGTCCCTGGCAAAAGATATGGCCAGGGCAGAGACCATCTATGGACAGAGCTCACATGAGCTTATTACCATTTAGAGGGACAGGCAGTCAAACTGGCTGTTCTGGGCAGGGCTATGAAACTGGTGTGTTTAGAGTCCCACAGTGCTCAATACTTGTTTTTTCTGGGGGGGGTTTTGACCAAAGTCCTATTTAATTTAGACATCAAGGAACCATGTTAAATTGCAGAAAGGGGGCATAATATGTCACCGTTAATGATTAAATAGTAATGAATGTCCCTCCAGGGATCAGCAGAAAAAAAATATGAATCGGTCCCAACTACACTCCAACGCTGTTTATGAAAATAAACATTCACCAGTTAAAAATGCTGCATTCTGAAGGAAGAGTGGTGGAAGGCATGCACCAGAAACATTGGGTGGAGGGGTTTGAGCTTAAAATGTAGACAACACAAATTCAATTGGTCGCTCTATTGTGGAGTCAAACTCAGATAAATGGAGGCACACTTGGGTCACAACAGCACAACAATTCAAGACAACCCAATCTAAGGTCCATTAAACACTACAGAGATGCAAAAGACAGAGAAGTAAACTGATTGAAAGGACTGAAGAGAGGGGGGGGGTTATCAAACACAGATACGCACAAAGGTCATCAGAGGGGAAACAAAGGAGGGACGAAACAGCGAACAGCAAAGGTCTCGAAATGAAACTGGAATTTAGAAACAAACTTGATCCATCATGTTAATGAACAAATTGTTTCATGTCTATCAGGCGACACCTTAAAATAATACTGTGGATGTTGGCGTTTGAACTGACAGCAAACAGTGGCGCCTCTCTTTTTTATCTGCAAAGGATGTGGAATCTTTATACTGTGACATCTCCATCATCTTTTTCATTTCAGCTGTCATATCATGGTCTTTCGGTCCCAATTCTGTCAGAATGTGTTCATCAGAACCCCTAAGCCTGTGTGTGTGTGTGTGTGCATGTGTGTGTGTGCGCATGTGTGTGTGTCTCTGTCTGTGGGCCTGTTTGTGTACGTGTGTGTGTGTGAGAGAGAGTGTGCATGTGTGTCTTTTGCTTACTGTGTGCAATTAGGGCTTCAGTGCGCTGCAGTGGCGTTGCCACGCGGTGTCGTTTATGACTCTGCTGATGGATGGAGTTCACAAAACGTTAGCGCGTTGATCGGTACCACATAAATCTCCACGCCGTGTCTGCGCTGGTGTCTTCATGCCGGCCGACTGGCAGCGACGAGCTCTGACACACTGAAAACTAAGCTAAATTAGTTTTTAAAGGTGGAAGTCATTTCGCTACAGGCTCAAGGCCTTGGCAACGCTGTTTTGCTCAAATCCCACTACACTACTAAGACAGAGGAACATGTTCATTTATTTAAGTCCCATTTGTTTTTATCGTCAAATCCTTTAATCCTGGGTAATGTCTGCAGTCTCCTCAGAAGAATGTTTGACAGGCATATAGAGGTAATAAAAAATAAATGTCCACCTATCACTATTGCCTGTCACGCTGGTGAGTATGTGGGGCTGTTAACCCCCTGACAATTGATAAATGTTGTGTCTTTTCTGTTGCAGTCCCATCCATCTTTTTTAATGGCTCAAAGTGATCCTACAACCTTATCAACCCCACCACACATGATCTGCAGCGCGCCGGAGCTGCATGATATCAATATCCCTTCACGAGCAATTTCCTGGACTACAAAGTTAACAAAGTGATAAATCTCTATCAGTAATGCACTGCTATCGAGGAAATCCCATATAGTTGACAACGTAATCTAGGCCCCCGATGAAAGCATATGTCATTCCCGTGCAGCGCAGGATATGGGAGCGTTCTCTACATAAACGCGCGCCCCCTCCGATTTAAGACGATATGTGAGAGATGCCTTCGTGATATAGGTCATAATGGGTAATCGTCTCTTAAGCCTTGAGCTGAGCTAATGCGTGGTTAGTGGGTTTGTAATGGACGCTGACTCACTGTGTTTTACATGCGTCCTTTTCTCACATTGACACAAATATCAGCACAGACTCGTGATTCATTTAGAAATATATATGCAGCATTTTCACAGCAATGGAGCGCGCTCAGAATTCTCCCTGTACATAAAACCAGATTAGTTTATGTTCTGAAGCAGAGTCAGGCTTTAATACACTGTGTTCTTTTAAAAGTAGGCCCTGGAATGGTGTCAAATCTGTTGGAATCGACAAGTACAGAACACAGAGGGATGGAAAAACACATTTAATACTGCACAAAAAAGTTACTGCAGTGTCCTTGAGCAGATCATCTATGCTGCTCGCACGCTCTGCCTTGTCTTTTACATTATTATTTCTTTTAGCTTCGCACCCATATAAGGTTGTGGAACATCCTATTGGATGGAGGTTTGTTTCCTGGCTCAACGTTTCAAATGTCCTTTTGTGTTGTGACAGATGTCAGGCTACAGGCTGCAGCGCGTTAATAAAGAAATGAAGGCTATCTGGATCGATATCTGCTCCAGCGACAAGCGTTTGGGGGACAGGTGAATCATCCAGGGTGTTCCCTGTCTCGACCCGAGCCAGCTGGGACGGGCTCCAGCCCCCTCCCCGACCCCACCGAGGGAGAAGCGGCACAAAAGGGATGGATGGAAGATCAATACGGGCCGGCACGTTGGTGACACTGCTGCCTCCGGCAACAATGTCCCGAGATTGGACCCCCCCCCCCCGGGGGCCAGGGGCTTTCCTGTTCCGCTTGGATGTCCTCCCTGCGGCTGCACGGGTTTTCTCCGGGTCCTCCTGCTTCCTCCAAAACTCTAAAGCTCCCCCAGGCCGCACAGAAACCCTGTGTCGTATAATTTCAGCGGAGCTTGAAAGGCGTCCCCTGCGTCATCCTGCTAAATTACCCGATGGCCTTGAAGTACTCACGTAACGATAAATGTGTAATGATGAATCAAGGCGATGGGGCATGGGAAGGAGGGGGGGACAGCGCCGCCCCTCTCAGCAGGGGGTCAGATGCCTGAATGCCGAAGAAAAGGCGGGTTGATCCACGTCAGAAAATAATTTCGGGTGTGAAAGCTCGACAAGTTGACGTGATTGAGCGTGTGCGGCTGTCTATCCAATATGAGATGGCTCAACAGCCCCCCCCCCATCCTCTCCAAGTGAACCCACTAAGGGATAAAGTGGTAGAAGAGGGATGGATGGAAGTTCAATAAGCTGCTCCAGCCATGAATGATGAGCACTTGGATCCTCGCTCCATCACAATAGCTTTGCTGGAAAGACGCAACGCTGGCTCTTTAGAAGAAAAAGCCAAAGGGGACTTTCAATGATTAACCCGATGTTTGTAGGTCTTCAGTCAAACAGAATTAGGCTTGCTGCGCGGTACATTGTAATTCCTGCGTCGCCCTGTCAAAATAAAGCGCTCAGCGCAGAATGTGGACGGCTAAGAGTCGTGTCGCATGCTTGCAACATGGCGGGATGTCAGCCGAAACACGGTGACAGATGTCGGGGGTATTGTGGCATGAGTTGTACATTAAACTGAACAAAACGCTCAGCCTCGCAGCAACAGTCAATGGTTGAGTGCTGTAATAAATGTTTTATTGGGGGGCTTAAATTTGGCTGGTTCTCATCCAGCCATCTGTGTTAAAAGATTATATTATTTATATGCTGTAACCTTACAATCAAACGTCCTGGTAAATCCTCAGCAGCCTTTGAATTCTAGAACGGGCCATTCTCAGGCTCCTTTCTTTTCCAGATTGTTATCAGGGTTTGGACCCTTCAGCTCCCTGCCTCTGCTCTTGCTCTACATCGGACCCAACATGACGAATCATCTTCGGACTAGTCTCATTTCCGAGTTGGTATCCCCCCCCCCCCCGTCGCTCCTCATTCTGTCGAGAAAGAGGGGCCCAGATTGAACTTGAACTCCAGCTGAACCTCCGCTGCACGTTAAGACTGTCGTAACTTCATGAAACGCATGAATTTTTAAACCGCTGTTTGTATTTAAATCAAGTTTAACTCATTTACTTGTGAAGCTCATAAGATGAGGGAGGGAGCACGCACGGCTTGTCCCACATCTTTATGAACAGTGTGCTGCCGGCCATGCACTCCTCTCCCCATCTCTTTCTCCCTCCCTCTCTCTCTCTCTCCCTCCCTCCCTCCCTTTCTCTCTCTGCATGCATGTGCATGCGTCCTGACTGACAGGAAGAGCGATCCGACGCCGCGGCGCTCACACAGAATGGCTGTCAGATAAGGGACTTGTGTTATGGCTTTCAGTGAAGCGGCAGCTGATAATGAAATCATTTCTGGGGATAAATTGCTTCTGTAAAGAACAGGAAAGGTTAATGTGGGCATTTGCAGGCTCGCGTGACGGACTCCCGGCTGTGATGCATCGCCGCTGAAAGTGGTTAAAACTCGAGCCTTTTCACGTAAACAATCGACCTAATGGCTGTTGTTCTTGGGGAGTGGGGGGGGTTGGTACCGAGCGGGCACGTCTCGATGAGCCACAGTGTTTCATTTTGCAGGTGGGTTATCTTAGAAGCCACCACCCCCCCACATTCCCTCCCCTCACAGGTAAGTGAGAGATGGAGGTCAGTTAAAAGTGGAGTCACACACTCTCTCCGTCTTGTCTCCTGTAAACGTATATGTACTGTACATATGAGGCGTTTTTTGACCGATGTGTTAAGAAAAACAGGTTTTAAGCTGATGAAGTAGCAACCCCCAGCACTTATACAGCTTGTTGTTCAATGTCATTTCTCCACTTTTTATTACAGCCCTGGTATGGTACGCTGCGTACGCCGCCTATTGCCTGTCAGTGTGATTGAAGCGCACCTGATTTGCATTTTCGCTCCGAACATTTTCGAGATTCGCCTCCGTGGAGACGTGCTACATGTGTTAGCCCCAGAGCCCCGGGCTGCAATAGATTATTTTATTTTTAATTCAAGGCAAACTTTCCACTATGAATGCCAAGTTATGCAATCTTCTTTTTTTTTTTTTAATGAACGAGTCCTCCAAATTGTTTTTCTTTTAACTGCCTGACGGCCACAGCGGCCTCCTTGAATAAATGCATTTGTAGGAAGAGCTTAGTTGTGTCCTGAAACTTCTGGCCACTGTCACACAAATCAAGCGTTCAACTGTGTCCGAACAACCGTGGAGTTGTCTGGCACGTGAGCCTAAATTGGTTTTGATGTCAGTTTTGATCTTTTACAGGCTTGTTGACAATTGTCAGTGTTGAATATTAACACGGGTTTTCAAATTATTTGTCTTTTCCGTTGCTCTGCATAATGATTTGCAGAATACGCAGGTTCTTATCTCTTAATTCTCCTGAAAATGTACTTTCATCCTTCGAGAAGCAGTTCCTCAGGCTCCCCTCCTTCATCTCCCTGTGTGTGTGTCTGTGTGTGTGTCTCTCTCTCTCACTCTCTCTCTCTCTTCCTGGTTTATTAATATTAAAAAGGATGGTTAATCCTCAGGGCTTCCTGCTGCTATCTCCATTCGTCTGGCTCCGTCTCTCTCTTCCTCTTCCCCCCACATCTTGACCCTGAAAAGGTCATGTATTATCAATGTCCATAAGCACTTAGGTCTCGTCTCCTCTATCTGTGTGGTACCTGCCAATCTTTATGGCATTTCATTTCTACTAAGTTGCTAAATAGAACAGGGGAAAACCTCAGGTTTCCATCACTAACATCAATAACGGGCTTGGGGAAAATACACTGTCTGTGATCCAAAATGAGTAATCCTTAAAGATCCCTAAAGACTAAACTAAACCCCCAAACCACTTTTTTCTGCTGAAAACAAATGCATTTGGGCATTAAATAGTGTTGTCGGTTGATTCTGGTCCAACTCTTGACATTTTAATGACATTTTCAAAGTATTTAAATTTGGTATGTTTTGTTGTAAAAAGATGTAAGAATTCAATGTTGTAAGAATTCAAAACCACACACATACACACACCTTTTTACTAAACCCTTCAGTTTTGGGTGACATAGGCTGGAAATTTTAAAAAACAACTTGGTGGTGGGCGGGGCTTGTGGAGCAGGTAGGACATGCCCAACCACTCCCCCACCACCATCACTATACTCACATTTATAAAAACACACAAAAGAAAAAGAAAACAAACACAGGCACTAAATACAAGCGACTCTGAGCCCAATAGCTCAGGTTGGGTTAACGTTGCGAGTGGCAACGCTGTCTCTGTCCATCCTGTCATCCATCCAAAATATTCCTAGTTTTTTTTAAAGGGGGGGGTCATTGGTCTCCATCTCAGCCAATAGCAAAATTTGATTGGAATCACTGGGTTTCAACGCATACAGGGCAGTCAGTCAACAATGCAACTTCATGCCCAAGTACGTTTGCTTTCAGCGGAAGAGTGGTTTGAGGGTTTAGTTACTCTTTAAATACTGATGCAATGATACAATGCCATAAGGGAAAGTCACCGCCCACAAAATACTCAACGCAAATGAAGCCCCATGGATGCATGTCACTAAGAAAGGTCACGTGACCGCTGAGATGGGTTTAAACCAATTAAAATCTATTAATGAGATCGTTCTTGCTTTACATCCCAAAGCCCACCTTTGGTCACCTTCAGCGTCTCTGGCACACAGATCTACTTATCCACACACAGCTGGGTGATATAACACTGTGTTGACATGGGGCTTTGTGCCAAGCGGAGGCCAGGATTGCACTCTGGGGCTCAGAGCCGACACATCTGTCACTTGTGCAGAGTGCTGGATGAACGGACGATGGCGCGCAGAGGGGGCGAGGGGAGTGGCTGGGGGGGGGTGAAAGGTAGAGGAAGGAGCAGATAGGCAGAGAAAATCAGGGTGCTGGCCACTGTTACGGGCGTGTACAAAAGCGTCATGACTAGTCAAAAGGGTGAAGCCAGTGCCACCGACGTGCTTTTGTTCAGAATGACAGCTGTTCTACACTCATGAGTTGTCACTAAGCCCTTCTCTGTCAAGGATTATTACAGTTTAGAAAGTAATATATTCTCTCGCCTGACTGTCTGCGGCAAAGTTACAGTTTTAATAAGGTCAGCTGAGGCTTTGCGTGTCTTTACGTGTGTGTGTGTGTGCGAACGTGACGTGTTCCCCTCTTCCTTTCCTTTGTATTGAGCCATACAGATCATTGTGTTTTCCATCTCCTGGCTCCATATTCCCATACAATCCCATTTTAGCTTCAGTGCGGCAGGAGGGAAGAGCTCAGTAATCATATTATGGTAAAGGATCCGTTGATGGCAGAGAGAGCTTTTTTTTTTTTTAATTCACAGTGCAGTCATACATCTATTTAATTCAGACCCGCATTCAAAGGCATCAGAACGCATGCTTCGGCCCAAGTCCACCGCCATGAAAGGAAGTGCTTCTGATGTTCTGACGTCACTCTGCTCACATTGTTGCTCAAGGAAAAACGGGTTCATATCCATGGAATAGAACATTTGAATTGCAGCACTTCCGCTATCATAACACAGCCCATCAGGTTTCAGATGCAGTATTTGTTCTTTATGGTGTATTTGCGTATGAAGAGGTTTTGTTTTTCTCTTTTTTTTTTCTCCATTGCGTAATGGGTCGCTCTAATGCATTTCTTTGAAACGAAGATATTTGCATGAAGTTAAAAAGATTTCTGGAGCTGCTCCTCACTTCCAGGCTACATTACCATCAACTCTGTGAAAACCCAGGGAATCCTATATGCATCAAAAAAGGGATTCCTCTTGTAGAGTTCATCACTCATGTTGTTATATATTTTCATACCAGTCTTATCTTATCATTAAATTGGACTTAATGAAAAGATAAGACACACACGAGGCAAAAACTCTCCATGACTCACTGTATTTCAGTTCACACATCAAAACTGCAGTTGCTTTAAGATCATGGCTGATCCGTCTCATCCTTCATCCGTCTCATTGTCCAGCATGTCAGTGTTGCTGAAAACACACAATGTCACTGGAAATGATAACTTGAGGGCAGATGACATACTCTGTGACCGCAGTAGCCGTGCGTCTGGGCTTACGTGCATTCTGATTCACCAGAGCCAGCCAGCTAGAACCGTAGTTTCGGGCAGCGACACATGGCCCATCCTCCGGAGTTGCTTAGCAAATAGTGACTGTCGAATCGCTGATAAGGAGGTCCTCGTTGTTCTTCATCCAGCCTGCTTTGTTAGCACATGAGAGAACTGCAGTCATCACTGGATTTGCACTTCGCTAATGAGTTCATGGTCTGGGGCTGAAGTTTTTAACCCAGGGTGATGGTCCCTTCATTTTGTTCTTAATTAGAGTGAAATGAAAACTAAAAACATGCCGAGCAGAATGCTAGCGGTGGCTGTAATCATGGAGATTTGAACTCGCGTCCCTGTTTGCATCATTCTGTGTCAGCTTAACATCTCTGTTTATACTTTCACCTGCTTTGTACACCTTACATTAAACTGTCATTTATCAGTTAAACATGTCAATGACTGAGTGAGCGACCTTGTACTTTTTGCCAGTAGTGCTATTTTTTTTTCCTTTAAATGAACATCCTTAAAATTAATTTGTAGACCATTTTTTCCTGAATTCATTTGGAGTAGAGGCTAATGTTTAAGGGCAAAGTCAACATTCTTTTGAAATAATCTTAAAATACTCTTTTTCTAATCTGCTGCTCTCTCTTAGATAGGCTTTCAATGCAAGCTGATTTCTTGAATCACATTATTTTAATTCAATAAAGTTCCACTGAACACACGTTTCAAAGCTCTAATTCCATTTCTCCAGTCCTCTGGTTCTGATGTTCCTGTCCTTGTGCACAGCGTGTGAAACCCGTCTCATGTGCTAATTAACACTGTCCTTTTTCTGTCTTTCCCGCTCTCTTCCTCCCTCACCCACAGTCCCGTCCTTCTGGGGTCTGGTCCACTCAGCCTGGAACCTGTGCGCCATAGGGAAGAGGCAGTCGCCCATCAACATCGAGACCAGTCACATGATCTTCGACCCCTACTTGACTCCTCTGAAGCTCAACGCAGGAGGACGCAAGGTGAGAAAAGGCGCCGTTCTGGCCCCGCGAATGAGGAATGCCTGTGAACTCTTTTGGTATGTTTTCCAGCTGAGTGCTGGAGACAGAACTAATCAAAGGACTGCACTACTGCGCGAGGGCCAGCCTTTATTCATCTCGGGGTACAATCGCTCTATCGAGACGCAGAGAGACTTCTGTCAGGGCATTATAGATGAGCTTTTCCCCCACATTAGAAGCCTTTCCAAGTCCCAACTGCATTTGACTGTACCTAGCTCAGGAGGCATTAGAACTTCAGCCTTTCACACAGCAATCACATAATCTTGGCAGGGAAAAAAAAAAATTAAAGTCCTCCCTAAAACACCCAGAAAATCCCATTAGCGGTGTGGTGCATTGCTCTTCAGATTAACTTGGCCAGTCAGCAGTGTATCTTCGTCAGCGGGCACATTTAGATGAGGCGATGTCGTTTAAATACAGATACAAGCTGCCATCTCAGGAGCTCTTTTGTGATCTGATTGACTGAGACTTTTAATCCTACTCTCATACATTCCAGGTAATAAAAGTCTTTTTAAAGAGCCATTTTCTGTACCGAATGGTACCTTTTATCATATATAATATATTCCTTGGGGTGGAACACAGATAGCTTCACGTCAAGGTTTTCATCTATGAACCTGCCCCCCCTCACCACCCCCACCATGGCAATTATCTTGAATTCTTTCATATCAGTGTTTATTCTAGATTGTAGACTTCAGACCCTCTCAGTGCAATTCTCTTCTAAATGTGGAGCCGGTTTTCAAGCAACACTGGAAATGTATTTCCCCAAAAAGAGGAAAAACATGGGGAAAAGAAGCTCAGTAGGTGCATTTCCACTGAGTCACTGAAGTAGATAAACTGAGTTTGTTTCATCAAAGATGGCTGTGTAAACAACAATGATGTGATGACAAACTAATTATGCATGTACAAAATAAGTTCCTCAGTGGAAACAGAAATTGTTTTGTTTTTTTTAGTAGGGTATTTTCATCAAATTTTGAAGAGGTACTTGAAACAGTACTTCAACTTTATGTAATAAAAGAGCATAATGTACCAATTAATTTTTAATTACAATTACATTGTCATCTAGTGTGTTCTGAGTTAAACAGGTTAAAGACTCAACTCCAATACTGCTTTTTTCTGTTGAAAAAAAGTGTATTTGTCAATGAAGTAGTGCTGTTGATCGACTCTGGTCCAACTCTTTTCAAAGTATCAATCAATTTGGTGGGTTTTTTTGTTGTAAAAACACAAGAGTGACTGCCCTCTATGGGTTGAAACTCAGCTATTACAGCCAAATTTAGATAGTCTGGGATGAAGTATTTGAGGCAGCTCTCATCATGAACCTCCACTGTTGGCCCCACCCCTCCTATAAAACCAGCATCTCAACTCTGCATACAGCCTCTAGTGCAAACAGGCAGACCGAACAGAACTAAAGCTTTGTGTTTTCAAATAGAAATGTGTCTGTGTAAGTGGGGCCTAGTACTGTCAGAGTCACTCTAGCAGGAGGAGGCTTTTGGAGAGGGGCTGGGCGTATCTTAACCACTCCAGAAGCCCCGCCCATAATCAAGGCACTTTGAATTTCCATCCTAGACGCACGGCTGAAACCTAGGGGTTTAGTTACTCTAAGGGTTCTTCCTGGTACTGGGCCAGAGAACACTTCTCAAAAACATTTTCCCTTCAAGGACCTTTGGAGACCTTATTTTTGGCATAATTTAAATTCTATGTTCCCGCAGTTTGATTTCACATCAAACTTTCCGATACTGAGCACATTTTGATTGGATAAACGTTCTGCCTCTAAAGGCAGCGCAGGATAAATGTCAGTTTAATGCACAAAATCAAGCCTTAATTACTAAAGGGGGTTTCCATATGACATATATTTCAGCGGAGGCAAATATGGAGTCCCATAAGGACGTGGAAGAAATGATTTTCCTGAAGCGCTTTGCGCTCCCTTGCAATTTTTGCCTCGCCTCTGGTTCGCAGAGGAAGGCCGAGCTTTGACACATTTTGGATGTATAATGCAATATTACTACAGCTGCCCCTCTGAAGGACCGTTAACAGCATGGACGCTGGAAGAATAAATGCTGACGGAGGCTGCATTATAAACACCGGCAAAAGGAAGTGTGATGCAGACTTAGAACAAAGCCATGTGTTCGATCCCCTCAGTCCACGTGACAGACATCATTTCAGTGACCACTAACCTACAGTAAATATGTTCTTAAACGTTGGTGCGACGTAATTCACAGGCAGTTTAATGGGACAGTTATAAATGAGAGATACATGCATGGTACTCGATTCACTCTATACTTCCGTTTCTCTCCCAGTCGGATTTGTGTTTTCCAGAAATCACCCTGCAGATTTTGATTGACAGCCCGCTGCCTTTTGTGGGTTATTGAAAATATTCAGTAATAAGTTGAAAGCACTGATGGCTAAAAATGTCAATAAAGTCCAGAAAATGAGCATCATAAATTATGAATAGGCAGAAATTCATAAGATCAAAGTGAAACCTCGCTTTACAGTCGTACTTTTAGCATTTAAGATCACAGACAGACAGAACAGTGAGAAGCACTGAGGGAGTTTCCCCCCACTTGTGTTTGCAGATGTGATCAGCATCTGTATTCTTAATGTAATGTTTCCAGCTCAGACTCTCCGTACAAGCATCATCACATTATTTTTATCACATACACAATTATTGCAATCTTTTCCGAAAACACGTCACTTCAGACTGCATCACATCTTTTCCTTTGATCTAGAATAAACCATGAGACATACGTCATGATTTCACCAGATGGTATCAAAATTTGATCATGGCAGGCTTCTCTTATCTGGTTTGACAGTCGGGATGTTGCTTTGGAGTTCCATTTTTAATATTTCTTTCACACACACATCTCACCGTTCTCTCTAACACATTTTTTATGGCTCAAGTTTTAATGAGGGTTGGTTGTTTTTATTCAAACAAGAAAAACACATTAGAGGTGAGAGAAGCTCCTCTCTTCATTATTGCACACAAGACACATGCAGTATACATGAGAGCGTACAATGATGAGCTGCATTTGTATGAAGATATTAAAAGACTGCTGTCAGAGTAACTGGAGCGTTTTGGGGCTTGGTACCTTGCTCAAGGGAACCACAGCAGTGCTTTGAGGATGTCCCAGCACCTCTTCTGCTACCAGCCTACTTTCTGATTTTTGGTTCAGCCGGGACGCATCCAGCATTCTACCGGGAGTGACATCACATCCAAGTTGTCAGGTTTCCAGTTACAAAGTCGGAAAACTATTGGCCACGCCTGCATCTACGCCTGCGCTTGCTTTTGAGCCCCCGTTAACAAGGCTCAATCAATCAATCAATCAATCTTTATTTCTATAGCGTCTTATACAATCAAAATTGTTTCAAGGTGCTTTCCAGAATCCCAGGGCCTGACCCCAGACAAGCAACAGTGGCAAGGAAAAACTCCCCTTTAACAGGAAGAAACCTTGAGCAGGACCAGGCTCATGTAGGGGGACCTTCCTGCTGATGGCCGGCTGGGTAGAGAGAGAGGAGAGGAGAGGAGAGGGAGAGGAGAAGGAGAAGGAGAGGAGAAGAAGAAGAGGGAGAGGAGAGGAGAGGGAGAGGAGGGGAGAGGCACAGAACACAGAAACACACAAAAAAATACAAAATACACTATACAACAGGTCAGATGTCATCATGCAGCTCCGAAGGCGGCGATACCTGTAAATAAATAAATCGGGGGGGGGGGCAGAAAAACTACACAGGAATCAGCATAACTAGTCTGCTCGATGAGGAGGAGGAGGAAAGGAGAGGAGAGGAAACCATCACCAGTGTGGTGACAGAGGCCTGTCAGGTGATCATGTGTCTGGACCCCGGCAGCCTTGGCCTATAGCAGCATAACTAGTATCTTAACCTGACGATTAGACGACCCCCTAAGTATGATAATTTGTCTGTCTATGATAGTAACTGGAACTACAGAATTAATAACAATAAGCTTTTTCAAAGAGGTAGGTTTTAAGTCTGGTCTTAAAAGTAGCGATGGAGTCAGCCTCCCGTACCAGGACAGGGAGCTGGTTCCATAGCAGGGGGGCCTGGTAGCTAAATGCTCGGCCCCCTAATCTACTCCCAAAGACTCTGGGAACCACAAGTAGACCAGCGTTCTGAGAGCGGAGCGGTCTATTGGGCTGATAAGGTATCACTAGCTCCTCCAGGTAGGATGGAGCTAGGCCTCTGAGGGCCTTGTAGGTCAAGAGGAGGGTTTTAAAAATGATTCTGAATTTAATGGGCAGCCAATGGAGAGACACCAGTACAGGGGTTATGTGATCTCTTTTGTCAATACCTGTCAGAACTCTGGCTGCAGCGTTTTGGATCAGCTGAAGACTTCTTAAAGGCTGCATTGTAGTGTGCACATATGAACATAAAACATCTACTGATACTACGTATAGACTGGTTTAGGAGCGTCTCCACTGTTCACACGTAGTGTAGCCAACCCAACCACCAAGTGGAATGTTCCAGTTCAGACGTCCAGAATTCACCATTGAACCAGAAGCAACCCCCCCTTCACTGCCAGTCTATTACAGACTGCCGTCAATTAGCATTAGAGTTTTCTCCACAGAGCAAGATGTCAAACATTATCATGAGTCAAATGAGTCATCCGTAATGTCTCAAATATGTGGAGGGGAAAATAATTCTATAATATACACATGTGTTTGGTGGAGTGCAGAAGGAGAAAGACAACCTTCTCCATCAAACTGAGTCATTATTGGAAGAGAGTAGTGTTTCATCTGTTCACAGAAAATATACTTTTTTAACTCTCTTTATGAAATGTTAATTGTTAAAGCTTTCAAGATGATTCCAGCCTGTAGAAGGTGATATGTGCCGTAAATGATTTTAGTTGCCTATGGGGCTTATTGTAGGATTTTTCACCCCAACCTGACGAAGGAGCTGATACAGCCCCTCCAAAATGCATTTCCACCGCTCCGATTATTCCTCATTTCTGGGCTGTGAACACACTGAGACAGAAGCACTTCAGGTAGCAGCCCTCGAAAGTGTGGGGTAATTCTTCAGGTGTGAGAGGATTACGATGACACCCTCCTGCATTTGGAAAGAGCGCTTCAGTTGGATCCAGACCTTCACTCCTCCCTTTCCTGAGACAAACCGATAGCTTTTACCTTTGCAGTTATGAGATAATACAGACTGGGATCAAACCGAAATGACTCAGAAAATTACCTGTTTGTAGGTTTGATACGAAAGCCTGCAGGTTAAATGACATCTCAAATCTTTTATTATTAAATTGGATGGAGGTGAAAAAGATTTATGAAATTCTATTTACTCATTGACTTTGGCTATTATATGACCTTGTAGCAGTAAAATTACCATTTTCATCTGCACAAACATAATGAGAATGAGTGGAACAGGGAAGAAAGCAGCCTTGAAGTAAGCCTAGAAAGACATGTATTCTACTTACCCAGGAGAATAAGTATGTCCCGGCACACACTGTGCTTCCTCCACAATAACCCTTTTCACATTAAACATGAATTGTTTTACTATACTTGAATATTACAAAGCTAGCATCTTCTGTGTGGAAAAACATGGAATAATAATAAGAAAAAACAATAGTCAGTTCACAGAAAAAGAAAATCCCCAATTTTTTATATGCAGTCGGTGTCACAGGGGACGTTTTCTGCGCATCTCCCCAGAATAGGCCGACATGTGCGCCGCTTTAAATTTAAAAGAAAATTAAGAATTTGAATAAAACAAGCACCACTTTGTTCGGTGTCAGTTTCTGAACTTCCAAGCATGTCTTCAGAGTCTGAAACTCTGAAGATGATTCGTTTAAACCTAAGCTGACCCCTAAAAGAGTAAGAACCAACACTGTCAGTGCTGTTATAAACGATTCCCCCCTCCTGTCTTGTGGAGTAATGGGTCCTCAAAATTAGATCGAAACGAGAACAACAGGCGTCCATCGGGTCACCTAATGGTACGTGCTAATGCCTGACTTTTATTATTAAACCCACTGATAGTGTGTAAAAACATTCTTCCTCTGGGAGCGTTAACACCACCCAGGAGCTCCGATCAGACAGCCCCGGTAATTTCCCCCGAGAGCCGCAGCGACGCGGGCGAAGAACTACTGCGGGATGAGCTCCACAGAGCTCTGACAGGACGCAGTGGCGGGTGTGCACGCCGCGGCTCAGGCAAGGATGGCGGCAGATGATTGGCAGCAGAAGCTCATGGTCGGCTAATCCAAACCCTGGTGAATGTAGGTCGCCTGCACTAATGAAACATCTGGATTACTGAATGGCCGCACAGGAGCTCATTTGAATTACATGTGCCAGGAATTTTTGTTAATATGCTCTCAGATGGAAAAAAAAAAACTCTAATTGTAGCCCTTTTTGTGGTAAATATTATATAGAAGTATTTTGGGGGAAACACTCTAGTTAGATCATTACAATGTGGATCAATAATAGGTACACACTGTCCCCCAGATTAACAGCATTTCATTATATGTTATTCCATTTAGAAATGCAATATTTAATGTAAGTCTGTTTTACATTAACATTTATAGAGTTAACGTTTTGAAAGGGAAGACCCATACCTACTTTGAAAATGGTATTTTTGTCCCCGGTGCCTCACCTTCGATAGCTGGAGAGTTTAATAGCGCAGACTGTGATTCTCGATGGGGGCGGCAGAAATGGGTGTGGTGATTGTCGAATCCCCCACCCCCCCCGGTTGCGTCTTCTTAGTCAGTAAAAAATCTTCTAATCTGAGGAGCTGCTATTAGATGGACGTATCTGGAAGGATACGATTTGATGTGGGAGTAATCAACGAGGAGACCGAGGCAGAACTCTGAGGCAAGGTGGGGGGGGGGGGGGTGTCTCTGCTTACTCCTATCTTGCAAAATTTATCGACCACACACACATCGGCCACAGCAGCCAGTTTGGAATAGACATGTGTGACACCATGCTCAGGCTGAAGAGACAAGAATTGTTCCAAACGCTGGTTAAAAATAAAGATTCCGAGTAACTTTTTGAATATAATAAGGGAGCCCACCAAACAGCTGGGACTACCCATAAGGAGCTCATTGCTTCTGCCTGTGAAATGAGAGTTACTCTGTATTCTCCCTCAGCACTCAGATCTGTTGTTAGAGTCATGTTGAAGGCTCCAAAACCAAGTGGAAGTGGAGGTAAAGCTGTTTGACCATTGTCCCCATTGTCAGTAATGGTGGTGGTACCCTCATGCTGCTCGCATGTTCCTTTGCAGCATCACATTTGAAAGTCTGGAAAGGTAGAAGGTAACACGAATATAAATATGCAGATGAACACTGGAGGACCATCTGAGTTCTGCCTGACCTGTGACTTTGGCGGAGAGGATTTGTTTTTGAGCAATGACCTGCATGTTAGTTAGTCTTTTATTTTCTGCCACATGTTGAAAATGTCACACACGCCCACGCACGCGTGCACACATACTCACATTCAGTGAGAGTACAGAGTCTCAAGACATTAAAGTAAAATGTGAAGTAAACTTTTTTTTTCAACTGCAACTTGGTTGTTGGTGGTCTTACAGTTAATTTGAATTTAACTTCCTTTCTGAATATGTTGCACATCTGATAAATTGGTCAGCTTAGCCAACCAAACACTATACTAATACTCAGTGTTGAGTTAGTTACTTTGAAAGTAGTTAATTAGATTACTATCAATTAAAAGTAATCTGTTAAATTACAGCATTATATATTCAGGTATAGGGTCTCCAATCACCCTCATATACATCTATTCGAATGTACAAATTAGTGTGTATTTGCAGCTTCCCTTGAGCATTACTATTGTTATTTTTATTTTTTACAATGTTGAAAATTAACACATCATAAATATCATGTACCTGATGAGATAATTATGTTCCACAGTTCTGCCTGTAGGGTGTGAATAGGAGCCTGAACCATAAAACCAGCTTTTGGTTTCATTTTGATGTCTTGAACATGATCCTTTTATATAAAGCTGCTGTTAAAGATGATGTAGGGAGCACAGCTCTATCCCTGAGTCGGGGATTGAGTGACTGCATGCTGTAAAAACTCTTAGCACCTTCTATTTCCCAGGGTTTTTCCCCATCCAAAATGGTTTCAGACGGTAGCGTGCTCACAGCAGAGCTCCTGGGGTCTTAATCCAACTATGCGTCAAATCCACAATCTATGTTGTTTACCTCACTGGGCTTATCTGGAACCGTTCTCTGGGAAGTGTTCACATGTTTTATTGCAGGTTGTGCCCCTTCATATTTACTAGTGAGTCAAATTTCACCTTGTTTCTTAACACCCAGCCAGATGTGTATGAATACAGCATCTATAGTAAAACAGGGATGTATTCAGATCCTTTCCATGGTAATGAAGCACCTTTGGCAACAGTTCCAGCTTCTTGGGTATGATGTCACAAGCTTTTCACACCTGGATTTGGGGATATTCTGACACTCTCCTCTGCAGATCCTCTCGAGGGGAACTGAGATCCTCTCCGGTTTAATTAAGTATATCTCTGGGCTTTGCTCCATTCAGCTTTCCCTCAACCCTGACCAGTTTCCTGTCACGGCCTCTGAAAAACAGCATCACAGCACGATGCTGCCCCACCATGCTCCACTGCAGGACGCTGCTGGGCGGGTGATGAGAGCAGCCTGGCTTCCTCCAACCATGAAGCTTAGAATGAAGTCCAGAAAGTTTAATCTTGCCCAGAGAATGTTTCTCATGGGCTGAGAGCCCTTTAGCCACCTGAGACCCCAGCCTATTTATGTCCTTTGTGATGGACATTTTGACTCCTTTGAGCTACCATGATTGCATTTCCAAAGAAATCTCTGTTTGTGTTGAATAAAGAGAACTTTGTTTTCATACTGGGACTAAATGAATGCGTTGAAAAGCTCCTTTTTTTTGTTATATGCCTCAGAAGAGGCGCCTGTCTGGCCACGCTGCCTTAGAGCTCCAGCGATTTTTGACGTTCTCCCATCTGCACATGGGATCTCTGGAGCTCAGCCCCAGTGACCACAGGGCTTTCACCAAGACCCCTCTCCTCTGATTGCTCAGAGAGGTCCTTGGCCTTCAGGCATCTTGCCTGGGGGTGGTAGGAGGGTAATCCAAGAACCTGTCACAGGCGGGCTGTGGCGTGGCTAACCCCAGGCAAGGACCTGGTGCTTTGTTCTGAATCCCTCTCCAGCAGCTGTCCATCAGCATGACTAACTACAAAACCTTGGAAGACAACAATGAGCATTTCTGCTCCTCCTTTAAACAAGGAAAAGGAGAATGGGCAGCGAATACAGGTCTGCTACAGACGCTACGGACGTCTGAGCGGGAGTAAAGGGCTCGTTATGGTCCCAGCCTATCACCAACGTGAACGTCTTTTCCACCGCGCAGATGGGGTTCATCATTTATGCTTTGGCGACTGTCGTTGATGCAATTTCCCGACTTTAGATCCAAATGAGCGGAGAGGGCAACATTCACTACTCAGTAAACAGCACACGCAACAACACGTCGCTCATACAAAGATGAGTCGGAAAAGACATGATGAGCAACCACGAGGTATTCCATTTGTCATGCTGCTCAAGTGGTCTATTAAAGGCTACACAGTTTCTTTGTTTACTTTAAATGGATCACAGATGGAGTTAGATCACCTTGGCCAAAGTGATACAAGCTAAGATGCAATACGAAGTAAAGTCGGAGAAGCAGCAATGAAAATGAGGAGAGGCCCAGATGACGCAATCCCTGCGCAAACCCCCTGTAAGCAAGGCGGACGGAGCATAAACTAGTGTGGGGTTAAAGCAGGGATGTCCAAGCTCTTCCACAAAGGGCCGTGTGGCTACAGGTTTTTGTTCCAAGTCAAGCACACCCAGTTTGACCAATCAGCTGTCTGAAGACTCAGATGAGTTGATTAAGTGAGTCCAGTCTGGTGTGCTGCTGCTGGGTCAGAACGAAAACTTGCAGCCACACGGCCCTTTTTGGAAGAGCTTGGACATCCCTGGGTTAAAGCTTTAAAAGCTTTAAAACCAGGAGGAACTGGTGGCGGACAAACACGAGACCAAACGGGACGATCCAGGCAGGGAAGATGTTGACTCGTATGAAATGATGACGTTTTACTTCATCAGAACTTCTCTCAATGGGAAAAGTACTTGGATAAAATTCTCTCGAAGTGTGTGTGTGTGTGTGTGTGTGTGTGTGTGTGTGTGTGTGTGTGTGTGTTTTGCAGTCCATGTTTTTCCTCCAATTTGCGATTCTTTATTTATATTTTTTCCAAAGCAGCGGGTGGTGGAGCCATGTTTGTTAATAATGTATTCTGTAGAGAGCCGCACTGACCGCCGCTCTACTGTAACCGCTGGAACTGCGGCCGTGTTGCGGCTTGCCTCGCAACTAAAACCCCGCGTAAGCCCACATGTTTATTGCATGAGCGCCAAGCAGGTCTCCTCGGGAAGGCCTCGGAGGCACGAAAGTTAGAATGTCTTATGGACAACAAACTCCAGACGTGCGCGGAGGCAGATGCTCGGCTGGCCACCGTGCGCTGCTCATGTGGTTTCAGGGCTCAGATGAGCGAAGCTCATCACACTCCGAGTGTGAATTTTAAACAAATGATGCAGCTCATTCAATCACCAGCAGCTTATTTTCCCCTTTTAATGGAATTAAATCCTCCAACAAGGGCGTTAATGAGCAAATCCATTTCTCGAAATCATCTTTTTTTTTTTTTTTTTTTTTTAAAGAGGAGGTTAACATTGAGGGAAGAATTTTTTTAGAAGAAGGGGAAGACGTCAGCGCTGTCTCCGAGTCCTCCGTTATATAATTGCGGCGTCTGTATGCCGTTGGTGTCAGTGGTTTTCTGTTTGCCTTTGTGAATGTGGAGTTACTTCCTCTCACGCAGCTGCGGAATGCTGGAGCTTCTCGAGCTGTCTGTTTCCCGTCTTGCGTCTGTGTTCGGAGCGAAGCAGCAAAGCAGCGCAGCAGCGAGCGCTCACACGGCGGGCGGACTTTATCAACGCCGTCGCTGTAACCGAACCTCAAGCAGTCAGCCCCAGATGAAGCATTACCTCCAGAAGATTGGCCTGAACCTCGGTGTTACTGTATTCATGGAAAAATAGCTCACGGGTTGTTGTGCTTGTTTAAACATCCCTCATCTCCATGACAACAGCCCCTTTTCCCAGTGACACCAGTGGTGAGGGGAAGGTCATTTGAGGATTTCTACGCGCCGGGTTTTTTGGGGTTTTTTTTGACTTGCACATGTTCTGCAGCGTCTGCCTCATCTTTCCGATGAAGAAAGGCCGACAGCGCGACACACGAGGAGCTGAGCTGCCCGATGTTGGCATGGCAGGGCCCTTGGCCATTGGTAACCGGAAAATTGTCGATTATTGTGGATAAACACGTCCGGCCTTTTTAGGAGTGAAGTTTTCCCACGGCGTCAAAGAGAAAATCAGACTAGAGGCACTATTTGTTCTGTCCAGGCTGCCCTACTGATGGGGCAGCAAGCCCTGAGCGTTCTGCTTCATTTCGTAAACACAGCTCTGGGCTTTCGAATCGGGCTCCTGTAGCGCAGGTACGCCTGTGGCAAAAACCACTGCCCCCAAACTGCTACCTGTTGGTCTGCAGATATCCAGGACCGGCTACCATACGTGACTCCTTCCTCAAAGATTAAAATGAAGCATTTTAATTGTTAGAATTTATAAAAGGAACAAAACCAAGTTAACTAATAATGATATTCCCCTGAGCTGATGATCGTCAAATAATACGTGTATTAATTATGTAATATTAAGTTTTAAACACAAACAGTTATTGCATAGCACCTATTGACTTTTGATGCTCATTAATAAACAGGATCGCTCTGATGAACACCAGTGTGATGTGTGGAAACATCAGCACGCGCTCCAACAGTTACCTTGTGATTCATAACAACGTGGGCAAATCCTGGACTTTGTGTCCACATTTTCACTTTCCTCCAGATCTTAATTGCTAAATAATTTGTATGAAGTGAGCCTGTTGTGGTTGTTATTTTTGTGCAGGCAATGGTTAATATTCAGAAACCCTGAACCCTCTTTGATTCTGAGGCGTGCGACCATAATCACGGTGTGTGGGTCCTTGCCATCTGGTTGTGTATCAGACGGAAAATTACAGTTTTTCTCCCTCAATTTGAAATTGAAATTCTCAAAACTATTTGGTCAATCTTCATGTCATCATGTCATCATGTCTCACTCATAACAAAAAAGCAGTTTCATGCATCTTTAAGCAGATGCTTTGGGGCATCCATGAACAAGTTCTCAACTTCAGGCATATTTCTATACATTTCCCTTAGAAACTTTGAAATTGCTCCCAGGTGAATCTTGACTTGCTCTAATGAAGGGAAACGTGTGATCAAGAGAGGGGTTAGACCGGAGATGCCTCCAGGATCCATCGCTCTAACGTCATCAGGCGATGGTTTGTGACCCACCACAGGATGCTGATGGACTTCCTCTCACTGACTCCCCATTCCTCAACCCCACTGAGGATTTTCTTCTCATCATGGAGATGGAAAGTATATGATCACCATCCCCACACCCAGATGAGCCTCCTGGCTGCCGTGGATGCGGCGCGTGATGACACTTTAGAAGAATTGGTTGTGATGCGGATGAGAATTTGTGGCCCGACAGACAGGAACATCAGGAGGTGCTGGAAGACTGCCCTGTAAACGCTGCAGCGCCACATGTACAGTTTTCACTACGCCGATTGTAAAAGCATAAATGTGAATCTTGTCCAGTCTCTTATCAATCTCTCACATACCCTCAAGTGAAACTTACTTAATAATTGTCATCAAAACATTATCCGTAGTTTCCATGAGAACAGAAGACAGTGTTATAGTGACACATGACGATGAGATTTGACAGTCTGGGGCGTTGACAGTGACACCAGGACTTGTTCTGACATGTTCAGGGACACACATATTCACTTTTGAGAGGACGAAATAAGGATTTTCAGCAAGACGGTGGCTCTTGCATGTAATCATGCAATTTTTACTATTTGTACATTCTTATGAGAAAATGCGCTCACTGTTTTGTCAAGGATTTCTCAAGGTTTGAGAAATGTACCAAGGTGATTAAACTGTGAGAGAACAAAGTCTGTCTATACTTGTTTAGACTGTTGAGTGTTTTAACGAGCCCCACTAGTTTTATTATTATTTTTTAATATTATATATGCATGTCAAAGAGTAGAGATGTAGGAAGCCGAGCACAAAGGCCTTTTTGGACAGGAATATGTGAAAATGAGCATTTTATCCTAGAAAGAAGAAAGCATGAGCGTGCTCCACATCTAAAGAGGATTTTACCTGACAAGGTGTGTGAATAACATCCGATTGTAGGTTCCCAAAAGTTTTCTGGGGGCTGGTGAAAGTTGTTTTCTACCAATTCAACACATTTATGAAGTATAGTGGTGTACCCATGGTACTTCCAGCTGAGTTCAAAGTTTGTTGCTTTTAGACTTGACAGCCTTAACAGCCTTAGCAAAGACAGCCTTAAATCTGCACAATGTAAACGTTCTTAATGATTTTCTTTTCATTGCTGACTCTGAACACCCTGTGTGTGATGCCGTCAGTCATGCCTTCTCTTTTCCAACCAGGAGCAGTCAGGTGGTTTTAATCCAACCAAACAGTTTTCATGTGCTGTAACAGGACTGCTTCAGGCTGAGGCAGTACTGCTTTAACAAATGTCTCGATCCTTGAGGTCCCTCAAGGCTCCACCATTGGTGCAGTTCTGTTCTGCATAGGTTTCCATGACAGCAAGGTCATATTAGTTGGTGTTGTTGGATGGTCTTACAGGGATGATTATTGCTTTTGGATGGATGGATAGATAACAGACAGACTGACTACTAGAATCTAGTGAAGTAGCTCTCTTTTGGGAATTCTTTTATTTAGGCCTACATTAAAGGATGCAAGAAATGGAAACGCTGACTGCTGCTTCATTCTCCAGACAGCCTTTGTGCTCCTATTGTATATTCCTTATGTTTATGTAAATGTTTTGCCAAAATGAGGTGACGGGTAATGATTAGCAGCAGAGCCACCCCAGAGATCCCTCATGTCAGCATTACCACGAAAGTCGATATGAGTTTTCCTTTTATCAATATTGACAATAACCTCCATCAGACGGAATGCAGATCTTTTGATTTCTGGTGCCGGGCAGACGCCTCCGCCACTGAATGTTCTGCGTGAATGATGGGTTTTTGGGAGCCCACCTTTACCCTTTTATGTCAAGGTTACTCCTTTTTAAACTTCTGTGTTTTATATCTTCTCCGCTGCGCTTTACAATTTTACACGCCGACCAATAAAGCAACAAACACTATAAAACATTTTTTATGTGCACCTGCACAAACGGAATGTTTTCCTGATTGTATTATTTTCCTGTGCTTCCTTCTCGTTTGCCTCTCCTTCAGCAGCCTGAGCCTCAGTGCCAACTGATCAGGGTCCTCGCCAGCACCAAGCTAATCACCTTCCATTTTCTTCCAAAGAGACTCGCATCACCGCACGTGCATAAATATGCCTGTGACTGCAGCAGGTGGGAGGAATCCTGCTCACTTTGCCAGAGTCAGCCCTCTGAGCTGCGCCCGGGCCTGCAGGGCTCGGGGCGCGCTTTATCTACCTGCCCTGTGGAAGGATTAGTCAACCGCTAAACCACTTTACCGTTTCATGTCTTGAAAGAGGAGGTGTGTTTTCTGTACATCATGACCTGTTACAACCTCTGCTCCCGAGGTTGTAACACCGCCGCCTATTTCAAAGGGGAATTATTCTGAGCCCTCCTTCACAGAAGAAGAAAGAGTTAAATCCTGAATCTTTTTTATGATTAATACTCTGCTGCATCTGTTCAGAGAGTGCACACAGTATAGCCATCTGTCCTGGAGAGAGAGGGAGCATGATTGAGAGAGAGAGAGAGAGAGAGTGTGTGTGTGTGTGTGTGTGTGTGTGTGTGTGTGTGTGTGTGTGTGTGTGTGTGTGTGTGTGTGTGTGTGTGTGTGTGTGTCTCTGCTGACATTCAGTCAAAGATTGAGGGCAGATGTGAGTATGTTTGTGTGACTGCAGTGCCAAAATCAAAACTTGACACCTTTGACACTGTTTGAGTGTGTATGTGTGCGTGTGCATGTGCCTGTGAGTGTTTGTGTGTGCATGCGTGTGTGTCTGTGTGCATGTGTCTGTGTGTGTGTGTGTGTGTGTGTCTGTGTGTGTGCATGCCCGGCCTATGCAGTAATTCAGATCCAGCATCTCTAATGCTCCAGCTTCTCATGAGAGCTTCCTCAGAAATTGTCACACAGCAGATTGACTATTTTGGCTCCCACTGTCAGCAACAGATTTCTTTGTGGCGCGAAGTTTCACGGGCATACAGTGTTACAGTAATCCTCACAGTCATATATAGACAGGCGGAGACACACGCTTGCACTGCACAAACAAGCTGAAGAGCCTATAGGCAGCCCTGAAAGAACAGCATCAAGGAGTGTTGTTGTCCTGATAAGAAAATGAGAATGGATGAATCCAAGTAAACAAGAAATACAATCAAACGCTAAAGCAAAATTAGAAAAGCACTCAGAGGGCTCAGACTTCTGTCAAACAGACAAATGGAGAGAGAATCGTCCTTTAATAGAGGTTGTTCAACTTATAAATAACTGTACAAGTTAACCACTACCAGTTGTATAATATATGTAATGTATAGACAGTGATAATACAGGGTTAAATAACATAGTAGGTTGCTTTATGATGAAACCCTGAACATCACCAACATTTAGTCATGTGTTCCTTGGCCCTATTGTCAACATTTCCTAATAATTTCATTAAAATCTATTCATAACATTTCCAGGTGTTCTGCTACCTAACAGACAAATGCGGGCTGTCACATGACCTCTTCCCTTGGCAAAGGTGATAACAACTGTTAAATGTCAAAGATATACACTTTGCTTTTTTTTCGTGTAGCTTTACAACCAGACAGGGACCCACGGCAACCTGGCCACAAAAATTTCAATAAATGACTCCCAAAAATGTTGTTTTGAGCTGATTAATCAATCCCATGAACCCGCGGCGTTGGCTGACCTGACGGGTAGAATAAAAGATGAAGTTGTCTCTGATGTAGGACCAGCCCGGTCCACCTAAAGCATCAGTATGCTCCACACATGCGTCCTCTCTTACAGTGCTTTGCCCTGACCTCTCTGTCCTTTGTCTGCTCTTCGGGTTGGGTTCGTGGTGGAAGTGCTTTCATTGGGTTTCATTGCCCTGCATCACGCCGCTGCACGCAGAGCATTTACCCCTGCTTTGATCTACGACATGAAAGAGTGCCTTGCTCTCTTCAGTATCGCCGCTGATCTTCTGAAACGATTCATTTCCGATTCCCTACATCTCTCTTTGATTCAAATATCAATTCTCTATCTCAAAATCACTTCAGTATGGGGGACTTCAGGATCTTTTTGAGCAACAGTTTTGCTTAGGAACTGTCCCTCTGATGTTGAAAGTAAAAATGCAAAGAGCACCACAAACACTCTCCTCACAATTTCAGCCTGATATCCCATGAAGTACCAGCAAATCTGACCCAGATAGGCTATTTAGTGCTCTTATTTTGGCCAAGTCGTTTTGTACATTTTCATATTACAGACGGTGCATTAAACACTATTTTGTATGGCATTACCACACCTGTTGTGACAATTAAGGGCAAGATCTTAAGGCATCAGAAGTTGCCTTATATCGCTCATCTAAGCCCTTCATGAAGAGAAAGAAAGGGAAATTGTATTTGTAGCATCCCAGTTTTAATCGAGCTTACGTGTCACGTATCATGTAAAGTCTAATGTGATTAAAGTCCCGCAGAACCGCTTTCCGCGGCAAAACCAAGTGGTTTGTTAATTAAGCCTTTGTGATAACATTTTGTCAGATAATCATGGACATTTTACACTCATGTTGCCTTCAATAGTCTGAAATTGTGCCTTTTGGAAGCCGTGCTAGAATGCTTGTGCCTGTTCTTTTCTTCTTTTTTTTTTTCTCCAAACACTTTGCTTTAAAATAGTAATTTATTGTGACACATCATTCATCTCGTATCGTTTCTATTGGCCTGGGCTGATAACAGAGCTTTGTGCACCAGGCTCCCACTCCTTGGAAGTCGGAGCAGGAGATATGAGCTAAATGACGGGCGCTAACGCTGATTCCTACTTTGATGGGTGACTCCAAATATTTGTTGAATCCTCTGGAAACCTTGTCCATCGCTTTTTTTTCCGAGGCTCGCACAACCCACGGACATTTATTGAGGGGAGACGTTCGTTAATAGCCAGTCAGCAACAGTGACACCAGCAGATTATCATATGTCATCTCGCACCCGTGCTGCTCGGGAAAGGCCATCAGCTCCGTTTAAGTCAGAGGCGGAGCGACACAGTGACCTTCGCCTTCGCAGCAAAGAGAAGCTACGCAGCCGTATTAGAAAAAATATGACAAATGACTGACTCCACAAAGACTTTGATGGCTCTGCGGCGTGCTGACATTTTACTAATGGGGCAGATAGCACACGAGCGCGGGCGCGCATGTGTGTGGTGTCAGAGTGACAAATCGTTAGTCACATCCTCCCTTGTGCTCTGACTTCGGTCCGCAAAGACTCACCTCCAGTTACGCAGCAGCCGATCTGGAAGACTGCCTCATTAACCGATTTAGAGGAGTTTAGTTTGTTAGATTTAACTAATTAAATCAGTTATTGAGATCCAAAGGCCTCAGCTGTGCTTTGAATGCTGGTTGGCATCCTCTACCCGGTTAGATGAGTTCCGGAATACAGAACGCGAGGGAAAGACAAAGGTCTGTTTATTGTCATGATACAGCGTTTCACAAGGCAGATGGAGGGTCAGCCCCAAGGGGACGCAGGTTCAGCCACGCTGCTGCTGTTGACCAGCCTGTCCCGTATGGCGAGGGAAGGCAGAGGGAGCCCGCGCGGACCGGAGCTCGACCCAGAAAAGGCCTGCCACGCCTGGGGACGGAACCCACGACCTTCCTGCTGGAAGGCCGTGGCGTTAAGACCCGAACCTCGGTGTTACGTCCGCAGCAACCTGCTGTGCCGCATCGCTGCGGTGTTGCTCTGCTCGTGTAAGCAAGAACAAGGGGCCCTGTTCTAAGATGCGGTGTTGAACCTATTTGCTCTTCCTAATGATACAGCAAAAGATGAATTTTAAATGACCTTTTTTTCATTTTATTCAAACACGGTAAAGCAATATGTATCCCTGGAGGCTACACCAATTTTGGCCTCACCAGTGGTTTCTTCTTTGTTTAGCAATTTAAATTCATGTGCTCTCTAGCACCACTACAAGATGATCTGGATAGCTCATTTGAGTCGGGTATATATTGCAGAAAGCCCTGCTACATTCATTCATGTAATGTCATCACGGTACAGCTTAACTGAAACCTGACCTGATGATCACCTCCATAAGGTGAATTTTACCGTAAGTATAGCACAATAGGTGCAACACACCACAGCTGTAATAGCTTCTGTTTCTAAAGGGTTCTAAATTACCAGTGCAGTATTATTGCATGTATCACAGATGTTTTCAAGACATTGTTTATTACTCTAGTTACTTTAATCAGGTTACATTTTAGAAATTGCTGGCAAAGCCAAATTACAACCCACTCCTTTAACATCTTAAATATACTCAAACCACGATAGGCTACCTCCTGCAGCCACTGTGTCAAAACACCAATGAGCTCCTGCCTCATCCTTCCCTTCATGACCCTGAAGCAGGCCAATTCATTCAATTTATATCAACTTTATTCTTGTAGCACACTATGGTGCTTTAAACTGGAAGAAACCTTGAGCAGGACCGGGCTCATATGGGGGGACCTTCCTGCTAATGGCTTCAGATGGATAGAAAGAGAGCAAGCACATGCATAATCATAAATGCAAATATAGTACTTATGTATGATGGAATAATTAACAATCTTAAAGACTAATAGATGTTGGGGAAATTAATTAGAATTTAAGCAGCTTTACTGCTGCGTTTCAGTCCCAGAGGAGGTAAACCCACCTCTTCGCCCATAGGTTCAGCACCATATACCAAAGCCTGTGTACAAATGATCACATCAGCTGAAGTCTCCAGGCGAAAGTTAACAGTCAAGTCCCTTTTTACAGCCTAGAGGAAGAATCAGCGGCAAAAGCAGAGGGACCAAATAATGTTTTTGACTTAATCGATGATATAAATGCCATGAGAGGGCCAGGTGAGAGACTGAAAAGGTAGGAGCCATTTGGAGTATAGTGATGGAGAGGAAAGGAGAGGGGAGGAAAGAGGAGTTGAGGAGAGAAGAGGCATGCAGGAGGCTGAAGGAGATGAGTAAGGAATTAAAAGAGAATGAAAGGATTTGCAGAGAGGAGATGGAAGGAGACAGAGGTGAATGTGGGGTCATTTAAACAGGGAATTAATCATTTTGACAGCCTATGTGTCCCAACACACATGCACACCAGCTTCGTGTAGCAGTCTTTGTACCTTTGTGGGGTCTA
Source organism: Lagocephalus sceleratus (assembly GCA_911728415.1). Lineage (NCBI taxonomy): Eukaryota > Metazoa > Chordata > Actinopteri > Tetraodontiformes > Tetraodontidae > Lagocephalus > Lagocephalus sceleratus. The sequence continues at coordinate 127,746 of CAJVRN010000111.1, read as the reverse complement.
CACGGAGATTTCTTTGATGTTTTTATTCACTTTTACAATCTGTCTTCTTTCCATCATGTCTTATTCATGTGTCATCCCCACGCCCTCAAATAATGAAGCTGGACAGGGTCCTTCCAATGTAGCAAAGCAATGCACAAACACAAACACACACACGCACACACACACACACACACACACACGCACACTTCATAAATGATCAGTATCACATTATTTTCTCTCTGAAAGGCAATCTTCTGCTGGAGTAGTATTCAAATAAACAGATTTCTCTGGAAATTGGTTCACTGGGTCCAAACTAAATTGTAATAAATGACTAATTATCCGGGGTTTTTTTTTTTTTTAAGTTTAGCTCATTAGCACTGGCCAAAAGCTTTAAAAGCTCTCGTCAGTGTTTTTTTTTTCCCTGTGCGGCTTCATAAACCCATCATGATGAAATGATGGGTTAAGAGTGTCATTAATCAAGGCCGATACTGAGATGTGAATGATACTGGAAAAACAGGGATATGTACATCATTATAGGAAAAATGATTACCTCTTTTTCACACTTCCGACCATGCAACTTAAATTTTAATGTTTTTTTATTCTGACACGACAAACCAACCCCGTGCCATCTGTTTACGAGCTTATAGCACAGTTCCCAACTGATGAAAAACTTTAGTCGCTCAGTACTAATTTACTCATTAACTCTTCTTTTGAGCAAAATATTAATATTACTGAGAGTTATATAATTATGTGTATTTCTCTTAAAGCTAATTAAAATCACATAACAAATGTACAGTGTTGCTCAGAAAGTTGGGATAATTTTGTTTTCGGACACATCTGCAGTTTTAAGAAGACATTCATTTCATCTCTCAAGAATAATTATTTTCCACAATTATTTCATGAGGAGAGGCTAAATAACTATTTTATTCTGGCTTTATAGCAACACCATATTTCTTCATCCCACATTTAAGCAGTGCATATATTAAAGAGATACAAATAAATGTTTCTTAATGCCTTTTTCTCTCCAAAGAGAGGTTATACATATGACATTTAACATTAAAGCAGCTATGAACTCAATATACAAACAGCTTTGTGGCTTCCTGCCTTTGACATTTCCTCTGGCAGGCTGCACACCAGGACCAGGTTTCCCCACGAGGCTCATGCAGATCTAATGAGCCACCTGTCAGTCTCTGTGGCTCCATTTCAAGGCCCCGGTCGGGTTGTTAAAAAAAAAAAAAAAAAAAAAAGTTTGCGCGAGCTGAACCCGAACTGCAGATAACTATGGCGGAGTGCAGCTTTCAGCTGGGGCGGCCCGGCTTCGGCAGCCCTTTCCCCCCCCGTTCAGTCAGACAGACGCGGCGTGATGTACGCCATAATGGGCCTCTTTGCTCAAATGGAATTCTGGCAGGAAATCAGTTCTGCCCACAGGACGTGACAAATTTCAAATCTGCAGCGGAGTGCAGGCAACGACTGCAGGGGAGCTCTACAGAAAATGAATGGAAGGACCTCTTTTTTTTTTCCTTCTTTCTTCCTTTTTAGCTCTGTGGCACTCGCGCTGCTGCTTTTGCGTTGCAGCAATGCAGAAAATATCATTAAGAACAGCGTCAGCGGGTGTGACGCTCACATCTGGCTGCTGTTTCAAAGACGGAAGAGGTAACAAAGCGCAGCGCATTTATCGGGCACCCGAAATCTGAAAAGTGACGATAATAACGCCTGTTTGTTTTTGCCCGGTCGGGCAATCCAGACCGTTTATCACTGCCAGTTGGTTGCCATTAGCAACTAAGTATCTGATCTGATAGATCGTCCGAGAGTCCAAACATCTGCTGCCACTGAAAATAAATAGAGAGCTTTTCGACGGGCAACCCACCGAAATACAGATGAGGCCGCCATATTCTTCGAGCTGTCAGGAGAAAACCTGAGGCAGTTTCACGTCTGATCAGACGTCGGCGGATCAAAGCGGAGATGTGAAGGTGTTCAGGGGCCAGCACGGCGGCACAAGGGGCCTGGTGACGACGCATGCATGTTTGTGTGTGTGTGTGTGTGTGTGTGTGTGGGGGGGGGGGTCTCATGAGAGTCATTTGTTTTAGATGTGCATCCAGTGTTCACAGCCAACAAGGGGTCGGCAGCACCTCGTCTTTATCCCCGCCGGGTGTCTTCCTCTCTCTCTCTCTGCGTGTTTCTCCGGTTCCCGTCGCTGTGGTTGCAGGTCGACGACTGCCGTCACGACAAACTCAGGTGTGTCACAAGGATGAATTCCTGAATCCCAAACGGGAGAGTTTCGGTTTTGGTCAGGAGGCCTTACATGTATTAAACAGCTTTTTCTGGTTAAACCATAAGCGGGCCGTCCTCGAGCTCGTCTATCTTTTAACCCCTGGTGTGCTGGACTTGTCTCGAGCTCATACTCCTGCTCGCCCCTGAGTGAGTTGTGATACTGTACTCCTGCCACACCACGTGACTCTGTGAAATAGAACGCCTGTCCCCTCGACAAGCCTGAGCCTTCTGAAAGAGGCACGACGAACATCTCAACCGAAGGTTCCGTTTGATTTAACGCTCGACTTGCGTCAGATGGCGAATACAATCGGTCAGAGGTGTTGGCGCAGCTCCAAGAGGGAACAAAGAGAATCTGGACCCCAGCGCAACTAGGATGACAGCCAAGATGACGCAGGGCAGTCAAATATTGACACTGATGCTACAGAGGCGGGAAGCGCCCAGAGGAAGAGCGGCGCATATGGTAGGAGCGAGGAGGCACCTGACTCCGCACCTGCTGCCCGACGGACGTCCCAGCCCGACACTTTTCAACGGGGTGAGCGTCAGGGAACCTTCAGTTCCTTTTTTTTTTTTTTTGCGTTTGTTTGAAGCGTACATCGCGTTGGGAGAGTACCCCTACGCGCTCCGCTCTGATGAGAAAACACGTGGCGGGGGGGGGGGGGCTGGAGTCTGCGTCTTTCGACAGAAGCGGCGCCAAACTCCGAGCACATCAGAGCCAAAGAGGAAGTTCCTTCTCAACTCAAGCGGCGGATCTGGCCAAAATTTCCGACGCTCGCTGTCGACTGACAGCAAATGCGAAGGAAATATTCAGGAAGCAGCTTGTTCATAAATACCAGTCATCCCAAACTGAGCGCGAGGTGGTGTAGTGGAAATAACGCCCTGATTCTGCCCCCCCAACGTCCCAGATCCTCTACCGGTGATCAGGGAACATTCCCGTCGGCCACTCCGGAGGGAAGCAGGCGGCGTTCCTGTAAAACCTGCGTCTCCGTTGCCATGATGAGAGAGGTGGCGACAGCAGGAGGCAGACGGCCCTGTGGCCTCGGCGTGTCACGGCCGCCGCCGCTTAGACGGCGACGCGCATTCAAGACAGCTTCGCCTTCGGCCTCGTCTAGCCGGGATCCCAGACGTGATTTGAAGAGTATGATTCTCGCATAATGGCACCAAAAGCACCAAAAAAACTCTCGGCTCATCATCCGCCGCCATGATAATTAAGGCTACAGTGTCAACAGCAGCAAACCCTTTACAGACTTTTTTCCTTCCCCTAATAGACACTGACAGAGCGGAGGACTTAAATTAAAATTCTTTCCGTTGCCTTGTGTGCTTATTGGGTTACATGCATTATGCAATAGACCATTACAGCCCAGGCCCAGGTGGGACCGATCACTTTTCCTCTGTTAAATATTAGCATTTCATTCCCCTTACTGTTTCTCTGAGGAGCCGCAGCTCGTCCAAACCAATTTCAGTCTCTGTCCACAAGCTGTTCTCTGAGGCTCTTCGCACAACATTCCTCCGCCTGCCAATCACTGAACTTTGTCTAAACTGGGCCCTGTTCTGCCACATCCTCTGCGCTTGTCTCTTTTCCTTGGCTCTGTTCAGGTCTCACGGATGAATGAAAGCTTTCTTTGTCCTAATCCTATGTTTCCCTCAGCGCATTTCATTTCAAATGAGCTCATTCAATGAATAAAGATAACAATTTAAGGCATTTCTACAAGTTTAAACATGTGCTTTTTACTTCAGGCATGTGTGGTGACTGATGTATTTTTGAAATATATTTTTTTTAATATATTTCCTTATTGATGTCATTTAATGTTGATATAGGTGTCTTATTTGTCTGTTTGGGTATTATTGGGGACAGTTCTTCTCAACTTATTTAGAGCAATTTGCACAACACAACCTTCATGGAATGTCAGTGGGACACGACTTTCACCTGGCCAGTTTCCCGTTCGGGGTCACGGGGAGGGTGCTGGAGCCTATCCCAGCTTCACTTGGGCGAAGGAATGGTTCATCCCTGGACTGAGTATGGGGGGTTGATACCTTGCTCAACGGTACCTCACTGGTGCTCTGAAGGTGTACCTCCAGATGTGCTACCAGCACATGTTCCATCTCTTGTGCCACAGGGGGATTACCCAATATCCTACGGAATCACCTGGGAATCTTGGTTTATTTTTAGTGCAATCTGAGGAAGTAGAGTGGGGGGGGGGGGTGTCAGTGTCTACAATCATCTCAGACGTATAATTAGTGTAGGAAGAGAAGTTTGACACTTTATCATCTCATTCTGACATCAACTCCTGATCTTTTCCAGCGGAGACGAGGCTTTCTGGGAGAACGGATCCACTGTATGCCTCAGACAGCTTGCGCAATATCCCTGGATCGTGATTACAAAATGGCCCTAGCGATATCCCCACTCCAGCTGTCAGCATGACAGTGCCTACACAAAGGGCCGGTGCCTGTGTGTTTGGGGAGGCCCTGGGGTGATTAAGCGTGAAGAGTTTTAATCCCTTCACACCTTGTGTCTTTCTCTCACCGTATAAAGCAAAGCATGATTAGCAGCAGTGTAACCTAGCCGCGGTTCATCGACTCTGCGCTACAGCTGTTTGAACACAAAATTAACTAGTTTGGGAGGTTATTTCCCCATAAAATCAGGCCTGTTGGGGCATGTCGGCACTTCCACTGTGTTTGGAGATCGCCACAGTAAATCTGTGGTCTTGAGAAGATTCATAGGGGTTCAGAATAGGAGGCGGAGCTCAGGCCTCATCTGTATCCACTCGGTGCTCCTCTCGTTTAAGGGCGGAATCTGTGCCAACAGTTGTTGCTGGCCTGAGCCAAAGTTGATAATGAGATTGTGCTGGTTCTGACTGTTATTAATGGTTCTGTTCTGTACACAACACTTTGTTTTGAGTTAATTAATTTGACTGTTTACAACATATTTGCTGAAATACAGCAGACATGGCAATGTAGCAACACGGACCTGGGTTTAAACCCCTGACTTGGACTTGCCGCGATCTCCCCGGGTCCGCGCGGGTTCCATCTGGTTTCCTCCCACTGTCCAGAGACCCATTTAGGGGACAGCTGACTCTAAACTGACTTTAGGACTGTGGGTCATTGTGTGTGGTTGTTTGCATGTGAGCCCTGTGACAAGCTTCAGCCACACCACCCCTTCGACAACACTTTCACGCTTGAACCATGTTTAGAACACACAAACTCCACTTAGAAAAGTCTGAAACACACAAGCTGTTGCTGAGACGTGACAGATGCTGCACCTGCTTGGTGTTAAAAAAAAAAAAAAAGACAGAAGTTGAAGGCCGCACTCTTTCAAACAGGCAGCACTTTCGAATTGAATTTAGATATTAAATGGAAAAAAACACATACATCGACATTTTCATCTCTCAGCAGAGGTTGAGTCAGCCCACAGATCCTCATTAGATTTCACTTTGGGCACCTTGACCACTCAGCCTTCGCAGCTCTCCTTTATTTTGGATTCATCTTCACAATTATTAATCCCGTCTCCTTTCCGTCTGGCCTCTCCATCAGTCCAGTATTTTTTTTCCCCCTCTGCCTGCGCTTTTCAGCATCACCTTCCTCCGTGAGCACCAATTTCCAGTGATTCTTTCAAGGCTTTTCTTGGTTTTCATTTTCGTCTCATTCCCAACAAAAGAATAATGTAAATAAGCAGGATCTATTAGACCTCATATTTGCTCCAGTCGGGATCCACATCATATTAGCGTATTATATTTCATTGCTTAATATTTCACCAGTTAGGCTTTCTTAGCTTCTATTTCAGTTAATGCTGCTTCATATTAATTAGAAATCAAATTTTAAAAAAGGAGAAAGAATTCCTTCTGTTTCAAGAGGGCTCAGGGCCTAATAAGAGCAACTATTAAAACATGGAAGAGTCGATCAGTAGATATTTGGTGTAAATGGAGCAGGTTTTATCGTTTTATTTTCCTATTTTCGAGACTCCAAAACCTTTCCACAGCTCTTTTTAAAAATTTTAAAAGTGCAGTCTGATTTCCTCAACAACGGAGGAGCTCGTGTGATGTGAGAAATTATTGATGTCGTTACAAGGCTGCGGTCGCCTGGACGAGCGAGTCCATGGGAAAAAATCTGTCTGTAGCTGTTGCTGATGCCCTCCATGATAGCCGACAGCTGCCGTATCGGCCATTGGCGGGCGCCTTTACTCACCCAGGCAGCGACACTGAACTATAGCCGACATGTTTTTGCTGGTGTCTAGCGTGAGCAGATTGATCTATTTGTTTTATTCTGCCGCAGCCCCAGGTGCACCGCGGCGCAGCTTTTCCGACCAGCCAGTGTTTCCGCACACCTGTCAGCTTATTTAACATCTCCCATTAAATCAGCACCTTTACACTCAGCAGGAGAGACTTTAATCATTCAGATCTCGGGAGACGCCGACAAGGTTTAGTTTTCCCCTTCACATCCGAAATGAAACATTCACGCGAGCCAGGAGGGACTTCTCAGCTTCCATGTTGCATCCCGGGCCGCGGCATTGCTTTAATGATGCTCCTGCATGCATGTAAATCTTTAAATCATTATTTGTTGAAGGAGCAGATGCGCATTAACTCTCACCTTCTGACTGTTGGCTCTGCAGAGACACCAGCATTGGTTCCAGTGCTACACAAAGCGTTCCCAATTAGAAGAAACACGGTGAAAAGTGACCTTTTAGATGCACCTGCTTGTGTTCTCAGAGCTGACCCAAAAAAAGGAAAAAAAAAAATCCTCATAAATTTTGATGGGCTTTTCATGACATGTCTGCTTACTCAATTCACTACTTTCCCCTCATTTATTATACAAGCGCTGGCTAGTCAACGAGCACTACAAACGTCATTTAATATGCATGTAATGAAAATGCTTAGCAAGAGGGCAAGGAGCATTAATGGTTTGGGCGTGTTGCCGGAAACCTTTGTTGGGCGTTGATAATGTGCTATGCAGAAACCAAAGTCTTGATATAGAACTTGCGAAGGACTCCACCACAACAATTTAGTTTTGTTTTTTTTCAATGTTACTTTAAGTCTGCAATGCAACCAAACATCCGAGTACCCATTCAGTCTTTGGTTAATTATAACAAAGTAATTCTATAAAGAAAGTGGGATAATTGTGTGATGTCCTTGCTGATGTTAATGTTTAGTGAATCAACAACCCAGATATCCGCTCTCAGATGACCTGATTACGGTGGTTAAGTGTTAAAGCCTTGTGTTCTCCAAGATAAAGAGTTATTTGTATAGAAAAAAACAGCCTAGCAAACCCATCGCCACAGTGACGTTGGTAACGATTGGCCAAGTGTTCTGGAGTTAATGAGCAGTTTTGATGCTTGTTCAGGGAATCAACCCTGCTGTACTGTATCGATGTCTCTGGTCTCGTGGCTTGTTGCGTGCATCTTTTAGCAACCTATTCCGCCAAGTGCATAAAAGATGCAGAAACTGAAAAATGTCATCTTGTGGGATAGAAACAGAATACGCCAAGGTCGTCTTCTGAATGCAGAGCGGAGATATGGAGAGCGCCTTCCAGCACTGCAGTGTCTATTTAGTCTAAAAGAAGAGTTATGTATTTATCTATTTACATTAACTCCTGATATTTAATTGTGACTTCCCAAATGATTTTGTAAAATCCAGCCTTTCACTAAGACGGCTGAGCAGCAAGGTGACGGCATTGATCTTCCAGCAGCCTGCTGGGATTCTTTGTTCAGGTAGAAGGTTATTTAACCCGCAAACATTAGCACAGATGTCCGCAAGGCGTCTGTGTTCCTCGATATTCCAGTTCACTAATGCGCCATCATGTACACTGCGAGGAGGTCAAAGGCTTGAACTTCCACAGATCCCAGATTGATCGCACATCCCCCGACCGAGGCCAATCCATAGACACTCACCTACAAGCCACACCTCTGGATCTGCTCACTGTTGTCCTTGGCTTTGCCGTTCTCTTTTTCATTTTCCCAACAGATGGGAGGCACCATGTACAATACCGGGAAGCACGTGTCCTTGCGACCGGACAAAGCCCATCTTGTGAACATCTCCGGGGGCCCGCTGGGATACAGCTACAGGCTGGAGGAGGTCCGCCTCCATTTCGGGAGCGAGGACTCCCAGGGTTCGGAGCACCTCCTGAACGGACAGGGATTTCCTGGAGAGGTGAGAGACGAGGCTGGGACAGATTTAAATGAATCGTCTTGGATGTTTATGCAAAGAGGCTGGTTTATTAAAGGGAAATGTGAGGCGACAGCAGAGCACTTCCAAGCGGCCTTGAAATAATTCCAAACAACAGCCAGACACACGGGGAGGCTCGTTATGATTAATAAATACAAGCTTTTGGCCGATTCTGCTCTCGAATGAAGCAGAACTATGTAGACACAATAAAGGACCGGGAGGCGTTCGTCTCTCATTTAGAGGAATACCTTTCATGTCAAGGCTCTCCTTGACTCAAGGTTCACACGCAGCTCATTACTGGCCTTGAAGTGAACTCAAACCCGGTTTATCGGAGCAGGAAGACGCGCTCGTTTTCTGCTGTTTTGCAGAATTTGGGGGAGTTTCCCCAAGCCTCTCTGTCTTCTGCCCATTGATTGCGACGCTGCATCTGTGCATCTGTTTTCCCATCCCAGGAGAGATGGAGGGAAGTTAAAAGGAAGCTGTAAACACTCTTCCTCTTGTTAAGCAGATCGGCCTCCACTTCAGTTGGAGGCTGTCTAATCTGGGGGCTTCAAGCGGCTTCAGCTTGAAATAGCCTCAGTATCGGGGCCAAGCAACACAAGCGCTTCATCAGCACCAGGAGTTGCCGAGCATTCCGACTGGAACAATCATCGGAATTATTGTCAGCTATTAATCAGAGGCAATAAAAGTTAATTACCTCTGCCAAGGAAAGACTGGGCGAACTTGTCATAAAAGCAGGCTGACAGGCTGTGATTGGACCCGTGCATCTGTTCATTTGTTCATCTCTTCACAGGTCCAGCTGATCCATTATAACCAGGATCTGTATGCCAACTACACCGAGGCGGCGAAGAGCCCCCATGGCATCGCTGTGGTTTCCATCTTCATAAAGGTCAGCCCATCCTTTTGGGCTTTTTGGAGGGATGTTTCGTTCACTCCTGAACGCTGACACCAGACTAACGCTGTCAGACATCAAATGAACCTGAGCGGGAGCCGCTCAGTCTCACTCCTCTGAGCTGACTAGAGAGTTACCATGTGAATTGCTGTAATTGTCGTCTCATTAATGTAGCGGTGCAGCCCAGGACGTAGATCGCTGATGTTTCAGTCGTGCTCACATCACTGCACTTGCCATCCGTGTGTGTGCGCGCACACGTGTGTGCGGGTGTGTGTGTGTGTTTTGCACTCTGAAGAACACTTGATCCCTCTCTGTCTCCTCTCACAGCTCTCTGAAAACTCCAACTCCTTCCTCACCCGTATGCTCAACAGAGACACCATCACCAGAATCAACTACAGACGTAAGTATCTTTCCTCCCTCCCTCTTTCTCTCTCTCACTTTCCTTCTATCTTTCTCTCCCTCCCTCTCTCTCTCCCCATCTCTCTCTCTTTCCTTCTATCTCTCTCCCTCTCTCTCCCCCATCTCTCTCACTCTTCCCACATCCCTCTCTCCCTCCCTCTCTCTCCCATCTCTCTCTCTGTCTCTCCACCATCTCTCTCTCTCTCTGTCTCTCCACCTTCTCTCTCTCTCTCCCCCCACGTCTTCACAGCATCAACGTGAGCCAGACAGCTATCGGTCCAAAGACACCAGGAGGCTCACCCTGCTCCGACATGGTAGTCTTTTCTTCGCCTGTAGTCTTTTCCTCGCCTGTCGATGGCCACCTAACATTGACATTACTGTTGGATTCAGACGGTAGCTGAAAATTTCATGCCACTGCGTCAATACCACCCGCCCTTGGATTCCGCCGTGCTTCACGCGAGTCCAAACACTGGCTCTCCCATGCAGCGGGGGCCATCCCGTCCTTACTGAATATCTCACAAATCACATACAAAATACATCGATTGGATTGACGGCTCTAATCCCGCCACATCTACCGAGATCACTTAGGCTCCATGGTTATAATACTGATTCTCATCCCCAAATAGCACAAAGACAAACACTGGCGAGTGTTCAAAAACGTTCGTTCAATGTTCACACTTCATTTCTGGAAAACAAACAAGCATCTGAAGATTTGCTTAAGTGAGAATGCTGAGAAATCTCCTCAGATGCAGCAATGGAAATTGTTTGCATTGCCGAGTGCCCGGTGGGACGGGCAGCGTGTCAGAGTTCATGGTGTCTCTGTATTTTCCTCAGATTATTTCCTGTAATACGCGATTCATTATAATTTCTACACTGTTCTCCATGCCAGAGCATGGATCACGTGTGTTCTGATGTTCCTTCAGCAAGAATGCATTTGTGATTTCCTGCAAATTAGTGCTACATCGCCAGAATGTGTTTTCTAACCTCTGCAGCAAAGATGCTCACCCCTCTGGAGGATTACTTTCTGCTAATGGGGCTAAACATAGCAGAGCTACATAACCACAAACCCACCCACCCCCCCCCACACACACACACACATAAACAATGGCAGGTGATTGTGAGTCAACAGTAAATCACATTTACATATTATTTATAACCTGGGTGTTAAAAAAAGAAGGTCTTGACCTGAAAATGTGAAGGCTGAGTCCCTTTAAGTGAGTTTCCAAATAGATTTGGAACCCCGAGTTATTGAAATAGCATGCTATTGCACTCACATATTCTGTTTTGTAGCTGAGTTTCATGTCTTTTCTTATTTAATTGGTCCAAACTCCACAGATTTATACTCTGAGGCAGTATTTTAAGTGTATCATAACACACAAATAGAAATGTGTTTTCATCATGCTGGGACACATTCATATTCTGGAGGGCTTAAGTCAGTTCCTGCTATTGCAATGAGAGAGATGGTGCAGAAAATGCATGTAAAATAACTTCATATTTCATGTTGGACCCGCTTAATGTCATCCTGAAGTGTCTCTTTTCTTTATGGGTCGTGATTTCTGTTCATGTCTAAAGTTGTGTCTGTTATGGCTTGACGCTGTAGGTATTAATGTATTTGCTCTGCTTCATTTGCAGCTGCATCCACATGCACGTGTGCACCTCAGCACCGCTGGTTTATTTATTCACTTGTTAACCTGACGTCTTGGGTGTTTTGACACTAAATCAAACAGTTTTCTCCCATTTTGATCAGGCATCTACATGCTCATGCCTGTGTTTCCGCATTTGACTTGAGTCTGACGCATCTAACCTTTTTACCTGCGCGCCCACACACACACACACACACACACACACACACACACACACACACACACACACACGGGCATGTCGTCTATAGTTTAATAATATGTCACAATATTAGTGATTTCTAATAGTGACTGAATTAGTTACAGAAATTCAGGTGTATCTAACCCTTTAGATATTTCACATACACACACACTCATTTCCTATTACTCTGTTTCTGCAATGGTAGGAACATAAATGTTCATACAACACACTGCAAGGTCAACACTTTATCTCTATTGTCTATCTATGTCTATCTCTTTCTCTGACGGTCTATCTGTCTGTCTTTCTCTCTAGATGATGCTTTCCTTTTGATGGGACTGAATATAGCCGACCTTTACCCTGACACCACACGCTACATCACATACGAGGGCTCCATCACCATCCCTCCATGCTACGAGACCTCCACTTGGATACTCATCAACAAGCCTGTCTACGTGACACAGATGCAGGTATCGGGGTGAAGGACAGATCGGAAACAGTTGGTAGGAGGTTGAGTTACAAACATCATTTAATGCATGTGAGCGCCTAAAGCCAGGCACGTGTTTGATTTGACCTCTCAGTAATGTCAGCTTTATAAAAAAAAAAAAGTTCCTTCTTGATGATGTTTAATGGAACGAACTTTGACCAGACAGGGAATTGATCGTGATCAATCGCTCTGGGGTCAAAGGTAAAGCCCCTCTGTACGCGCTCATGGCTGGTTATGCATCAATACATCTTTGTTAAGGACACATGGACGGATGAGGCACTATTAAATCTTAAAGTAGTGATTTTTATATGCTCTCATTGCATTACAGCCAAAATCAGCAGTCAATGTTGTGTTTAGACTCAAAGTCCACCAATTACACCCTTCTAATGCTGAATGTTGACGCCAGAGGTCATGTCGAAAATTGAATGGCCTTTTTCAACCTGATTCAAGGCGAGTGGAAACCGACCAAGCATGAGATCATCCTTGAAAATCACATTTAAACAGTCTGAAGAGACACTGACCAATAGGCAGTAGGGATGTTCTGGTCCAGGCAACTTCCAGGACTGTAACATGAAAGCAATGTTTATAATTCTGATCCATGAACTTTTTAGTGATTAAAGTAACTACAGTAGGAATTCACACAACTGTGCAAAAAGGGATTAGAATCATTTACTTTCCTTTTTTTAGATACATTTAAATCTATAGAGAACTATCCTTCATACAAAAATATTCAAGTAAAACAAAGATTTTTAAAAGAAGACATTTCAGCATCACATACTTGCATCACCCACCATGGGACTTTAAATCGGGAATCAAGACTCAAACAGAATCACCAGAACTGGGATTTAATTCAGCAGCAGCTGAACCAAACAGCTAAAAGGTTTTGACCGTGTAATTTAATAATGTCATGTTAGTAGGTTTTGTAACAATCAAAGGCCAATATTAAAAATATGTTTGCTCATGTCTGAAAATCAAGTCAGCACAGACGTGCAGATATTCAGTCACAATCAGGGTTTTTCAAGCTAATTTTTCATTCCTCACTTCAAAAAGGCATCAAAGGAAATGCTGGGTATATCTGGTAAATATGCTGCTAAATTTAGCTCTTTCAGCAGGAGCTTCTGTTGTCCGCCAGTCATCACAGATGTGCCCCAAATACCACTAAAAGCTACTTCGCTTAGCTTACTATAGAGTATTCCCGAGAGAACGAGGTGAGTAAATCATTTCTGTGTTCAGAACTCAGCAATTTATTTTCCAATTACAGCAAACATTACGCACATCTCGCTGATTGTATCGCTCCTTTGTGTTGTCGGTTTGATTCTGCCCCCGAGGAGCAGATGAATTGATCATTCTTTTCAAATCAAGGAGCCTTGCGTCAGAGTGCACTCTTAACAATCATGCACGGCGCACACCCACACTGACATTTCCTCGCTCTTACCACCAACGCCCCACCTTCCGACCCTTCTCGCACACGCTTTGTTCTCATTTGCCCAACATCTTCATCAAAACTTCCTCTCTTCCTCCTCTCTTCCTTTATTCTTCCGCCCTGAACACAATTGTCAGGTTGCATTTTTAAAATAGAGGCATAAACTAAAATAAACTTTAGTTAAATTTTCCTGTTGTGGTGACAATAATCATAGATGGATGGATGGATGGATGGATGGATGGGTAGGTAGGTAGGTAGGTAGGTAGGTAGGTAGGTAGGTAGGTAGGTAGGTAGGTAGGTAGGTAGGTAGGTAGGTAGGTAGGTAGGTGGATGGATGGATGGATGGATGGATGGATGGATGATGGATGGATAGATAGATAGATAGATAGATGCATAAATACATTGTGTAACCCAGGTCCCGAAATAACCTGTTTTGTTAAAATGTTCCTTTAGATACCTTATTTTATTTACATACATTAAAAACTGTTAAAAGTTGGTTAAAAGTGAAAATGAAAAAAAAACATTTAAAATGTTTTTGTATAATTAAATGGAATATACACGGGGTTTCCCGTTTAGCCAATCACCGAGCTGCGTTAGCCAGGTGTGCAGCCGGTGGTCTGACGTCCTGTCGCGACTCCGCGTTCAGGTGTATCGTGCTGTTGCCTCGGCGCCTCGGAGCTGGAGAGCTAAGCGAGTGCATAACGTGATTCAGCGGTCAGGTTTTTTCTTGGTTGGATAATATTGGATGGAAGAGGCTGCATCCACATTTTGTCAACCATTAGTGTTCCTGTGGATTCAAGATAGGCTCCCAGGAACCATCCCAGGAACCAACCCAGGATTCCCAGTGAGAGCTGGGTGGCGAGCCGCATTCGATTCCTAGCAATTTGAATGATTCCTGACCCCTCCCTTCCTCACGGATGGTGTGGTAGGAGAGACCCAACACTTACACATAAACACTGTTGGGGGAAATAAGCAGCAAGGGCCCCAACGTTGACTTTGGGAAAGAAAAGGGTTTTATTTTGCTGGCTTTATTATTTTAGTTTGTTATTTTCATTTACTGTTGCATAAAGGTTCATGAATATTTGTATGTTTACAATGTTATTGATTATGTAATAATAAGTTACCTGAGAAACCGTCTAAGTCTTGTTGGTCGTGTCTTTTGGGAACTAAATAATAAGGGTTCTTCCGAATTTGTAATCTTCTGGACCGGCCCATTCATCATCATAACCTTATACTTACCTGTGCTCGGTTATTGCATCAGTAACCAGGGTTACAGATTTGGCGAGCCAGCCAGGAGAGCCCAGTTTAGTGTGAAATTGTCCGAAGTTATTTTGTGTGTTTGATTTACTTATCTTTAAGCCCCAAGTACGGCAAAATGGAAATTGTGACCCAGGAATCAGTTGAAATCCCTTGCTCAGTTGTGGTTAGTGGGTTGACAGGGACAGATAGTGATGAGGAGGCGTCCAGTTACCTTCAGAGATATGGTTCAATTAAACGTTTTTTGCGTATAGATAACCCCAAATCAGATTACCACAGACACATCATAGTGGAGTATGCGCACAGCACTGCCATGGAGTCTTTAGAGCCTCTGTTGCCCCTTAAGATTCAGAACCCCAGCCAGCCTAACGCTGTGTTCGAAGTAAAGAGCTAGGCAAGTGTTTATGCATCAGATGCCCGCAGCAGGGCTACCAGAACATACATGGAGCAGTTGTGCGACATTGCTAGACTGAGTGGAAATTCTGTGGAGCAAGTGCTGAAAGAAGAGCTGGAACGTCTTGATTTGTCTACAGCTAACCCACTGCCTCCCCCTCCTCAGTCTCAGCCAGAACCCCCTCCTAAAAGGGGCCCAATCTCCCAAACAGAGCCAGTCGACCCAGTGAGTGCCTCCTCTCCGCATCCTCCTCCTGTGAACCCTGATCCTACCACTATTAAACCTCCACATGATGCAGGCCAGCCTCATACCTCTTCGATCCCCACTAAAAACCTGACTGACTTGAATTGGTCACCGATTCCACCAGTTACCACTAGCAGCACGACCCAGTCCATCATCGATGTGAATCCTCCCAACGTACAACGAGTAGTGGTTGAACATGTCATACGCAGCAGCGAAAGCTCATCCCACCTTGTTGCTCCAGGTAGGCTTCGAGTTTTTTCAGGGAGGGATCCACGTCCAAATAACGAAGCAGATTACGATACGTGGCGTGCTAGTGTTGAAGTCCTGATGAGAGACTCTTCAATCTCTGACTCACACTGTGCACACCGCATCCTTGACAGCCTTCTCCCTCCTGCTTCTGAGATGACTAAGCATCTTGGCCCACACGCTAAACCTGCCACCTATCTTCAGCTACTTGACTCGCCTTACGGAACAGTTGAAGATGGCGATGAACTGTATGCCAGGTTTATGAGCACGCTTCAGAACGATGGGGAAAAGCCATCTGCCTTTTTGCAGAGATTGCATGTAGCATTGAGCACAACGATGAGACGCGGTGGTGTCTCCAATCAGGACTTCAATCAGCAGCTCTTAAAGCAGTTCTGCCGTGGTTGCTGGGAGAATTCCTTGATAGTCGACCTCCAGCTTGAACAAAGGAAGAAAAATCCACCTTCTTTTGCAGAACTGTTGCTACTTATAAGAACTGAAGAGGATAAACAGGCAGTGAAAATGAGCCGTATGAAGCAGCATTTGGGCAGTGCCAAGCCTGCTTATAATGTCAGCAAACAGCGCGTCATGTCTCATTTACAAATGGCACATTCCACAACTGATTCTGAGTACAGCACTGAAGTTGAGATGCTGAAGAAACAAGTAGCAGATATTAGTGCCCAGCTTGACAGCATGACAGCTGAGAGCCAAAAACCAAAACTGTCTAAACCTAAAACTAAATCCTCCGCTTCCAGTGTCAGAGCCGAGATGCACACTGTGAAAAAGAAGGGTGCAGGTCAGCAGAGCCCCACCGTCAAAGCAAGCAGCAAACCATGCCCTTGGTACTGTTTTCAGTGTGGGGAAGATGGTCACGTCATTTCAGCCTGCGAAAATGAGCCAAATCCTTCCCTTGTAGCAGCAAAGAAAAAACAACTAAGAGAGAGGCAAGCCATGTGGGAGGCCTCTAATTCACTTGGAAATCATGCTCATTTAAACTGATGTCCGCTCCCATAGAGGGACATATGGGAGTGACACCTGACAAATCTAGTCCCGAAAATAAGGAAAAAGCCTGAAGAGGGCTCAAACCAGGAGGAAGCCCAATAAACTTCCTCGTGGCCTGGTGGGAACCAAGACCACAGCTCAGGTAAGTATTGCAGGGAAGGACACTAGTTGTCTTTTAGATACAGGTTCGCAGGTGACCACCGTACCCCAATCATTTTATGAGAAATACCTTTCAGATCTGATCATTCATCCTTTAGGTGATCTTCTGGATGTGGAAGGTGCAAATGGCCAATCAGTCCCTTACTTAGGATATATAGAGCTCTCTGTCACATTTCATAAGGACTTTGTGGGGACTGATATTGAGATTCACACTTTAGCCTTGGTCATTCCCAACCTCCACTCCACTATCCATGAACAGGTCCTTATTGGCACCAATGCTCTTGATGCTCTTTATGCTAGTCTTCAAGATGACCTAAACCGCCCCATCTTTCAGCCATTGTCTTATGGTTATAGAGCTGTCCTCAAGATCCTCCATATGCGTCATGAAAGCTCTACTAGAAATAGTCTTGGCTGTGCAAAAATGGTTGGAAAGACACCTGAAGTTGTTCCAGCAGGACAGACGGTCATTCTTGAAGGCATGGCTAATGTTTCTAGTGCTTATTCTGAAAAAAACGTCTATTTAGAACAGCCATCAGTCTCCTCGTTACCCAGCGGTCTCTTGGTCTTGGCCAGCTTGGTCAGCTTGCCAAGGAAGCAGCCTTGCTATTTACCGGTTGTGTTAAAAAATGAAACAGACCATGACATTGTCATTCCATCCAAGACAGTATTAGCAAACATTAATGCTGTGGCACGAGTAATACACAAAGAGCAAACGGTAAAGGAACAAAACCCACCTGACCTGCAAAGGGAGTCCCCCCGTCAAACAAAACTGAGTTTTGATTTTGGAGACTCACCTTTACCTCCTAAATGGAAAGACCGTGTGATGACTATGTTGAACTCCATGCCAGAAGTCTTCTCCCATCACGACCTGGATTTTGGACATACAGAAAAAGTCAAACATCGGATCAGACTCATAGATGAAACACCTTTTAAGTATCGCCCCCGTCCGATACACCCTCATGATGTGGATGCGGTGAGGAAGCACCTACAGGAGCTCCTTGATTCAGGGATAATACGGGAGTCTGAATCCCCGTTTGCATCTCCTATTGTTGTCGTTAGGAAGAAAGATGGCTCTGTTCGTCTTTGTATAGACTTCAGGAAGTTAAACCTTCAGACAATCAAGGACGCCTATGCTCTCCCAAAACTCGAAGATGCATTCTCTGCTCTTGCTGGGTCGAAGTGGTTCTCCGTTCTGGACCTTAAATCAGGGTATTATCAAATCGAAATGGAGGAATCAGACAAACAGAAGACAGCGTTTGTTTGCCCACTAGGGTTTTGGGAGTACAATAGGATGCCCCAGGGCATCACAAATGCACCATCAACATTCCAACGATTGATGGAGAGGTGTGTTGGAGAAATGAACTTAAAGGAGGTCCTAGTGTTCATTGACGACCTGATCATTTTTTCATCGTCCCTAGAGGAGCATGAACAGCGGTTGAAGCGTGTCCTAGAGCGGCTGAAGGAGTATGGGCTAAAGTTGGCACCGGGAAAATGTAAATTTTTCCAGACCTCCGTCAGATACCTTGGCCATGTGGTTTCCGAGAGGGGCGTGGAAACAGACCCTGAGAAAGTGAAGGCTCTGACAACCTGGCCTATTCCCAATAATCTGAAGGAACTCCAGTCCTTCCTGGGTTTTGCGGGATATTACAGGAGGTTCATTCAGGGTTACTCTCATGTCACCAGGCCCCTTACTGAATTAACATCTGGGTATCCACCCTTTCGGAAGGGAAGCAAAAAGCCTAAGAAAGCCACAATCCAGGAGTATCGTGATCCAAAGGAGCCTTTTGCTAAAAGATGGACGCCCCGGTGTCAGGAAGCATTCGACCTGATAATCAAAAAGCTAACTTCAGCCCCAGTCCTAGGATTCGCCGACCCTCAGCTCCCGTATGTTTTACATACAGATGCCAGCACCCTTGGTGTTGGCGCTGCACTGTACCAAGTTCAGGGTGGTCAACCGAGGGTCATTGCATTTGCCAGTAGAGGGCTCTCGAAGAGTGAAAGGAAGTACCCTGCCCATAAACTCGAATTTCTGGCCCTCAAGTGGGCAGTCACTGAGAAATCCTCTGACTATTTATACGGCACGGACTTCACTGTGGTTACTGATAGTAACCCATTGACTTACCTCTTGACCTCTGCAAAGCTTGACGCCACGGGTTACCGTTGGTTGTCCAGTCTGTCAACCTTTTCTTTCCGACTGCAGTACAGAGCTGGCAGGCAAAATTTGGACGCCGACGCCTTGTCCCGTCGTTCACATGGTCCACCCGAAGACGACCCTGTATCACAAAAGGAGAGTGAAAGGATTCGTCAGTTTGCTTTGCACCATCTGTGTGATGCTGACTCTGTCCCACAGGAGGTGGTCCAGGCTATCTGTGATCGACACATGGTCACCAGTGCCCCAGATGCCGATGATGAAAGCTCCATCCCTGGGTTGACATTAGTCGAGTCCCTTTCTCATCAGGCCACGGCAATTCCTGACTGTTTTCAGAAAGAGGCAGTAGATGGATTCCCTTGCATCCCCTCGTTTTCTGAAGAGGAACTAAAGGAAAAGCAGAGATCAGATCCTGCACTCAATCAAGTAATTGTTCAGATGGAGACGGGTAGAACCCCACCTCCCAGCGTTAAAGCGGAGCTCCCTGAGCTTCCGTTACTGCTGCGAGAGCTAAATCGGTTGGAGCTACGAAATGGAGTACTCTATCGACGGCGGCAAGATGGGCCCAATGTCACCGCTCAGTTAGTGCTCCCGGAGGAGTTGAGAGCAATGGCCTTGCACAGTCTCCATAATGACATGGGCCACATGGGCATTGAACGGACAATTGATCTGATAAGAGCCAGATTCTACTGGCCAAGAATGTATATGGCTGTTGAGAAACTGATCAAGACCTGCGAGAGGTGTGTCCGGCGTAAAAGTCTTCCAGAGAAAGCTGCCCCGCTGGTTAACATAAAGACTTGTCGGCCACTCGAGCTCGTTTGTATAGATTTCTTAACGTTGGAACCAGATCGATCCAACACAAAGGATGTACTGGTCATTACAGATCACTTCACGAAGTATGCGTTAGCCATACCAACACCAAACCAGCGAGCTCGTACGGTAGCCAAATGCCTTTGGGATAATTTCATAGTGCATTATGGTTTCCCAGAGAGACTACTCAGCGATCAGGGCCCTGACTTTGAATCGCACACCATCAGAGAACTTTGTGAGCTAGCTGGCATTAAGAAGGTGCACACAACTCCCTACCATCCCCGAGGGAATCCGGTTGAGAGGTTCAATCGTACCCTCCTCCAAATGCTTGGGACATTGAGTCAGCCGGAAAAACTGCATTGGAAAGACTTTGTTAAACCCCTTGTGCATGCTTACAACTGCACAAAAAATGAGACTACTGGATTCTCCCCCTATGAATTGATGTTTGGGAGACAGCCCAGGCTTCCCATTGACCTAGCCTTTGGGCTGCCCATCATCACCAACAAGCTGTCTCACTCTCAGTATGTTAGCAACTTAAAGAGTCGCCTGGAACAGAGTTACAGGATTGCGACCTCCATTGCACAAAAGACTGCTGATCGCAACAAGACTCGATTTGACAAACATGTGGTGGAATCAACATTGGAAGTGGGTGATAGGGTCCTTGTTCGCAATGTCAAGCTGCGTGGGAAGCATAAACTAGCGAATAAGTGGGAGGATGATGTTTACGTTGTCCTCAAGAAGGCTGGTGACATGCCTGTTTACACAGTCAAGCCTGAGAGTAAGAGTGGGCCAGTACGGACTTTACATCATGACCTGCTTCTTCCTTGCGGGTTTTTGTCTACAGCCATAATAAGTGAGCCTGTAAAACAGTGTCCTGTTAGGAGACCCAGAACAAGGCAATGTCCCGTCACAGAAAGTGAGGAAGAAGAGGAAGACTCTGACTCAGAGATTGTCCCCATTCTGACATTCCCTTCTTTCCATACGTCAGAGCCTGATGTAAATGTGACTCACCTGTTGAGCAATCCTCCATGTGAGATCATGCAGTCAAATGGTCCTAACATGTCAGATGTGCTGGATTTGTCGTTTGCTCCTGTTCTCCCTGATTCTCCAGTGTGCAAGCTTCCTGCTGGGAACAGAGATCAGTTTTCCATGCAGAATTTACCTGAACAAGTCAACCTACCTGAACAAGTCAACTTATCTGAACGGATATTCCAAACAGACAATACTGAATGTGACTTACCTGAAAATGTATGCCCTGTAGAACAAGGAGGCTTACCTGTAGAAGTCAATGACGTCCAGGATCAAGAGCATCCAGTGTCCTCTGATGGGTCAGAGAGAAACAAGGAGATGGATGGGACGGGGAATCGGGAGTCTGAGGAGGAAAGAACGGATGAGGCAATGGAAATGGAAATGAAGAGGAGACAGCGAGACAAACAGGAATGGATACCTCTGTCAGGAGATCAGACAGGCCACGTCAACCGCCAAGGCGGCTTGATTATGTCGAGTTTGGGAAACCATTGGTCCCAGCTGTCAAGTCTTTTTTCCATGGACTGACTATAGCACTGGCTGATGCCCTGAATGAAGAAGAGAACTCTCCATACCCACATATTATCCCCACTTAGATAAATGTTACTCGACTACTACCATGTCCAGGGACGTACATGAGTTCAGGCCGGGAGGGTGTAACCCAGGTCCCGAAATAACCTGTTTTGTTAAAATGTTCCTTTAGATACCTTATTTTATTTACATACATTAAAAACTGTTAAAAGTTGGTTAAAAGTGAAAAATGAAAAAACATTTAAAATGTTTTTGTATAATTAAATGGAATATACACGGGGTTTCCCTGTTTAGCCAATCACCGAGCTGCGTTAGGGTGTAACCCAGGTCCCGAAATAACCTGTTTTGTTAAAATGTTCCTTTAGATACCTTATTTTATTTACATACATTAAAAACTGTTAAAAGTTGGTTAAAAGTGAAAAAATGAAAAAAAAACATTTAAAATGTTTTTGTATAATTAAATGGAATATACACGGGGTTTCCCTGTTTAGCCAATCACCGAGCTGCGTTAGCTCAGGTGTGCAGCTCGGTGGTCTGACGTCCTGTCGCGACTTCCGCGTTCAGGGTGTATTCGTGCTGTTGCCTCGTGCTGCCTCGTGTGAGCTGAGAGAGCTAAGCGAGTGCATAACGTGATTCAGCGGTCAGGTTTTTTCCTTGGTTGGATAATATTGGATGGAAGAGGCTGCATCCACATTTTGTCAACCATTAGTGTTCCTGTGGATTCAAGATAGGCTCCCAGGAACCATCCCAGGAACCAACCCAGGATTCCCAGTGAGAGCTGGGTGGCGAGCCGCATTCGATTCCTAGCAATTTGAATGATTCCTGACCCCTCCCCTTCCTCACGGATGGTGTGGTAGGAGAGACCCATACACTTACACATAAACACTGTTGGGAGGGAAATAAGCAGCAAGGGCCCCAACATTGACTTTGGGAAAGAAAAGGGTTTTATTTTTGCCGGCTTTATTATTTTAGTTTGTTATTTTTCATTTACTGTTGCATAAAGGTTCATGAATATTTGTATGTTTACAATGTTATTGATTATGTAATAATAAGTTACCTGAGAAACCGTCTAAGTCTTGTTGGTCGTGTCTTTTGGGAACTAAATAATAAGGGTTCTTCCGAATTTGTAATCTTCTGGACCGGCCCATTCATCATCATAACCTTATACTTACCTGTGCTCGGTTATTGCATCAGTAACCAGGGTTACAATTGATTGCTCCTTTTCCACATTGGTTGATGCTTCTGTAATTAAACACAAGAATAGGGTGATGCTGGGGGACCTGTTGTTAGACGTTGCTGACAGATGGGTGATTTCTGGGGACAGTTGTAATCTGGAGGCTACCCCACAATCTGCTGCCTAGGGATTAAATAACCATAATCAGAGCATCTAGAAACGTAGTATTTTTTCAGTGATAGCAGTTTCAGCAAGAAAAGGAAATCCCACAGAGAACACTACGTCTGCACCTTATCAATAATAGGAGCATTCGCCTCCAACTGGGGGTGGAAGTGCAGCACTAACTACAGGCGAACTACAGGCAACTAAAACGATGTAGGCCTTCAGCTCCTTCTTTTCAGAATTGCCCATCAATGTCAAAATATATCTGGTTAAAACTGCCTCTGTTTCCACTGTTGTCCAATGAAAATGTTTATGAGTTTGAAGCTGTTTCAGGATTAGTGAGCTTCAACCTCTGGGACCTTGGATTCCATGAAATGATCCTTTAAAATCCAACCTGTTTCAACCTTCTCCAGATTTAATTTTTAAGCGCAAAATTGGGGAAATGTGGAAAATAGAAGTTTAATGAATCCCAAGTGTCCTTGAGTCAGGCAGGATTGAATGCTAGGTTCAATATAAGTTCATGTCATGGAGTCAGGGAACAGGCGTGCAGATTAAGTTGGTCCATCTGTTTAAACTGCATGTCTGAATATAAATATGAATAAAGGGACTTCTTTTTTTAAAAAAAAGAAACTGGTTATAGGTGGCTTATTCTCCACCTTGTCAAGGTTCTGCTGAGCATGGTTGTGTGGAATAAATGACATTATAATATTAGAGTAACTGCGACCCACTACATTGTCTGACCGTGATCTCCTCACAGTCACGCTCAGCTCTCGCTGGTCAGCACTGTTGCCTGGCTCCATGTCTTCTGCCCACTTTTCTTTTTTTTAAATTGTTATTATTTATTTATATTCTGTGCTCCCTCACATCCCAAAACAAGCAAGGTTAATGTAGGGCCCTGATTCACCAGCCTGGTCTGGTGCCCACACAAACATGGGTTAAACTCAGAGGTCAAGGGTCACCGTAGAAGTGTATATGTGACCAACAATGTACCTTACTATTAATATACACCACTGACAGACATTATAGATTCAGACCATTGTCTTGATAAGAGCGAAATTTATAATTGTTCCGTCATAAAGAAAATATTACATAATAGAGTTTTATTGTTGCTGCAGGATAGAGAACAAAAAAAGTTCATCAACTAAAACATTTTGTAAATTCTGTTGAAGAGAAAGTTAAAAAGAAAAATTTGATTAGTTGCAATAATTAAACAAGACAAGTCAAGTAATTCTCAGAATTCTGGCTTTCTGTTATTAACTATTTTGAGATACATAAATAATTTAATTGCTGGTAAAATGAATTGTATTTCAAGCACATTAATTTTATTTTGAGTGAACTTATGTGACTCTGGTGCAATATTTCATCCACAGAAGAAGTTTAGCAAGAAAAAAGTTCAGTATTTACCTGCAGAATTTTACTAGAAGTGACTAGAATCTTATTCGCCTCTGCCCCTCCTCTCCACAGATGCACTCTCTGCGTCTCCTCAGTCAGAACGAGCCCTACAAGATCTTCCTGAGCATGAGTGATAACATCCGGCCCACTCAGCCCTTGCTGCAGCGCTGCATCCGGACCAACATCAACTTCAGCAAGCAGGGTCGCAACTGCCCCAACAACCGTGCCCTCCGCCCACAGTACAGAGGTGTGTGTGTGTGTGTGTGTGTGTGTGTGTGTGTGTGTGTGTGTGTGTGTGTGTGTGTGTGTGTGTGTGTGTGTGTGTGTGTGTGTGTGTGTGTGTGTGTTACAAAGACATGCTAATATACCAGAAATTAGTGCAAAGTTTTACTTAAATCCGCTTTAATACGAAAAAGTTTCAGCTCTGCCAACAAAAGTACATATGTTTTGCCAAAACTCTTTACCGCCTCCTTCTATAAACAGGCGGTAACGCTTCCATTAACCCCTCCCCCTCAACTGCAGCGTGCAGGTGAGGATGTGATGCTTACGGTTACGCAGTGAAATGTGGCCCAGGAGCCGTTGCAGTCTCTTATCTAACTCTCTTAACTCTCTCATCTACATATTTTGCACATAACTCTGTCATCCTTTCAGGGCACAAGTCTAGAAGACTTGTGCACTGTGTGTTTTGTTATTGAAATAGATGCTCCAGCTTCAGAAGGTATGACAATCCACATTCTGATCTGGAAACCCTGTGAGGAGCTACAAAAGTGCAACAGATGGGCACATAATGCGTCACCTAATAAAAAATAAAAACACTTTTAGAGGCAGTACTTTAATTTTCTGGACCTTATCATAGTCTTCTCTGACATCCTGTCACTCCACTTACCTGAATTCATGCCACACAACAAACTCAGATAAATTGATTCCTTTGATTCTACTTACTCAACAAAATTTTGTTTCCCTGGTTATTAAAGAAATAATAGTGGTAAAAAGTAGCCCTGCTTTCTGGACAAGGGGAGGTTTGTTTTATTAATTATAGCTTTTTATCCTTCGATTAGAGTTAATAGTTTCCCCTTTTGTACTAATTTCTTAAACACGAAGTGAGTGACCTTTCATAAATCCTCTAAAGGTTATTTTAGTCAGGCACAAACCTGAAAGTGGTTCAGAGCTGTTAGTCTTAGTGTGTTTATATGCCATTGTTAATCCTGTGCAGGCTTGAGGTGGGTTTCAGCAGAAGTCAGGCTTCTTCCCTCCAAAATTTAGCGTCTGTTGTGAACGCCGCTCCATTTTGATAATCTCTTGTTGTTGAGTAAACTGTTGTTACCCTGCAGCCCTCGTACCAGCCTTGCTGTTCAGCCATGGCAGGAGCTTCTGTGTGATACTGCTTAAATAAACCTTTGTCTTGAGTCCACTGCCTCATAAATATCCAAACCTCATCACATCACAGACCTCCAAAACTGCTACTAATTAGACCATGAATAAGTCATAAAATATATTACATCCAAAAATCTCAAATTTACACACCAAGTTTTTCAAACATTAGCATCAGTTAGTTGACTTTAGTATTAGTATCCCCATTTTCACAAAGCAAAACAACAGAATATTGGGGTTGAACCCCTGACTTAGGCGCTTACTCCAGGCTGAGCCAGAGGGGACCTAGATAACTAAATGATGTTCAGTAAAAAGTGTAAAACGGGTGTTGAACCCTGACAACTCAGGCTTAGTCATCAACCCTAACTGGCAACCTGAGGAGGAAGACCCAACAGGGAAATACATTTTAAATCACATCCTTGAGTGGGTCCATGCCATCCATCCCTTACTGCTTTATCCGTTAGCACTACCATGGGGGCTGGGGTTGGACCCAGCTGCTCAGGTGAGAGCTGGGCTACACCCTGGACCCAGTAAGTCACCAGCTCATCTGTTGGCTGACATATAGAAACAAACATCCATTCCCATTCACACCCAAGGTCAATTTAGAGTCAGTTTAGATCTGTGTTTGTGCTGTGGGAGGAAGTCAGAGTACCAGGAGTGAGAGGACCCCCCCCCCCTTTCCTTTTAAAACCATCCTCTTAAATGGAATGATAAACTGAAAGAAAGTAATCCCAAACACAGAAAACAGTGGGGGAATGTGGAAAACGAGCTGAAGTGGGATGCAGCCATTTGATCCGTTGAAAAAGAAGAAGTCAGTTTCCAACATGAAAAGCGTAGATCACGGCCTCAGTTTTTGCAGTAGACAGATGCCGACAGTGTAAAACACACGGGAGTGTTTCACCTGCTGGCAGGCACACCGAAAGGTCGGAACATGAAATGGGTGTTGGTTCACAGAGAAAGAAGTCTAAGGAAGGTCCTGGTAAGCACATAGATACAGCAGACCATTAAAAGCACCTGGAGCTGGAGGGGGGGTGGTTCAACTGAGCGTGGCACCATGTCAGCAGACTCCGGAATGTGAAAACACAGAGCAGCACCGGGGGAACCATCTCCTGGAAGCCCAGAGTGAGGGAAAGACAGGAATAACGATGATAAAAGATGCTTGTTTGCTGGTGTGTAGGTGAGCCGATTGGTGTTGGAGAGAGAGAGAGCGAGCCGCCGCCACCGCCGCCGTTCACTGTGAACATGGAAGTGTTTTGAGTGGAGAGTGTGGGAGTCCTTGCGAGCTTGGGCCGCTCTCTGAATATCTTTGTTATCGATCCATTTGAGCGGTATTCTCTCCACAATAAACAGATTCCGCAGCCTCTGCTTCCCTCTGGTCTGTTACGATCCAGAGCCCCCCAACAGGAGTGTCTGTTTACCCGGGCGGAGAGCCGAGTTGTCCAGGAAGACTCTGAACACTTTATCCACCTCTGCAGGGAAATTTGCTCTGGTAACGCGTAGAACCAATTACAAGAAGAGGCAAACTAGTCCTGTGCAGCCAGAGCTCAGCTTGTGGTTAGAACAACGTAACACTTCGAAGCCAACTGTCTTATGTTTCTTTCTTTTCAGCACAGTGGTAAACTGACAATGTAGACCAGAGTAGTCATCCTAGTCGATGCATTACTGGAAAATTGGAACTTGTTGGAATTCTGAAAGAGACTAAGAGATCCAGTTGGGAGTTAAATTATTCCTGGAAGATTGCTTTTAGTACACTTCCTTGTACCCAAAATAGCTCGTCTTTGTCCTCGCCGTCCCCAGCTGTGACCCACAGGGTGACCAGCATTAATGTGACAAACTGTCGGCTGTAGAACAGATCCAGTCCTGTCACACCGAAAAGCGATATTTTCCTGCTGTAGCCAAGTCAAACTGGAGTCAGAAAATTGCTGCTGTTAGCCCTACACTTACCCTCTACGCTGGACAATGGTTATACTCTGTATACTCAATTCAGTGGTGTAAAAACACAACCTTCTCGAGACGTTTCAACCACGGCCCATCCTGACTTATTTAGAGCACTTGTTCTCGCGTCAAATATCCAGCAGGCAGACACGCAATCAGCACCAGGAACAGAATCTTCTAGACGGAGGTACTATTATTTCATTCTGTCCTCGGGTACTTCAGGCTCCATGCTGAAGAGAACGGGCATGAATATATCTCCTGTGTTTGTTAATGCAGTTCCGGTGGTTCATTGGTAATATATGTCCTTCCAATGTCTTAAACTGGGGCAGATTGAGCCACTACCCACATGGTTTGTTCTAAGAAAGTCCCTTATAGAGGATGGAGGGATATTAAACTACCTGACTCACTTATTGCTGGACCCTCAATTCTCCTCTCAGTTAGGCTAAGTGGGCTGGCTCCAGAGGGAAATAGAGACATCACAGACTGTTTCTAGGGAGAGAGGCCATCTAAAGTGAAAGGGTTAGACACTAAAACCTCAATGTAAATGCATAACACTTCTGTTGGACTGCCATTAAAATACAGTGTTGTGGCTGTAAAGCAGCATGTAATCTGTGTTTACGCCACAATGGTGAGGCACAATTGTCTACAGAATATATGCAAATTTTAAAGAACTACCTTCAAGGACCTTAAGATTGCACTAAAAGGCAGAATATAAATAAATGTGTTACAGCTGGGAGTTAACGCTCTGGTGCTCTTGCTCCTGTGCAAAAACTTTGTAACTGAGCGCATTTAGGCTTTCTTTGATTTGAGCACAGATAACATTGCAGAGGGGGCCCTGGCACAGTAATTGAACTACTCCCCGAGCCGAAATTGCAGGATAAGTGGTCGAACATTACCGCATTCTCCTCGGAGATGAAACCGCAGACGATGAAACCGAGAGTTGCGGCAGCGACGGAACACAGCGATGATCGCTGCACACGGAAAAGTTTTGAGGCCCGTGGGTGCCGAGGTGTTCTTCTGGGTCAGCCTCCTCAAGGGAGGGAAGAATGGAGAAAGACAGAAATAAATGAATTAATTTCTCCTTCCACTTCACGT
This sequence comes from Lagocephalus sceleratus, assembly GCA_911728415.1. Taxonomy (NCBI): domain Eukaryota; kingdom Metazoa; phylum Chordata; class Actinopteri; order Tetraodontiformes; family Tetraodontidae; genus Lagocephalus; species Lagocephalus sceleratus. The sequence continues at coordinate 99,382 of CAJVRN010000111.1, read as the reverse complement.
TGCTTCCTTTGTTTCGCTCCCTCTTTTTTTGGGCTGTTTCATTTTGAATGTCCTCTCTTTTCGCCTCTTTGTGCGATTCCACTGTGATTGTCTTCTACTAAAAGATATTGACGTGTGTTGCACATTAATAAGAGGCAAAAAAAAATCCTTTTATTTTTTGTCACCGCAACAAATAATCAGAAACTTTTTTGTTATTGCTTCAATTATCAACAAACCTTCACTCATTTGTTGTATTTTCCCCTGATCTTTCCATCCCCATCCATTCTGCATGCACGTCAAATCTGAAACTAATACAGCACACACAAATGATGATGCAATACTAACCTGTTGCATATAGCATGTATTATTTGTTTGTAAAAGTCTGTCCAGGGCCACAGGCCACATGTATTTATATTCTGCGGAGTAACATCTAATACATTTGGCCCTGAGAAAAGTTAATTAACATGTATGCAGGGTGGTAATTTTTGGAATTAATGCAGTCATTTGTTTAACACAATTAGGGCATGTGCAACCCATCACACTAATGATGTAGCTGATAGGAAGCAGAGCCAAGGGGAGTGATATATTTTTTTTAAAAAATAAAAAAATCAACAAGAACCTGCTGGCGCACATGATTAGTTTATGTACAGGATGAGGGGAAGGATGAATGAGTATGTAATCTTTTGTGCAAATACAGACATAAGTTTTATTTCACTCAAGCACTATGAGTTGGACTACCATCTCGACTAAACTCATTTGCTCAGTGGGGTTTCAAGTTTAAAAGCCTCTCTAAATGTATATTTTGTCATTCATCTTTCCATTCCCACAGTCATACAAAGTGAAAATTGGAATATATAGGGCACATTTTTAAACTGTGAGTAATTGTGATTCATCTACTCTGTGATTAATCTGGTTAAAAATCAAAATTGCACAATGCAGAAATGTTCCTTAAGGCATCAAATGTGTGTAAATTTGAGCCCACCTGATGAATGCCTCACTGTTTGACAACCTTGGGTGAGAACATGTTCACTATTAGTTAGACCAAAACTTTCCCGAGTTGTCATTCATCCACAAGTCAGAAATGTTTTTTATATGGCCTACAGAATGTCTTGACAAGTGTGATACAGTTTTGACTGGCGGTACTGGGCCATCTAACTCAGATGTGATGCGTCAGCATCACTGGGAAACTGGCTGCAAACATCACCTGGAAAAAAAAAAAAAAGGGAGCATAAAATCAATGACTCCCTGCTCCCATCGGCCAATCCTGTGCAGAATAATTGATTCCATTGTACTAAAAGCAATCTTCCAATTTGAAACCCAATAAACATCACTTCATTCTGCCAGAAAGGAAATGAAACTTAACAAAGAAGATGCAAAAAAAAAAAAAAGTTAACTGCACGCTAATAACTTCTGAAAAACCTGAGGCAGAGCTTTGTTCTGTTAGCACACCCTGTTTACCCTTTTGTACTAATTTCCTCCTCTATCTCTTCTCTTCCTCAGTGAATCAGTGGCTTCTGAAGTAAGAGATAAACCCATGTCAAACCGCATCGCCCAGAGAGCAGCGCCGGAGTGGAGAAGACAATTTCATACTGCAGAACAAAACAGAGACTCGCCAAGCCTGCGGATTCATCTAAACTGTGCGAACACTCAGCGAACTCTGGGAAAGTGTGGCCTCCCTGAAGAATCTCAGCGCAGCCTGGGTGGAAAAGTTGGACTGGGGGGGGGTGCACACCGAGTCCAGGAGTGTGACGTAGAGTGTTCAGGACCCTTGTGCGTTCACTGTATGGTTTTGTTTTGGGTTTTTTTTCTTTGTGGTGTGAGCTCACGCACATCAGAGGTGTAAAGACTATTTCATGTGCTTCAGCTGGTTTTATAAGACGACTGATGTGGTAGCCCCGGTCTGGCTGGGATGGTTGCTCAGGCGCGGTCGCGGCCCCCACCTCATTTCCACAGAACTGTCGGCTGACGCGAAATGGCAGCAACTAAAGAATGTCATTTTCAGAAGTAATGTAAAGTATGTCACTCCCAGGTTTTGTTGCTGTTTGAGTGGAGGGAGGGGAAGAAGAGCAGGTGGTGCTCTCCAGAGACCGGGGAGGTCACAGGTCACTCATTTTGCATGATTTTTGCGATTGGTCAATTTTCCTGAAGGATTCAATCGGGGGGGGGCAAAACAAAAGCGGACAATGAAAACGGGACCAAGCCTACGCCGCCGCTGTGAAGAGCAGTGCAGGGCGCCAGACGCTCACCGCCGTTGCTGGATGAAAAGATTTGCAGCGAAGGTCAGATTCCACAAAAGCGGTCCAGACAGACCGCCACATCGCCGTCCAAGCAGCCGTTATTGAATTGCATCGGAGAGCCATAATGAAGCAGAGCCGCTAGACGGACGGAACGGTCGGTTGCGTCCCAACAGCACGTTTTTTTCTAAAGTTATTCCACGTGTTCATTAGCGCGGCTGTTGCGCTTCCCGTGCCGCCATTTCTTACGTTCAGACCCCGCCCACAGTAAGAGGTATTTCTTTTCTTACTGTCTTATCGTCTTAGTTCATTTGAAATTCAATTTCCTATATCGCGATCAAAAAAAAGCGTATTAATTTACGAACTTGTCAGCAGCGAAGCGGAATATCCTGTTAGTCTGTACGGGGTCTTAAACGTGGAGGTCAGCTGACCTTCTGTGTGGCCGTCGCATCACCTACGGTTGCAGGTTTATGGAGTAAAATTGGTGCGTGTTTTTGTTTTGTTTTTTGTTTTGTTTTTTTATTACAACACATTAAAATTGTCAGAAGGAGCACATGAAACCACTGAAACCAAAACTGAAATCTTAATTCGTGAAAGACTTTTTTGTCAGTTTAGATGTATTTATGCTGAAGTGTCAGGCGTGTAATTATTTGGACAGCGGCACGAGTTTTTTTAAATTTAAAATGGAAGGAATTCTGCTTGTAATTCCTGAACAATAAGTGCCATGTATTTTTTTTTTTAATCCTCCAAAGTTGAAAAGTGTACACTTCAATCATCTTCTGGAGGGTTTTGTTTTAAATTCGTTGTGGTGGCCTGTAGAGGCAAAAAAAAAAAGGTGTCCCTGTCCAAACATTTACGGACCTGACTGTAGTGTACGGTCACGTTTTCCTCAATGGGTTGATTTTACTTGTTATTTCTTTCTATAAAAAGGAAGGAAAAGGTAATATTTGAGCCCTGCATGATATTGAGCTGGGTGGCTGTTATTCAGGTAGGAACCCAACTGTCTACTGTATGTGCAAACTCTGGCTGATCTAATATGCTTTTGGCTTCATTTGTGTACAGTGGCATAATGTGGAAACGCGTCTTAAATCTTCGTTTAATGTCAGCGGCCACGCCCACCGCCACCGGCCGTCGCCATGCGTGAACTTGTTTGCTCTTTAACTGTTATTTTGCTCTCTACAATGACTACATGCGCAGCTTAATGGTGTGTTATTTGTCTGCCACAGGGCGAGACCAGGCTGGAGTATTACAGTCTAATTTAAGTCCCGTTTTTAAAATGACATTTCAAGACAATTTTGAACGCGTCAAAGTCACCATTGTACCATCGTGGAGAGAAAGTTATGTTTGTAATAGTTATTAAAGCCATGAATCACCATAAAACATTTGCTTAACTCAATCTTGTGGTTTTATTTGGAGTTGCCAAAACATTAAGGCTCTCCTAAGTTCACCCAGCTTAACCACTGGTGCGTTTACTGGTGCATCACAAGCATCTGAACCAAGGCCGGGCTTTTGTTAAGGTATGTCCTCGCAACTCAGACAGCCTGAATCCAGACAGACTGCAGTTATTAGTCAGTTCTCCCTTTCTTTGAGAAAGCCTCTGTTCCATGCTGTGAATATGTGACCTTCATTAGGAACATAACAGCTCCACACTGAACTCTGATTATCAAGATCATCTGTTGGTACAGAAAGCGCCGCAGTGCAAGGTCTGAGATCGATGTCCTAAGGCTGACAAACCAACGCTGTAGCCACCATAAAGCATAAGCCGCACTTGGACCGACATCCGACCGGTACATATTCACTCGATAACCCCGGATGTTTACACCTTTTTGGCGGAGAATCATTAATGTTATTACAGCTTAAAGTTGTAAATCAAAGCCAAGTGGAAAGACTGAACAGCAGCCAGCACACAATCCAAACCCCTTCAGACACTGGCAACATCCCACGATCCCCCCCTGGAATTCTGGAGTCAGAATTGGCTGGTAACTCTGTGCTGATTTATTTGTGCATCTCTCTCCTGGGGGGGGCCGGTTTGCTTGTCTCGAAGATTTTTCACATATTCGTCAAGCACGGCTCGGAATACAAATTGTTCGTAAATGCCATAATGAAAATTACTGCGAAACCATGTCATTGCTTCCTCATTAGGACAATAAGACACTGCAAGATTGACGTCAGCTCCATCTCATCGAGGATTAAAGCTGAGGAATATAATACCAGATTGAATAGAAACAAACCCCCCCACCCCCCAAGGACATTGCTATACTGAGACATACATGTCCTTTACACTGTAGACAGTTTGGGACAGGTTACATAAGTTCCACCTCAGAGACGGAAATAAAAGTAGGTTAGTGACTAATGACAGAAATGTTTTTGAAGCAGCTTGCAGCGTTAATCGTGTACGCAGAAGGGAAAAAACAAAAAAACAACCGTAGGAGTGTCGCAGGGATTAGAGTGGTCTGGTCTGGGTGTGTGCCTGCGCTGACTATCTGCACCTCGGATAGAGACAAGGAGAGCACGCTTCCTGCTGTTAATAACCCAAAGACAAACGTTTGGGGGTGTGGGGAACTTTTTACGAGCCCTCTAGAGACGGGGAGAAGAACGAATGTTGGTCGCGGTGTCAGCAGCTACGGTGGCGGTCCGTCCACAGCCTGGTGCACGCTCTACGAGCGGGCCCGCATTAAACATTGACGGCAGCTGTATCAGCCTCTTCTGGCGCATTCGCGTCAACCCAGTTAGGCTGTTATTTCAAAGCTTTCCAGGCCTAATTATTTGTTTTCAGGAATGATGTGTGTGGCGTGAGCAGGGAGGGGGGGAGGGGGGCTGATCTCGCACAGCCCACGTGGAAGCTGAGGCTGCGCTCAGCCAGCCTCGGGGGCCCGCGCTCATTTTCAGTCTTCGCGCACGTTTGAGGTCAGTGCTCACGGTTTGTACGGGAGAGGCGGGGCGCAGATGGCGAGCCGGAGACCTGCCGTTCCTCGTCCACAACGCGCCGATCCGGCCCATCGGCGCCAACCATCCTCCGGCCTGAACTCGCCAACCCGTCGTTCTCCGGCTCAGAACAGGCGGGTCAGAAGCGGAGCAGCCTACCTTCATCCCAGCTGCTTCGCACTCGGCCGCAGTGGGAGATTAAGGTCATTGCTCAACGCCGCTAATAGGACTTTTCCGTCTGCAAACACCCGGGATGCAATATTGATGCCGAGGCAAAGACAGTCCTATGTAGAAATAAGGATAAATATAGATACTTTGGGGCTTGATTTAAGATTTACTCGATTTTCGGATTTTCAGAACAGTGCTGCAAGCGCACTGTACTACTCATGGAGCTGCAGCCTGCCTCCTCGGTTACATAAGCATGCGCTCCAAACTACACTGAGAACTGTTGTGCTGGAATGTGATAGCTACTGTATACACCCTCAACCCAAAGGAAACCCCGAGTTATGTAACAGATCACGGCTATTCCGAGTCCCGCTTACAGAGTGCAGAGTCGTACGTGACTGCACAAGAATGCGCAGTGTTCTTACAAACAGATGCTATCGGAAAGCGTCCCATGGATGGGGGCGGGGGGTGCGTTTAGTTTTTCCTCCCTTTAACTGAATGGAACGATGCAGTGGGAGTCCACGATGATGGAAAAATTACACCGTCTAAGACAATGTATATGATTATTATCAGAGCTAATCAGATGATTCATGTTATTGGGTGGGGGGGCTCCATCACCGTGATTGAAGAGGGATTTTCACCGTATTGTTGTGTTTCAGGCTCCGTGCTCACGTTCTTCCGCATCGATGGGTACTTCCCGGGACCAGCTGGCGGGAGAACAAAATGAAGTGTAACATTTGTCAATCACATGAGCTCAGAGGCGTAAATGACATCTACGGCGACGATGCTGCCAGAAATGTAGGCCCTACAGAATAAAAAAATGAGTGAGATCGCAAGTTAAAAAGCAAATACAGCGGGGAAGATGTGTATGTTGCTTGTCCACAGCGATCAGGGACATATTATGGAAATTCAGGCTCACTTGAGACGTGGGTTAGCGTTGGAAAAGGAGAATTACCCCATTAAAATACTGACAAAAGGGTCAGTCCAACAGGCTTGCAAACTCTTTCATTTCTCAGTATTTTAGGACTGCTGTCCTGAAACATTGTCTTAATTATGCTGATTTGAATAGAGAGACTCTTTTTAGATTATTTGGGACAGAATATTAACCTTGTGAAGCAAAAAGAAATAAATAAAACTTTTTTTTTTTCGTAGCGTGTTGGAAAATGATCCTTAGTCTAACCCAGCCAAACTGAGACAACAAAGGAAACTGCTGGACTGGAGGCCTGCATGCCTGGTGGTCAATTATTTTGCAGCCAGAACCAGTTAGAGGAACACAGTTAAAGGAACTGGCCACCGGGGAAGCTTTAAAATTTCTCCTAGGGCCATTTTTGCTGTTGCTGCTTGTTGTTCGGGGGTTGGTGAAGTATGTCGCATTCGGTGGGTGAGAGGCGGAAACACACCATGGACGGTTCACCAGTCCATCGCAGGACACACACACACACACACATGCACGCACACACACACACAGTTCAGAGTCGGCAGTCATCCGTTTGTGGACTGTGGGAGGAAAAACCCACACAGGCACTGGGAGAACATACAAACTGCATATAGAGAGACCTGAGCTGGACCTGAACCCACAGGGTGCTCAACGCCTTTGTTAACGCCGCTGCTTGAAACCTGGAAACAATCTGAGATAGAAAATGGAATCAGGCAAAGCAGAAGAAATGAGACAGCCTCTGGTCTCAGACGGCGTGAAGGGCCATGCCACCTGAACGCGTTCCACTGGAGTTGACCTACATCCACTTGTGAAGAGCAGAGCTGCTCTCTCCCCCGTCTTTTTATTTTTTTTTTCATGGTCACGGCCGACAACGTGATTTGTCTGCAAATTCCACTCACGGAACGCTCCTTATCAAATATTTATCCTCATTTTGGATTCAGAGCTGTAACATTGGAAGAGTGGTCTGTGATGTGTGCGTGTGCATGCATGTGCGTGTGTGTCTACGCAGCTCCCGGCTGGGCTGTAGTTTGAGTTTGTTAGATTAAAGAGGGTCTGATGCTGGGTGTTAAGCAGCCTGCTGTCTAGTTTGCTTTCGGTGTCTATCACAATAGCAGCCATGGGAATAACACACTCCGCTCTGCCCTCGGGTTAGAAGCACGCCGCTGCTCTGGTTCGTTCTCTCGCTTTCCATCTCCATCATTCTCTCTCTCTCTCTCTCTCTCTCTCTCTCTCTCCCTCTCTCCCTCCCTGGCACCCACTCTATCTGCCTCGTTCATGGGCTCTTCTTCTTTCTTCCTGACACGTGACGAGCAATAACGTTGATGTGAGTCACTCAGACTTCCATCACGATTTGATATTCATCACCTGGAAGGTCATCTCAATCTCAACCCATGTCCAGCCACACAAAGGGGCTCCCGTCTTTCCTTAATCTGTGTGGGTACAGATTATCCTGGTCTCAGCGATGCTGCACAGTGTTCACATCACCACCGCTTAAATAAAGCGACCTATCTGCCCAGGTTTCTTACTTCCAGGACAAACATTGTATTGTGAGACTGATGCTGTGATTTCAATTAGTCCAGGAATTTCACACTGATTAATCCTGTTTTCTTGTGTAGATTATTATCCCCGGCATGTCTTGATGAGTTGTTACGGGAGACGTGGGAGCGCCTAAACCCCGTCGTAGAAAGGAAGTGAAACGTGAAAATGATTCCATCGCAGGATTAATAATTTAACACATAATCCTGGATGTGCTGATCAATGCACTGTTGTGGATGGTGCATAAAGCTCGGCTCTGCAGCACATTGAGAGGAAAGCTAATTACGCCGGCGTTGTTTTGAATACAAGTGGCGCGCACGATGCTGATCCGCAGGGTCTTTAATTGTAACACTGAACAGGAAGGACCAAGACGCTGGTGTCCGCGCACCGTCCAGCTGCTACAGAGGAGCCTGCCGACATACTCTCTGTCATGCTGTGTGTGAGCATTGCTCAAATAAAAACACCCACACCAACTACTTTATGGACACTGAATGCCCCTAGCTCATCCTACCTCGGCAGTTCCACACAAAACAAGGTCTGGGCCGTAAGCTGTGCACATTTACACAGAGAATGTCTAGACCTTTGTCTGACCAGTCTTTAAAAATGATTACTTTCTGACTGAAATAGGAGGAAAAAAATCCATTAGAAGGTTTTTTTTTTTTTAAATCTCTCTTATGACCAGGCTTACCTCATGGGCTCAGATAAGCTTTCCATCCATACTTCTGTGATTTATTTAGCACTGATCTGTGGGCCAATCGGAGCCCGATGAGTTCAGAAAGATTCAGCAGTCTGTAGATTTAAAACCAGTTTACCGTCTGTCCTTGAAGGGAGAGATAAGCAGCCAGAGGGGCTGAAAGGAAATGTACAAGGATTAGATAAAGGTGGATAAAGGATTGCGTGTTGTCCACCTAACAACAGTAACGACATTCTTGATAACATATCAATTATTAACAATGGGATTTTGTAGATCATCTGATGTTCTAACATTTATATTCTTTTAAGAAGACCAGTTTTGATCCAGAATCATTACACAAGCGATGACCATAACGTTGCTTTTTATGTGACCATAACATTGCTTTTTATGTGGTTTAAAATAAGGGAAGGTGCACACGCCACCCTGATACTCACTTGTTGGATTTGTGCTCAGCTATTTAAAATACAACACAGGATTAGGTTTGAACCTAATCCTTTCCTTTTTCCTTTTTTTTTTCCTCTCTTTTTTTTTTTTTCACATCAATTAGTGATAATGGCGCCCATTCACGCCCACACTGTGCAGTGTTTACCGAGGATAACCGGCACACACGGGGTTAACCGGAGCCCATTCACTCAAACGTCTGCCTGCGAATGCTGGATTCAAGGTCGACGAGGCTGTAACCCAGATAAAATGAGTGCGTTTCTACATTACCAAAAGGCTCCGCGCATTCTCTCCTGCATGCGATTAAATAAAAGCAGCTGTGCACGGGACCCTCCTCTCCCAGGAAGCCGCCTGGATCATCAGCTCCTCCGCAGATTAAACGTGTTAATGAGCAGGCTTTAGAGGCGCCGCTGTGCCTTTGAGCACTACAGCTCATTTACATTGTAATCTAGGAAGTGTGGGGGGAGTGCTGAAGGTGCCACAATCAGATTCTGATAAAGAGGGTTTGGACTTTAACGTCTGCATATACCACCTGGAGGGGGGGGGGGGGTTTGAGGCTGATTTCCAGGTCACCGGAAATCTTGATGACTGTAGGTAGATCCCGTTTCCTGCCCCCCGTCCCGTCACACTTGTTGGGGGTGACACAGAGAACTACTGCTGCGGATCGACATTTGCTCTGCGGCTGCTGCCCCCCCCCCTCCACCGCCATGTAGACGTCCGTGGACTCTCGGTCAGGATGTGCCGCTCCCTCCCTCGCGTGCAACCGCTGCTGTTTTTCCTTCATCTTCTGTCCTCCTACATTTCACTTCCTCCCATAGTCCCCCGAGTTTTCCACACCCCCCCCTCTCTCTCACCTGCTCTCTCGCCCCTCTCTTGGGAGAATTCTTCACCTCCCCCTCCCTCTGTCTCCCTCTGCCTCTCCGCATGCTCGTTCCCTGGCTGTTTCATGCCTCTTATTCATCTCCCTATTTTTGTCTTTCCCTACCTCCTCCTGCTATATTCTCTTTTTCCTAGATGTCTGATAACCATTCAGCAGTTATCTCAACTGACCCCCCCTCACCAACATACACACAAAGACATAAATACACACGCACACACACACACACACACATTCACACACACCATTCCCCTCTCTCTCTCACTCCAACCTGCCATTGTATCCTAGCAACCTAACTTTACCAGCACTAACATCAATCCAGCATCTCCCCAGCACGCGTTTTATATTCCCTGCATCTGAATTTACTTTATCTGCAGGTTAGGTTGGTTCTGAACATCCACAACTCACTTCTGTGTTTCTTGAATCTTAGGAAAACACACAGCCTGAAGTTAAAGCGCTCCTTTGGTAAATATCATAAAGCAGGCTGCTGTGGTAAAAATACGCTTAAAACAAAGTTTGATTGTGAATTCTTGAGCAATTTCTCAAAACACAGAGGCAAAAAGGCTCACAAATTACACAATCCTTCCTCCAGTTTCTATTTTTCAGGCTTGGTCACTAAATTGACCTCCTTCTGCAGGAATTCACCAATTGAGACGGCCGTAAAGATCTATGACACACAAGAGGCAAACGGCATGATTCTCAGGCTTCTTCTGCCACCAGCCCTGCAAGCTATGGCATGTCGAGAGCAGAGGTTCGAGGTAGACCTGGAAACTAATCAACAGGAGGCAGGAATTTCAGTCTGAGCATCGTATTGTCCATAAGTACAATTGTACTGCGATTACAAAAGTATTGCATTGAGACACTTTTTCCTCTCGTTAGAAAATGGAAGTGTGAAAATTAAAAAAACAGCAACTGAAACAGCGCTGTGGCGACAAATGATACTTCATGGGAAAGCTTCCCAAATTAACAAGAAGCTAAAAGGAGAAGTGACACCAACACCTGTGGTTGTGTAACCACATACGTGTAAAGGCTACACTATTCACTGCTTCTTCAGCCACTGATTAGGAGTGTGCCAACAAATTTAGGATGTCTAATTAGCATGTGACACATCACATCTATCATTTGAGTTGTTTCTTTTGAGGAAGGTGTTTTTGATGCTCTACCTCAATCTGCTGCTTTGTTTGTCACTTCCATCAAACTGTGACGCCGTACGACCAAGATCCAAGGGCCACCCACCGGCGATCTCCTGAGCCCCACCTCACAAGGGTGAGGTGAGTTACCTCTGCCTTGGGCTGGGAGGTGGGGTTCACCTAGGACAGTCGCCAGCTCATCGCAGAGGCAATATCAATCAATCAATCAATCAATCAATCAATCAATCAATCAATCAATCAATCAATCTTTATTTCTATAGCATCTTATACAATCAAAATTGTTTCAAGGCGCTTTACAGAATCCCAGGGCCTAACCCCAGACAAGCAACAGTGGCAAGGAAAAACTCCCCTTTAACAGGAAGAAACCTTGAGCAGGACCAGGCTCATGTAGGGGGACCTTCCTGCTGATGGACAGATGGGTAGAGAGAGAGGAGAGGAAAGGAGAGGAAGAAGAGGGAGACGAGAGGAGAGGAGAGGCACAGAACACAGAAACACACACAAAGATACAAAAATACAATATACAACAGGTCGGCGGGCCAGATGTTGTCATGCAGCTCCGAAGGCGGCGATACCTGTAAATAAATAGAGGGAGGGGGGGCAGAAAAACTACACAGGAATCTGCATAACTAGTCTGCTTAATGAGGAGGAGGAAAGGAGAGGAGAGGAAACCATCACCAGTGTGGTGGCAGAGGCCTGTCAGGTGATCATGTTTCTGGACCCCGGCAGCCTTGGCCTATAGCAGCATAACTAGTATCTTAACCTAACGATTAGACGACCCCCTAAGTATGATCATTTGTCTGTCTATGATAGTAACTGGAACTACAGAATTAATAACAATAAGCTTTTTCAAAGAGGTAGGTTTTAAGTCTGGTCTTGAAAGTAGAGATGGAGTCAGCCTCCCGTACCTGGACAGGGAGCTGGTTCCATAGCAGGGGGGCCTGGTAGCTAAATGCTCGGCCCCCCAATCTACTCCCAAAGACTCTGGGAACCACAAGTAGACCAGCGTTCTGAGAGCGGAGCGGTCTATTGGGCTGATAAGGTATCACTAGCTCCTCTAGGTAGGATGGAGCTAGGCCTCTGAGGGCCTTGTAGGTCAAGAGGAGGGTTTTAAAAATGATTCTGAATTTAACGGGCAGCCAATGAAGAGACGCCAGTACAGGGGTTATGTGATCTCTTTTGTTAATACCTGTCAGAACTCTGGCTGCAGCGTTTTGTCCAACCTTAACCACAAATAAACTTGAAATCAGATAAATATCAGCATTGATCTGACATATGTGCAACCAGAAATGTGGGGCAGGCAGGCAGACAGACTGACAGACAGACTGACAGACAGACACAGAGACAGACACACACACATACACACACATAGAGACACAGACATAAAGATAGACAGACACACAGAGACAGACACACACACACAGACACACACAGAGACACACAGACAGACAGACAGATGTAGACATGAAAACCAACAGTATGTCCATGAAAAGACAGGATTATATATGTGTAATCTCCCTCACTCACACTCTCTCTCTCTCTCTCACACACACACATACTTGTACTTCTATTTGTGTGAGGACTGTAGTAGACATAATGTATTACTCAGGCCCTTACCCTAATCCTACTTCCAAAAGTGTCCTCCCTTTGACAGTAGAATGAGGATTTTGATACTCAATATATAGCAAATAAAAGAGGACACACACACACACACACACACACACACACACAGACTAATCTGTTGAAATTAAAGAGAAAGATGTATCAGGCTGTCAGCCTTGAGATTAGGCCCTCTCTTTTTCTGCTCAGGGCCTGCTGGAGGTCACACAGTCATCCCTAAATCTCTTCTGTCCAACTCAGATTATTCACTGTCATCTGCCGCAGAGCAGCTGCGTTTCCAGTTCACAAGCCGAGCTCATCCTCAGAGAGCTGGAGGAGGGCGTAACATTCGGAGGTGCGCGTGAACGGCGGCAGGGCGAGCAACTGTTAACTTTCGCCACACCTGTGTTAAAGTGTCCACATTTGTAAAACGAACCGGTTAACCCTGTCGGCGCGTTAATCCCTGCCAGTCAGATGCCCAGAACCCGCATGACGCAGGGTTTCCATTTCTGAGTTTAAAAACAAGGAAACGAACGCCGAGCCAAAGGTCATCCAGCGGAGGCGGCGCCCGGCGGGACCGTGGCCCCGGGATCCCAGGGAGCCGCTGTTTGACAGGCAGAGCAAGGGAGGAGGAGCAGACTCCCCCAGCGCCTTTGATGAGGGAAGAAAAGTCACCGTGCAGAGGAAGGACACTGGATGTGAATTATTGAACAATGTCCAACAGCATTACGTCCGGGTACTCGCTTCACAGGGAGGCTTTCAAAAGCAGAAACACAAGGCCGCAACAAACACCACAGCGCCGGAAAATAAGCCGCAACCATCGCTGTCATGACGTTGTCTCCGGCGTTGTTGCTGTTTTGGCCCGCGGTTCACGGTCGGTCCAGAGGTGCGTCTTTGCCTTTGCCTTTACCTTCTTCTTGGTCTTTTTCGTGCTGAGGAAGTCCCGATGCCCCATGAGGAGAAGCTCCATCAACCCAGCCACTGACTGACAGCCCGGCGGTTTGGTATTCAGGCGTGGGCCCCGTTCCCTCGTGACCACAGCACAGATGAAGCCGAGCGGAGGTTGCGAGGTTGACGTCGGGTGTTGAAGCGACATTTGGCAGCCGCTTGATTGGATCAGTATCAATATAAAGTCTGACTTAAACGGTCTGAATGGAAATGAGGTGGGCCCACATTAACGCGTCGATACCCGAGTTCAAATGCAGCTATGTGGGACACTGTTGACCTGTCCCTCCACCATCTGTTTTCATTATCCTTCCAAAGACACTGCCTGCGACGCCTCCATGCATGCACATGTGGCTCATCTCCGTAAAGGTTGGGCTTCAGACCAGCGCTCTATCTGAGGGTTTGAGGTCAGAACAGGCTCTTGAACGCACCGTGAGGGCAGGTTCAAAGAGCGGTGCGTCACTCTTACCTTTGCACGTGGCTGCCGCCGGACCGTTACATCATTTTCTTATGAATTGAACTTGAAAATTCAAATCTATCAGACAGTAAAACATTTAGGGGCCAATTGAACTGCGTCGTAGCTCTTTTTTTTTTTTTTTCTAAAGAATGACTCAATAGCATCAAAGTGATGATGACAGAATCCTTTCATTTGTGAAGAAAAAGCTCTTCACAACATCTGGACAGGTTTAAAAGGCTCCGGAGGTTATAGTAGTACCAAGTGCAAGACTTTGAAAAGGCCCAAAAAAAAAAAAAAAAAAAAAAAAAAAAAAAGCCCTGAATGGACTCTGAAGGAAGCAAAGATTAACTAGGACCAGAGAAAAAAAGTGTGTGGAAGGAAATGAAGAGCTCGGTGGAGGCAGTGTTATGACATGAACACTGTTAATTAAAGCAGTTACAGGAATCATGGGAGCTTATTGATGCCATTGCCGGCAGAATTAGAATTTCAATTCAAATAGATCAATTCTGTACTCTGCTGGAAATAAAATGCATGCTGTACTTCTGGATGGTGAAGTATGTGTCTCTTTTAGAGTTAACTTGATTAGACCAGACTAAACTTTTTCCTGCAGTGAAATGTGAAAACGCTGTTTTGTAAAAATGTACAGAATGAAGGTTCTTGGTGTGTATGAAGAAACCTTTTTCCTGAATGACCTCAGACCTTCTGATAAGGTTAGACCGACGCATGAGCGTCAGATTGTCCTCAAAGGTGCCAGAGGCAGAGCGTGCAGCGGTGGTCTCCTGCCCCCTGCTGGATCTCTGTGTTAGGCCCTGGCTGAATGCGAATTGACTTAAACATTAAGCGATGGAGTCTGCGCTGCAAAAATAAATCCATGTCAATCCAATTCCACATTTAACTGGGAGCATACTTTTAAAACCCATTATCTGAATACATATTTACTCCTTGACGTCAATTTCTGCTGCAGGCTGAACTCCATAGAAGTATTGAGGCTTTCCATATATTTCTCATTTATAGATTCGATTTTGCAAAAAAAATGGGGTTCAACAATGAGAACACATTTTACCAACTATATTTTCCAACCACAGCTAGGAGTTTAAAATGTCGTCTTTGCTAAATATTTTCCGACTGAGCAGTTATCCCCACATTTAAAACATAAATCACCTAAATTTAAAAGCATTCGTGAGCGCGTCACTGCTCCGCGCCGTGACCCGGATGTAGTTGTGTTTAACTCTATATCCCATGATGCTCTTCTCTTCTCCTTCCTCTTTCCTACAGCAGCGATGTCTAAGAGAGGTACGAGACTCGCCCCACCAAATCCACGTCCATCCGGCCTGTTTATCACCTAATCGGACCAGATAACCTCGCTTGAGTGTATATATCACGGAGGCCAACGCATCCATGTGTCCAGTTTCAATGTTAGATGAAGACTTCGCAGATAAAACAGCGTTTTCGTGTCTTCGACGGCGGAAGCCATGTTTAGCTGTCAGCGCCATGTAGCAAGGAAATGAGAAAAGTCACCGGTTTAGCGTTTTCCTTACGAACCCGGTACAAATTCATTGGATTCGTGCGGCAGGGCTCGGTTATTAGACGTCCTGCGGTAAACGTCGAGACTGGAGAGGCGGTAGAGCCATTAAAGGCTGGCGTTAGCCGGCAGCGCTAGCTGTGCTGAGCGGCTCATCTGTAGAACAGTCCAGGTGCTAGAGGGGATGTTCACATAAACCTAGATACTCACATCTGGCTCACATCTGTTCTAGTTGATATTCTATCACTGCTTCGAGGATATCAGAAATGTTGGTGTGTGCCTTCCTGTGAAAGCAGCTAACGTGGAAACCAGTTCAGATGTTTGCGGTTGAGTTTACTGTAGATTATATGATCATATACGGATCGTACTGCATGATTTGAGGTCAAAAATGGTCTCTAAATCGTGAAAAATTCGCCAGATCTGCTCGAATATCCATGCTGGTAAACTCTGATGTATGTGACATGAGAGGATGATTGTGGGTCTTTTTGAATGAGCTGAGATGCTGAGACCAAAGTCTGCATCTGTTTCACACACTGCTGGTGATGTTAGTGGCACGGGTGGATCTGACTGTTCCCGTCTTCTTTCAGGACGTGGTGGTTCGTCTGGAGCCAAGTTCCGCATCTCCCTGGGTCTCCCAGTGGGAGCGGTCATCAACTGCGCTGACAACACAGGTGCGTCTCCCCTGAGCGCTCCCAGGCCTCCTGCAGTGCTGCCCAACTGCACAAATGTGGTATTCCCTCAGTTGAGCTCAAGCCTTTGAGGTAATGAGAGGACTTTGTCGCCCTTTTCAAGGTGCCAAGAACCTGTACATCATCTCTGTGAAGGGCATCAAGGGCCGTCTGAACCGTCTGCCCTCTGCAGGAGTAGGTGACATGGTCATGGCCACCGTCAAGAAAGGCAAGCCAGAGCTCAGGAAGAAGGGTGAGTGAATCAGTCGCTTCCTCGGGGGTTTTCATGTAAAGTAGGACCACGAGCAACATGAGATTCCCGCCAGTCCAACCTGTCACATGTTCAGAAACAAGCGTCATTGTTTCAAATCGGGATGACTCCAGTGAACTGTGATGAAATGCCTCCCCCCTTCCAAAAGCACTTGCTTTGTCCCGTCAGTGGCTGGGTGAGTTGTCGTTGAAGGGCATACCGATGTCTTCACTGTGGGTGAGACGGCAGCGACTTGCCGTGGCTGACTGGTCTCAATCAGTGATGAGACAAGCTGCTGGCTCTGCCCCGGAGCCAGCACCTGAGCATACGGAACGGTGGGATGTGTGTAACTGTGAGGGGCTGTGGCTCAGGTGAATCACGAAACACCGTCTCTGGTGTTGCTTTCTGCAGTTGACAGTCGATCTGAGGTGACTGCATTTGTACAACAAAGCTGAAGAACATTAGGTGGATGAATTGTAGCCGGTTTTGCCAGCTGTTCTACACTTGAATGAACTGTAGACTGGTTTACATCCTTCCTTTTTAAAAGCTTTGCTCAGTTTTAATCCTCTGCCTCTCTTCCACTTGTGTACATTTACAGTGTGATGTGACTCTTATTCTCTAAGGCAGCAATGGCTGCTAAGAAGACCAGATATGTGTTCGAACAATACTTCATCGTTCTTTAAAGATGTGTGAGCACACGGATTAAACGGGTGGAACGACCTCCAGAGCGGACTCCATGGTTCAGATTTTAAAAGATTCATGTTGACTACAGGTTTACCTTGGATTTCTACATCTGTATGGAGCTGATGGTGCTCTCTGTCCACAGTGCATCCTGCGGTGGTGATACGACAACGGAAGTCGTATCGGCGAAAAGACGGCGTGTTTCTCTACTTTGAAGACAATGCAGGCGTCATAGTAAACAACAAAGGAGAAATGAAAGGTGAGCTTCTTAGTCCATTCTGATCTCATGCAGAGAATTGGCCACGCATCGGCCTTTTAAAATGTTTAATTGCTCTGCATCTGCCGTTTGCTGTGAAGGACCTGGAACCGTCTGTTTTCATAAGCAGCAGTTCTAAAATAGAAATGATTAAGTTTGGTTTCACATCAAAGAGCATAAGTAGAATAGTTGTTTAAATGGTTTAGCAAATAAAATTTAGATTTTTGAATAGGCAGTAAAATAAATTATATAATCAAAAAAGGGTTTAGGAATTAATCATACTGGAAAATGGAGCATTAAATAGAATATCACAAATTTAGTAATGAATCACGAAGAGGTTTCTTCCACATGCAGCCTGTTCTTAACCATGAGTCTTAGTTGTGGTCACTAAACATCCCAGCGGTCCTTGGATGGTTTTCATTAGATCTTTTGAGATAAAACCATGCACCCCCCCTTCCAAAAGCACTTGCTTTGTCCCATCAGTGGCTGGGTGAGTTGTCGTTGAAGGGCATACCGATGTCTTCACTGTGGGTGAGACAGCAGCGACTTGCCGTGGCTGACTGGTCTCAATCAGTGATGAGACAAGCTGCTGGCTCCAAGCTGACGATTATCGTTGCAGCAGTGTGGCCTCAAACTTTGCTGTATCTGGATGTGTTGGGTGGTTCTCTGAGTGACCTCTGCTCATCTGTCCCCTCAGGTTCAGCCATCACAGGCCCAGTGGCCAAAGAGTGCGCTGACCTCTGGCCCAGGATCGCCTCCAACGCCGGCAGCATAGCCTGAGCTGGACCCCGCACCTCATTGTTTTCAATAAAAAGTCTTGGTAAATCGGTTTCATGTGTCTGTGTTTTATTTGCACTTCAAATAAAAACATCTTGAATTAAAGAGCGCTTTTCTCATGCTGATCCTTTTGGTTCAAGTGTAAAAAAAAAATCCTTTAACTTTCAGTATTTCCAAACAGCTTACTGACAGCTGAAATTCTATTTAAGGATATGGAAGGACAAAAATGGAATGGAAGCAAAGATGTCGCATTAATAGAATGGGTTTTATCACAACTACTGAGCTTCACGCATGAAGGTTCCCTTAATATTGACTTTATCTGTTCATTTCCTGAGTTACCACTAGAGGGCGGAAGAGATTCAGAGGGTTTTCTGTATCACAAATACAAAGAATCTGACAAAAGACAGGATAAAACATTCACAATAACGGTACTGGGAGAGATATTAGAAACCTGAGTACAATAAATAGTCCTGGTCTACAGTTACAGAACAGATGTAAGCTTGAGGGGGGGAATTATTTCATATGACATCACAATGCCCCAATTACCCAGATGTTACTTGTCGTCTAGTGAAGAACAGTTTACCTGTGTACACATCTGGACAGAGGTGAGCCCAATTTCTAAAATTCTAGTGAATAATCTAGCATGGTCACCTGTAGCGGATCAGACTTTTTTGTGATTAAATGCAGAGCTGTAGCTTAGATTGGTGCTTGGACTGAACATCAATCTGTTGTATTAATCTGGTTGGTGCAGCAAAGTTTCTTTCATTAAACCGCAAGGCTTCCTGCTTTAATGGACCGTTAATCTGTTGTTAACTTCTGGAGGGACTAGATCAAATTGAAATAATTAGCAATCTTAGAGGGGGTGGACACGGCTCTTCAGGTGTAGAGGTGCTCCTCCGGGGCAGTTCAGCTCACGGTATGGCGTCAAGCCTGGGAATAAATGGCCTCTTCCCGCTCGCCTTCTTCCCGGTGTCAGCGGGGGGCTCGGTGCTGGCGCTGGTTGTGGGCCCGGCCCTTGGGCGCTGCTCGCAGGTGGCCTGGGGATGGGTGTGCCACGTCCCGTCCCGGTAAGTGCAGTAGCACATGGTCCGCTCATCGACGGCCACCAGCTCGCCCGCTGGGATCACGCGGTTTCCAGCAAAACAGTTTGGACCTGTGGACAGAGGTGCTCTTAGAGAGGGTCCTGACCCCTGATGGGGGAGGGGGGGGGGGGGGGGCTTCAATACAAGAGCATCAGTGAGAGGGCAAAACAAACGGGCTGGGCTGGAGTCCTCAGGCTGCCTCTGGCGTTCACAGATGGGCTTCCCTGAATTTGGCAGCCACCTGTTAGACAATTACCAAGGCAGGTTAGTGGGAGGACAGGAAGCAGATCATCTGGTGCCAGCTCCAACTGTGCTCCATAAAGCACGGTTGATGGGGGGGGGCGATGACGCAACTGCACAAGCCATCTGTCCCAGTGACTGAGGAGTAGGAAAAAATAGAACCTTCAACTGGGATGAAGGAATCAGCAGGGGAAAGCAGATATTTGTATGGATTTTTTTTTCTTTCCTGAATAATCTCCATTAAACATACGATAATGATGGTCTCGTTCCTTTTTTCGTTTTTGTATTTTGTTCACTATGAATATATCAGACGAGCTAAGAGCATTTATTTATCCCAATTCATCCCCTCAGTCAGGGATGTTAATGCCAGGGGCAGCAGAAGCCACCATGTGACGTAACAGGAGTGTGTGTCTGTGTGTGTGTTGGGGGGTGAGGGAGTGACATAACCACCTCTGCTCCTGAATACTGCAGGATGGACACAAACATCACATCTCACAATGTCACAACTGCAGTTAAATGAGCCATCTTTTGCCTTTGGCACTTCATTCTGGAATGTGCCAATAATTGTAGTATTACGGTAACAGCGCTGGACTGTCAACAGCACTGGCTGACTTCTTTCAACTAGCAGACAACGATTATCTGTGTTCTAAGTTTTGATCCAATTTAATTTTGATGTTTGATCTTTAAATTATGTATCTCATAATAAAAACAATTGAAAATTGGAAATTGGAAAAAAACAAAAAAAGAACAAAGAACTGAAATCGCTGAAGTTGAATAGAAAAATTCTCCCATAACTCCAGAATCAATATCATATCATCCAACGACCAAAGATATGAGGTAATTTTACAGTTTACTTTTCAAGAAATACACTCTTAAAATACCAATCTCGTGTTGAAAATTTGACTTTTCTGCCATATGTGATATTAAATTAAAATGTATTTTGCCAGTCCAGAAGTCCAGAATCAAACCTAAAAAAAACTGTGATATTGTAATGACTACATGGTCGACTATCATAAAAACTTAATATGAAATACTTTTACTTACTCTTAAAGTACCCCTCATGTGAAAAATGTGAATTTTCTGCCATATTTCAAAGTGAAAACTATAAAAACAATTCTGCGAGTCCAAAATAAAACCATATTGTATTATTCAATAGATGGCTAATTACTGCTTCTGGTTAGGGCAGAGTAGAGTGTGAGTTTCTGTGCCATGATGGTGATGACAGTGATCTCTCAAGTGGGGGAGTTTGAATCTCGGGAAGTAATTGTCATCCATCTTTAAAAATGGTATTGGGATTAAATTGCGGGTGGGTTAGGATTAAAGTTAGGGTTGCTAAATTTAGGGTTGAGTAAAAGTTGAGTAAAGGTTGGGTTAATGATAGGGTTAGGATTAGGATTTCCTAGGGGTTGGGGTGAGGATTAGTGTTGGATTACAGAGGGGGCCGGTTAATGTTAGGTTAGGGTTGGGGTTCGGGTTGGATTAATGTTAGGGTTAGTGTTTGAGTACAGTTAGGGTTGAGTTAGGTTTAGGGTTGGGCTTGGGTTAGGGTTGAGTTATGTTTAGGGTGAGGCCTTGAGTTAGGGTTGGGTTTGAGTTGGGTTAGGGTTGGATTAAAATTATGGTTAGGGTTAAACATGGGTTGAAGTTAGGGTTGGGGTAGGGTTAGGGTTGGAGGTTGAGTTAGTGTTGGGGTTGTGGTTGGAGTTAGGATTAGTGTTGGGTTAATGTTTGGGTTTGTGTTGGATTACAGTTATGGCTTGGGTTCGGGTTGGGTTAGTGTTAGGGTTACAGGTAGGGTTAGGGTAGAGGTTGGGTTCGATTTAGCCTTGGGTTAAAGTCAGGGTTAGGTTTGGGTTGGTTAATGTTAGGATTAGGTTAGAATTAGAGTTAGGGTTGGGTTAATGTTAGGATTAGGTTTACAGTTACGGTTAGGGTTGAGTCACGTTTAGGGTTAGGCTTGGGTTAAATTAAGGCTAGGTTAGGTTAATGTTATGGTTAGGCTTGGGTTATATTTAGGGTTATGGTTGGGTTAGAGTTAGGGTTAGGGTTGGATAAAGGTTAGGATTAGGGTTGATTTAATATTAGGTTTGGCCTAGTGTTGGTTAGGGTTAGGTTTGAGGTTTGGCTTGGATTAACGTGAGGTTTGGGGTTGGATTAAAGTTACGGTTAAGGCTGGGGTTGGAATAAAGTGACGGTTTGGATTGGGTTTAAATTAGGGTCAAGGTTGAATTAAAATTAGGGTTGTGGTTCAGTTAGGTTTGGGGTAATGGTTAATGTTAGGATAGGAATATTTGAAATCAAATTAAAAACAATTTTCCCATAAATCCAAATTTGTCTAACTCTAACTTTAACCTAACCCCACCCTAAATTTAATCAAACCCTAACCCTAAATTTGATTCAACATTAACCCTACCACACACCCAACCCTACTCCAAACCCTAACCCTAACTTTAACTCAACCCTACCCCTAACCCTAATTCAACACTAACCTTAACATTAACCCAACCCTATTTTTAACCCCAACGTTAACCCTAATCCCAACCCTAAAGTTTACCCAACCCTAAATTTAACTCAACCTTTAACCTAACCCTAACTTTAATTTAACATTAACCCTACATTAATCAAACCCTACTCCTAAGTGTAACACAACCCTAACCCTAACTTTAACCCAACTTTAACCTTAACCCCAACATTAACCCTAACCCAATCCTAACCCTAAACCAACCCTAACCCTAATTTTAATCCAACATTAACCCTACCACTCACCCAGCCTACTCCAAACCCTAACGCAACCCTAACCCTAACTTTAATCAACCCTAACCCTAATTCAACACTATCCCTAACATTAACCCAAACCTAACTTTAACTCAACCCTTACCCTAACCCCAACTTTAATTCAGCATTAACCCTACCATTAGCACAACCCTACTCCTAACTGTAACCCAACCTTAACTTTAACTCAACTCTAATCCTAATCCTAATTTTAATTCAACCCTAAACCTAACTTTAAACCAACCCTGCCTAACCCCTAAGCACAACATAACCCTAACCTGAACCACCTCGGACTTCACACCTAATCCTAACCCTAACCTATCCCTTACCATAACCATTAACTCTAATCACCTTTGACTTAACACTTAACCTGAGCCACCTTGGACTGCACACCTAATCCAAACCCTAACCACTTTGGAGCTGACGCCTAACCCTGACCACCTCAGACTTAAGACCTTATCCTAACCACTAACCCTAACCCTAACACCAAACCTAATCCTTACCCTTACTCAACACTAACCCTACCTACCCTACTTTAAAATCCTGTGGTGGCAATTACCTGCCACAGAGGGGATTTGAACCCAAACGCGAAAGACGACTCATTTGACGTGGGGGTTTAATTAGAGATGAAGCGCTGACCAGGCTGGAAAAAGAAAAGCTTAAAGTTAACGGACAAAAAATTACATGGTTTGTGAGAAGGGTTGTTGTGATGTTGTGAGCTGGGACAGGAGATGTTCAGATGCGAGGCTCACCGCTCTTGCAGACGGGGCAGCAGTGGTTGGGCTCGTAGGTGGGGTTGACACAGTGGGGGGCGGGACAGTCCGAAATGCTGCAGTACACCTCCCTGTTGGCCTCACAGCGACAGCGCTCACACCTGGACACCTGGACACACACACACGCACACGTTTGGTGGCGTAAAACACCATCGGTGTTGAAATAAAAACTCTTGAAACATCATCAATTATTATCCTCGTAGTCTCCAGACTGTAAGACTGTGGCCATAAGAAGACAGTGAAATCTTTGAAAGTGAAGACAAACTTTGAGGATGATAAAAAAAAAACTTTATTTACGTGTCTAAAGGGTATTTTAGTTGTGTTATTTTTGTACAATTAATAAAACAATGATCTTGCATTCAAATAGTTTGGTCTTAAAATAAAATGCACGTGCGAGCCTGCATAGCACAGACGTAATTCTGGCATATGGCAAAAGTTATATAACAGTACACAGTTAAAGGTTCTCTTAGTGTCGCTTCTTTTAGGCCGTTTTCAGCTTTGGTTTTTGGTTTTTATTTCATATTCCAACTCCAGGGTCACGCTCATAGCTTAACCGTAAAATCCTTTTTAATTTCAAACGCTGACAAAACGAGTGCAGCGAAAGTAGGTCGAGGTGAAGGTCGCTCACCCTGAACTCCTCCATCAGCCGGTACGTCCGGCCCCCGTACACGCACACGCGGGCCACGGCCTCGCACACCGGGCAGCACGCCTTGTACCTGATGCGCGTGCACCGCGGGTGGATGCGGGGGCACCTGGGGCGCACGCACACGGGTCCGTCCGCCGTGCACGTGCACGGGCACGCCGCCGGGCTCGGGTAGTACAGGTCGCCGATGGCGTAGACGTAGCCGCGCTCGTCGACGCACCACTCCCCGCGGTAGTCCGCGAGCTCGTAGTCCGCCTCCGCTCTGCTCGAGGACTCCGCCAGCGCCGCCGCGCGCCACAGGAGCGCGAGGAGGAGCGCGCGCTGCCGGGGGCTCATGGTGGACCGCTGGTGCTCCGCGCGAGCTCTGACGCCGCGCGTGAGGAGGCTCACCTGGACTCCCCCACGCGCAACAATGTAAACAAATGTTTACGGGAGGCAGGCCGTGACGTCACGACACAGGAGCATCAGCACCTGTTCGACTTCTTATTGGTAAATAAGTTTAACTTCACTTCACAGTTAACATTTCCCTTGAGGTTCCCTTAGGCATCGCGTTTTACTTTATTGCGGCATATAGAAGCAGCATATTTGTTCAGCCCAGTTCGTCACTATTCTGACAATGATCGCTATCAACCCTAAACATCCTTTGAAAACATAAAACGCAGACTAAATTGCGTCTTTACGCACAAAAATCAAAAGAGCGACTGGGAATAAAGCAAATGAGGGCGGAGTCAGAGCGAAAAGGAACAACTACATACATTTAAAGTGCATGGTGAATAATTAAAATTTATATTGCCATTCATTTGACAGGTATTTGCTTAGAGCGCCCCCTAGCGCACGGTCTGCGCACTGCTGCAGTATAAAATGCTGGAGCCCTACCATTTGGACACGAATTGTATAAATAATTTCAGCCTGCCTACACTATATTTCTTAATGGATAAAAAAAAAAAGTTAGGGCAAAACACCTATTATGCTGCTCAAGTCTCTCATTAACACCACATGGAAGGCTCTGGATACACTAAAATGTCCATTTTGAAGATAAAATGTAGTGAATAGTAAAGGTAAATCACATTTCCTGTAAATATATCTAAAGTAGCTGGATAACTGCACCTATACATTTCACAGGAATCTGATATCAATAGAAAAAAACTGTAGCTGAAGGTGTACATTAAAAAATGTAAATTCCTTCAAGGGAACACACTAAAACAAGAAAAGACTGAGAAGACATTTTTATTTGAGTAAATGCGATCAGACAGTACAAAATAAAGATGCAAAAACAGGCAGATTACTAAAAACAGTCAGGTCCAAGTAAAAAAAAAACCTAGTTTTAAATGCACAAGTGAGGGAGGTTATGTTTGAATGGGGGGGTGTGAGCATTTCGCAAGTTCAGAGGAGGAACAGTCAAAGATATTTGCATTCAATGTCCATTAAGTAGGCATCTATTCTTTCTATATAAATGTGATAAATACAGAACTCCTTCAGGTGTCCCGATAAAACTATTTAGCGTTGCATGCAGGATACCGGTGCATGCATGTGTTCCTGCCCTCAGAACTGGACACTTCACCCCCCCCCCCAGTCAACAGGACCTGAAAAAGCATCCGTTCTTGCTAGAGTGGGACTTTTATACAAAAATGTTAAATTTAATTTTTAAGTTCGTCTACAAAGGTTTAAACAGATCTATAAAAAATAAAGCAGAAATAACAGTATTTTAGGAAATCACACAAATAGGTAACCTACAAAAAGGAAAAAAAAATAAATCAGGTGTTGGTATGGTAGTGGGTTAAAGGTCAGCTGTGAAAAGCACAAATGCTGATCTGAAGGTTTGTTGGCCTACAGTCAGGAGTTATTACAGCTACAGTGTGCTCCTGAAGTCACAATTCACCGTCAACACCAACAGCACCGCAAAGCAGAACGTTTCCCCTCTGCTCTGTCGTGACTGGTGGATCATCATTCAGGACTTTTGGTGCAAGGCTATGCTGCAAACACATTTACACCTGAAAGAAAACGTGTCGGGTCTGAACAGGATCTGACAGCACACAGCAGTAACAGTGACGTGACATGCGTGATGGTCTTAAACTGTGTTTAATACCCATAACCAGCATGACGAAGCCTGAGGTTAGCAGTTCTAGTCCTGTTTTAAATCTTCAGATTTAAAAAAAACCCTGAAGTGTGGAAGTTGACATCTGCAGATCTGAGTGAGATAACTTTGCTTCCTAAATTGGTTGTGAGTATGAAAACCTTACACCCTTGAAAGACATTGACACTTACTCCTTTTATACTTGACAGCAGTCTCGGGGCTTCTACAGTGATCGCCGTCTGCCCACCTGACCTTCATATGTCAAACTGGCTGTTCTGATTGGGTGGGAGCAGAGGCGGAGGTGGGAGGCCTCCTTCTTCTGTGGCAGGGGGAGGCGGGGGCGCCGTGGCGGCCACATTAGGGCTCGCTGTGCCAGCTTCCTGTGCAGCGGGGGCGTCAGCGGCTGCCGCGCCGGGGTCCGAGGAGGGAGGGGTCACACTACTGTTACTTCCGTCGCTGCTGCTGGCGGGGGCGCTCTCCCTGAGGGGCTCTGAAGGAGGGGCTGCTTTCTCAGAGGGAGCGTCAGAAGAACCGCCTTGTGCTGGAACAGACTGGGAGTCTGAAGGAGCCTCGGCAGGCGCTTCCTCATCTGTGGACGGTGACAACAAACAATATCCTAAATGAATGAAAAGTTTTACCAATGTTGTCCACAACTAACAGCAGCCTTTTGTTACATGGAAGTGTTACATGCGTTTTATTATACCATAAGTTCTGTGCAAATATAACAGATTTTAATCAATTGTAACAGAATAAATTGTTTATTTAATTAAATATCAGTTTTCACCATTTGGTACAGGCAGTTAAATTAACTTTCTAGGCATTTGAAATATCAAACATTAATGCACAATTTGTCCATTTTTTAAAAATGTAGTTGTATTAAAACGATATTTTAGAATTACAAAGCAAACCAAAGCAAATCAACCAGTGTTAAGACACAATAAAGGAAAGACCTTATGAATGCAGATGCTGCTACTGTACACTTAAAGGCGTAGCTCTGTCAGCTGGGTCCATCTCTAATGAAAATGACACCTCTATTTCAGGGCGTCTTACCCGTCTCCATGGGTGCAGGCTTGTCCTCATCTTTGGTCCCTGAGTTGGCGTTAGCAGAGTTCTGCTCTGCAGCTTTGTTTCCAGCTGCCTCCTGCTGCTGTTGCGCCTGTTGAGCCGCTTTCTCTGCCTGCTCCGCAGCCTCGCGCTCCCTCTCCTCCACGCGCCTCCTGGCTGCCTCTTCAGCAGCAGCCATGTCTGCTGCCAGCTTCTCCATGTCCACCTCCACCTTCTGACTACACAGCTGCAGACACGGACGCAGACACGCGTTCTTTATGTCTGAACAGCACCACAAACGCATTCACTAATCTTGTCTGCTGCTGGTAATGGTTGCACCTCATCTGAGCCCAATTCAGAAAAAAAAGTGTATATCCATTAAAGACTGTTACTCCAACTGACTTTTAAACATGATAGAACATCAGTATTTCTGGTCATATCAGCCATGTCTGAGTAAAGAAAATGCTGCTGTACCCTCTTCAGCTCCGCATTGAAAGAGTCGGTAGTTTCCAGAAACCTTCTCTTCTTGTCTTGATGACGATCTTCAATCTGCAGAAGTTCTGCTTCCAGCTTTCTCTGAATCACGTGCACACAAAAGGCAGAAACAGTTCATCTGGAGCCCGTCGACAAACCGTCGCTGTCTGCGCTGAGGAAAACACCGTTCAACCGTCATAGCAGCCTGAGCGTGTGTTCCACCCACCTGGTGCACCATCAGAGACTGGACCTGCCTCTTTAGGACCTGCATGCGCGCTGTAGTGACCACTGAGCGGACGTCGGGCACGACGATCTCACTAAGGATGTCGCTGATGAGCCGATGGTTCCTCTGGAAGCGAGAGGCCGCTGTGTGCTTCACTGAAAATCCGTCATCGTAGTCTGGATAGAGGAACAGATGGAAATGGCAGTATAACATACCCAGTATGTCATAATACTGGATAACATGGTGGCAGTCACAATTCACTTCACTTAGAAGCAAGTCATTCACAACATTATAACCTTATAACATTTAACCTTACTTTGTATCAGATACAATCTACATTTAAAAGTACATTAACTTGTCATATTTTTTTTAAACTTAAGGTATTTGAGGAGCACAAAAGTCCATCTTACTCATCATACCGTCAGGATCTTCGGCAGGCTGGATGCTCATGTACGGCTCTCCTTTGTCCATACGACTCTGCCTCTGCCTGCTCTCCTCCTCCATGGCTGCCTCAGCCCTGTTCTTGGCGTTGACATAAGCCAGGTACGCCGGTGAGTTGTGGTATGCCTTCAGAGAGTCGTTATATTCAATCTGAGGGAGAAGGAAGGAAACAGAACGAGCATCTGTGATTAAAGCAGTCCGCTCCTTAAACATGATGTGATGTCACCTGTGATACACATAACTTTTGTATTTAATTATCTGTTATTTCAAAACCACTTTATTTTGGCTTCAAATGAATCAGGAGTAAAGAGATTTTAATGTGCCGGTGTAAAATCTCACCTTCTCAGCTTCATACTCATTTAAGTAATCTTGCTTCTCTTCGTCACTCAGGTCCCTCCACATCCCTCCAATAATTTTCCCGATCTCCCATAGCTTCAAATCTGGGTTGGATGCTTTCACTTGGTCCCATACCTTGCGAGCAGAGACAAATGCAGGACGCAAGCACAGACGGGAGGGCAGCCCCAGACACACAAAAAGGTTTGGTTACTACGGAACACCTGCAGTAACGAGTAAACTAGGTCATTCTAAAGGAATAATGGAGGAGGTGTGCAGAGGTTTCAGAGGGAACAGTTTTGGAAGAATGTAAACCAATGAGAGCCCAGAGAATTACAACTTAAGACCACACACACTAATCACAGCAGTTTCACATCATCAGAAGTACTTTTAAGTACCAATGATGAAGAAAATAATTAGAGATTAAATTGGAATCAATCTTCCTGCACTCTTAAGTACATAAAACATGGGCGATGTGACAACCAAAGTGCCTTAAGGCAAGTTTACTTTTTTGGTAATGTAATTAATAATGACTGGTCACATCCTATTAACCTATTTAAATAGGCATTGGCACGCCTTACAGTGCACAATTAATATTTACTGGTGCTTTCATTTGTGGTGCCCTGAAGTGTTGGTACCTCTGCACGAAACAGCAGTGGTGTTTTATTTTTCAAAAGATTTCCAGTGGGAAACAAGAATCACCAAAGCAGCAACAAGCACAAAAAGGTGGAATACTGAATGAGAAGATTGTGCATGCAGGAGAAAAAAGATCTGCTGTGATTTCTCTTTTGTAGCAAAGAGAACTGGGATTGTTTTAACTCTTAGACTGATTTAATAGAGTAGAGTCATCTCATCACTAGAAGAGCTGAGATGATGGTGAAGGCGTCGTGGCTTGGCTGTTCCCCACCCTAAAACCCCTGTGAATTTTTTTTTTCAGGGTTTGGGAGGACAAGCAGTAAAAGCAGACACCGTGGATGGGTGTCTTACCTTCCTGCTTACCTTCCGGCTGTACCGCATGTAAGGCATCAGAGGCTTGTCTGGAGGTTTCGGTGGCTTTGGGACGGTGATGCCTGAGGAGTTCTGTGGGAAGAGAGACACAGGAGACTGGTTAAAACTGAGGGTAGAGTGGGAAGGTCATTCTGGTAGCATCTGCGCACAAAAAAATACAAATACATATAACAATTTTAAAAAGGCTCCTGAACTTCAACCTGCACAGCCTTTTTGGACATAAACAGATGCAAGTGAAATACACAAACCTTCACAGTGAAGGTAAACTGCACACACTGGACAGGAAAATAAAATGAGACAATTGCACCTTACATTTAAAACTCACTCAGGTTGATATAAAAGCTGTATAGATTTTGTCTGTTATAATTAAAAACTGGACATATTAATTTACTAATTTCTAGGGCTGACCTTCAATTTATTTTGTGAGTTTGGAATTTTATGTGATTTCTTCAATTGAAACTGGGGGAGCAGCTCTCATTTATCATAAGCACAATCAACATTCTAAACCTTGTCATGAAACAATAGTGATGTTATTCTGCACCCATGTGTGGCCCACATACTACACATAATCATAGTCACATTTTCTAAGTGGTTTGACAAACTTGTTCTAGAGTTGTGATTCTAATTGCAAATCCGGTGTGGCGTATCTAGGATTGACTACCACCAGTAAAGAGCATCTCTAATAACCTCACCCCCATTTGTTATTTAATATATAAGAGACCCAAAGTTTGGACTGCAATAGTCAGACATTAAAGTAATAAGATTAAACCCCAACATCTGGTATGCCCCTCTTTGGGGGTTGTTGGGGTTTAAATGTGAATTCTATTGGTCTCATTAGCCTACTGTCATGTACCACCACAAATACTGCGTTATTTACAGTAATGTTCCAGTACCTGCAGGGTGTGTGTGGAGGTTGGGCCGTGTTATGTTTGTTTATTAAAGTCTGATTAAATAGCCGCCTTCATCATATTTACACCTACTACAGAGGAGATATCGAGGGGACCCAGAGGGGAAACATTACGTTCACTTGAAGGTTTCCAGTTCAGAACATTCTATTTGTTCCCCCACAATCAATTCCCATGTCACCGAGTGAAGCTTTGATGTAGCTATGGCAGCCATACTACTTACCTGTTATCGGGAGAGTCACATTACACATACACGTTTGTGTATATGTGTGTGTGTGTACATATACATACATATATATCCACATATGCATTATGTATATGCAAATAAAGATTTTTCTAAAATGTCTTTATATGTATAAATATTATTTAACTGATTCAAGAATACACAGTACAGTCCAAAAGTTTTTAAAGGGTATGAAAATTGAGTTGTTTTTTAAGAAACATTCTGAGCTTCTGTTCTCACTTTCCCTATACCTGGGTACTTCTTGGGTAAAATCCTTGTGCGTGTACCCCACTTTACATAATTCAAATATTTCTTTGTACATATATTTATATGTACTGCAGCAGACTTAAATTAACAGAATGGTCAGCATCACATCCAACTGTGGAATAATAATAAATGACAGGAGAAATGATGGTGACGGTTTCAAAAACAAACTGTAAAATGGCCTGACTGTCATGCCCAGGTCATCAAAACACATCCACAGGATTTCAGAGTTCATCAAATACTGATGATCTGGCTCGATGTCTCCATCAGTATTTGACAACCCAGTATTACGTTTTTGGAAAACACAAATGGCTTCTTTAACTTGAGCCCATCTACTTTATTGTTGATGTTTCCCCCAAATTCCCTCCATTAATTCATTACCCTGCTGGAGCCTCCGGAGCTCCCTCCCAGCCGGAGGTTGTTGTAGGCCAGATGGCTGTAAGGATTGTAGCCCACAAACCCTGGGGTGGAAGGCATTTGCTGATGGAAGACAAATGAGACAAAACACGAATGAGAAATGGCTCACAAACAAGAGGAGGAAGAGGGATAAACAGAAATAAGTGAAAGGGGAACATGAATATATATAATGTTTATTGCTTCGCTTGCTTGTTTTCCATGACATGTCTTCATGCAAGGCAAGAGGGGCAGCTGGCCTGCAGGCAGCTATTCCACATGAATACACAGCATGCAGACGTTAAAGGGAAATTACGGGTTTACAGCATGCTCACATCCAGCTCTTATTGAGCTATAACTGCCTTTTCATCTGCTACGTGAACATACAGTTTTCCTGCCAGTGAAAACATTAATCAAACTGAAAATGGAAGGAAACAAGAAAAAATAAATAAATAAATGTGGTTTTAAACAAATTTCACAGCAGGTTGAAGGCGCTCAGCTCAAGACCTTTCAAATGTGCTAGTGAGACAGGTTAGTGGAGAGCGACGATGAAGAGTTCAACAACACAACTGCATCGATTCACCATGTGCTCTAACACAGCAAGTTAGTGAAAGAAGTATAAAGGAGGAGGTGGAAGGACAGTAAAGAGGTAGAAAGAGCCGAGAGGACCGCAAAGTCATTAAACTGGTAGAATGGATGAAGCACTTACGGTTGTTGGGGCGGGGGGAGGAGGGGGAGCATATGACGGTCGCTCTGTGGAACAAAGACAAAAAAAGAGCATGATGTGTGTCTCTATCTCAAATCTGTTCAACAGGAACCATCGTTGACTCTTTAAATCCTGCAGAAAGACTTTTAGTTATTTACATTGGTTTGACCAAGCGAATTACAGAATTTATAATCATTACCACCATTACACCATTTTAAAATGAAGTAAAAAAAGGTAAAACTGTATTACATTCAGTTTTTACTGTGCAATTACAACACATGTAATTAATTTCATGCTAGAAATAATTTTGTTTTATTGTCTTAAAGCCTGTAAAATGGCAAAATACATTACAAGATATTTTTTGGTAATCTACATATGCTATTCTAGGTTATATCTGGTATAGTATAACATACTATAAAGTATAACATACTCTCAGTTTTTGAGATTATAAAAACAGTCCGTTTACAACCAGGTACACAATTCTGTGTCCATTAAGAGTAATCTTTTCATGGACTATAACAATGGAATATAGGAAGATATTAGAATGCTACAAAGAATGTTAAAAGCAGCAGGGAAGATATTTGAAAAGGCTGCTGCACAAATGATAATGGCCCACCACAATGTGACGAGAAACAAAGTTTTTAACATGAATCTATGTGCAAGCATCACAATATCGTTTAAGCGTTGCCTCAACAAAGCATTCTTTAAGTTACTATGTCAAAACAACTACGGCTGAGTTTTATTTCAATTAATAATGTTTCTACTTACTTGACATCGTTGCTGAAGACTGGTCTAATGAGAGGACTCCACTGCCATACTAGAAACCCTGGATGAGAAAAACTAAAGTCAGGAGCCTGTGTTTGGTGAGTGATCAATAATAACTGAGCCTCATCGATGGACATGAATGACGGGCTGTCGGGGGTTAGCTGCTAATGTTAGCCTGTGCGGCCTTCACGTCTGAAAGGCTGCAGCAGACTAACAACACAACCTGCGGGAATACTCGAATATCCTACAGCAATTAATTGGAGAATACAAACGATCGATCTACTAACCCTCCGCGTATGCAAATATGTTTTTGTTCAAGTCCGCAGAGTTTCAGTAAAGCTGCGGAGCTAAAGGACAAAGCAGGCCGGCGCCGCTACTGAGGGACACAATGGGCTACGGGTAAAAATGTTATGCAGAAATTACATATATATTACATTCATTTTTCTGCCCATAAAATAGCCCAGAGCGCACATATTTCATTATTTTGTCAGGATCGTTGTATACTCACACTAGCCCTCTTTGTTCCCGCAAAAAGGCCGCTACTTCCGCCTCCCACTTCTGGACCGGAAAGAGTTCTGTTCCGGGGCCCCGAGATTTAGTTTCAGAATAAAAGTCTTGAATCCTTTACTCCAGTCTGGAGGGATGATGATGATGGATGGATGGATGGATGGATGGATGGATGGATGGATGGATGGTCTATCTGTCTGTCCTAACCCTACTAATCCTCATGTGTCCCCGCTCCTCTCGTTGTGTATTTAAACCCTTCTCTTCTTCCCTTCAGACTGTCTTCCTCCTGACTGTCTTCCTCTAGACTGTCCTGAGGTCAGATGGTCACTGTTTGACCTCTCTGAACTGTCTGCTGATTATTCTGTGTCAGATTCCTGCTTAACTGACTTAATTGTTGCATCTTGATACAAGTAGAACATAGTATTCTCAAAGCCTCTTGTGAAACTAGATTTTTACACAATCACCATTCATTCATGAATCTGAGGAGCAACAGTCACAACAAAAGTTCTGCATGAGAACACAGTGTCTGCAGCTGCACAAACTTTTCTTATTATTTAACTTCCTTTTACTCAACCAAAGCCGTTGAATAAAAGCAGGAAAGTATTTGCTGTTCTTAAGGTTAAATTTCTCACTCGTACTCCATTTGAATACTAGGAGTAGTAGAATGTTATTTCCTCATATTCTAAACTGAGGTCTCACAGTGATAATTCAGGGTGTAAGTGGTAGAGATTTATCTTTCTTTTATTTCCTCTCATTCATTTTCTCCAGTTATAAGTCTTCATCAGTGAAACCGCTGCTGGATGTCTCATCTGAATGGTTAATTAATCCTAAATGATCATTTCAAGCTGTATTTTTTATTTTTCATGTTTCAACCGAACTGCAGTAATAGAATATAATATAATATGAAACACTAGAGGTCAGTGTGTGCTCATAATGTTGTGACCTAATGACGTGTGTGCGTGCGTGTGTGTTTTGTTATACTTGCTACATAATTTCCAAAATCAAAAATTCAATTTGTACTATTTCAAAGGACTGTATGAAAACTATCACAAAGATAGCGGAACAAGTGTGTGTGTGTGTGTGCGTGTGTGTGTGTGCGTGTGTGTGCGTGTGTGTGTGTGTGTGTGCGTGCGTGTGTGTGCGTGCGTGTGTGTGTGCGTGTGTGTGCGTGTGTGCGTGTGTGTGAGAGAGAGAGATGAAGTCTATCATTGTCTGCATCGGTGATATTCTGTTGTCTCCTGTCCTGTCATGGCAGGATGGATCACACCTGTTCTGGTGAAGCTCATCATCATCATCATCATCATCATCATCATCATCATCGTCATCTTCATCATGGTCACCATAATCTTCTTGGTCTTGAAGTTGTCGTGCTGCTGGTTGACGCCGGTGTCAGAGGGCTTCCAGGTCCTGAGGCATGAGCGCGTCTTTGTCTCTCTGTTCTCCTCAAATACACTCATGGTCTATTTTACAACCGGAATCGTGATTTGATCAGGTTGTTGGTGGCCTGTAGTCCAAGGAGGAATGTAATTTAGTGAAAAATGAAAGTGAAACTGGCCTGAAGCTGTGATAAACCGTTATGTCGAGGTCAGTCCTCATCTGGTCTCACCACGGACGGGTTGATGAAGGTGCCCAACTGCGTCCTCTGCTGTTCGTTGGGGGACGCTTAGTCCGCCAGCGATGGTCATTCATTTATTGTCATTACTAGTATCAATAAAGCGAAGTCCTGGTTCTAGATATGTAGTATATAAAGCTGAATAACAAATCAATAACCAAAACGATGAATCATTCTCACGCTTGTTCTCGCTCTCTCTGCCCCTATGGAACATTAGCCGAGGGAACATGGAAGGTTGACTATGTCACATGTGTGCTGTCAGCTGGCGCCAGTTGTTCGAAGCGGATTCATCGCAGTATAGGACCCATCATGTTTAATCTGTGTTTGCAGAGTCCTGCTTGTCACCATTCATTCGTTTGCTGGACGCATCCGTCATTACCTGAGCCAGGGTTTACGCGCGGCTGTTACGCCCCAGTTATTAAATGCTGTCCTCAGTCCATGTCAGAGGAATTTACTGTTGAAAAGCGAGTTTATGTGAAATGCGCCTCTTACTCATTGGCCTTGTTAAAGAGCCTGCAGGCAACACACACACACACACACACACACACACACACGCGCACACACTCCTCCTCAGAGTCATGTTGCCTGATGTCATCTCCAATTTTGCTCTTCTTAGGTTTTTCTTTTCTCCATCAGCCTCCGTGCGTGTTTGACAGCTTCTCCTCTTTCCTCTTTGCCTTTTCACATGAAGTTGTGCCCGTTTTTTTTTTTTTTTTTGTTAAATCACAAGTCAACAAAGTGTTATTTATATCCTTTATTTATTTAACAACGCAGCTCGTCATCACACACCGTCGTTGTGCGCACGGAGGCGCGGGCAGCTGGTGGAAGCCATCACCTTAAGGAGCGCTGACGTGCGCGGACACGGTGGTCATTCATCGACCGGCGAGTTGACAGCGTCCCCAACCCACCGACAGCGATGAATGTGAACCGGAATCCCGCCTGAGCTCCGCTTCCGTGCGGGCCTCTCCGGTTACAAGAAAATACAGTGCGAGGACGGGAGAACATGTGGAGAAGTGGAGGCTCGGAGCGCCACATCTGTTTTCTCTTTCCGCCTTAGTTCACACTGAGACACGTCCTGCAACTGCAAAATAAGCACAAGCGGCGTTTTCTTGAAGTAAACCCAAGAAAAAAAAAAAAAAGGAGGCCCGAGCATCCCAGGTTTAAGTCTTTGGCCTGATCTTTACAGGTGTCTGCGCGGGGAAGGTTGAAAGTGAAATGTCTCCACTTAAGCGCACGGATGGAGTCAGCGAGCGAGCTGATGGAAGGTGCATGCTGCTATGTGAGCAGCATGCACCTTCAAAAAAAAAAAAGAGAGAGCAAAATATGTATAATGCAACTGATATTTGAGGAATTCAAGAGGAGGAAACAAAAGCAGGGAGAACTTAATAACTCGCTCAGGGTGGAACAGCGAGGAGAGGGCTCTCATCGCCAGAACATCTTCGAGTCCTTCCAGCAAAAAAAAAAAAAAAAAAAGCTCATCCGAGTTTCTCTTTGTGTCAGAAATTAGTCATTAAGATGTTTCTGTGATAAAACACAACCAGTCTTCCGGTAATCAAGCCTTTTACTGGGCTGCGGGAAGCAGCCGGAGCTGGTTTTTAGTGGTAAAAAAAAAAAAAACGCGACATCTCGAACGCCCGTTCGGAGATGACCTTGAAATGTTGCTGGAGAATAACCAAACTGTGGCGGTAGATTCAACCCGTGACTCCTTACTTACCCTGGCTCCGTTGCCAAAGTTCTTATTCGAAGGCGCAGGTGAATTCGCACGACGGAGCGGGGCGACGGTCGCTGGGTTGCCAGTTTGTGTTCAGAACGTCCAAAAAATGCCACAAATGTGTGAGTCTATCACGCTGTCAAGGCTATTTTTTTCCCTCCCTGACCCCCCCCCCCCCTCACGAAGATCCGAATGTGGATGGCTGAGTGTCCTTTTACGTAACGTGGGAGAAGCCGCTGCTGCAGAAGTGTGCGCGCACGCACGAAGGCAGCTCAAGCGTGAGGGTACACTCAACACTCGATGGTTTCTTTTTTCTGACTCACAAAAACTCACCGACAGCGTTGAATGTTCCCCCACAGGCCTGAAGGGGCGGTGGCGACGCTGCACCGGGAGGGGGGGGGGCGCGCTTCGCCCCCGGAGGTCCCCGGGTGGAAGCGGGGGGGGGCAGGGTTGATCCACCAGCCCCTCTAGACCTGTCGATGGCCCTGAGCTCCTGCTGCACCCCCCCTCATTCGGGACGTCTCGTCCCGTGTCTCAGACGGTCTTTCTGGATTTGTTGTGGGGGGGGGGGGGGGTTATTGTCCAGGACTCAGCTGGTCGGACCTGTTTCTCTGCTTGGTGTGTTTGTTTTTTGACCTTGCGTGCGTTTGTTTCCCGACTATACTCAGAATTATACGCATCAGGCAGGAGGCCCTCTTCAAGGAGCTGGCCCCAGCTGGGATCTTATCCCAGAACTTGACTTCTTCTGGTTGGATGTGGTCAGGACTTGTAGAGACCTCCACCGCGATTGACTCTTAAAACAGCCGGCCACGCTCGACAGCTGTCATGTGCTCTTTATTCATATGTCCGCTGTGCCGTAGCACAGGAAACCAAACTCAGCACCGTCCCTCCAGTTAGAGGTTTCGTTGAGGAACTTCTGGGTCATTTTGTCCGAAATTCATTAAATAAATACATAAATAGGCTTCTTAATTCGAGCGCTGATGAAATGAGCTGCTGAGCATCTTCAAATCGGTTCCTCGTGACCCAACATGCAGCACATTGAAGATAAAATGAGCAAAGGTGGGAGTAAACATCACCCAGCAGAGCAGAGCTTTTACACAGCGGCACCAGGAGAGTGGACAGAGGCAGCGTGGCGGTGTATCAGAGGACATGACGAGCCTTTAGACAGTCACAGTCTTCCCAACGAGACGGGAGCTGCAGTCTGGATCCACCCCACCTGACTGGAACCAAAGCGGAATTGTTTTGGAGCACCTATGATCATCCTGCCGTTTCATGCCTGATTGGCAGCTGGGAAGAAGTTCTATTTGCGGCATCCTGCCGCTACGATGGAGTCTGGGCCTCCGGGGGGCCCTTTTCTTAAAGCTAACACCAGCGCATCCCGGCTCCAGAGCCTGTCGGAGAGGATCACGCCCGTGTCCTCCGTTGTCGGTCCAGGAAACAAGAGGGCGTCCCACGTTGTTCGAAGCTCACCTGCTCCGACCCCCCCCCAAGACAGGGTGGGGGACCCGGTCAAAAACACACGCAATAGGGTCTTCTGGAGGGGAGCTGCCCGAAAGAGCTGCGGTTCCAAATATTGGATTTCACAGCGTTTCGTTGGGGAGGGGGAGGGTGGGAGGTCAAGGGTGAGCGAAGAGAATAGGAAGGGTGAGTGGCGGGGGTGGGAGGGGTGGGGGGGTGACCGTCTGGGGCGAGAGGAGTGTTGATCGATTCCAGGCTTGGTATTTTCCAGACAGGCTGAATGGTAAAGGTCAAAGGTCAGCTGCTCTTGTTTCCTATGAAAGAAAGGATGTGTGTGTGTGTGTGAGAGAGAGAGAGAGAGAGAGAGAGAGAGAGAGCGCAGTGGGGGCTCTCGGTCAAAGCGGGCTTCCGAAATTTGTCGATGGAGAGAACGGTAAAAAGAGAAAGGTAAAAAGCTGTGAGCGTGACGTGGAAATGACGCGCAACCTGATGTTAGACTCCTCCGAACCCCCCTCCCCCCCCCCGCCTCCCAAACCGCGCGCAAAACGCCGGTGGCCTTCGAGAAATTTAGGCCACCCCCACCTCGCCCTGCTCGGTTGGAGACGGAGCACCGGCGCGGGTTAGGAGCGCGCCTCGGCCGAGGCGCTGATGGTGTGAGGCAGGTGGCCGGGTGCCTGGCTCAAGGGCCGGGGGCCTGGCTCAAGGGCCGGGGGCCTGGCTCAAGGCTCCGCGGCTCCGCGATGACCGCGCACGCACGCACGCACGCACACACACACGCAAGGGCGTCCATGTGTGGAACACAGATGACATCAAACGCGCGCACACGCGCGCTTGTGCAGTAATGGTGTCAGACAAACGCTTTTGGAACAGAATTCATTCAAATAAAAACGCTACAGCGCGTGTGCGCGTCTGCATGTGTGTGTGGAGGGGGGGTTGCGTGTGTGTGTGTGTGTGTGCGTGTGTTGTACATAGACACGCCCTCCTTCTCACACCATCACACGCAATTATCCAAGTCCCATCTATTAAATTAGCAGCACTTACTGTGTGTGAGTGCGTGTGCACGCATGGCTGCGTGTGAATGCGCGCACGTCTGGAGGAGAAGACAGATTACGGTGGCACGACTGCGAGGTAAATAAAAAAAAAGAGGAGGAGGGGGGAGGGTAGAGCGAGACATCTGGGGGGGGTGAGCTTGTGTGAGTGGCCTTCTTCCACACCTCCTCCCTCTTCCCTCCTTCAGTCACTCTCCCACACAGTTGCCGCCCCTCCCCCACCGGGGACTTGAACCCATGACCCCCCGGTGAATGAGTTCAAGGGAGGCACCGCCATTTCTGTGGAAACTGCTGCACTAATGTGTCTACATATGTGTGTGTGTGTATGTGTGTGTGTGTGTGTGTGTGTGTGTGTAGGTTGGGGGGGGGGGGCTGGAGTTTACCCCAGTCTAGTTGATGTTAGTGTGACTTTATGTGACGGCATGTGTTACGGACAAGATCCAAAGTTCAAAGTACACTTATCATAAACAATAGGTGTGAGTGTATATGTTTGCCTCTGTGTGTGCGCGCGCGCGCGTGTGTGTGTGTGTAACACCGCCCCCCCTCGCTTGCGCCGCCTGGGTGTGTGACCGTGTCTGCATGGCTACCTGGCCCAGACTCGATCAATACTTCAATCTAATTGTCATTCACTTCCACCGGGACGCGCACACGCACGCACGCACGCACGCACGCACCCCTCCTCGCGCGACCCCCGTAAGTGAACAATGTGCGCCGGGGGGGCGCCGCGTACACACGTAAATAAACACGCGGGCGGAGGCATGAATGAAGCCCCCCGTCCCTCCGTCCCCTCCCGTGCGCGTCCGCCGCGTGAGCGTGCGCGCAACCTTTCGGCGTCCTTTACTCCACTCCTGGGGCGGCTCAGCCCGGCTCGGCCCGGCCCGGCTCGCCCCCCCCCTCCCCCCACCCTGGGCGTTCCTTTTCTCCCCGCCGTTGCATCATGCGCTCGCATCAGTGTCGGCAAACACGCTGACACCCTGTCACACCGCGTTAATGTCCGCCAGCGGAGCAGGCTCCCTCCCGCCGAGCCACAATGGAAAGTAAAGATGTCAGGGATAACAACCCCCCCTCCAGCCCCCCCATCACAAGCAGCACCAGCATCACCGTGCCTCAAAGAGGGAGGCAGAGAGGGAATCAAAGGTGCAGAGGGACTCACCCTGAATCCTCTTCAGCAGAAGTATCTCTCTCTTTCTCTGCGTTCCTCTCTTTTTTTGCAGCTCCTTCCTGATCAGATTGAAACGCCAAGTCACCCCCCCCCACCAGCTCTCTCTGTCGCTCCCGTGCGTCCTCTTTTCTCTCCGTTCTGCTCTGGCTGCTGTTTATCACACTGTTTCCCCTTTCTCTTTCCTCCCCGGTCGCTCTCCTGTGTCTCCTTCATCCTGCTGCTGGAAACTGCAGACTGTCTGGATGGACAGAGAGAGGGAGAGAGAGAGAGGGAGAGAGAGAGAGAGGGAGAGAGAGAGAGAGAGAGAGAGAGAGACGGGGAAAGGGGGGTGGGTGGGAGAGGAGCAAAGGGAAGTGTAAACCAGGACACACACAGCCTCTGTCAGTTTGAATGAATATTGTGCACACTTGGCTTGTCTTCCTCCCCCCTCCTCCTTTACTCCCCTTTCCCTCCCTCTCTCTTTCTGTCTGTCTTGCAGACACCCCTCCTCCACTCCTCTCTCTCTCCCTCTCTCTCTTTCCCTCCCTATCTCCTCATCCTCGCTGCTGCCTTCATACATGTTCACACTGCAAGACTGACTGACATTGTAGCGCTACCTGCCCCCCCCCACTAACCCTTTTAGACATTCTGTCTGTTCATATTTCTCTCTTTCTCCGGGTTAATCGCGGTGGTTGTGTCAGGGAGGAGCAGATGTCTACGTGTGCTGTGCACTTGAAGTCTCATTTCCAGTGTGTGTATTTACATGTCGATGTCTTCTGCCGTGAATGTCAAATCAAGTGAGACCGTTCCCGATGAAACTCACAGATGTTGTGACAAATACCAACACTGGGACACGCCCATTCATCGCACTGGTTCTGGTTGACGACAAAGGGAGAGTGGGACTGGCCGTAGTGGAACACAGGAGCAAAATGACTGGTTTTAATCAGGCATAGAGGGTGAATGAAGTGCTGGGAGAGGGGAAAAACGGACTGGTCGGACTGGGACACAGAGGGACAGCGCAGACGTATGAGGACATTAGTGAAAGCCTCAGCGCATGTGGGCTTTTCCAGGGATTCTGTCCAGAAATAAGCACATCAGGAGACCCTAAACTGTCCCCAGATATGAGCGTTGGGGAGAGGAGTGTGTGTGTGTGTGTGTGTGTGTGTGTGTGTGTGTGTGTGTGTGTGTTTTGGCTGGTGTGTGACGATCTGTCTCGGGTGTTGTCACCCCTGACTGCTGGGACAGGCTCCCGCTCCTGTCACGACCCCCGCTCTCAGGAAAAGGCTGAAAACCGAAAACAATCGGAGGGACAAAGGATTGATGGACTGGTTATCCTGGGACACACACAGTCAAAGTGGACTGGTTATAAATGGACATGCAGGAGCATGAATGGACACACAGAAGCTAAATGGACTGGTTCTAATGAATGATCTAACTGGGAAGCTGTAAAAACACAACACAAAAGTAACTTTTCACTGTCGCATCTCTTCTTCATGGCTCCCAGCACGAGTGTGTTTTTAGGCTCAAGCCTGTAGTAAAGTGGCACGTAAGTGAGCCCCCGTGTTTTATTTTAGACTTCGCTGTGAGAAACCTTCCGTTTTGGTTGTTTCTGTCGTTTGTGTCAAACTGCTTGTTTACTTGCATAATGAGCCCTTCGAGCGTGCAAAAACTCCAGTTTCCAACCTTGATCTCCCGACCAGAGCCTGACCGGGGAGGCAAGCTCCTGCTGCCGGCGAGGGGCGGCCCTCGTGACGACCACGCACCAGCCCTGTCTCTCCACCCGCGCGCACACGAGGAGCCCCTCCTGACACCTAAGCCCACCCCGTCCGTCTGGTTGCGGCTCCGACCGTCACCTTTGCTGCTGTTTTTCCAGACTGGTGGCGTTCCTCAATTATACATGAGCACCGTCTCTCTCCACACTTCTTTTATGCCATTCCTTTGCCCCCCCCCACCACCATTACCACACATGCTCTCTCCATCCATCCCCCCCTCCTTCCTTAGTTACATATTGATTAGGTCACTAAGTGCGTGTGTGTGCGCATGAGTCTGGTCCTGCTGTGGTCAATGAGGTCAACGTTGTGGCCAGACAGACATCCCCCAACCCCCCCTCTGCCCCTCCATGCCTCTGCTCCTTCTTTTTTTGGTTGTTTTTTTTTTTTTTTTCTTAAAAAAGCCTCTTCCTTCGCGTCCTTCCTGAGAACACGGTCTGGTTAAACACTGTCTGAGGTCACTACGTAAGCGGCATGGTGTCACACCACCAGCTTCCTGTTGGGGGGGGGGAAAAAAACAAAGAAAAAGCTCCCTGATTTCTTTCAAATGTCTCAAATGGAGATTCCAAACCAGAGGACGAACGCAGCGAGCGTTGTTCCCACGTGCGGCCATTAAAAGCAGGAATGGGATCTTTCTTTGAGGCTGGTCAGATGATGCTCATGTCTTTAGTGAAGTCTCTGAGACGGGGGGGGTGGGGTGGGGGGGGGGGTGGGGGGTGAAAGGCAGCGTGTTTTTCAAACACCACCTGACAGTAACCGCACTCGCTGACCCCTTACGGCTGACAGACTCGCTGTCTGCGTGGGGGAGGGGGCGGGATGGATGGGAGCGCAGGGGTCGATGGAGGTCACAAGGCAAAGACGAGGGGGAAACGGGCGGTGAGGACGCTCCAACAGGACGTGTGTGTGTTGGAGCGTCCTCACCGAGGAGGAAGGCGGCAGGGCCTCGGTGGGTGCGCACGCAGCACAGAAAACAGGAGCTGATGGCCGAGGAACCTCTATCTTTTGTCCATATTGCCATTATTCATCCTGCGTTACCCTAGAACCTCAGCTGAGGTCGGAACGCCACAGAGAGTCTGTGTGTCATTGATCCGACTCTCCGATCAATACACAATTTACACACCCGTGCACATTAGGTGAGTCCTGGCGACTAGTTATTCGCTTCCTTCTCGGATGCAATAGATCCCAGACTGTGGTGTACATACCATTAGTGCCATTATTGCATGCGCAATCAATTTGTGAATTGATTTAGTGTTATTCATCATTTTATATGGATATAAATCTAAAATTAATGTATGTGTGTGTTTCAGGTGGTGGTCGATCACACCACAGAAGTGTATCTGAAGGACTGAAGACCCCAACCTCTCAGCACATGTGTTCAGATTTGTAGTTTTTTTTCCTGTATGTTAGCAGTCATGACTTTGTGCGATCCGTTTGGTCACGTGACTAACCTGTCATTGTTCATTCGCCTCTAGAAGGGTCAGTTTTGTCATTGGCCAAACTTTACAACAGCTCAAAATTCTCTGATTTCACCAGGTAAACTAGTTTCTCGTTTATATTTCTCGTACATCCACGTAAACGCGGTGTTTTTGTGCAGCACATGCTGCTGCCATGTGAGAGAGGACTTGATTTTATCTTTCATTCAGTTTCCTCATA
Source organism: Lagocephalus sceleratus (assembly GCA_911728415.1). Taxonomy (NCBI): domain Eukaryota; kingdom Metazoa; phylum Chordata; class Actinopteri; order Tetraodontiformes; family Tetraodontidae; genus Lagocephalus; species Lagocephalus sceleratus. Next base: position 56,028 of record CAJVRN010000111.1, on the reverse strand, counting down.
TTTTCGACTTCTAGAAGGAATTTCTCTGGGTTGGTGCTTATTTCTACTGCAAAGATTGAGAAGGAGCTTTGTGAGGCGTCGTGCATGTGTAAATAGAACTGGTCTAGAATGATAAAATCAGGGCATTCTAATCAGCGACTCTCCACCGCAGGCTGCTCTGGTAGCAGACAAACGCAGCTCGGCGCTAGAGCGCCCTCCAGCGGCTGATCCCCGACACCCACCCCGCCGCTTCACTGACACCTGATCACCAAAACCACAGATCAGACTCGGACCCGACCTCCTCTGAAAGACATCTGATAGTCGCGTCCATCATCAACGCCAGTGATGTCACCTTTGACCATTATGTCCGAGAGGTCTGGGTCATCCTGCTACCGTGTCCTCAATACTGCCCACACTCAACCACCAAGTCTCTGAAAGATCAAGATCTAGTGATTATCACGTCATTCCTGAACATAAATACTCTATTCACAGTAACATTTTGGCGTTTCTACTTCAAGAACATTTATAGCATCACTTTGATTGTAATAGAGCACTCTCTGTTTAATACATGTTTAATACCAGTCATATTTTACAGTACATTTTGATGTACTGTGTAATATTAAACTCTTAAATAGAAAATAAAACTGGTCTTTTCCCACCAATACAATGTGTGGATATCTATTTTTATATGCTGACATCTATAAGGGAATATTTTTAAATATTTAATGATTTTATAAAGAATTCCGAATTGATTCCGACCACACATTCAGTCAAAAATACCCAAGAAATTCTAGCCTTTAAGAGATATTTCTCCATCTTAAAAATATATTAATTGAAACTTATGAGGAATACCACTTCACTATACTAGATGACATTTTAGTATTTCAACGTCACTGACGTCTTTAGATCGCATATCCCAATATTGTCAAAGTCAATGATCAATAAACACAAAGACAGTGTCAGATAACACATTTATTAATGGTATAGGTTGTGATATGAAATGTATGAAAAAGAAACCAGGAATTGAATCTTTTGTGGTTCATGATGTCTGTTTTTTTGACGGCTAAAATAATGGTCCATGTTCTCCTTTAAAGATCTGGAAGAGGAATCCAGCAAAGATTCACGTTTTCTCCTGTCAGATGAAATATCCATCCCCTCAGGTTCGAATGTCTTCCTGTTTCAGCGTTGTCACAGTCGTGTCCTCATTCGTTACATGTTTGTCTCCCACCTCTTCTTCCATGGTTACCGTCAACCACGACTCTTTATGCAGCCTCTCATTCTTCTCCACCTCCTGAACACTGGGGGGCACGGTCGCTTGCATGTTGGCCGGCAGGTGCTTGAATTCATCCTCGTTCACGTCGTAGTCCTTCATCTTGGAGTCCAGGACCCACCAGCGGCCAACAAAGCCCACATCCAGCACGCGCTGGGGGAGCTCCCTCCAGGGCACCGACAGATTGGAGCACTGGGCTTCGTACAGTGTGACATCCGGGTCAAAGTCAGAGTGGTAAACCAGGCTGAAGATGCCGAGACTGAGGTGGCGGAGGCAGCCGTCGTTGCGAAGCTTCGCTAGACGCTGCACGTGGCCATCGGACGACGCGCTGCGGATCCACGGAGACAGCAATCCGAGTTGGCCCGAGCGCTCGACCAGGTCTGCCTCAAAAGAAGACCGATCGGGGTTTGTGTAGAAACAGGCCCAGGCTCCGCCCAGCAGAGCGCCGTACACGGAGGCTCTGACCGGCCGTTCCCAGGCACCAACCACCATCTCCCGAAATGCCTCTTTGTAGTCGGAAGCCAGACTCCGACACCAGACCCCTGCAGACATGACACAATGAGTTAATGAAAGTCAGTCTGCAACTGGACAGAGAAAGGCTTTCAGATCACAAATACCGTACTGGTGTAGAAGGTCTAACTGTATTATGTGTAACAAAAGTCTGCTGACTTACAAAACTTTCAATCTAATTACAGCCCATGGGGTAGTCCCTAATTTGTTGGATAGTGCACAACATTAGCAGCCAAAGAGTGAACAAGGCTGCAGCCTTCCTCCACAGAGCACCACCCACAAACGAGTCCTCCTGCGGGTGGTGGAGCCTCTTGAGCCCTATGTGCTGGTCCATGGCCCAGTCAACAGAGCCAGAACACACTGGTATCAACATCTGTACTGGGGTCGGGACAGGATGTGTCCTCTCTAAATGGTTCCGGATAAGCGGAAGAAAACGTTATAATATAAAAGCCTGTATAATTAATTATATAGAACTGTCACTGGCAAATGTGAACTTGGCCTTATTAAATGTTTGGTCAGATTTTTTTAATGATACGATATGACCCATCAAAGGCTGCCTAAAGCCAGCAGTGTCTCTGCTAACTGCTAGGCTACTTTACTAAAGTCATTTTGCTTCTGTTCTCACCCGCTTTGCTGTTTTTTAATCGTTCCCATCTAGTGGTTGAGACCGGAGCAGCCGCGACATCTGCGGCTGAGCAGAACACCCTCCTCGCCAGACGCCACGAAGCCATTTTGAGGAGTTTTAATCGCGGACAGCCGCCCTCATGACACAAACATCGAGCCCTTCAGACACCGGCTCACCTAGAGCCAAAATGGCGGCCGGACATGACCCGGTTTCACATGTCCTTCAACTTCCGGCAGAAACATCAAACAGGCGAAGCGTTTCGCGTGCTAGCGCTTAAATAAATAACTAGAAACAACAAAACTCTAATAAACATTGTTTTAACTCTATTTTTCGAATTTATACTCTTTATGACTGTGCAGTACCGATATGAGTTTCAGCGTCGTCACGTGACTGCTTTGTTTACGGGGTGACGTGTACCGGAAGCCAGGCGGAGCTGGCTGACAGTGACAGGTAGGAGCCAGAGCTGGATTAAGTCTCATTTATGGTGGTTCGTCCACATCTTCTGAGGAACAGGGCCTTCAACCCGCACCCACTTTCATTACTATCAGGTGCGGTGTTTTGGACAGCTTTGTTTTTTGTCCAATCGTCGCCACTCAGGATATCAGGTCTACGCATGCTGCTTTAGAAACTAATGTTTCTGCTCAGGTGCGCAGCGAAACCACTCGATTACTTGGATCGCGTCAAAATACCGACGCTGTGCCTGTTTGGGCCGATCTTGTGCTGCTGTGTGAAGCACCAGATGTTCCCTCACTCCCGGTTTCCTCCACTTCCAGGTGTCGCATGAGGTTCCTGATTGTTCTCAGAAGCGATGTCGAGTCCAAACGAGCTACAGTTTCAAGGTACATAAAACTAAATCACGAAAATGAGTGCTTAGATTTGTGTTTTTGTACTTTATCTGTCTCCCAGTGTCAATCCTCCGATGCGATTAGTCTTTATCTATTCTTCATTCACTTAAATTGCTCTTACTAGATCAAATTGGGCAGATGGTTTCAAAGTTAAGCTTTCGTAACAAAAATATGAAACACAAGATATTTCAAGTATAAACCCTGCGACATCCCATTTGTCTAAGCCTCATCGGGGAAACAGCGACCTCTAATGGCGACAATATGCGTCGACATTTATTTAGTTTAAAATTTTACAAATTTATTTAAACGCAAGTTGTTATCAACATTACTTCTTGTTAATTGTTTTTTTGTTGTTACAATCTTGAAGCGTAGCAGCACTTAATATAGCTAAATACGAAGAAGAATGATTGATCCATTGTGTTACGGTTGTAGTCACATGGCAGGTATCTGTAATATTCAGTGCAGGCAAAATATCAACACACATCATCACTTCCAAACCCTGCTGTCTCATTAAATAAAGTTAAGACAACAAAGGGGATTGTTCTTAACCATGTGTCCGGGGTTCGCTCATCTTTGATAACGCTGCTCATTGCTTACTTCCTGTGACTGCAGAGTTTGATGAAGCAGCAGAGCTGTTGTCTGCAGACCCGGGGGCCTCAACGCTGGCCATGTCTGCCTCGCCCATTACACCAGGGGTACAGGATGTCAGGCTGGACCTTTCAGATAACGAGGAGGGTCAAGAGGAGAGCTCAGAGGTTTGCAAAAGTATCTTCATGGTGTCTCAGGTTAAGATGCTTTCGTGGAATGACACTGAAAATTAATGAATGAACTATTTCTACTTCCAGCTTTTAGGAGGACAGAAAACAACCAGCAACTTTTGGACCTTTGAATATTATCAGTCCTTCTTCAACGTGGACACAATGCAGGTTTGATGCAGGCTGCACCTTGTATTTGAATCTTGGACTTGAGTGGTTTATGGAAAGTGGACTGACCCCCTGTTCTCTTCCACGTGATGCAGGTCTTGGACAGAGTGAAGGGCTCCATGATGCCATTACCCGGAAGAAACTTTGTTAAACACCACCTTCGGAATAATCCAGACCTCTATGGTGAGACGCTCTTTTTGACTGAAGAGTGAAAGAGTCATTTTCAAATTTTGATACCTTTAGAGCAACAAGGACTAGGAACTGTCCATTTAGGAGCAAAGCCCGGTTTTATATCAGTGTCACTTCTGGTAGTTTGAGGTGGTGCCTGAAGGGTTAGTGTCTCAGAGGAGGTACCAGGGTCCGGATTACGGATGTGGTCATTTAGGAAACAGAACCAGGGAGAGTAGCCCAAAGACGGCGTCCTCTGGGCGATGCTCACAGGACAGGACTGCGCGGCCTCAGAGAACGCCGCACCTGTTAGGCGTGTCCCTGAAAGCCCCGTTCCCTTGACGGATGAGAGCAGGTTTGCACTGACCACATGTGACAGGCAGGGGGAAAAAAAAAAAAAAAAGCGGGCACGGAGGCGCCGCAGTGAATGCTTTGTTGCCTGTAACATCATCCAGCAGTGCTGATCCCGCGGCGGATCAGGGGAGACCTAAAACCCATTGTGATAGATGCTGCGCGTCGTGGCAGCAGGCATCAACTGTACGCGCGTGTGTGCGCAGGCCCGTTCTGGATTTGCGTGACCTTGGTGTTTTCGGTGGCCATTGGGGGGAACCTGTCCACGTTCCTCAGCGAGCGGGGGAACCCTTCGTACCACTACAGGCCGCAGTTTCACAGAGGTCAGTCTTCCCGGCTCCCGGGCCGACGGCGATTCCGGCCACGCTGATTCGCCCTCCTCTCGCCCCAACAGTCACCATAGCTGCGGTGGTCATCTTCCTCTACGCTTGGCTGGTCCCAGTTTGTTTATGGGGCTTCATGACCTGGCGGCAGGGGGCTGAGAGGCAGATCGGAGGCTACTCCTTTCTGGAGACCGTGTGCGTCTACGGTTACTCGCTCTTCATCTACATTCCCACCTCGGTGAGCCCGCCAGCCTGCTCTACCTGTGAAGTACCGAGGCTCGATTGATGCTCATTTGGATTCTCCCCCCCCGCAGGTTCTGTGGATCATTCCGTTTGAGTGGTTGCACTGGGCGCTGATCGTGGTGGCCATCCTGATCTCGGGCTCAGTGCTGGTGCTCACCTTCTGGCCGGTTGTCCACGATGACACCAAGCTGGTGGCCGTGGCCACCGTTGCGACCATACTGGTTCTGCACACGCTGCTGGCTATCGGCTGCAAGGTGGTGCGGGGCGGGGGGCGGGGCCCACGGGGTGGGCGTTCATGAGCTCAGCAGTGCTGACTAACTGTCCTCTCTTCTTTCAGCTGTACTTCTTCCAGACAGCCGTCTCCACACTGGGACCAGCTCCCACAGTCCTCCCAGTACACACAACGTTGACGAGTGACCACCACTGACCGCACAATGGTTGCGGATTCGGTGGTCACGCGCGTTAAAACGATCCACAGTCGTGCTGTACGAAGCTGTGAGGGATCCATGCCATTGTCATTAGTCCAACAACGCCCCCCCCCCCCTCCTGATGAACTGCTGGGGAAGCAACTCCTTCGACCGATCCGGAGCTGACATCCTGTGACCGTAGCACCTTCTGTGCCGCAGCCCTTGTACATAGGTCCTGTGATATTTCAGGACTTGTATTGTAGCATGGCTTCATTTGTGCCACGAACCCCCTCCCCCCCCCCCCTCCCCCCTCCCCTCCCCCATCAGCACGCACGTTTGAAAAAAAAAAAAAAAAAAAAAAAAAGAATGATCAGCAGACAAAAACAGACAGCAAATGCAAACATAAAACCAGGAGGAGTCCTTACAGCACGGGGGTGAGGCAGAGAGCAGCAGCTGGGGTCACATTACTGTCACATAAATCAGAGGTGAGCAGAGGCAGATATTTTGGTTTGGGGAGGGGGGGGGTAGTAGTTACAATCTCTAAGCTACAGTGTAAGCAATAAGAATTCTGAATGTGTTGGGGGAACAAGGTGCTTATTGCGTGTGTTATTTCTAGATCAAATCACGTGTTCTAAATCAGTTGATCGATCGCCGTCTATGTGGTTGAAGGAGATTTAAGTTAAAGTGTTTAAAGGGAAAGAGGATAGTTCACAAAACGTTCCATTTGGGCTCGACACACTTGTGGAGCGGGGTTTTTCTCTCTCAGCAGCTGAAGCCTTCAGATAATACTACATTTACAGATGCTCTGATCTTGCATCAGCCCCAGATGTGAGGGAGGAAGAGGAGTCAGGCCACCATGGCCGCCTGCTGAAGCGCCACACCTCCTGCTCTGGCGTCAGCGCCTCACGTTGTAAATTTCTTTTGGTTTGTGGGTGACTTAACGAAAGTTTAACGGAAGGATTGTTGAATTATTTATTACTTATGTTGCTGTTGAGGGTTTTTCTTTTTTTTTTTTTAATTTAAATAAAATTATTGACAACTTCTAACAATATTTTCTCTGTTCTGTCAGTCTTTGAATTCAGACGTCACGTGGTTGACCTGTTTCGTCTGTTACTGAACACCACATCGCTGCTTCCTCCCGCTCCACCAAAGGAATCGTGATGAATCCGGGGCTATTGTTTTATGCTGGTCATGCATCAAAAACAGCTACAGTATGTTAGATTGTGAAAAAGGATTCATATTTTTGTTGAGTCACTGACCTGATTTAACGGTGATCAAACCAACCCCTTTGACTCGTCACGGTAATTGACTCCAACCCTCCAGAAGCCTTTTAATAACAGGCTACCCTTAAAATAAGGATAATACTCAGCCTCAACCCACCTGATCCAGCATCTATCTACATATTTGTCTCCTTAAATATCCATATATGTGAACGGGAGATCACACAAATCATAAATGGCTTCATGGCCTTAAATCACAGTCGCACTGGCTCTAACATGGTTGAGTCCATCCTAAATTATTTAAAAAAGATTCTGTCCTTGATATATTTAAAAGCCTCTGCTGCCTTGATTCCCTCTAAGGTATTATCCACGTCTTAGACTGGACTACTCCTGTTGAATACTTGTTTTTTCTGTGGGTGTAATGTAGGTAGCACGGCAGGGAGAATATGCCTCCTGCATTAAGCTGAACATGATCGGTGGATTATGCTGAATGAGGAGTTTATCCATTCATTATTCTGCACTGATCCAGGATTGGGCCTCAGTGGCAGATATCCCAGACATCCATCTCCATCGCAACATACTGGGTTCCTCCTCAGGGACCCTGAACAGTAGTTCACACCTGCCACATCCTCTCCTGAAGATCCAAACCAAACGGTTCCTCCTGACACAGAAGCGGATCTGAAGCTTTCTAAGCCCCAAAACCTGCCGCTCGGGCTCCCCAACATTCACACCAGCTAAACCCATAAATCACCTTCTGATGACGAGTTCAAGCTGTTGGGCTTTAATAACTTAACGTCTGGTGTTCGGTTCACATGACCTGAGGACTGGCCTACATTTGTTATTATTGTCTGGTCTCCATGGTGACAGAAGTTCCCCAGAGGATAGGAGGTTCAAGCAGAAAGGTCATGTCCAAACAGGTCAACTGATTTATGTTAATGTATCCACATCTGACTGCACCAGCATTCAAAAGTGGCTGATGTTAAAAACCTCTATCTATTTACTTGCTCTAAAACCTTTTTTTCTGTCCATGTGATGAAAGTCCAACTCTCAGTTTGTTTCACGATAGTGTAAAAGTTTGGTTGATTTAGCAAAGACAGCAGGAGCAGCACTAAATAATTAAAAGTGACTTTACTGGCTGATTTCACAGAATATTCCAGTTTCTCAGGTCTTCCTCTCAGATTCGTCTCTCACTACTGAAAAGAACAGCCGCTGCTTTCCTGGACGGGAGAGGCCAGCAGGCCGAGATACACTTTTTTTTCCTGACAACATTCCTCAACAATTAAACCTGATGAGTTCAAGTTGCTGAGTGTTTGCATGTTTTCAGAAACTCCATTACTGATGCGCTCAGACGTCAATTCAAGGGCAGCTTTTGTTGCGTTCCCACATCACTCCAACCATAAACACCAGAATGCTTCTCCAGTAGAACAGAGTCTGGAGAGGGGCGTGGCCATGAGGTACATCTGCACCATCATGCTCTAGATCTTGTCACGTTATTATTACCCAGTGAGAACACCAACCCCGAGTGTGGTAAAGAGAACACTTGGAACGGTAAAATTAACTCCACATGCCTTTGCGTGTGTTGACAGGGTTTTGTTTCCATGTCTTTCTGGGTAGAATACTTAAAAAAAAAAAACCAAACACACACCACGCACGTGTGAATCTTCACTGTTCTATCATTACGCGTGAGCTGAGGACTTCCCATTTAAGTAACTGCAGCGATGTAAAACCACCGCTGGACCCAGAGAAGCATTGTTTCTCTGACCGGATCCGGAGCAGAAGAGTCAATGTCAGACAGTGAGAAAGAAGTTATTACTGGTTGGTCAGCACACAGAAATGACAGAACATGACACACAGTCTTCCTCATACACTTGACAGAGGTGGAAGCCACTACGGACTACACAGAACAATGGTTCCATGACAGAAAAGAGATATCGTTAAAGCTCGCTACCACATGGTAAACATCTGCTGCGTACACAATCTATTTAAGAACCTAGAGAGGAACAAATTGACATACTACAACAGCCGATTCCATGATGGTCTGTAATAGCTCCACCACATTTAATTTCTCCTATTTTTCACTGTTGTTTTTTTTTTTTTGAAAGAAACAAAAAAAAAAGGACAAAGACAAAAGATTAATCCTACAGAGAATTTTTTTTTCCTCAGCTCTCTTAACGATACTAACTCATAAATTCCAAATGAACTGAGTGCAATAACAGGAAGCAATGCATATGTCAGATATGTAGGTGATCAAAAATAGTGAAGAGATGAGGGAGGTGGCGCCGCCTACCACGCCTCGACGAGTCTCTTTGCAACAGTCTCACAGTCTCAAATGGAGGACTGGGGGGAGGAGGGGCAGGGATGGATGTAAACAAGGATGCTGCAAATCCAACGCTCTCATCCCAGCGGCCAGATGGCCACCACCTGGCTCACTGGTCCTTACGGGGGTTTGTGTGTGTGTCCTCCGATCTCTGTTCCCAGCCGGCGCTGGAGCGGGTCGACTGGGCAGAAGCTGCTGCGCGGGGACTGGGGGGGGAGCAGCACTGCATGTTTCAGTTTAAGACTTCATAAAAACGGCACTGGTCACCTTCTGCAATGAGTGTGGGACAGAGCACGGTGCGGGACACGCAGACTGGAGTCTGGGCTGGCTAAAGCACTGTGCAAAAGAGAAACATGGCAACGTACAATCACTTACACTACACACTTAAGGTAAAAAAACCCCCCCCCAAAAAAAACCAGGCGGGCAACACTTGAAGTGCTTATGAGGAGAAAAAATATGAGACTGTATATTTAGACTACAAAGACTAGTAACCACCAGAGACATCTGGGGCCTTTTGCAGCTAGAACCCCTTCACTCTTTAACCCTTCAAACCTGATATCTCAACTATGCTGAAGCTACAACCCTACTACAAAACTGACTTTTTCCTGGTAAAACCTTTTAGGTGTGACATCACTGGTTTTATTTCAATCTAGGCTGTGCTCGAACTGAGTCGCGGTCTGCAGAGAGCCTGTAGAGAGGTGTGGAAGGAGATTCAAATCTGTACAAATACGTTAAAGTAGAAATGGACCGTAATACTCCAGTGTCCTTTTTTTTTTTTTTTTAAACTTTTTTGTTGTATGAACCCAGAATGAAAAAAAAAAAGTAAAAAAGGCTCAGTTTTAGCATCATCAGCCTTGATTCCAGTATCCGCGAGAGCCATTTTCAGCAAGGATCAAAAAAACAAGCTGCCAAATTAACAGATGGTTCAAGTTCAAATGCATTTGGTGAACAGAGAGAGGCATGTAGCAGCTAGATTATCTGACTACTCGTAAAAAAAGAATCATCCAGCTTTAAAGAGTATAAATACCCTACATATCTCTCTCTAAATATTATTTGATAAACCCTTCAGATTTTGAAGACAAGACTGCAATACACATTAGAAAAAAGGATGAAAACCCAAAACATCCAGCAGGCATGCATCTGTGGTGTCTCTACATTTGTGTGACTCATTGTAGAAGGTGACCAGGGTGGGAGTCTGCCGTGATGTCATGGAGGTGACCTGGCGACAGGATCGATATCTTATAGCTAACAAGCAGGGTCAGTTTGACAGAGTCGTACATTGATTAGAGTGCTCGAGCATGAAGCAGCTTAGGGTTTCTGATATATCTTCCTCTGCTTAAATCCAAAGTGTTCATCAGCAGACTGGCTAACGGTAGGCAGGGGAGTCGTTCCACTGTGACTTAAAGCGAACGTGGTGTTGGTGGAGACAGTCACTCGAAGTAGGGCCTGTACTGGATCGGATATGAAGAGCCAAGAATTAGCAGTTAATTATAGTGTCCTACTGCACTGATGAAGAGGTGAGATGAGGAAACGGACTGTTGCTGGTATCTGACAGCATAGGTGGGCATAAAGAAACATTCCTCAGACAGTACAGGGAGAAGGAGGGGCCCTGGAGGGACTGAGATATATGACGAAGAGGAGGGGGTGATAACAGCAGTGCATCTTGGCTGCAAAAGTGTTACAATCCCAATGGATCCGAAGAAGATTAAAGGAACTTTCCTCGGCAAAACAAGAGTCTGGACGGATATGAGTCTTCCACTGTTCATATAACAGAGCAGGGGGGACGAAGGAAGGGACAAGTGCCAGCACAGTACTGGTTTTGGTATATTGGATTTGGCTGTGGCTGGTGGGAAAGTCTGGAGCAGGGGGGTGGCAAGGGGATGTCTTTGTCATGCAGGGGCGTGGAAGACGAAGAGGTCTTTATGAGGTCTTCGTCTTAACTGCCATAATGCATGGTGTTGCTGGGGATAACCATCGGCGAGGCCATGGAGATGGCAGCGCCGCCCATGCTGAACTGATTGGTGACGGGATAGTATGTACCGCTGCTGCCTGACTGGCCAGTAGTGGATCCTGGAAGGAAGGGAACAAACAGTGTTGGAAAGCAATGACAAATTAAAAACGTATTCATTTACATATTAATGTATTTAAAATAATACATTTATTAATCAACAATAAAACAAATTCTTAATTGCAGCCCAGGTCGATCAGAACAGCATCAGCTGTATACACGAAGAAAAAGACTCTAAATCTATTGGAACAACTTCATTGAGTTCTAGTTTGTGTTATTTCACCCTGTTTTTCCAAAACCAAATAGTGAAATAAAAACAAACATGATTGAACATTTAAAATGCCTAAAATAACAGGAAACTCCCCAAAACTGTATCTAGTCTGTTATGCCTTGTTGAAATAATGGAGGATTGAAAAAATACTCTACCACAAGAGGGCTCCTGAGGCCCTTGGGCCATGTTACAGCTACAGCGTGTCAGTTCAACATGAACAGACAGTGTTTGGCTCTTTATACAGTGGAAGACCCACCTTGGACAATTCCTGTACTCATGATGGAGCCCATCCTGGAGTGAGTGTGGTTTACAATTCCTGTGTTCACTGAAAGCAACAACAAGAAAGCAATACAATTATTTATAACTGTACTGGAGGAAAATTATTAATTATTTTTAAAATCAGGAGGAGTCAAGACAAAACACATTCTTATTATTTATTTCTCTGGCTACTGCCATATGATTCATTTTTGGAGCAAGTGTAAGAGCTTAAAACTTCGCTCCCCTCCAACACAAACGATGACATGTAAGGGGCAAGTATGATTCATACCCAGCGGGATGAGGTTGTTGTGAGATGCTGGCTGCCCGCTGCCGATGACTGTACTCAGGTCATAAGCTGCAGGCATCCCTGAAAGAGACACAAAAGTCAAAACAAAAATGAGCGTTTTACGACAAGAAAAGAGGCTTTTACAAAGGAAAGCAGCTGGGAAAACTGTACCCGGACGACTTTAAAACGCAACTTAAAGCAATTCTTACCTTTCTGGCATGGTGCACAGCACAGAAAAAAAATCGGAACATGAACAACTCTGCCTCCCACCAAAGTCCCACCCGCTTTGCCCTGCCTGACCCCTGAAACTCCCCCCCTGCCTGCATGACTTGCGTCTTGCTGCATCAAGTTGTCTCTTTATTTCAGCTTTTTCTGAAATAATCGTGTTTTTGCTGATTGTTGTGGGGAGCAGCTGGGGGTGGAAGTGGCGGCTTGGCTTGGTCAGTCATTGTCAGCCCTTCACCGACTCGAGCCCTCTCTCTCACAGACCGCTCTGCCAGAGAGAGAGACGGTCGACTTGTAAGTGGTGACAGCGACAGGCAACTGGGAGGGACGCGGCGACGGATGACAGCCAGGAAGCTTGGCAAATCATTGGGCTGAATAAAACGATTGGTCAGACTTAAAGAAATAGAGTATATTAGAGTATAATAGAATTTAATATTGAGTTTCACCTATCTATCCATTTTCTACTCTACATTCACCAACATAGGAGGAAATAGGAGAAGATATTTAAATAAATTAAAACCCTGTCATGCTACAAACACTGTGGCATTGTGTTTTATATGCAAGTAAGTGATAAAGGGGTTTAAACTGCTGACTGAGCTAATCAGCGCCAGAAATGCAAAATACAGCACCTCTGTCATCAAGACTAATCCCAGAGCTTTCCACTGTAGGCCCGCATTCTAACCAACAACCTTGTGATCACTGGAACCACCAGTACACCGTCTGAAACCACAGCGGCCTACACAGATACCAAACATTGTGGGTGATTTCTCCCACACCGTTTCCACCTTTCAGCAAAGGTCTGGTTATCTAAACCACAGGGGAAACAATGCAGAGGGATTCTGGATGGGATCAGCAGTTATCCTACAGCACCGTGAGTGTTAATGTGACTCGTACTGCTAGAAGATAACTGGCAATAAAAAAGGTGTGACATTCAGTGAAGATCATGCCGATGCGCAATTTTCCCTGAAGGGTTCAACTGCAAACATCCTCCATCATTCTCCGGAATTACAGATAATTCCTCTTCCAATAAGAACTGTAATACAGCTGGTTGACCTGTTCAAGACTCTTTATTTTTCTAAACCAGAGACTTATGAAATATTTATTGGCTGTGGAACATCTGTTATAGTATAGATATTGTGTGTTTATGTCTATGGCTTCCTGTACTCTCTCGTTGCCTTGAGGAGTTTCTGAACACAAAATTTCAAAACGCTAAGCTGATACTAAACACGGCTGCTTTTAACACCATGTGGGAGCATTTCAGCTACCAATGATTATGTGTGTGTTCACCTGATACAGCCATCCCCTGACTCATACTGTAGGCAGAACCTGTGTTCCACATGTTCTCAGATGGGGAGGTGTAGTGTGAGCCAGGAGGGGGATTTGGAGTGGTGCCTGTGTACCTGCAAGTATATCACACAGTGAATATTCCACAGCAGTGCTCACTATCTCAAGTGTCTTGTAATCCATGTTCAAACTGACCTTTAATCAGAAAAATAAGCTCACCTGAAAAAGGGATTCTTCAAGTCCAGGAGATTACTGGACTTTGATCCTGTCTGATCCACCTGGGCAACAATACTGATGTCATAGCTTTGTCTGTTGGGGAGAAGATCAGAATTGAATATATTTGTTATTATTGCCATGAGCCTTATACATGGAATCATCACTTACTTATTTTATTAAATTCTGACTCAGAATACAGCATAATGAAACTTTGTCCCACACACTGGGGAGTTTTTCATCATAATCAAAATTGATTCTTGCACCTGATTTTCTCTTTGTAATACTTTAAATCTTTGTTTTTACTGATTTTTTATATTTTACAACACTGATGTAAGTCATCTTCATGGGATTAATACGTCTAGATATTTTATATAAATATCAATTATATATGAAACTAGACGATGTCTTGTCTGTGCATACAAATGAGGAGGTAATGAAATCACAGGAAACTCCGATTTTCTTATAAATACCATTCCATACTAAAAGACTGTCTGCTTATTTTTTTCTACCTTTTTTTCCTTTTTATGAAGCCATTTGCATTTGAATAAAGCTACTGGAATAATAAAGCTACACTAAAGTGTGTGAGTGTGTGTGTAACTGTCCATACCTCCTGTTGGCCACGAGCAGCGCAGTGCCAGACAGAGTATCCCCCGCCTTGGTGAAGAGGGGAGACTGCAGCAGACAGCGTACCTGGTACCAGTGGGTCAGGGGCTCTGTGGGTGCTGTGGACAGCCATATTGTCATCCTGTAAAGCAAAAAGATTGGGGTGGTGAGGTCAGGATATCTGCTTGACTAACTAAAAGAATTCTCACTGCAAATGCAGATAGTAAGGTTTTCTTTGTGACTTACGCTGATCCCATGAATGCCACATCAAACCAGAAAGCCAGACCATGCACCAAACCGGAGTGCATCATGTGGAACTTAAAGGGAATCTCTATCCTGGAACAGAGAAGCACAATCAGGCATAATCATGAATTTACAGTGCACTAAATGTCCTTTCCCATTGTCTCACACACACACACACACACACACACACACACACACACACACACACACACACACACACACACACACACACACACACACACACACACACACACACACACACACACACACACACACACACACACACACACACACACACACACACACACAAACCTGTAAAGATCATCTTCTTTGGCCTCCAGAAAGTTAACTGTGTGTTTGACTGACTTGGCCATTAAAATACGGATATCAAATGTGTCCTGCAGATAGATAAGACCTCATCAGCACCACAAAATACACTTCAGGTCCAGCATGCATGTGTATGGATAACTGCAATGGATCAATTTATATGCATTATCTTCATGCTTGATTTTTTTTTTTTGCTTTACTAACAATATTGAACATGGGGAGTGCCCGCTAAATTAAATAAAAATCTGTCCACTGTACCACAATTGGTTGACGAAAATACTCGTCCACTGCGGCCCCCCGGAGGGCAGAAAGGTCAACACCATGGAAGGAGGGCTGGTACCTGGGGTGCAACAAAGAAAACTTCATTTAGAATCATTAAACCATCCTCAACTGATCTGGGAATCATTAGTGTTAATATTCAAGCCTGCAAGGATGCAACTTGAACCCTACAGGAAGTGGGTAGTTTTAAGTGTAATGCAGATGGAAGCATTGAAAGAAAAAGCTTCAATGTGTTGGGAGCTCCTAGACCGATGAACAAAATGACAAATATGTAGGGCTGTGTGTTTTCTTTTGATCAATGCTATTGTGACAATGTTTTAGCCTCTTTCTTCTGGGGGGCTTCAAAGCTCACCAGAAATTTGCCTTGGTGAACTGCTCCATGTAAAGCTGCTCGTCCGTGAAGGGGGCCAAGTGGACGTCACCGATAGTTGGGAACATTTTACCTGAAACACACATGCACAGACCCATTATGAAAATATAAATGCCCACGTATTAAAAAATTTAAAACAAAGGCAGAGGCAGACTCTATAAACCCTAAAATATTTAAAATGTGGTTGCTTGGTTACAGTGCCCTGTGTGACCTTCCTCACCATTGGGTTTGAGGAACTTCTTGGCATGCAGGTAGCTCTCCAGCATACGCTCGTTGAACAGCATATAACCCATAGGCTCTGAGATGATGATGTCGACCTGTTCAGGTAGCGTCACCTCCTCCACCTTCCCCGGAATGACGGCCACACGCTCCCCAAGACGATTACTGTTCACAAGAACCTGCAAGGTTGACCAAACGAAAAATATCATCAGCCAGGCATTTGTCCTGAAGTAAAACAGCTAACAGTCAGTGATGTGATTATCAAGTATCATTTTCAAAATATACTCAATCATAGCCGAGATGTTTCTTTAATCTGTCCCATCAGCATTACATCTAAATAGAAACAAAATAGCACCTTCCAAATAAAAAAATAATTATTACCAGTCTGACTGGTAATTCAGCACAGAATACTTTTCTTTAGCAGCTTTTGGCTTTTCTCTGTTCTCTTTGGATGGAGAAAGCATTTCTGTCGTCTAAAGAAATTCACAATAAAATTTAATCTTTCTTTCTCTGAATTTCTGGGGCTACATTAATTTGACAAATTGAGTCAGGGATGCAGGATGCATGTTTGGCAAGGTTTCACTGTGTGTACCTCGGCGTGCTGAGCCATGGTGCTAGCCTCTACAGCATAGACTTTCCTTGCGCCAGCTTGGACTGCAAAAAAGAGAGGATCCCTGAGCCGCAACCCACATCCAGGACCACCTAGAAAAGATGAGTGGAAACAGTCTTAGCTACGCTTTCCATGTAAGAGTTCAGCAGATAATAGATCAAATATGGAAAAAAGATCTGAACGGAAATAAATGCCTATGATAATAACTTCTCCAGCCTTGGAACACTTTGCTAACAGTGACTACATCTAATCAAGCGTTATTTTAGAGCAGAAAAGGTAATGTAAAATATACAAAAACATTGGTTTTTCTTTTCCTCAAAATCCTGTCTTGTGTGTTTAACTTTTACAAACTTGATTTTTGTTTTATTCTTTTGGACACTAAAAAAGTCCTGATATGACCAACCTTCAAAAATTCACAGAAATAGTATAAACCTTTTGCAGTCCTAAATCAATCTTTGTGCTTTGCAGCACATACACCGAAAACAAGGAGCTACAAAAGCTCAGCTTGGATTCACATTATTATTGAGGAAAGGATCCATTTCAACTACTGACAGAAGGGTGGTGGCTGACCAGACACATATTGGTGCACTAACAGCTGCAGAGGAATGCAGCGATGATAGATGAAGTCATCCCATGTGACGGCAACATGTGGGAAGAAACAGCAAGAACTGTGTGGTAAGACACCCAAGACTAAGTAAGAAACCAGGAGAAGTTGTGATCAGTGCATATTTGGTTATGACTCCCAAACCTAAGGAAGGTTTCAGGCAGATTCCAGGAATAATATTTGAAATCTCTGTCCAAGCCACAGCTAAGATACCGCACACAGACCTCAGGACCAGAGCTTGAATGATGGCATATTTGTACAGATTTTAATTCTATAAATTAAACATGACTGGCATGGCTGCTCATGTTGCAGGATTTAATGTGATTAAAGGTAAAATCAAATTATTTTAGTATAATCCTAAATTAAATTAGTCATCCATAATCAACAGCTCATTTACAATTGTACCTTGTCTTTGAAGTCACCGTGGTTCTGAAGAATTGCTCGCTGGTAAGTTCCTGTCCGAACATAGTCCTGCATCATGTTCTGTTGCTGGGAGAGGTAGCCATAAAACTGCAGAGAGAATAAAGAGGAATAAATATGGCAATATTTCAAGGCAAAAGCCTACACAATTAACACTTGGAAGCAGGCATATTACTGAAGTTTGCATCAATCAGCCCATCTCAGATTTTTATGAAAGGTGAAAGCTAAAAATAAACAGTATGACATGTAATGAAGGCACTTCCATTGATGTTGTATCAAGTTCTGTGTGTATTTGTGTGTGAATGTGCGCTCCACACCTGGAAGTACTGTACAGCAGAGGACTCTTCTGTTCTGTCACTGAAGACCGAGCGCTCACCATGGTGCCCACGGCAGTTTTTCAGGATGTTATAAAAGGACTGGAAGTCTGGTGAAACAAAAAAAAAAACAGTACACTTTTGAATTTAAGAACACACAGTTAAAAATAGCCTTGATGGCACAGTCAGGAATGACTAACTTATGGTCTCCATCAAAGGCTGCATTGATCTGGTACCTTTACTTTAAAACTAGCAGCTACCAGCAATTAAACATGGATGACTGTGCCATTATAACAGCTCAGTAAAGGTGAGGTGGCCTAATTAAACATGGATTAATTAACACTGTTGCATGTTTTTATCAGTGCTTTCAGAGGCAAACTTGTGCACTGAAATGTAGACATAAATACAACATAAAACATTTGTAAGTAATTAAATAATTTGCTTCCTTACGCCTACTTGACACTCCAGACACTGTGTGGGAAGTACAGACTCTGTGCTTACAGAATGTTATCCTGCTGGCTCACTTTGAGAAAAAAAAACTGTGACTGATTGTGCTCAATATACTGTATTTAAGAGTAAACATAAATATTGCAATATGTATTGTGATGTATTATTCACAACAGCAGCTGTAAACAGCACAAACAAAATAACAGTTACAGAACCTGGAGCTTCTCTTCTGTAGATGTCTGTTGTTGCCATATCCAACTAGATCTTCATGTTCTTATGCCTGTTATGAGCATATTTTCTGGTTTGGTTGTGATGCGATTTTCTGGAGTGCACATGTTGTCCAACATGACAACAGGGTCTCAATCTGCACATTTGCTGGCAGTGCTGTGTATTGAGCTCTAGTGCTTGAGCTCTAGTATTTTAAGCACTCAAATCTGAAGTCTGCATGGATTGAAAGAAAGCAACTTGTCCTCTGACACTGTGTTACCCTATATTACAATTCAGGACAACTCCGGCCTGAACACTACACAGTTAAATCAGGCTGGGCTTTGTTTTGTGTTTTCTCCTTTTAATACTTGTGTTATTTTGCTCTGACTCAGCATTTGTGCAGAGAGTTATTAGAACAGGTGACTGGTCAGAGATTCTGGCACAGCATCTGAACTTTTTAATGTTGCTTTGATGGAAAATTACTTCCATATTGCTGGTCAAATATGGAGCACATTTCTCTCCACGTGTGCAATGGCAACAGCACTCAGCAGAGAAGCAGAACTTCCTCATGCATGCACGTGGGAACTTCAGTATGGCCTCTGTGCAGTGTGTTGCTGCCTGTCACACTCCTGCTGTGCTGGGGTGTGAGACGTACCTGCAGGTGAGGAGAACTGCAGCAGGACGCTGTTGCAGCCCAGTGTGATGATGAATGACTGCTTCCCCACACGGCTGCACTCGGTCTCCCTGGAAACGGAACACTTGAACACACTCGCCTCCTCTCCTGGAAAGACAGATAAAGAAGGTGGAAGAGTTAGGAAAACATGATGCACACGTGCACAAAGCCCCCCCCGGTGAAAAGATGCAGCAAGTTCACTTTTTAATGGTGACGTTTCACTGGTGTTCACTGATGACATACAAGTCTTCTCAGAAAGATTTAAATAAAAAGGCAGTTCTGGAAATCAGCTGGTCATACGCCATTGTGTCCAAACCACAAGTTTCAGTTTGACATGGCAATTCTCTAAATGTCACAATGAGCATAAGCTCATTTTTAAACAACCTACATGACTACAATGTCCACAAATGACTGCTGCTTTAGCAAAATAAACAGCAATGGCCGAGTAAAGTATTTAAATCACAATATATTAAATGAACAACTAAGGAAGCAGAATATAACTTTACAGTGTGTACTGTACAAAGTGCATGTATATTTTTAGATCAATAAATTTACATTTATAAAATAGGCTATATACCTACAATATTGCTGTCATCAACAATGCACTCACATCGCTGCCATTGACCGTACCCACAGAAGAGATTTAAGAAGAGAGCTCGATCTACTACAGTCTGTGTTTCAAATTGAACACAGTATACATACATACATACATATTGTGATTCTGTTCAGAACAGCACAAATCAATCAGACAATGAGAGAGTAAAATAATACCACTGAACTCGGCTCCTTGTGTTCCTTCTTTATGTCACTGAATCCTATGTTTTCTTAACATTTTGCCTGGAGCGTTAACTGACGTTGTAAAATAAAACAGACCACTGTAACAAGAGCGCTCCAAAGGCTGGAAGCTGGTTTCCACACGGCGCAAAAATAAATAGTGACTTTGTGCTGACATGTGCAGTAAAAAAGGAACACAGGTTTCAAAACATCAATAAACTTGCTGTAGTCATCTTTTCTGATCATCTGGAGAGAAAAAAAAGCTGCTATTTGAAAAACCGAGGCAGAGAAATGAAACATCTGTCACGACGAACAAGTGGGAGTTGGAGTCTAACAGAGAGAACGTGCACACAGCCAGTGCCAATGTTTTTAAAGGCCTGGAACCGCTTCATGCGACGGATTGCAGGAAAGACTCACAAAGACCGTTGAGCTAATCCGGCATATATCAAGAGATTAAGAGCGGCGCTTCAAATTTAAAGCGATACCATCAGCAACACTTAAGTGACATCATGACAAAAGAGAGATGACCTGCACCATCTGACAGGCGATTTATTTAAGGAGGACATTTCTTTGCCCTTCGTCCACAATTACACATCCCTCCTCATCAGAGGGTGAACAAATTTATCTGACGCCTGTATCCAAAGTTTTTAATCCACTTACTAGCATCAGTAAAAGTGCAGTCCTGGTTGGCCGTGTGTTGCACTTCTTTCACAGTCTGGTCTTGTGCAAAGGTGATTAACCGTGAAGCAAGAACTGACCCCATCAGTAACACGTACCCACCTCAATACAGATTTAACTATGGTGAAAATATTTTTTGTTTAAAAAGGTGATGTGCCAGCAAAGTTTTCCTTTAGTTTTACCACACTCGTGCCAGTATATATGTGGGACTTTTACAATCATTGTATAAGAGAACAAATTTAAGTGATTGATGTTTAAAACTCTATAAAAAACTATAAAGTCTGCTTATATGGTCAAAGTACCTAGAGTACATCTGAAACACACACACACACATATATATTATTTATATATATATATATATATATATATATATATATATATATATAAATATAAAATGGAGCCCAGTAAACCAACATATTTCATGGCATTAATTGTTGAATTTTAAAACTGTGTTTACCAGTGGAGGACCCTGAGATGGAATCTGAGGTTTTTTTTTTTACTACAAGGAGCCATAACAGCTACGAGCAGAACACCATTATACCAAATATATGCTATTTGAGAACCCACTGCAAATGTTTCAGCATCATTAAGCTTTTTCTGTGACTGGATTTTTATCTTATCTTTGGTAAATGTGTTTCTTTGTTGACCATTTTCCAATACATGAACTTCCTGGTGTTCTCTGGCCCGATCAGTTATCTTATCTACGAGGCTAACGACAAACTTGTGCTGCCGATATAGTTCAGGGGAATTCTCTGAGCTAAAGCTCTAGTGGGCGAGTGCCCTCTTCCGCCTGGAGACGTCTGAGAGGCTTTGCAGACGTGACCAGATGCCAAATTATTCCGAACGCCTCGAGGTGATGCCTGTGAACACGTGAAGCGGTTGCTCCTGGGTTGTCCCACTGCTTGCCTTAACCATCAAATATTTGCTCTTTGCGACATTTGTGACTAGACATAATGGAAATTTCCCCATTTGAAGAAGAGGCTACAAAAGCTGCTCAGTGTGTAAAAATAAGCAGCGGCACTATTTTTAATTACATGGAAATTAACCGACAGTAATCTGGCCCGGAAATCTTGGTTTTCTGCAGCTCCCACGTAAAAAATCTCAAATTCGGATATCCCCCATTTTCTCAAATACCTTCACACATTCTGTTGAACGCGATTTATAACATGCCTTAAATCTGTCCTCCACCTCCTGCACACACACCTCACACACCTGTTGCAGTCTGTATGCTCATCTAATATCTCACCCACGTCACATAAAAATGTACTTTAGTAAAGTTGCATGTCATCTGTTGTTGTGGTGTCAGCCACCTGTCACTGAGCTGTCATCTGTTCCTCCTCGAGCGTGGCTGATGTCACACATCTTTCAGTTTGTGTGTGGAGGAATGTCGGTCAGAACATGCTGGAAAAGGCACCCCCGGTGAATTCGGGAATCCTGGAATTGTCTCGTCATACTGAATAAGCGGTACCAGTATGATTCTAGCACAGAAATGCAGACTTTTGTATTCCTATGCACATCTCCAATATCAATATGAGACAAACATTTATATTTCAAGTTTGCTGCAGCCATGCACAGAGCGTGTGAAGTCTAGAAGTAATTGGATAACCTTTTTTCTATTGTTTAAACAATATATGTCATCACAATTACATTAAAAAAGGATCGTGGTGCGATCAACTGCTGCTCATAAGTTTTAATTTGTGGTGTAACAAAAATATGGCTGTTTCAGGCCTTTATGTACAAAATACCCCTCCACCCACCCATGCAATTTAGAACTATTTGGACAACAGAGGAAGCACAACTGCAACGCTTGCTGCATCAACAAAAACATGTATTTCCAGATCACCCAATGCAGCAACCGCCCGCTGCTCTCAGCAAGGCTGCCTGTGCTCAGATATGTCTCCACCTGAAAAGTTGCTCTATTTTGTCTGAGGTGCTTGAGAATGAAATAACCTTTCAGCAGAAATGCCACTGCACTATAGAGGAATACCCCTGCTCAGTTTAGGGATCATGTTACAGTAAGTGGACAGATGTGCGCACAGCTACTGTATCCCATTCCGCTCACTTTCACACAGGGAGAAAACCCCATCTCATTTATTTATTATTGTCAAACCGTTGGAAATGGAGTAAAACCTCATAAGCTATTACTGTTTGCACATGACGCATGGTGTTAATATAAAGGGGCACTACTTTTCTTTCAAGCATTAAAAAAATAGAACACTGTGAACACCACCGGAGCTCTTTTGTGCCAACATTTTGAATTGAGAAAGAAATCACAGCCGTCCATCTCCGTTTATCCTGGGTGAGTAACCAAGGACAGTCTTAATATTTCAAGGCCTGGTCCCGTGAGGAAACACGACGCCCGTGATGCGCATCGAACATCAGAACCGGGAATAAACGAGTGTTCTCCGCACAGCAGTAATATAATGGAACATCTACACATCCAGGGCATCTTTTGATTTTCCACTAAGAAGTGCTCATTTTCAAAACAGCCCACTATTAGCGCTTGTAAAGTCTGCCCCCCCCCCACACACACACAGATGTGTTAATCTTCATTGATAATATAATGGGGCTCAGTGGTCTCCCGTTGATGGGGGCTCCTCTTTGAATCCACCGTCCCAGCAGGGAGAGGCCTGCCGGCCTCGTTTCTGCGGGACGTCCAACTGGAGAAGAAAAGCTGCGGAGCGGCTCTGATGCTGCCCCCCCCCCGAAGGAGGAGGAGGGGACGACGACGGGGGCCCGGCCATTGTTCCAATGAGAACAAAGATGAATGCATAAGTAACCCCGGCCCGGCGGAGCCTCATCGGCCACCGCCGACCCCCCCCAAAGAGAGCGGAAAAAGTTGGGGGGGGGTCAGCAACCGGGCCCCCCACCGGCGAGACGCGCATCGTGCGCGTCTCGTGGGGACGCACGCGAGCGAGGATAACGGCGCGAAAACGGTGTTTGTGGTGGTGAGAAGTGCGTCAGAGCCCCGGGGGGGCAGCGACCCCCCCGGTCAACGGTGTGTCCCCCCCGGCCCGGGCATTGTCTCACCCCTCACCCCGCTGTCCCGTCCCCCACTAACGGGGGGGGCTCCGCTGAGCCCGCCGCGGCGCACAAAGCATGCGGACTTGAGATTTAAGTTTAGCCGCCGCCGCCCCCCCCCGACCGGGCGGCTAAAACGTGGACTTTTCAGAGCCCCCCTGGCGGAGGTGTGTGTATGTGTGTGTGTGTGTGTGTGTGTGTGTGTGTGTCCCCCGGCTCGCTTAGCCTCTCGCGGCTAGCGCTGCATATGGCAGCCCTTAGCCGCTGGAGAGTTAGCGCCGCAGCGGCGGCGGCGCAGGCCGGGCCCCCCCGCGGGACGCGCTCACCGTTCGAGAGGTTGATGAGGGCGGCGTCCTGGGTGCTCTTCACCTCCAGCCGCAGCGGCTGCTGCTCCGAGTGCCGCTGGATGTCTCCATTCGCGTCTCCGATGGACAGGAGCCGCACGCCGGGGAACACCGACACCGCCATGTTCGATGTGGAAATAGAGGCAGGTCGGCGGCGCTCGCATCCAACCAGAGGCTCCGCTCCCTGGGCTGGAGGCGGCGGTCGGGCGCGGCGGTGGCGCCCCCTGCCGGCCGACGGCCGCCACTGCCACAACACCGGCGCTGACGTCATCACCCCGGTAAAGTCATTAGCTGGGGGGGCCTGCAGACATGTCCGTCTGTAGACCTGGAATTAAGCACTAACGGGAGTGATGCGTTTATTTCACAGCAAAGACACAGTCACAGATATTAATCAGCACAACTTTAATAAAAGTGTCTTCATATCCAACTTTGTGAACATAAAACAGGTTTCTAGTAGCATACGCGCTCTTTTTAAAACACCAGACATCAGTTAAGTGTTGGCATTTTAAGGAGCCAGAGCAAATTACTGTATAAATAATGTAGAGCCTAATGACAATGGAGTTAAAGCCATTTTGTTTATAATTAAAGCCATTTTGAATTTTGTCACTAGGTCACAAGAGAAAAAGGGGATTTCCAAAGCCGAAGGGGGGAGCATGCTTTGGCAGCACATGTTAATAAGTGATTCTGCAACGACTACAACAAAGACAAGAGTCATCAAACATCTTGGCATTCACTTATATTCCCTTAGGAAATAACAGAACTAATCATGTCGTTTTTCCTTTCTTTGGATGTCTTCCACTTGATATGAACTAGTTTTCTTGGTAGTCTGGCTAAAAAATAAAAACATAAACAATCATTTAGACTTGCAGTAGAAGAGAACAGGAGTGCTTGCATAGGCTTTGATTTATTTTATGTTTTACAAAGCAAAGACATGGTTAGGATCTGTTTTGGATAACATTCACATATATCATGAACTGACTCCATCTTCAAGATCGCTGCTAAATATAACTTTAAATATAAAAGATGTGGTTTCGGGGTGTGAAGCACATGACGGGACTCCATACTGGGACAATCACATGTGTGCAGGGGCGCTGCTCCTCCTTCTTAGCCCTAAAAAGATTAAAGATAATTGGAGGCTTCTGGAAATTCAAATACAGAAATAAACAAACACCCACTTTTTCTCATCTGACCTCAGAGAAGGACACATGACTTTGGAGGCCTGAATGGGTTATCACTGGAGGGTACCCCAGTGAGCAGGGGGTCTTTGTGGGCATTTTGCAAACAGAAGGTCTTCAGATCTGCAGCAGCTTGGGAAACCTGCACAACATCACACATTTAACATAATTTCACTACCTGAAGTGGGTTAATCATGGGTCCACAGGAAAGATGCAGAAGACATTTAATGTGGATCATCCGATCACAGAACCGCGCCCCATATTTAAACAGACCAAGAACACTCGGGGAAGGGAGGCAAATGTTACAGCCAGTCCACTGCTTCATCAACGCAAACACAACATTTTCAGCAGGGTATAAATGAGTGGTAACATTCAGGTGAATGAGGGTCAGGTGAGACTGACACCTAAAATGATAGATGGAATCACGATAAGAAGGAAATGCTTAATGGATCAGACTCACTGGTCGGTCCTGATGAAGCCACTACTGGAAGTGAGGTATTCAAACTAAACTGTGTATTTCTATCCTCATATTCAGACAGATCCTCAAAACTGAAAATACAGGATAAACTCCCTCTGGATGGTTCAAAGATGAAACATATTCCCAGCTCCATGTCTAAACCTGAACGGATCAACTTTTCAGTCAAACCTGCTGATGGAGAGACCCAGAAACAGGCAATGGCAGCTGGAGTACAGCTGCGGGTCAAGAAAGTCGTGGAAAGAAACACAACATTTAATGGTTTCTGTTTGGCTTTTTTTCCTCTTGCGGACTTTCATTCCCCCCACCAATTTTTTTTAAATTCAGAGGGAAACAAATATTTTAGGAAAAAAGTATTTATGGGATAAAGAAACATTTTAAGGAAAACATCTAGAAAGAATCAGTTCTAATCATACTGGAAACAAACATAGGGTCTTATTTCCTTTCGTGATATAAACATATCTTACAGCTTGAATACATTTACTTTCTTATTATTGTTTAGGACAGCATGGACTGGAAATTATGGAGGGACTTCAGTGGAGTGAATGAACAACATGGACATTTAAATTCTAAGTACACTCTCCCCTAAACAAACGAAAACACATTCATTCAGCAAATATGCAAAGGTGTCTAGTTCCATCACAACTAATAAACTTGCCAAAGTCTGGCATTTCTTTTCTTTTTTAACATTTCCCTCAGAAACACCCAGGCGAAGCTGCGGGTCTGACTGATCTGTGCTAAAAGTAGATCCTTCAACAATCCCGGCAGTCACACAGCGGCAGCACAATCAACAAAGGTCTCACTGTGGCCACAGGAGAACTCTGTCTGTTGCCGCCTCACCACGAAATCACGCTCACATGCTCCTCCAGCGGCCCCGGCCCCCGGCCCCGAGGGACGCGACCCGGGACGGGGGCCCGGACCCGGACCCGGATCAACCCGAACTCGGCCTCCTTTAGTTCACTTAGACAGAAACTTGTGTGTAAAAAAAAAAAAAAAAAGTTTTACACACACACACACACACACACACACACACACACACACACACACACACACAGGCGCCAGGGTTTTGATGGACAGGTGATGCTCCCCAGGTGCGGGTCGTCAGACGCACCTTTATCCGCCGGACGCTGGCCTCCAGCCGGAGCTGCTTGACGGTCTTCTGGGCGATGGCTAAGCTGCTGGTGGCGGCGCTGTTGTTGGACATGACTGACCCCCCCGGAGAAACTTTAGCGACTCCTGCAGCTGCACACACACACGGGCTTCCAACACGGCGGCTTCCGGTGGGGGCCTTCCAAATAAAAGCATGCTTCAATCCTCCCACAGACCTCAACCGATGAAACAAAACTCGACTTTGTGTCGGTAGACTAGTACCTGCCTTCCTAACAAGACCCCCCATAACATCTTGGAGGCAAATGTTTACCTTTATTTATTTTTTTGGTTTTTAAGAACTTTTCCTTTATTTTTTCATTTTCATCTTTTTCAATTATTGTATGATTATTGAGAGCCAAGCGCGTCATTTTAAAACAAATGTTACTTAATAATTAATCAATGGATATTTTTTTTTAAAGCAGGAAAACATTCATGATGATTGTGAACTAGGACCTGGGATTTATAGCCATAGATTTTATTTTTCTCATTTTCCCCTCAAGAATATGAAACGGGTTCTAACTAAGTCACCGAATGAAATTAATTGAATCTATTTTTTCCCTTATTTTCAGCGCATGTCAGAAATTTAGATTTCTGAGTTTTGGTCCCAGATTGGATTCAAATGCACGGACAAAAAAATCTATAAATAAATTGTGAAACTAATGAATGTAAAAATACTTGAAAGAATGAATGAAAGACACAGGTTTGAAGGGGAAACGTGTGATATTGCTTCATATTTATATGAAGTGTGATATTGCTTCATATTTATCTTATTCAGCGAGGGTGAATAGTAGATTATTATTATTATTATTATTATTATTATTATTATTATTATTATTATTATTATTATTATTATTATTATTATTATTATTATTATAATTTCTGCCGCTAGGGGGCAGATGTTCCGGATGTGGGTCGTCAACGAAGAAGAAGAGCTGAATGACTTCCGGTGTATTGTGGGGTCATTGTTGTTGGAGACAAGATTAAAGTTAAGATGCTGCTACAAGTGAGTGTGATCTAAGATAACCAGCAGATAACCAGCACGCCTGTTTACTGTCACCGCTGGGGCACCAGTAGTAGTGCTAGTTCTTTAGTAAACTAGTCGTCGTTACTCGTGTTGTGCAACAGCGTCGCCCTTAAACCAGACGGTGATAGAGGAGGGACGTGAAAACAACTCGATCATTTAATCAGCACCACTGTTACACAGATCAGCTCTGGCCAACGTTGTTGTTAGTTGAATTGGCTATTTTAAACTCTGGACCGTCGTAGCGCTTGTGCAGAATGGGCTCTTGACTGACCACCCCAGTAGTCTGACATTTTCGACGTTTGAATCTCAATAGTTAATCACTCTTCATTAGAAGCAATCAGGGAAGTAAAATATTGTGTCTTTTCAGAGAGTGTTGCACATGGGAGGGTTGACGCTGAAACACAGCAGGTTGATCCACCACAGTCCTGTGTGGAGAAGTCCTCTCATCCCTATAGTGGTGGAGCAGACGGTAAATGTCGCATCTCTAGCCATCAGTTTATGGCCCGAGGTTATTTGTTCTAATTTGCTTAACTAAGGCTTCCTCCTCCTCCTCATCACAGTTGTTGACTGTTTTTCTAGGGCAGAGGAGAACGGGCATATGACATCTATTCTCGCCTCCTGAGGGAGAGAATTGTTTGCGTAATGGGTCCTGTAAGTGTCTAAGTCTCCAGAAGATTCTGTTTCTATTCCTGTTCCATATATGTTGTTACATCATTTCTGTTTTTTTCTGTGTAGATTGATGACTCTGTAGCCAGTCTGATTATTGCCCAGCTGCTCTTCCTTCAGTCAGAAAGTAATAACAAACCCATTCACATGTACATCAACAGCCCAGGTTAGATGGCACTTTTATAACTACATCTTTTTTTCTTCATAAAAAGTAGTTTTAAACATTTAATTTGAACCTAAAGGGTTAATTGTCGGCATTTTAATTGTTCTGTGAGGAGAAAAGGCTGCTCTTACATGTTCAAATTCTTGGTTTTGAAGGACTCTTGACTTCATCAGCCAAACCGCTGTCTCTCCACAGGCGGTGTGGTGACGGCAGGCCTGGCCATCTATGACACCATGCAGTACATCTTAAATCCCATCTCTACGTGGTGTGTTGGCCAGGCCGCCAGCATGGGCAGCTTGCTTTTGGCAGCAGGAACAGCAGGCATGAGGCATTCGCTGCCCAATGCCCGTGTCATGATCCACCAGCCTTCAGGGGGCGCCAGGGTAACGTGTTGCTCCATAGATAAATTTCAGCTGAAGTGTGTGAGATGAAAAGAAAAGTCTAGAGATCGTTTCTCTGAATACTCCTGTGTGCGCAGGGTCAGGCCACAGACATCGCGATTCAGGCTGAAGAGATCCTGAAACTAAAGAGACAAATTAATACCATCTACGCCAAACACACAGGGCAGCCTCTGGAAACAATTGGTGGGTTTTTCTATGTGTGTGGTTTCATGTGACACAAAATGTCAGTCAGGTGTTCCAACACAAACCAGTTCAGTTTTTAGAATGTCATCTGGAGTATATTCTAGAAGAAACATCCAAACTCTTTTTTTTCCCCCTTATCCGTTTGTGTCCTCAACATCCTTGGGAA
Organism: Lagocephalus sceleratus; assembly: GCA_911728415.1. Taxonomy (NCBI): domain Eukaryota; kingdom Metazoa; phylum Chordata; class Actinopteri; order Tetraodontiformes; family Tetraodontidae; genus Lagocephalus; species Lagocephalus sceleratus. Next base: position 26,764 of record CAJVRN010000111.1, on the reverse strand, counting down.
AAACGGCCGACTAATGCAAAGTAGTCAAAGGCGGTTTCAAAGACAACTGTACACATTAGTGCTGTATAGGACAACGAGGCAAGGCAACAATACAGATCTTGTTTTAAAATGTTTTTTTAGGGCCATTGAGCAGACAAGCAGCAGGGCTTTACAGAGAGGTCTGATTTAAGACCACATATAACAAATTACAATAGTCCAGCCCTGATGTCATTAAAGTGTGGACAACTCTTCCTCAGTCTTCAGCTCAACCTTTACTGATAAAAGGGCCTTTTACAACAGAGCCAGAAAACCAGTAGAACAACTCACTTTCACAGCCACCGCAGCCTTATGACTGTTTGTATGATTGAAGTTGTTGCCAGTTTTTATCAAAGGACAACAGTTTAAAGAAAATACCGAAACGTTAAAAAAAAAAAAGGCGACAACAGATGAAGCCATTTGAGATTGTTTTGTTGGTTTGCTTTCAAATATTGATGGCTTTATTTGTTACTTTTCTTTTTAAGAGAGCGTAATGGAGAGAGACCGCTACATGAGTCCCATGGAAGCGCAGGATTTTGGTCTCATCGATCGGGTCCTCGTACACCCGCCACAGGCAGGCCAGGACGAGCCCGAGCTGGTGCAGAAAGAGCCGGCGGCAGCCAGTCCTGCTGCACAGCCAGAGTCCCCAGCTGCTGAGCAGACCCCCATGGGGACCAATCCCCCATCCTCCTACAAACCTGAGCCTTGAACCCTGTTACGGTCTGCTACACTGACCACAATCCTGAACATGGTGAAGGGTAGTGCTTCAGCAGCTTCCTCACCTCCTCCCCCACAGGAACAAACAAATGTGAAGAAAGTATGTCCTCACTTGAATGTGTTCTTTAAAGATGTGGAATTAATTGTTTTATTCAATAAAGTTCCCAAAAGTGAGTGATCGTGTACTGAAGGTGCTTTAAGAGCACAACTGCATCTTTTTCCAAAAGAAATTGGCACTAATAAAGTAAAAAGAGACTGATTATGGTTTTGCAAAACAGCCTTCAAATTAAAATATAAGGAAGCAAACACATTTCAGTCAGACAAAGACAAAACATATATTGTTACAGTATCACAGTGTATGTGCTGAACTATTGTCCTGGTTTGTTACCAGACTGTGAAAATGAAAAAAAAATGCATCAAATGAAATCTGGATTTAAAATCTGTTTATGGAATTCTCCTTTACATCACATTCTCTTTTGCCGTTAATCTGGAAATGGGGTTTTTGATGGAATGCTCTACTGTACATAAGATTAAATCGGCGCTCACCTGTATGTCTATATCTTTATTTCAGTATTCATATTTTTTAATAAATATGATGGATTTGAACATAACATGGATGATTTGTTTTAATTAATCTTCCAATTCCTCTCAGACTGTTTGCTAATGTCGTCAGATCAACTAACTGCTGTATTGTATCCTCCCATGAATTTTCATAATTATTCAAAGGTAATTAAGCTTTTGGTTGCAGATTTTAATTTTTACATGGAAACTCAGGTACCACAGCCATCACTAGAACTGGTGTCAATAATAACAACCACAGAGTCACCAGGTCCACAGAGTCACCAGTTATATTAAATGAATGACTCCATATGTCCCCATACTCATATTTTGAGTTGGTTAATTGTTGGTTATTTGTAATTCACCAGAGTAGTTTCACTTTCGGTCAGTTTGATGGCCTCTCATCCATCCTCCCAGCAGGAGTGAAATCTGCCTGTTCTGGGGCACACAGTCACCCTGGAGCATCACTGCTCTTCCCCTCAGCTGCTGGCTTCTACCTGTCTGAGATGGTTCTTCTGGCTGTCTCTGCCCTTTCTTATTTTCTGCCTGAGCTGCTTCTGGGTGCTTATGTGTAGTGTTCAAGATGTGCAGAGCTTCAATCTCATTGTCCAACGAGGTGTTCCAACGTCACACCATCAAATATGATGTGAGGGCTCATAGTCTGGAATCACTTTGAGTCACACAATAAAAAAGGGAGTCAACCAAAAGAGACTCTTCACACCAACAAACCAGTGGTGCACCCAGTTAAATGCCCAGAAACACAAATGTGCACCAGCTCAATTTTACAGCTGTCAAAATGCTTAAAGGCAGGACAATTATTACAAACACTATTTTATATTTCATATATTTTATATTGGGGGCACAGTGGTGGACTGGGTAGCACTGTGACCTCACAGCAAGAAGGTCTCAGGTTTGAATCCCTGTTGGGAGAGAGGCTGGGGTCTGTCTGTGTGGAGTTTGCATGTTCTCCCTGTGAATGTTTGGGTTCTCTCCGGGTGGAGAGAGTCGCCCATAGGTGACTGGTTGTCGGTCTGTGTGTGTCAACCCTGTGAGTCACTGGTGTCCTGTCCAGTCCAGGGTGGAACCCACCTTTGCCCAATATAAACTGGATTAAAATGGACACCTTTCAAATGTGCACTTTGCTTTCTCCATTAAGAGCAGTGAAGGACCTTTCTATGTGCTAAATTTAGACACTCTGATCCAGATGCACCTGAAATGGCTCTCATACTTGCCTCGCATCAAGCCTTTCTATGCTGTCAAGTGCAACAGCACACCAACAGTCCTGACGACACTCAATGCTCTGGGAACTGGTTTTGACTGTGCAAGCAAGGTATTGGGAAATTCTACTTTTCATTTGTCAACATTTCTTCACAGTTGGCTTACCTGAAACCTGTTTTTTCTTAACAGGGTGAGATCAGGCAGGTTCTGTCACTTGGAGTAAAGCCTGAAAACATCATTTATGCTCACACAACCAAACCACAGTCACACATTAAATATGCATGTGCTCAAGGAGTTAATTTAATGACTGTTGAATATGAGGATGAATTACACAAAATTTCTATTCATCACCCCAAAGCCAAGTAAGTTAAATAAATTGATTTCTGTGAAATTTTAAATTTTATGAAGAAACACCCTTCTTCATTTTGATAGATTGAGATGACTCATTCGCTCTTTTTTACTGCTAGGATGGTTATTTTCTACTGTGAACCTCTTCATTAATTAAAAAAAAATGAATATGATTCCAGACTCCGAATCGCAGTGGATGACTCCTCATCCTTCCACAGACCCAGTTTAAAGTTTGGAGCAGGACGTGTCACATCTGGCAGGCTGCTGGAACGTGCTACAGAGCTGGGCTTAGAAGTTGTAGGTGTGAGTTTTCACGTTGGCTCTATATGCAGTCAAAGTTTGGCCTTCAGACAAGCTATTGCTGATGCTCGACAAGTCTTTGATACAGCAGTAAGTGGTACTGAGTTATTTAGTCTGGAAGTAGCATTAGCTATGTGTGTGTATGTGCATCTATGTGCGAGTGTGTATGTATTTGTATATCTCTATGTACATATACTGTATGTAGAGGTGGGAGACTTGGGTTTTCTTTTTTTTATTCTTTTGTTCTTTTCCATTGTTGATTTTACCATCTGTGACAACATTTTGCTACTCCATGTCTGAAAAGTGTTAAACAAATAAAGATTGATTGATTGGTTGGTTGGTTGGTTGGTTGGTGGTTGGTGACATCATGTAAAGAGATTATACTCTTATGACTACACTAGGTTATATTGTTCTTTCTTTTTCTCTGTGTTCTTAAGCAAAGTTTTAGTACTACAGACAGAGGTAACTGCAGTTCTTTTAGGTCCTTTCTCCTGACATCCAAGAAAGTTTTTCATTCTAAAAACTAATGAGGATCAATAATATCTAATAAGGTTATTGCCATGTATTGTGTTCAAGGGAAATGATTGCTTCAATTGGTTTATTGTTCCGTCACACCGGTTTTAAGATATACTTTTGCTTTTTATTATATTATTAATCATGAAAATACAATGATTGAGTCTGTTGGAGTTTCATTGAAAACTGTTCTTTGACAATGACATTTCTTTCAGAAACTGTTGGGCTTCCAGTTGAGTGTATTGGACATTGGTGGAGGGCTCTCAGGGAAAGACTTTCCAGTAACACTTCAAGAGGTAAAGAAAGATCCTGTTGATGTCAATGGATGTACTGGTGGTCCTCCTGTCCAGGTCTTAAATGATGACATATTCACCCTCTTAGTTTTCAGAAGTCATAAATGGAGCACTCGACAAATATTTCCCACTTGATAGTGGAGTGCAGATCATTGCAGAACCAGGGAGGTACTATGTGGAAACAGTCTTCACGCTTGCAGCAAACGTCATTGCTAAAAGGGTCATCATGGACAATATGAGAAAAGATGAAGGTATGTTCATAATTGGCCTTAAGCAACCTAAACATCCTGCAGTGTTATGATGGTGTGTAGAGGTCTTGTATATTTTATATAGAACACAGTATATCTAGTTTGAATTGGTTTTGTTTGATGGGTCATTAAAATAAACATTCTTACATGTCAGGGGTAGAATCCAGCAGGTTGGAGTAGGAGCATCACTTCACTGCTAAAATGATCAACTTTTACCAGCTCCTCTCAGAGATGTACTTTATCTCCTATGTTATTTATTTTCCATATTGCCAGGGTCTGGGCACCTCCTTCCCCATAGGGTCGCCAAACCCTGACATGGGACCAGCAGGAGGTCGCGCACCTGAGCTGGATCCCGCAATTACCTCCCCTTGATAAGGCCCGTGTCCAACAGTGAAAGCTGTCGGATCATACTTTTGTTCAGTTGCACTTTTGGTTCTGTTGGTCATCTGTTCTGTTGGACTTCCTGTTGGACCATATTGTTATGATTCTCATTGTCTTCACCTGGCTGTCTCGTCTGTCTAGTCTGTTCACCGGACATCCCGGTTCATGGGGAGGTAGAGTTCTGTTTTTTTTGGACTGTTTCCCGTGCGGGTGTTTTTGTGTTGGCCCAAGAGCCCTTGTTCCCTCTGGTACCGGAGCGCCTTGTGCTCTGTGGTTTAAAATAAACTTGTGTTCTTCACCTGCTACCCTGCGTCTGCGTTTGGGTCCACCATTCTGAGTCCACGCCTGACACGTGACACATACAAGTTTTTGCTCTTGTACTTTTTGAAAGAGATATTTCATGAAGTATGCAGAAGACACAGCCTTGACCAGTCTTCTATGTGACGAGGAAGAGGAGCATGGTCCATGGTCCAGGACCTTCTCCTAAACCTGTCAAGGGAAATGTGTATCAATTTTAGAAGAGAGGTGTCCCCCCTATGGGGAATGGTAGCTATCTAAGTAAGCAAACGGGAAAGAAAAACCTCACTTCCGATTTGATGGGACAAAAGAAATACAAAACAGCACTTCTAAACCCTAAAGTGTCTAACATAGAGTATACTAGCCGACATGTATTTTCAAGAGGGGATCTGGTTGGTGCAAAATTAAATGAGGCATACTGTCAAATGAGTTCAGTTGCCCCGAACGCTGGGAGTGAGACGCCATAAATAGCCGGTTGTCCTGGGATTGTCAGCTCCTGATTGGTTGACTAGGAGGTGTTGTCGAAGGGCTGAATGGAACCAATCAGGAACTGACAGGTCAATAGTGGGCGGAGGCGAAACGGCCTAGTGGCCGTAACAATTAAAAATCTATCAAAAATATCCTTTGTCTTTTTATATACAATACAAATCCACATGGTGAGAAATCTTGAATATTTTGCATCTGACAGAAAAATATTACTCCAGGGGTTAAGAAAAGATTGCATATGATATTCCAGAAATACGTTACAGTTAAGCATAATTGTTCTGAATGAATATACATGGAAAAGCTTGTTTAGATGGTGGGTGAGAGGTGTTGTCTGTTGGGTGTTAAAACCACTTACTTTGTCAACAGCCTGATTTTGTTGGCACAATGTTACAAGGAAGCTGCTTTTAAAGTTACATACGAGTGCACAGGGGATTCACATTTAATATTATATTTGCAATATAAACAATCTACAACCCCTCCCCGGTCCTCAGTGAAATTGTCACGCATTGACCGGTCCACGGTGATAAAAAGGGGGACCACTGGTCCAGAGGACAGGCTGGGACAGAGCTCGCCCTCCTGATGAGCTTGTTTGGTCTCTTTCTGTCCCTGTCTGTGCTGCCTCCTCTCCAGCAGACTACGGCGTAAAAGATGTCAGAGGCCACCATAACATCGTTGAAAGTCCTGAGTTTCTGCAGATATTTTAAAATGCTGAAACTAGGTTTTAGTGGCCTCTGTGACTCAGAGATTTTTTTAATGTGTTCTCTTAATGAAATAAATAAATTCATAATCTGATTTATGAATTTTGTTTGTTCAACGTGTTTGTATTGCAAGTTCATGATTAAACATTAAAATTTGAATAAAGACAATTATAAATGATTAAACTTGTCATAGAGCAAGCAGTTTTATACCACAGTGGTGAAGAAAAAACGTATTTTTTACAGGAAGAACCCTTCAGCAGGACCAGGCTGTCATGAGTGTGTGGCGACAATGTGGTGTGTTTAGTTCGATGTTGCGAGTAGCAGGGACAGAGGACTCATTTCAGGCACCGACAACGCCACCTTAGGACTTTTACCTAAAGAATTTACTTTTCAAAACTCCTCTGCCAGGGTTTCCCAAGAAAAACCCATGCACAGGTCCCTTGCACAAATGAATACAGGCAATGGTATTTGCACACAACGTTTATTTAATATTTTCAGCTTTTTAAAAAGGTCTCCAATAATTCATCCTTATATTTACAAAAAACTATGTACAGTTCATACAATGGGTCTTAACAGTGAGCCATGCCCACCAGTCACAACGACATTGACGTTAGTAGAAGCCAAGGAAGGGTAAGTAGGACAGGGCTCTGCAACTCAAAAAAAGTTCCACAAAACACGACACACCAACAAAATAACACATGACAAACCGAGCTACGCAGACCCTCGGCGCCCTGTTGCAGCTATTCCCCACCCTCCCCTTAAGCCTAAGTGATGATGGCAGCGGGACACACTCACATACAAACACACTAACTCTAAAAACTGTCCACATGGAGCAACCACACAGTGAAAATACACACACACAGACCTACACTAAAACAGACTGAAACACGGAGCAGGCAGGAGGCAAACCCAAACAAGCTAAACCCAAAAAAAGAAAAGAAGAAGGCAAGCAAAGAGGCAAAGCAAAAAGGTAAACAAAAAACAGGCAAGGCAGGGAGGCAACAAAAAGGCAACGCCAGGCAAGCTGCATGCAGAAAAGCCCGCCTTTAGTACTGGTTCTACTGACGGTACACTACTTCTTATACTGCTCACCTGCACGTCCAGCCTTCACACACACCCAAGACCTCAACCATCAAGGGCCATGGTCCACACGTTCACCTGCAATCAGGACAAACACCAACTGGCACCGGTTTAAAAGGCTTCCGTATTAGCGGCAACCGGCGCAGCGGTTGTACGGGTGCCCATAAGGGGCGTTCCCCACCTCTGACAATTGCCCGGTTACAAGAGGGACCCATGGTGAAAGGTTTGACAGCCATGATCAGGGCCTCTGCTGTCCTTCAGTCCAGCCTTTTCCAGCCACCGGTAGGATTTGCTGATATCAGCTACTTCTCCAATTTTGTAGTTGTATGTGCCATGGAGACGCTTGTCTTCCCACGATGGTTCCCCATCTTGCCGCTGCTGCTTGAAGTAGTTACTAAGAACCTGGTCTCTGGGGGGCACATCCTTCTGATGTACTCATTGATCTTTTCCATTGGATAGTGGCTCTGATGCTGACTAGTCCTTGGACTCCCTTTTTCCTCTTCGTGTACAGCCTCAGGGTGCTGGAGTTGGGGTGAAACCCACCATGCATTGTGAGGACCTTTCTTGTCTATCTGTCTTCTATCTTCTCCATTGGCCAGTTTAACATACCAGCAGGGTATCTGATGACTGGCAGAGCATAGTTGTTTATTTCCTGGACGTTGCTTCTTCCAATCAGGTGACTTCGCAGGACTTTCCTCAATATCTGTGATGTTTCTATCTGGTAAGCTGACTCCCTCAGTCCTGACTATCGTGTCATGGTTACCATTCGGCCACACTTGTCAAGACCGAATGAAAGTTCCTATGTCTTAAACTACTGAACACAGGCTCCCCAGACAGCTAGTAAGCTTAAAATAAATTTCACAGGTATGAAACCCTTCCACTCAAGGTTTCTGTACTGAAGGTGCTTTAAGGGCACAACTGCATCTTTTTCCAAAAGAAATTGGCACTAATGAAGTAAAAAAAGACTAATTATGGTTTTGCAAAACAGCCTTTAAATTAAAATATGAGGAAGCAAACACATTTCACTCAGACAAAGACAAAACATATATTGTTACAACATCACAGTGTATGTGCTGAACTATTTTCCTGGTTTGTTACCAGACTCTGAAAATGAAAAAAAAAATGCATCAAATGAAATTTGGATTTAAAATCTTTTTATGGAGTTCTCCTTTACATCACATTCTCTTTTGCCGTTAATCTGGAAATGGGGTTTTTGATGGAATGCTCTACTGTACATAAGATTAAATTGGCGATTGGAGGCTCTTGGATCTTGTGTTTTACCTCCACACTGAGCAGAGCACCTGTATGTCTATATCTTTATTTCAGTACTCATAATTTTCAATAAATATAATGGATTTGAACATAATGTGGCAGCCAAAGGGGGCGGGGGTGAAGGAAGTACCAGATTGGACTCAACCGGTCTAAAGTCCTGAGCTCAATTTGGTGGGTTAAAGAGGAGTAGGGATAAACCGACAACACCACCCCAGGAATTCCACCTGGAGAATAAATTAGTGAGGGCACAAGTACGTGGCTAAGGAAGGCTTGAAACAGGGTCCAGTATATACAGGAAAAACACTTTATTCGCACAAGGAAAACAGTTCTTTCTTTTAGCGCAACAATGATAAAATGGAAGCTACGTAGCTCGACTTTAATAAAAATACCCCTCCCACTAAAATAGCTAAAACTCCCAAACCAACATGTAAACCACCCCAAATCAAACCTCCCAGACAACAAATCCCACCCGACTAAAGACTAACCCTTTCTAAAACAACCCAATTGGACGGGCGGACAGAAACAGATTAAACGCCAAATGACATGCAAAAAAACCCCCAAAGAAATAAATACACTGCACTCAGCACAGAGCATGCAAAAACCACACAGCAAGCAAGTGCAGTAAGTAAAGCAAAATAAGCACACGAAAAACAGACAGAAACAAATGGTTAATTGCAAAGAAATCCACACGATTAATGTTAAATAAGGCACACAGATCCAACAGAAAGACAGGCACAATTAAAAGAGAAAATAAGTATCAAAACAAAATAAATCTGTTATCTGCCCCCAAATCCCACAATAATTCCCCACACTCCCTGCGATGCGTATAGCGCCACCGGAAGGGTGGTGTGGGTACAATAGTGCTTACGGCAACAACAATCGAGGCAAAACAGCAGCGGACCGAATAACCGCGGGCCGTCTAGGTGTCGTTTACGGGACACCCGACTCTTGTGCTGCAATGGGGCCTCGCGGTGAGCGTCTCGGAGCGGGCAATGTAGCAGCGCTAGAGAGCTGGCCACAGCGTATAGGGAAATTGTTCCCGGTGAGGGGAAGATGCGCTCTAAGTAGCCTGCAGAACGCGCTTGCTGAGCACCAAGCGGTGAGGCAACTGGTTCTAGTAGCCTGGCGTAAGTTAAAGCGTCCAGGAGTTACGCAGCAGAAAGGCTCTCGCCGCCCTGTCTGTGCCCGAGGAACGTGCCGATGGGGAACCGCTTCCAGAGTGATGGACCGGATGTGGCAACCCGGCGAAAACAGCGCACGTTACGCAGCAAGAGGACTCTCAGGGCGCTACCTGTGCTTTCATAATCAGCGCCCTCATCAGGGACATCCGGAGCAAGCAGAGCCAATCAGAGTGGACAAGGCTCAGCCTGCTACAATAACATGGATGTTTTGTTTTAATTAATCTTCTAAAGTTTGCTAATGTCGTCAGATCAACTAACTGCTGTATTGTATCCTCCCATGAATTTTCATAATTATTCAAAGGTAATTAACCTTTTGGTTGCAGATTGTAATTTTTACATGGAAACTCAGGTACCACAGCCATCACTAGAACTGGTGTCAATAATAACAACCACAGAGTCACCAGGTCCACAGAGTCACCAGTTATATTAAATGAATGACTCCATATGTCCCCATACTCATATTTTGAGTAGGTTAATTGTTGATTATTTGTAATTCACCAGAGTAGTTTCACTTTCGGTCAGTTTGATGGCCTCTCATCCATCCTCCCAGCAGGAGAAAAGTCTGCCTGTTCTGGGCCACACAGTCACCCTGGAGCATCACTGCTCTTCCCCTCAGCTGCTGGCTTCTACCTGTCTGAGATGGTTCTTCTGGCTGTCTCTGCCCTTTCTTATTTTAAGATTAAAAGGTTAAATAAATTAAAATGATGGGACCGTGATGTGTGAGTGAGTATTGCTTTGGAAGCGAGCTGGTGATGTTCAAAAAAATCCTTGAGCTTGTTTTTTACTGAGTTGGTCTTTGTGTGTTGCAGGAGTGAAGCTGTCCCAAGGAGAAATGCAGCCACAATTAGGTGAGTAGTGAGAAGAGAGACTGTTACCACCGATGAGTGCATTACATGACATTGGAGGCTGCACTGACACTTCCAATGGTCAACTGGTGAAAGGTTATGTCCAGCTCCATTAATAGCAGACGTACTGTCAGTTTTTAGACCACAATGTGGAGCCAGTGGAGCAGCACTGGTTGATGTGTAGTGTTCCAAATGTGCAGAGCTTCAATCTCATTGTCCAACGTGGTGTTCCAGCATCACACCATCAAATATGATGTGAGGGCTCATAGTCTGGAATCACTTTGAGTCATACAATAAAAAAGGGAGTCGACCAAATGAGACTCTTCACACCAACAAACCAGTGGTGCATCCAGTTAAACGAACCTAAATACAAATGTGCAACAGCTCAATTTTACAGCTGTCAAAATGCTAAAAGACAGGACAATTATTACTAACACTATTTTATATTTCATATATTTTATATTGGGGGCACAGTGGTGGAGTAGGTAGCACTGTGGCCTCACAGCAAGAAGGTCTCAGGTTTGAATCCCTGTTGGGAGAGAGGCTGGGGTCTGTCTGTGTGGAGTTTGCATGTTCTCCCTGTGAATGTTTGGGTTCTCTCCGGGTGGAGGCTCTAAGTCGCCCGTAGGTGACTGGTTGTCGGTCTGTGTGTGTCAGCCCTGTGAGTCAGTGGTGTCCTGTCCAGTCCAGGGTGGAACCCGCCTTTGCCCAATATAAACTGGGATTGTCTCCAGTGCCCCCACGACCCTCTCTTGAGGACCAATCAGTAGAAAATGATGGATATTTTATATTTTCACCAGAGAAAACACACACATAACGTGGTGTAACACTGGGACTGTGCTGGGTAGAGGGATATGGAAAAGAAAAAACAAGCAAACAAGCAAGTACCTGCTGGCATATTTGTTGGCTTTGAAAGAAAAACAAAGAAGCGAGCAATAACAAGTGCAAAATTATTTGTGTACACACTATGATCTTAAAGTGCCATCACAATATTAAGCATCTGCTAGTCAGAGCATGTTCAGGTTCAGGCCCAATGCCTGGATAAAGGTTTTAGTACATTTTCACAGTAAATACAGGAAATCAAAATGCATTGAGCACATTTCTGAATTATGATTAATCACAAATAATCAAGAGCTACCCCAAGATTAATCTGATTTCAAACTGTGAGCACAGAAAATAAAAATAAAAACCACTTGATCTTTGTGTTTTTGTCTCTTTGCAGCACAGCTAATGTCAACCAGACCAATCATGAACGGCCTTTGGAATGATGACTGTGGCATTTCCATTTTAGATAATGAAAGGACTGTCAAACATTTCATAGATGAGAAAATGAAAGAACTTGAGTCAGTGGTGAGTAAATCTGTAAGTTTAGGATTAAAATGGACACCTTTCAAACGTGCACTTTGCTTTCTCCATTCAGGGCAGTGAAGGACCTTTCTATGTGCTGAATTTAGACACTCTGATCCAGATGCACCTGAAATGGCTCTCATACTTGCCTCGCATCAAGCCTTTCTATGCTGTCAAGTGCAACACCACACCAACAGTCCTGACGACACTCAATGCTCTGGGAACTGGTTTTGACTGTGCAAGCAAGGTATTGGGAAATCCTACTTTTCATTTGTCAACATTTCTTCACAGTTGGCTTACCTGAAACCTGTTTTTTCTTAACAGGGTGAGATCAGGCAGGTTCTATCACTTGGAGTAAAGCCTGAAAACATAATTTATGCTCACACAACCAAACCACAGTCACACATTAAATATGCATGTGCTCAAGGAGTTAATTTAATGACTTTTGATTATGAGGATGAATTACACAAAATTTCTATTCATCACCCCAAAGCCAAGTAAGTTAATTTAATTTTTTTTTTTTATGAACTTTGCAACACCTTTCTCTATTTTGATGGATTCAAATGAGTCATTCAGGTTTTTTTTTTACTGCCAGGATGGTTATTTTCTACTGTGAAGCTCTTCATTAATAAAAACTATTTGAATATGATTCCAGACTATTACTCCGAATCGCAGTGGATGACTCGTCATCTTTCTGCCAACTTAATTTAAAGTTTGGAGCAGGACTTGACACAACTGGCAGGCTGCTGGAATGTGCTGCAGAGCTGGGCTTAGAAGTTGTAGGTGTGAGTTTTCACGTTGGCTCTATATGCAGTCAAAGTTTGGCCTTCAGACAAGCTATTGCTGATGCTCGACAAGTCTTTGATACAGCAGTAAGTGGTACCGAGTTATTTAGTCTGGAAGTAGCATTAGCTATGTGTGTGTATGTGCATCTATGTGTGAGTGTGTATGTATTTGTATATCTCTATGTACATATACGTAGAGGTGGGAAACTTTTACCATACCATACCAGATTTTACCATCTGTGATAAAATTTTGGTATTTCATGTCTGAAAAGTGTCAAACAAATAAAGATTGATTGGTTGGTTGGTGATATCATGTAAATAGATTATACTCTTCGGACTACACGAGGATATGTTGTTCTTTCTTTTTCCTCTGTGTTCTTAAGCAAAGGTTTAGTACTACAGCCAGGTCCTTTCTCCTGACATCCAAGAAAGTTTTTCATTCTAAAAACTAATGAGGATGAACAACATCTAATAAGGTTGTTGCCATGTATTGTGTTCAAGGGAAATGATTGCTTCAATTGGTTTATTGTTCCTTCACACCAGTTTTAAGATATACTTTTGCTTTTTATTATATTATTAATAATGAAAATACAATGAGGGGCGGCACGGTGGTGTGGTGGTCAGCACTGTTGCCTCACAGCAAGTAGGTCCCCTGATTGGGATGGAGGTTGGGGACTTTCTGTGTGGAGTGTGCATGTTCTCCCTGTGCCTGTGTGGGTTCTCTCTGGATACTCCGGCTTCCTCCCACAGTGCAAAGACATGCACAATTGGGGATTAGGTCAATTGATAATTCTAAATTGCCCATAGGTGTGAATGTAAGAGTGATTGGTTGTCTGTATGTGTTGGCCCTGTGATTGACTGGCGTCCAGTCCAGGGTGTACTCCGCCTTCGCCCAATGAGCTGGGATAGGCTCCAGTCCCCCCACGACCCTCTGTGGAGGAACAAGTGGTAGAAAGCGAGCAAAAAAAAAACAATGATTGAGTCTGTTGGAGTTTCATTGAAAACTGTTCTTTGACAATGACATTTCTTTCAGAAACTGTTGGGCATCCAGTTGAGTGTATTGGACATTGGTGGAGGGTTCTCAGGGAAAGACTTTCCAGTAACACTTCAAGAGGTAAAGAAATATCCTGTTGATGTCAATGGATGGACTGGTGGTCCTCCTGTCCAGGTCTCTTAAATGATGACATATTCACCCTCTTAGTTTTCAGAAGTCATAAATGGAGCACTCGACGAATATTTCCCACTTGATAGTGGAGTGCAGATCATTGCAGAACCAGGGAGGTACTATGTGGAAACAGTCTTCACGCTCGCAGCAAACGTCATTGCTAAAAGGGTCATCATGGACAATATGAGAAAAGATGAAGGTATGTTCATAATTGGCCTTAAGCAACCTAAACATCCTGCAGTGTTATCATGGTGTGTAGAGGTCTTGTATTTATATATTTTCTATAGAACACAGCATCTGTAGTTTGAATTGGTTTTGTTCGATTGGTCATTAAAATAAACATTCTTACATGTCAGGGGTAGAATCCAGCAGGTTGGAGTAGGAGCATCACTTCACTGCTAAAATGATCAACTTTTACCAGCTCCTCTCAGAGATGTACTTTATCTCCTATGTTATTTATTTTCCATGCAAGTTTTTGCTCTTGTACTTTTTGAAAGAGATATTTCATGAAGTATGCAGAAGACACAGCCTTGACCAGTGTTCTATGTGATGAGGAAGAGGAGCATGGTCCATGGTCCAGGACCTTCTCCTAAACCTCAAGGGAAATGTATATCAATTTTAGAAGAGAGGTGTCCCCTAAGCTCTAAGTGTTAGCATTTCTGCCGAACAGGACCCAATAATAATATTTCTTCAGCTCCAGTCCATAAATCAAGAGTCTCAGACAGGCAAAAATGGTCTGAATTCAGAATCACTACCAATTACTCAAATCTAAGAAGGGTCAGGTGTGCTCACAAAATGGGGAGAAAATTGAACAAAGACAGGAAGTAGGAGGGCTGGAGTCTGAGCACATGACAAACCAAAATGACAAAAGCACATGGAGACATGATCAAAACATAATGAAGGCACATGTTGCTGGAAAAACAAGAACTTAAACTGATGAATTACCAACACTAAGTTTCAAAAGACAATGTTCCACCTTTTGAAACCCTTGACCTTTTGCATCAGTAGCATTGTGCTTTAGTGTTTTTATCGATGGAATCCTCTCGTTTGCTCCCATCTACTGTTGGTCAACGTCACACTGGAGGCACAAAAAAAGAGGGGCAGATCAATCATATTGCTATGCAGAATACTGTTGGCCAGTATTGTGTCAATCAGTACAGACAGAGGATGCTGAATAAGGCAAATAACATTACTTGTGACCAAAGGCACCCTCTTGTCGACAGGTTTGAAATGCTGCTTTCCATGCTGTAAGTAAATATTCAAGCTCGAAACACGGAAAACAGCAATACTCAACCTCTGCAGACATCATGAACATTATGACATGAAATCAAGTTTTGGAGGCAAAACGATTTATAGATCTGTCAGCTGTTGTAATACTTTTGGCCACCACTGTACAGATATGCCAGATTTAACGTAGGACACCCTTTTCATGGGCGTAGTATTGACACAATCCTCATTTCTGAGTTCAAAAAGTCAAACATTGTCTACAAAATGGAATGAAATGTCTCACAGACTCCAGACAGCACATCATATCATACCGAATATTTTTTTGTGGTGTGTTTATCTCTAACATATTCCTAAATATGCTTCAGTGTAAATGAGTTTTACATGATTGATTGGTTTCTTCCAGAGGCAGAAAGTCCTGAGAAATTGATGATGTACTACCTGAATGATGGTTTGTATGGCTCCCTAAATTGTCTTCTGACAGATGCAAACTACAGAGAAGTCACTCCATACCTTCACAGGGTAAGTACAAATTATTTCAGTTTAACTGCATTGCTTGTCTGGTATTGGGCAACATTGCTTTTAACAGTTACTAAATACATTAATTAGTTAAAACAAACCTTAATTAATAGTTGTGAGAGTACGTTGGTGTTGTTGACCCTGAAACCTATTTGTAATTCCTCACAAAGTATCAGTATTGTTGTTACCTCGAGATCGTTCATTTCATTTCTGTAGCCATGAAAGTGACAAGGTCCTGCTAAATTGTCTAAAGACAATCCACGTGCTATTTTGATTAATATTTAGATTTTTGTTTGTGGTGTTGAACAGGCTGTGGAGAGCAGTGAGAAGAAATACAGGTCAGTTATCTGGGGTCCAACCTGTGACAACCTTGACAAAATCAGCGACAACTCCATGATCCCTGAGCTACAAGTTGGAGACTGGCTTCTTATTGACAACATGGGTGCTTACAGCATTTCTGCGAGCAGTGAATTCAATGGATTTGAAAGAGCAGATACTTACTCTGTTGTCACAAATGAGACATGGCTGACCCTAAACCTTTCAACACAGTAACAGTTTATTGATAGATTGACCTTAAAATGCTATCAACCTTTTAATACAGCTCTTTGTCAGCTGATCTATTAATTTAGCTTTTTTTCAGTTTAACTTCTTTAAAAATCTCAAAGCTGTCACTCATGTTAACATATTAATATATTATAACCTATTTATCTGTCCACCTGGAGCCAAGTGTGAGGAGTCTCATCCTTTATCTCGATGCATTCTGGTTTCAGACTCTTAAAATAATTTATTTTGCTGGTGGGTTTTTAATTAGCACGTGAAGATTAAGATAATGTAGATTAAGTGAATTAAACCGTGTGTGGGATAGGATAGGACAGTACTTTATTAATCCCACAATGGGGATTTTTTTTTTGTTGTAGCAGTACTTATAGGGCTCTACATAGTCTACATATAAACACTATATGTATAATTGTCTACCTTCTATGACCCTAAACACTTTTCAATTAACAATATGAATAGCTATATTAGAAATCTATAAAAAAAATATCCTATTTCTTTTTACATACAAAACAAATCCATATGGTGAGAAATGTCAAATATTTTTCACCTGACAGACAAATATTGCTCCTGGGGTTAAGAAAAATATTGCATATGATGTTCCAGAAATATGTTACAGTTAAGCACAATCGTTCTGAATGAATATACATGGAAAAGCTTGTTTAGATGGACAGAGGTACAACAGTGAACTCTGACAGCAGTTGGAATGAAAGATCTGTGGTAACACTCCTTCTTGCTCTGAGGATGGACAGGTGTGCTGTTGAAGGAGTACCTCAGAGACCCCACCATGTCATGCAGCGGGTGAGAGATGTTGTCTGTTACAGACATCACCCACCTTCTCTACAGGGTCCAGAGGACAGGCTGGGACAGAGCTCGCCCTCCTGATGAGCTTGTTCAGTCTCTTTCTGTCCCTGTCTGTGCTGCCTCCTCTCCAGCAGACTACGACGTAAAAAGATATCAGAGGCCACCACAAAGTCATAGAAATTCCTGAGTTTCTGCAGATATTTTAAAATGCTCAAACTGGGTTTTAGTGGCTTCTGATATTTCTTAATGTGTTCTTCTAATGAAATAAATTCATAATCTGACTGTTTGTTCAACGTGTTTGTATTACAAGTTCATGATTAAACATTAAAATGTAAATAAAGACTATTATAAATGATTAAACTTGTCATAGAGCAAGCAGTTTTATACCACAGTGGTGAAGAAAAAACTTATTTTTAAGAGGAAGAACCCTTCAGCAGGACCAGGCTGTCATGAGTGGGACCCATGGTGAAAGGTTTGACAGCCATGATCAGGGCCTCTGCTGTCCTTCAGTCCAGCCTTCTCCAGCCACCAGTAGGATTTGCTGATATCAGCTACAGTGTTTTTTTCCCTTTGAGAATCTGTTTAATTTGGTACCTGACCCTCCTTTGTTTTTTTGCAGCCTCTGGGCTTAGGTTTTTGTTCAAAGTTGAACTGTGGAGAGTGGCCAGGGATTTGAGCTCCAAACATTACAGATTCTTTTGTTTTTCACTGCAGCCTAAGTTTTTGTATAGTATAATATATATATTCACTAGGTGCAGGGGTGCTGGTTCATGTACTTTGGTTTGTACCAGTTGAAGGGCTTAGTTTTCTGTTTTATTTCTTATTTGTAAAGGAGCCTTTACAGCTCCTAGAGCCCTCTTTTGTTCTGTTTAGTTTTTGATTTAATCCAGCACCCACCGGCCCTCTCCCTCAGTTCCGTTTTTTGGCGTGGTTTTCCCTGCCCCGTTACTTTCCTAGCTGGACGCAATCAATTAATAAACTTACTTTTCATTTACCAAACCTTTTGTGTTACTTCCCTTTTCCCCTTGCGAGCCAGGGGCGTAACAATGGTGTTGCAAAACAGCCTTCAAATTAAAATATAAGGAAGCAAACACATTTCAGTCAGACAAAGACAAAACATATATTGTTACAGTATCACAGTGTATGTGCTGAAATATCATCCTGGTTTGTTACCAGACTGTGAAACTGAAAAAAAAATGCATCAAATGAAATCTGGATTTAAAATCTGTTTATGGAATTCTCCTTTACATCACATTGTCTTTTGCCGTTAATCTGTAAATGGGGTTTTTGATGGAATGCTCTACTGTACATAAGATTAAATTGGTGATTGGAGGCTCTAGGATCTTGTGTTTTTCTTCCTCACTGAGCAGAGCACCTGTATGTCTATATCTTTATTTCAGTACTCATATTTTTTAATAAATATAATGGATTTGAACATAGCACCGATTATTTGTTTTAATTAATCTTCTATTTCCTGTCATACTGTTTGCTAATGTCGTCAGATCAACTAACTGCTGTATCGAATCCTCACGTGAAATTTTCAAAGGTAATTGTATATTGCTAATGTCGTCAGATCAACCACAGCCATCACTAGAACTGGTGTCAATAATAACCACAGAGTCACCAGGTCCACAGAGTCACCAGTTATATTAAATGAATGACTCCATATGCCCTCATACTCATATTTTAAGTTGGATAATTGTTGGTTATTTGTAATTCACCAGAGTAGTTTCACTTTCGGTCAGTTTGATGGCCTCTCATCCATCCTCCCAGCAGGAGAAAAGTCTGCCTGTTCTGGGACATACAGTCACCCTGGAGCATCACTGCTCTTCCCCTCAGCTGCTGGCTTCTACCTGTCTGAGATGGTTCTTCTGGCTGTCTCTGCCCTTTCTTATTTTCTGCCTGAGCTGCTTCTGGCTGCTTATTTATGTCATGGTTCTGTGCCTTTTTGCTCGTCAGGTCTGATCGTGGTCACCTCACCCCTCCACAAGGCAAGCTGTGGCACAGGGTGTGGCCAGTTCCCAGCTTCTGACGAGAAACACGTGTTCCTGACTTGCTGGTCAGCCACTGCTCAAGAGGCTGGCCCTCCTGGAGAGGGGTGCCAGATTATTCCGCCCTGCGTCCTAGATGCAAGCGACTAGTTTTTCCTCCGCTGCGTGATGGATTTTTTGCCTGTGACTTGTTCCAGCTGTTTTTTGTTCTGGCTCACTTTTGCCCTTTGTGTGGACAATAAAACTGTGGATCCTCACACGCTTGTCGGTCTCAACTCTTTGGGGTCATAACCTGAGCCACTTTTAACAATTTAGTCATTACCAGAGTCTGATAATTGTTTCATCCATCCTCTTCACCATAGAAACTCTTTTTGGTCATATAAAGCAGGGTGGGTATGCACAAATATTACAGTATAGTTTATTTAGTCCGTCTACATTTGCAGAATTTACTTTAATTTTTATGTGTTATTTAGATTGTTCATCTTTTATTGAATGGTATTGTTTGTAGTGGAACTTGCATAACAGTAAATTAATAGTTTTGTAGTTATTAACGAAAAGCTATCACATCAATTGGAGATTAAAAGGCAAAATAAATTAAAATTATCTGGGACCATGATTTGCGAGTTGCTTTGCAAGGTATCTGGTGAATCATATTAATCATCTTAAGTGTTTACATTTACATTTTAGCATGAAATGTAAAGTTTTGAGAATTATGGCAATATGTATAGGGTTCATAAAAAAAAAGAACATAATATTTTTTCCTCTGACAGCGAGCAAATTAAAGACAGACTAAAAGACAAGAATCTTATTTTAAGATTAAAAGGTTAAATAAATTAAAATGATGGGACCGTGATGTGTGAGTGAGTATTGCTTTGGAAGCGAGCTGGTGATGTTCAAAAAAATCCTTGAGCTTGTTTTTTACTGAGTTGGTCTTTGTGTGTTGCAGGAGTGAAGCTGTCCCAAAGAGAAATGCAGCCACAGTTAGGTGAGTAGTGAGAAGAGAGACTGTTACCACCGATGAGTGCATTACATGACATTATAGGCTGCACTGACACTTCCAGTGGTCAACTGGTGAAGGGTTATGTCCAGCTTCATTAAAAGCAGACGTACATTCAGCTTTTAGACCCCAATGTGGAGCCAGTGGAGCAGCACTGGTTGATGTGTAGTGTTCCAGATGTGCAGAGCTTCAATCTCATTGTCCAACGTGGTGTTCCAACATTACACCATCAAATATGATGTGAGGGCTCATAGTCATAGTCTTTCAGTCACACAATAAAAAAGGCAGTCAGACCAAAAGAGACTCTTCACACCAACAAACCAGTGGTGCATCCAGTTAAACGCCCAGAAACACAAATGTGCAACAGCTCAATTTTACAGCTGTCAAAATGCTTAAACACAGGACAATTATTACAAACACTATTTTATATGGGGTTGTAATATGGTTAGCACTGTGGCCTCACAGCAAGAAGGTCTCAGGTTTGAATCCCTGTTGGGAGAGAGGCTGGGGTCTGTCTGTGTGGAGTTTGTATGTTCTCCCTGTTCCTGTGTCTCTGTGGGTACTTGACTTTATTAGCTCCTTATGACATATTTAAAGTTAATATCAATTAATACCAATACATTTTTATGTCCTAAACTGTACTAGTTCTCCTGACTAAAATGTTTGACCACGTATTATTTACAATATTATTTTCAATATTTTAAACTATGTTTTTGTTGTTTTTTCCAGCTGTTTTGCAGAGCATTGGGAGATGTGAGGAAGCAGGCGGCCCACCAGTCTCCAGACAAGCAGAAGCCCAGTACCACAGCTGAGGCAACCAAAGAAGAACCAAGTTGGTACGACCAGCTGCAGCAGCAGGAGGAGCAGAATTCCTGCCAGGACAAAGTGTCGAGATAGATCAGAAAGGCAAAATCATCGATTCTCTTCGTAACTAGCTCTGGACTTTAATAGAAGTTTGGCCAATCTGAGGAGGACTACTGTGATTTGAGGCTGCGACTGAGGCTGGGGAAAACATTAAAAACAGAGATATGACATTGTTCTCTCTGATGCAGTCTCTGCAGTTTAAAGAAAATGAGTTCCAAGAGATCAAGGCCTCTCGGGACTCCAAGTGACTCCCGAGGGTGTCAGACCTCAGAGGAGGGCTGGAAGGAGGAAACCAGCCAGCTCAAAGAACTCCTGAATGACAAAGAGGAGTACATTAAAAAGGTGGAAAGGAAGGCCAGCCGGTGGGCTGCTGCACACATTGACACAATTGAACTACTGACCTTCACTGAAAAAGCTCTGGAGGAAGAAAAAGAAAATGTGCAGTTCTGGAAGCAGAACTTTTAAAGGTCCAGAATGACCAGCAGGAGATCTGGCAGAAGGACATCAAAGAAAAGGAGGAGAACTTCAGGGAGGAGCTCTCCCAAAGCATAAAGAACTCAGAGAAGTTGATCTCCAACATGTGTCAGCAGTGGGAGGAAAAGGCAAAGAAGGTGGCTGAACGTCATTCAGAGCTGGAGGTGATGCTCCAGAACAAAACAGAAATGTGGGAGCAAGAGGCCGGATCACACCAGGAAGAGATCCAAGGCCTCAAGAAGGAAATAGACCAGCTTCAACAGTCCCTCAATAAGGACAAAAAGAAAAAAAAGAAGTTTTCTTTGTCCTGGTTGTTCAGAAAGAAGAAGAAGGAATAGTTGTGCTACAGACTAAAAGATTCCTATCCTACTTTCCACTCCTCACCCTGACCTTTGACCTTTCCCTCCACCTTTATCATGAATAAAATGTATTACAATAGAAGTGAATGTTTGTTGTCTTCCCTTTATTGTGACCATGTTAGAGTGAATGGATTTACACATGCAGAATATTTGAAATCACACTTAGTGGACTGACTGTGTGTGTGGGGATTGTGTTGACATGAAGTATTTTGGTTCATCAAAAAAAAGACTTCAAGAGGAAAAATCTGTTTGTTACTCTCTCTGTTACTCACAGACACACACACACACAGACACACACACACACACACACACACACACACACACACACACACACACACACACACACACACTGACACACACTCTCATCCATTCTCACTAACACTAACATGCAGCACACTTATAGCTGTAGAGATCAGGTCCACACCAGTGACCTTGGAGGCCTACGTTGATGCAGCAACACGCTCATGTCAGGGTCACTGTGTGGAGAGAAGGTAGATTCTGGATCTGTTCATTATTAACATCATGTGCTGGGGAATTAGGTTTACACCATCAGTGTACATATGCATGAGATAGGTGTATTTGTGTTTACGTGTTTATATGTGCATATGTTTATGTGTATACGCTTATATACGTATGAATGGATATATAAATATGTTCTGTTGATCTTTCTTTTGTATATCTTCTTCTTTCTTTGCTGCTCAAGTCATCTCTAATTAAAATTAAAATTGGGGTCTCTTGTGTGTTGACGATTGTCTTGTTCTTTTACTGTAATTGCTTGTTTGTGGGTTCCCCAACAGGTCCAGTGACCCCCCCTCCCTCCCAGCAGCAACAGCAGGTCCACCACTCATCTCTAAAATAAAATCTTAATTTAAAAAAATAATAAAATAAAATAAAACAGTTTAACATTGAAAATGAATGTGTTCAAAATCACTTTATCATATGATGGAAATGTAATGTTTATGGTAACCATGGTTACAAAGGAAGCAGAGGACATCAAAGGAGATAAATAATAATTGACATTAAACAGCATGAGACAAAAACACCAACAAAAAAAAACAACAAACAAAAACAAAAGCAGATCAAAGTACAGTTAGTTAACTACTACTGACTAGACTGTAGTCTGTTCAGAGTTTACAGCAGCACAAACATAATCTGGATTTAGATTCATGACTTCATCATTTTCTAACACTATGGCAAGTCACCGAGGAGTCAGTAAGGTAACAAGTCTGATATTATTTGACTGAATTCACCAAGAGTGTTTCTAACAGTAGCTAACATTCAGAAACATTCTGGGTTTTTACTCTATTAGCTCCTTGTGACATTTTTAAGGTTAAATATCAACATTTTCATGTCCTAGACTGTATCAGTTCTCTTGTGGTAACCTGACTAAAATGTTTATTGACCACCTATTATTTACTCATTATTTTCAATATTTTAAACTATGTTTTTGTTGTTTTTCCAGCTGTTTTGCAGAGCATTGGGAGATGTGAGGAAGCAGGCGGCCCACCAGTCTCCAGACAAGCAGAAGCCCAGTACCACAGCTGAGGCAACCAAAGAAGAACCAAGTTGGTACGACCAGCTGCAGCAGCAGGAGGAGCAGAATTCCTGCCAGGACAAAGTGTCCCACCAAGAAGAGATCCATCAGAAAAACAAAACCATCGGCTCTCTTCTTTCCCAGCTCCGGACTCTACGAGAGCAATTTGGCCAATCAGAGGAGGACTACTGTGATCTGAGGCAGCAACTTTATAAGGCTGAGAGAGAAATTAAAAGAGATGCAGAATTGTTAGATCTGAAGCGGTCTCTGCAGGTTAAAGTAAAGCAAGAGATCAAGGCCTCTCGGGACTCCAAGTGCTCCCGAGGGTGTCAGACCTCAGAGGAGGGCTGGAAGGAGGAAACCAGCCGGCTCAAAGAACTCCTGAATGAGAAAGAGGAGTACATTAAAAGGTGGAAAGGAAGGCCAGCCGGCGGACTGCTGCACACATTGACACAATTGAACTACTGACCTTCACTGAAAAAGCTCTGGAGGAAGAAAAAGAAAAATGTGCAGTTCTGGAAGCAGAACTTTTAAAGGTCCAGAATGACCAGCAGGAGATCTGGCAGAAGGACATCAGTGAAAAGGAGGAGAACTTCAGGGAGGAGCTCTCCCAAAGCATAAAGAACTCAGAGAAGTTGATCTCCAACATGTGTCAGCAGTGGGAGGAAAAGGCAAAGAAGGTGGCTGAACGTCATTCAGAGCTGGAGGTGATGCTCCAGAACAAAACACAAATGTGGGAGCAAGAGGCCGGATCACACCAGGAAGAGATCCAAGGCCTGAAGAAGGAAATAGACCAGCTTCAACAGTCCCTCAATAAGGACAAAAAGAAAAAAGAAGTTTTCTTTGTCCTGGTTGTTCAGAAAGAAGAAATAGTTCCCTCCAGTTTTATCATTAATAAAATGTTTTAAAAATTAGAAGTGAATGTTTGTTGTCTTCCCTTGATTGTGACCATGTTAGAGTGAATGGATTTACACATGCAGAATATTTGAAATCACACTTAGTGGACTGACTGTGTGTGTGGGGATTGTGTTGACATGAAGTATTTTGGTTCATCAAAAAAAAAAGACTTCAAGAGGAAAAATCAGTTTGTTACCTTCTCTCTCCCTCACACACACACACACACACACACGCACACACACACACACACACACACACACACACACACACACTGAGACACTCTCATCCATTCTCACTAACACTAGCATGCAGCACACTTATAGCTGTAGAGATCAGGTCCAGACCGAGCCCCCCTCCCAATGCTACGACTGACGGGGGTGATGAGTGGAGGGCCGCTGCAGTGGCGGGTTCCAAAGGCTAGTGCCAGCTGGGGTTCCCAGCTTGACCTAGACACGGATGCCCCGCATGAGGAAGACGTCCTGGACATGGACTATGGGGAAGATGAAGATGTCTCTTGCAATCCCCTCATTGCAGAGGACGAGGAGGATGACATCTTTGTAACTCCAGCCCAGGCTGCATACTCTCGGCATGAAGAGGACGGCAGCATGTCAGCTTCCCCATCTCCCTTGGACATAATATAATACATTCCCTGACTCAGGGAGAGCTGGCTTGTGTTCTATAGGAGGAAATTCTCTTGCTGTTGAACAGGAGAGTGATTCGTGTTGTCTCTCCCGATGATGAAATATAGTGCTTGATATATGGAGTCACTGAGGTGGCATCATAGTCAGTAGTGTCAACAAATTCATGCAGATTCTCGAATGAATCTGTGTTTCCTTCATCAAGTCGCCTGCCCCACATTGGAAGCTTTTGAGTGAAAGAATTGATCTTGTCTATGACCTAAGGGAGGTGTTTATCTTTCTCTTGATGCTGTAGATTAAGTTAATTTAGCTTTCCAAATATGTCACTCAGGTAGGCCAGTTTTGCCAGGAAGCTCTCACCACTGAATTTGACTGCGACTTCATACTTGTCCTCTTGTCCAAGAACATTATCTGCTCTCTGAGCTCAAAAACTCTTTAAAAAATTGACTACACCAATAATGTCAGACATAAGGTCACTTAAGTCATAGGAAATGAGCCTTGAAGCCAGTGCTTCTCTGTGTATAACACAGTGTGTCCACTCAACTTTAGGTAAGACCTTCTTGATGAGTTCCTGAAGTCCTTTTCTCATCCCTGCCATGGTTTGAGCACCATCACTGCAAACACTTCAGCCCATTCTGTCAGAAAGCAGTCTAGCATTTTGAATAATCCCTCAGCTGTGGCTCTCTAACTGACATTGTTATGTCATCGCTCTTATGCACGATAACAATAATCCGGGGACCACAACTTGGCTCAAGCAGCTTTTTATTATTTTAACAGGACTAACAGGACGAACTTCCATGGACAACTCCCAGAATTATCCACCATGCACGTGGAGCATGCCAACTACGGGTCCAATTATAACCCAAAATACACAACAGACATATTTCCAAAAAGTAGGTCCTCACACAGGGAGTTAGTCAAATCGTACATAAATAAGAAACAGTCTTCGTTGCTGTCAGTTGCTTCATTTAATTGTAAGGCCAAACACTTGTCTTTGAGTTTATCTACCAGCTGTTCTTGGATATCATCAGTGATGTCATTTATATGTCCAGTGTGATTGGACAGAGGGATTGTTTTTATTTTTTGCAACACTTGCATCTCCAGCAGAGACCATGTCTACTACAGTATCAGCTCCTCTGCTCTCGTCTGGGCTTCTTTGATGCCATCTTATCTGATGCTGACAGAGCTGGTCAACTGAAGGAGTAACTGACATTCGGACCGTTGAAAGAAACTCGAGCGGCTTATCAGCGTGATTGAGGTGTAATGTCTTGAAGTGACGCCTTAATGTATTTGGCTTTGTGCCGTCTTTGACACTTTTATCCGCAGTAAACACGACGGTCTTCAGTCGTCTCCCACCGTCGTCACAGTGAGGACAAGCGCTACACAGCCCTCGCCGTGTTTCCTCGTCTTAGCTTTCAGGTAACCCTCGTTTGTCTCATGATCTCTGTCTCTGTCCCCTTTCTTTCCATCCCTGTTAACTGTTTTTCACGGTGTCTTTGGAGGGTTTGTTCACTTAATTTCGCCTGCGTCTACTGCGTTCTTCTAAAAATGACCATGAAAATGAGCATTTTGCTTCAAAAAACATGCTAAGCTTCTTTTTACTGAGTCAGTCTTTTTGTATTGCAGGAGTGAAGCTGTCCCAAAGAGAAATGCAGCCACAGTTAGGTGAATAGTGACAAGAGAGGCCGTTACCACTGATGAGTGCATTACATGACATTATAGGATCACTTATAGGATTATAGGATGCACTGACACTTCCAATGGTCAACTGTTGAAGGGTTTTGTACAACTTCATTAAAGGCAGACATACTTTCAGTTTTTAGACCACAATGTGGAGCCAGTGGAGCAGCACTGGTTGATGTGTAATGTTCCAGATGTGCCGAGCACATTCATTTGAACATTCAAATGAGAACATTCAATCTCATTGTCCAACGTGGTGTTTCCAACATCACACCATCAAATATGATGTGAGGGCTCATAGTCTGGAATCACTTTCAGTCACACAATAAAAGGGAGTCAACCAAATGAGACTCTTCACCCAACAAACCACTGGTGCACCCAGTTAAACGCCCAGAAACAAATGTGCAACAGCTCAAATTTACAGCTTTCAAAATGCTTAAACACAGGACAATTATTTCTAACATTATTTTTATTTTATATA